>CM042448.1:15428463-16628463 GCA_023631565.1 Gymnocephalus cernua | reverse complement strand
CCCCCAAAAGTCCCAGCAGCAGATATCTGTCTGGCTCCGTAGCTGCTAGAAAAGCTTTACGGACTGCAAATCCTGTAAGAATTGAGAAGGAATCAATCATGTTGGAACTGAAACCAAACTCTGCACTTCTGAGGTCTCAAACCAAGAAACAATCTTTCATACTGTATTTTGAGGCCAATAATGAAGAGTTCTTGTTGGAATATGACACATTTGTTGCTTTTGGACTTCCAGTACATCAGCATGCAGTAAATCAGTCCTTCTAGAGATTCAGATAATTAAGAATAACACACCAGAAGAGCTTTTTTCCCAGTGTTTGAGTCACATATAAAGGTTACAGAATCATTTTAGGTTCGTCAGAAATCCTGAGGGTCTTTAATAAGGGTTGAAGGGGCAGTGGAGTAAAATGCAATCAGCTTGAACATCATTTGAAGCTATAAGAAGTTCTGGAAATACAGGAATAGAATGTGACCTATTTTACAAGAGGTGCAGCGAAATGGATTCAAGATGGCCATTGCAAAGGGGTTTCTGTAACTTCTTAATACAGGATGATACTTACTTTGTCTTGGGGACCGGAGAGCGGGGAGCAACATAAGTGGTGAGTTATGAGCCTGCCATCTCCACACCGACCTGGCTCCTCGTTTGCAATCCCCTAATTAAATCACAAAGGCACACTTTGGATTTTGAACTCCAACTCCAAATGATTTCCTAATAGGAATCCGTCCAGCTCCACGGATCCAGGATAAGTGCAATATTTTTCATATCACAAGCATTTGAGGACACGTTTCCAAGTCAAGTCAGTGATAATATTTAAAGGTTTGGAAACTTTTGAGACAGGAAGGAATAGGAAAATATTTATCTTTAATATTACAAATGTCTGGAGCTGTGCTGAGATGCCTATTAGTATGAGTCATAACCCTGCGTTACTCACCTCCTTTGTTCCAGTATCTCAGCTCATGTCAAAATAGACAACTGCGCCTGGAATGGTATTTTTTTCTCCCTTTGGCAAAGATCATCACACTTTAACAGCATCCATCCTCTCAGGGCAAGAAGACAAGAGAACGGGGGGGGATGAAATTTAGGCTTCCAACAGCCTTGAGAAAGTTATTGCCTCACAGAGAATTTGATGCCCTGAGTATTTACAACTGGCTGTTATCATTTAATAACGGTCACTAGTCCGAAGCCTACAGGATCTGCTGGGAATATTATTACCAGCATTTTGTGTTTCATCCTGTTGTTTCCGGTGTCATTTTGGATAAAACGACATACATGGGCAAAAAGTTTTTTGTCAGAGGACAAATAGCCATGACAGCATAAAATAAGCTCTCTACAGTCCCTTGCACATATGTATGCACTACAACCCTGAACTTATCTAGACATTACCCAGAGGAGATGTGAGAAGGCAAATGTTCGAATCAGTTGGACTGAATTAAACTGAATGTACTTTGCCAGCTCCCTAGTACAAAGCCTGTGTAATGTCTGATTAAGCCCATGTAACAATTCACAGACGGCACATGCGGCTGCCACAAACCGGAAGAATACAAACCAAAATCAGAGGGACCCTTATGACGAAGGGTCATTTACACGAAGACGGCAATCAAAATGTCTAACTGGAGAGATGATGAGACTCAGGAACAAAATTACGGTGGCCAACAGGGGCAAACAAACTTAAGAAGACATGTGCATAGACAAAACACAAGCAAATTAAGAAAACATCTTCATCATGCACAGTATTTAGCAAACACGCTGCAAATACACACAACACAACCAGATACATAGACGTGCTGCAAATACACACAACACAACCAAATACACAGACGCGCTGCAAATACAGAAATTATGCAAAATGAAAAGCACACAAACCCCGAAAACAAATGCTAAAGAAAAACGCTGCATCCAGTTTACACAACGAAAGGCAAGGTTATGTCAGAGAGAGTGGATATATTGTTTTCCTAATTTATTTATTAGATTTTTAATAAGTGTTCTACTTTTCAGTAACATAGGCTGCATGGGCTTTTAACTAGTGTTAGCTAGCAAGCTCTAAGTCTCTAACACGGTAGCTACGTAAACCTGTTGCTCTTTTATAATACTGTAAAAGACTAGGGTCAAACGTAAAAATTAATATGTACCTTTTTATGTCACCTTTTTAATCAAGCGGTTTCACTTAGCGCTCCCCTAGAGGTCTGGAGAACTTCCGTTGTGTAAACTGGATGCAGCTTTTTTCTGTTGCATTTGTTTTCAGGGTTTGTGTGCTTTTCATTTTGCATCATTTCTGTATTTGCAGCGCATTTGTGTATTTGGTAGTGTTGTGTGTATTTGCACTGTGTTTGCTAACTGTTGTTGGTTGTGTTTTGTTTATTAGCATGTGTTTTTTTTTTTGTTGCAGGGCGCTTGCCTCTGTCGGCCACCGTACAAAAATCGTCATTACATTTTCGTAATTTCATAAGATATCTTACGAACAGTTGTGCATAGATTGATGAGAATATGTTGCCTGCCCACATTGACCCTTATACTGTCTAGTTTTCTCATGCCCTTTTCAAGAGATTCAATAATAGGCTGAATTGTGAATTTTGTCAGAATAAGTAATACCTGACAATTCTTTTGTGAGGCTTTCACCTCTTGTAAGGTCAGAATTGGCACTCGGGACTGAGGGAAAGGTCTGCAGAGTCTCCTGCTAAATCCAAAAGGAGCCTTTCTGCCCCTGTGTAAGTAACTGGATTCACCCCTGTCACAGCTAATCTTATCCTCTAGACTGAAAGCATCATTAAAGAGCCAAAATAACAAGTGGACATGGCCAAAAGTGAAATACAGTGCTGCACTGTGATTGCACAGCCTTAATTGTGTACAATAGCGAGTGGTTAAAATGGAACATTGATGTACAACATGTGCAAAGTCCCTGCCAAGAAAAAATATGTTGATATAAAAACCGAGCAAATGCCAGGAGAAAAAAATATTTTTAAGGTGTATTTTCAGTCTGGATTAACTCAAATACCTCAAGGTTTCTGGTATGCAATTTCAGTTTGGATTCAGAGCAGCTTGCTGAATGGAAACTGAATACAGTCTATCTCCAACCTCAGAGTGAGGGATTGAGGTTATAACCTGGACCTTCAGTGCAGCTGGCGGAGGTGGAGAAGGGATCTTTTCGTGAACTAAGCTGTTTGATTGAAGTCTGGGCGAAGATTCAGTCTCTTCGTACCAGCCTCCTGGGAAGGACATGCCACTATATTTGCAGAAGAAATAACATAAATATTCATATTATGAAATTATTAGGGACTTCTGCTTCAAATTGAGTTGCGATTCACATTCAGATTGTCTCCAAGCGATTCATCTTCTAATTACATCATCTGGCATGAGGCTGGTATAAATTTAATGAGGGCGCTCAACAAGAAAAATATATGAAGAATACAACATTTATCAAGTGTCTGACCCAAAGCGTGAACTGGAGTGCTGCAGTCCTGAGTCATTCCTGTCTTCTCCTTGGCCCTGCTCTTGATAGCAGCAGCAGACAGTGACAGATTGAGGCTGTGACCCAGTGATGGACTTCCATTGCGGCTGTCCGGGGGGTCTCTTACTGAAGCCAAGCTGTTTGATTTCAGTCCTGTTCCCAGATCAAGCCACCCCGTGTTGGCCTCTCGGGTGGCAGGGGAATTCAAATAAAACCTGAGCAATGCAGGATGTCAGATTCTAAAATGGTCCAAAAAAACAATCAAACACAAGCGGAATCTATAATTTGTCTCTCATGTTTAGTTTGTTTTTATGAAAATTTAACACATTTAGATAGGCCTGCTTCGAACTCCTGATAGTAGACTATTTAAACTAAATTTAAAGAACATAAGGCTGGCATTTAAAGACCAATATAGTCTTCCTAATATCCTAAAACATTTTGGCACTGTAGTTTTTAGTAAAAGTTACTCAAACAGAACTAAATAGAGGATTGTTGGGGAATATTTTTTTAGCTGTGGATTAATACACATTTGGACCTCGAGTGAGTATTTTTGGCAGAAAGGTAGAGGTAAATATACGACAGTGCCCCTGTTTATGTTAACAAAGAGATATTGCCCAGTATGAGTGTGACTTGTGTGTTTTGTAATAGTTTTTGGATAACAATGGAGCTCTAAGGCACACAGAAATATGCTACATCCAGCTTCGGCCACACTTCAATCAATTGTGCAATCAGTTAATCGTTAGTCTTGGTCTTTTCATTGGATATGTTGACCATAAGATATACAATAAAATACAAGATACAATAAAATATAGAATATTACCAGCCATATCCTTTTAATTGCAAAGGATTCACGTAGTGACCCCTCAAATGTCCTGTCCTTGGCTGGTCTCCAGGCCCAACACATACAAACAGGGAATAATTAAGTGAGACTCCACTCGAATGTGTACTCAATTAACAGTGAGTTTACATAGTAGAATAAACACTTTTAATTATGTGATCATTGACTCATTTTATTGATCACGATTTGGTGTGGCTTTGTTATTCTTTGCACTATATTTTACCTTGTTTTTTATTTGTTTATGCTGTTATGAAATTAGATAAATCCCATAATTAAGGGCACAGTGACATACACAGATTAATAGACAAATACAAGCAGAGTTAGATGAATTCAAAACATTGCATAGTATGTCTGTATGTGAAGGAAAGGGGTTTGGCACTTACAGGCGCACACCATGCCTCCCAATTCATTTCACAATTCACCAAGCACTGCACTCACATTTCATCTACAGACAAACTGTTTGGTCTCCAAAAGACTTTTGGAGAGATTACATATATTTCCTTTCATAAAGATGCCATTAGTGTCTGGGGAGTAATGGGAGCCACTAATTTGATAGTCTGACCTTAAGCTATTCATCAGCTTAGAGGGAAGAGAAGAATAGATGATGCTGGAGATCACATTATAATTTGGCTACAGGATCCAATAGTCTAATGACAGCATTAACTCAAACAGCTGCAAAGAAAATGTTTGGAGATGCAGGGAACAAAAGGCTGGCACAGCAAGGCTGAGTATAGTAGGGAAATCAGTCTGATAGTCCAGCTTCTCAGCAGGGAGCAAATATAATATTCACAAAATTCCATAAACAGGGAGACGTCCTTGTCATTGTTTCTGCTTGGCCCTCGAGCAGCTCTTAAAAGTCACAGTAAAGAATGATAATTGTTTCTCCAGAGAATAGGCTGAGGGTAGCAAAACTGAATTGTTCTTTTTTTATGCTGCCATAATACACCAAGGTTGTTCCCTTTTTAAATTAAAAGCAACACAAGTCAGGAGTTAGAGTTTAAGAGGGGGGTCATTTTAACAATGCTAGCACAGGTGTTCTCACAGAGAGGTCAGGTTGATAAAGTGGTTACAAATCTGGACACGCATTGGAGCAAATAAATGAATAATTGAGGGCAGTTATCCAATTCCCCCCTTGTTTAGATCCTTGGGACATTTTTGCAGCATTCAGACTGAAACAGGGCCAACATGCAAATGAGATCAGAGTGTGTCAATGGGTGGTAGATGTGAGACAATGTCAGGGCATTGGGCAAAGCTTGAGTGTTGAGGGCCTTCTGATTTTTGAGAGCACACTAAAGGACTATTCTGGTGTTTTTGACCTATTTAAGCAAACCTTACCACAGCTCTTTGTTTTGTCTCTTTCATACTGGATCTCACAATAACAGGGTTCTCAGAGGTTTAAACTCTTAATCCAGTAGAACCATACACTGAACTTTGCATACAGTAATGCATGCTCAGATAGCCAACCCAAGATAAATCCGCCACTATGAGCCCCATAAAAAGGGGACATTTACTAGTGCATCCACTGAAGTTCAGCACTTCCATACACAGTTATTTTGAGCAGCCATGGGTGGCTTTAACCACACAAGACGTTGCCTAGTTGTGCCCCTAATGCCCTGGTTTCCTAGCTACTACGACAGACCCCACTTGGCCCGGTTCCTCTCCTTGGCACACTGTAGCCAAGGTCCAAGATTGGCTTTGCCTGTGTTCATACAGTACACTTTAATTTCTAAAACATCCCTATCACTATGATTACTAAGATTACTTGCTTTCAAGCGAGATTCATGTGTTTACAGTGTGATTTTTGTGCACTCGTCATGGCAAGCTGCATTTATTGACACAAACATCTTGCTTTGGAAGATGGTCAGCACTATAAAAGGGCCGAACGCAGTGTATAGTAAATGGGCTGAGATGTACTAAACGATCAAAAAGTATGGCTCTTTTACATGCCTCAAGTTAAATGACATCTTCGACCACAAATCCAGTTAGTTTTATTGGAAGAATTCCCATTTGAGTCCACTTTCCTTGCCTGATTTTTTTAAAATGTCAACATGATATCTACAAAGCATGTATCAAACACATAACTACCACATGTTACTGATTTTATATAGTTCCAGAGAATCAATTGTGATATATCTCCTATCAGTATGGTACATCTAATCCACAAATCCACTGTTGATTTCCCCTTTTGCTGATGTCCAATTACAGCAATAGATTATGTGTCCTTCTCCAACATGCCGACCAGACCAAAGCACTCTCTCAGAGGGCTCTGAGACACTCGTACGACCGTCTATCATTTAAGATAGCTTCCATCAAGGCCACCTCTCCCTGCCCACTGCCACCCCCGCATGATTAAAAAGCGCCATTTGAACGCTGTTGGCCATGCCTCACATTCTCTTGACCCCGTCGGATCAGGACCCCCGTTTGGTCAGAGAGCTCTTCCCTCTTCATTCATCTGTTTCTGGGAGACCTGCAGCAGCAACACGTAGGGGACTGATAGATGTACCGCACAGAGGGAGTAATGTATTGTGGTCCTTGCAGGCAACAGAGATGAGGTTTAAATGATCTAGTACGCGGTGGTTTGTAATCTCGCTGATCAAATTTGCTGGTGATCCTTTTCCCCACTGCCATCTATATATGGAGAAGTAATGGAGTCTACCACGAGTGAACACAAGAGCTGTACTCAATCAAGGGCCCTTCGACTCACTGCATCGTGTCTTAGATTGCTGATCTCCAACCAGCCACTAACACACAGAAACAAATAGAGAACTTGTACCCACTGCAGCCCACAACTTATTTACATTTGTTTGTTGAATTGTGCTGGGTATGGGACATATATTAGCATCAATTACCATGATGGAATTATATTTTATTAAGTGGGTCAATACACATAGGAAAAAAAACAGATGAAGAAGGTATACAGTGTGTTTTTAACCAGTCTCTGGTTAAAATTTGGGCAAAACAACATACAAATGGATAAAACAGATTCAGGATTACAAATATATAAAAGAAAAAGGCCAATAGAAGAGTAATCTCTATAAAAAAAGATACCTGCATATGAATGCAGAATCTGTAGGTAACGAGTAAAGATCGGATGCATTCTGGTATCCATTTATAGTCTGAGTCGTACTGACCAATCACGTTTGAGCGGGTTTTGGTTGCATGCAGGAACCGTCGGAACCCATGGGCTATAATTTCCTGATGACAAGTTAGCTTTTTATTAGCATTTTACCTAATTCATCTGCATTCATATGCAGATATCTGTTTATAGATATTAGCCAAAATGTCGTCTGGACCTACAAAAAGTCTTGACTCTGACTGTAAACAATGAAAGGCGCACAGAAAAGGAAGTCTTGGCCCGGAATCTGCTGGCTACACCAGAACCCCCAAAATATTGTCCGTTGACCCCAGAGGCTAAATCGTCTGCAGACCAACAGCCGATTGGTTCCGGATTAATGGATTAATTCAAACCCCATTCAGTGTTCATATTTCTGTATAGCTGTTTTGATTATTTTTTTTCTAATTTATTTTCTTATCTATTTAACAGGGACAATTCACATTACATGTGCATCACCAACATACAGCAGGATCTTGTTTACCTATACTTTGTTTTCCAGTGCACCATTTGTCATGAACACACGAGTGGTTGACCTTTTCCGTGTTCTTTGTGGCATTTGCAGAGCCCCTGCTTCAGCCTCTCCCTCAACATGTCGGCACGAGCTGATAAAATGATGTACATCCAAACGACGTATGTATATAGTAGAACATTTACCCCGCTGCTCGCCGCCAATTATTCTAATTACATACTTTGCAACAGTGCAATTTTCTGGAGAGGCTGTTAGGGTGACAAGTGAGGAGCCACATTCACAGGCGTTGCTTCCATTCTCCAAAGCCCCTCGGAGGAGGGTGCTTGCTTTGTATAGTAAACAAACTTGTGGGGATTAGGCTGTAAAGCTATTCTGTGGTTAGAGGTCCTCCGACACGGGGCACGTTCACCAAATCCTGAAACCTTGACATTTGTATAGGCCTAATGGTAACCAATGTAGAAATCAGTTTATGGTATGTACTTTATGAGGAGGGTTACCAAACAACTGTCAGCTAAATAAAGTATACTGTTAGTTTCCGATGGAGATGTTGAGTGTTGATTCATGTAGAAAATCAGCTTTCTCTGTGTGTATTAGGCTTTCTAAAGGACAATGTGAGAAGATGTGTCCTGTAATAAGCCACTGTATGGGTTAATCTTTAGCCCACACAAAAGTTTTCTTTTTGATGTAACAATTTGATCCAGAACAGAATCCTAGTTTCCACAGGCAATCCAAAGCTGCATTGAAATCATTAACGCAAAGCTAGCATGCATTTTGAAGGGTCTGAAGCTTTTCTCATGTAAAGAGGATAAATAAATTCCATTTTGCTGTCTGCATTTTAATTCAGATTTCAAGGATACGTATGAAGACAATGACTGCGTTAAGACAAAGGCTTACTGTCTATGTACAGCCCTTCTCGCTGCAGACGAATAGTAATAGAAGCAAAACGTGTCAATTTAGTCAAGTATCCTAAATCCTTAGTTGACTGTGTTTTTGAATAATAAACAAGACTTGAGCGGATTATGTTCGACTCTTTAACTGTTGGAGGTCGGAAGACCGAGGCCACGTTAGACAAATCCCAGAGCTTTGCTGCGTGCATTTGATTAAGCCAAATGAAAAACAATATGGACATGACCGCTATGTGAGCGAGTTTAATTTTGATGTCATGCAGTTTGTTTTTCTTCTCTTTCATCCTGGCAGAGACAAATAACAGGAAAAGAAGAAGAGAAAAGTAGCAAAGGCAACGTGACCAGAACAATAATACAACTGTGCCTATACAGTGGGGTTTCTTCTTCTCCTGCTGAGAAAAGGGGCTCAAACAATAGGAAGCACACATACATACTGCTTTCTCACAGTAAAATAGTCCAGCTTAATACCAAATAGCACCACTCCTGTTCTCTTTCAAACACTTCTGAGCTTAGGGTCACATTTATCCTGTGACCCTAAAAACAGGTCTCAGGCTTTGAAGCACTGCAAATGGTGCAATCTACTCCTAATGACACTATTCAATAGTCCATTGAACATTGAACTGGTTTTTTGTTGGACTTATGGCTACTGTCTACTTCTCTCTTTGGAATTTCTTTGCCAGTTGTGTTTATGTTTCCACGACAAATTATATCATAAAATAGGTCAATAAGTAGCTTTCCATTATTCTTTTATTTTATCACAAAGAAAACAATATCATTTAGTTGATAAAATGACTAAATTAACTGTGATGGTAACTTGTTTCCTGGCTAACAAAATGCATTCATTCAAATTTATTTAAATTTCAGCTGTCCAAATATTGAATCAAACATGCAGCATTCATCTAAAATGAAATCATTGTCCACCAAGGGAATGTAGGTAGACTACTTTAAACATGCAGATATGATGTTATGATCCATATTTTATAGTGTGTTGAGAAAGAGACATGTTTTGTTAATACAACCTTGTTTTTTACATATGGTAATCCACAAGCCAAGCACCATGGGAAAGATCAACAGCATGATAAAGGCAGTTGCTTCTGGCAGTGTGTGTGTGTGTGTGTGTGTGTGTGTGTGTGTGTGTGTGTGTGTGTGTGTGTGTGTGTGTGTGTGTGTGTGTGTGTGTGTGTGTGTGTGTGTGTGTGTGTGTGTGTGTGTGCGTGCGCGTGTGTGTGTGTGTGTGTGTGTGTTGTGGCTCCAACCAACCAAACCACGTCCTTCACCTCTGCATATCAGCTGAAAAACCAACACAATTTCCCATCTTTTTATGAGGTTGCCGCAAACAATTTCAGACCTCCTCAACCTGTACAGTGTGTTTTACTGCTTACCCTTGCTGAATAAAATCAGCCTGCCTATATATATATGCATGGAATTTACTCAAACTCAGTCCAGGCAAATATCACAGCATATTCCAGCATTTTCTTTCCTCCCCTTAAACAAGGCATTACTGTCAGGCTGCAAAATAGGACACTACTTTTGAGTTTCTCAATTGAGTCCTGTGAGATTTTGATTCTTTTTTTGCAGCATTTGAAAGTACGCCATCTTCCACTCATCTTCCATCCCAAACAACACTGTCAACGCACTCCTCATCCTTTTTGTTCCTCACTCCTGAAAATCAACATCAACGTTTCTGAGCTGTTATTCTTTTTTGGTATTTGTTTCTGCTGCATTCCCCAAAAGCCCTCAAGCATTATAAATAAATGATCAAAATGTGGACAGCACTAACTGTTGACGTAAATCACCTCTTGGATTATTGAGTTTGGTGATGGGACGTAAGCTTTAATCAATAAGTGTAGTAGTTCATCCATAGATAAACACGTCGCTTGATGATTAAACCCTAGGGGATAAATATTGGCGTCCCTGTAATGATTCCTTTTGAATGAGTGTAGCATATCCAGGCTTGTTTTTGAAGTTAAACATTGTTGCAAATCAACAAAAGCAGCATAAGATTGCTGGTTTAAAAAAAGCAAACTTGTGCCCGGAATATCACTGGGGCCGGCTGGGAGGAGCGATGGAAACTCCCAGCATGCCTCGAGTGAGAATCACCAGTTGAGCGGAGAAGCTCAGCAGCCTCAAATCTAAGTCAAATGAATGCAAAAACGCACACTTAACAAAACCTTTGTTGCAAAAGACAAAGAGATAAAAACAATGAGAACAAACACAATGCATAATTTGGGATTTGAAGCCCGAGCTTTTGTGTTTATTGGTCAGATGTGAGTGTTTGTGTGTGTGTGTGTGTGTGTGTGTGTGTGTGTGTGTGTGTGTGTGTGTGTGTGTGTGTGTGTGTGCGTGTGTGTAAACAAGTCTATATTCATACCAGGCAAGCTCGCTTGTTCTTGCTTGTTTGACTATTTAGTTGTTAGGCGTTGACTCAGTGAGATTTTTTCAGTTCATTAGCCAGTTCTTCCCAACGCAAGATCTAATGGTTAGCACGCATAATTGCTTGTACTTTCTGGGAGAAAACAATGTATCCCCTTGCAAATATATAAGCCAATACAAAGCTTTATGTGAACAGTTGTACGGAATAGTTGCACACATACAGCACAACTGTGTTCATCTTGCAAATATTCAGGGATTTGTATGAGTCCTTAATTGTGTGCAAGACAGCAAGATCAGCGTTTTATGTTTTTGATTCTCTTATTATGAAAAGCATCAAATACCATTGCAGCATGATATAGCGACAGCTGTTCAGCATTATGTCGTAATAAAAAACAAAATGCTTTGGCCTTTTTTTCTTGGCTTATGCTTTATCACAAAAAAATAACCCTAGATGACTTCAGCACTCACTCACAGTTCAGTTGAACCTGCAGTTTGAAAGGTTACAGAGCAGGAAGTGTTGGACCTGCTAATGACTGCAAACTAGTCAAGACCCTGGAAAGTTTTTTTTCATTTCATCAGCACAGGCTGACTCTGCTCATGCAGGGCGCTCCAACAAAACAAGTCTGCCACTGACCCCAGCCAAAGTTCCACTCATGAAGGAAAGAGACTGGAGAAATCCCTTTGAACAAAAAAAGAAAACTATGTTTCACACAGTCTCCACTCTTGATAAGTTTCTATATGAATTTAATTGAAGAGATAAATCACATGGAATGTAAGAAAAAATGGCAATGTGCCTTCACCAGTTCACAGAAGTATGCAATTAAAAATAAGTGAAAGTAATCCATTTTCTCCAGTCTTATTTTTTAATGTTGTCTGAACATCAACAGTATCTTCTTCAAAATACAGTTATATCCTTGAGACTTTTCAGGGGTGTGTAGGTGGAAATATGGTTGAAGGGGAACTACGCCCATCAAAATGTCATACATGGTATTTCTATGGTCAAAGACTAGAAAGAAAGTCTGGAAATGCGCCATAGACAATGAATTGGAAAATATGTTATAGATCAGGATGTCATTCGTACATATAGCTACGAGAAAGTGACTCACTGTAAATCGTATGTATTCCACGTATTTATTACTGTATGCACCACATTGACTGCTGCTGTGCAAGAGTATAAAGATCCTAAAACACAGGGCTTTCGTATCCTGGAAGAAGTTAAGTGGAAAACACAATACTTAAGTAGGTTTGTGTGTGTGAGGAGTATACATAAGGGGGCCGGTGTTTTTAACCCAAACCACAATCTTTTTTTCAAATCTAAACTAGTAGTTTTGGTGCCTAAACATAACTGTCGTCGCCGCAGGACACTCACCTTCTGTTGGCTAATCTCAACTGCAACCCTCACGGTGCCCTTTACTCGGCTCACAGTCACCGTTTCTTGGCTAAATCAAACTGTAAAGACCACTAAACTTAACTGTCATGTGACCGACCGGTGGTCGCCATCACTTTGTAGGATATCATACAAATTATTGTGATTATTGTGATACATATATATATATATTATTATGATACATGTATATTTGTGTATATATATATATATATATATATATATATATATATATATATATAATATAATATAATGATTGAACTTTCCTAGGCCATGGAAATAACATATTGGAATTGTTAATTTATGTGGTGTTTCCGTACAGACATAATGCATTACATTACATGTCATTTAGCTGACGCTTTTATCCAAAGCGACTTACAATTGCTATGTATATGGAGCAACTAGGGGTTAAGTGTCTTGCTCACATTGGTTGATGGATCATTGTGGGAATTGAACCCAGGTCTCCCACACCAAAGGCATGTGTCCTAACCACTGCGCCATCACCACCCCAGTGCACAATGGGAAGTGTAGGATCCAAGAATTCCATGCTTGACCCATATAAGGGACTAAAAGTGAGGATATCTAGGCCTCTGCTGCACCAGATTTTTGGGGGGATTTTACGCCTTTAATGGACAGGACAGTTAGGTGCAAAATGGGAGAGAGGGGGGAGACATGTAGGAAATCATCACAGGTCGTACTCGAACCCTGGACCTCTGCATCAACATATGCGCACCTGCTCTACCCACTGACCTAACTCAGCCAGCTGCTCTACCAGATTTTATTTTATTTATTTTGCAATGTCTTGTCTTTTGTCCCCCAACTTGTGTTTGTTCCAACCAATTGGAAACAAATTTCTGAACTATATTTTAATTATATATTATATTAAAATATTTTACATATCTGGAAATGTTTAATATCACATTCTCTGCCTTGGAATTAAACATTGATCATTTTATTATGCAAATACACAAATACACAACAGTCCCATATGAATGTACTTTGTGGAACAGAGTGTGTTGTCCAGTATATACATTAATAATGTTACACAAAAATAAATGATCTAAACTCTAAGGTCCATTAATTACGTTTTTAAGTCTAGGTAGGATGAACTTTGTGAGCTTAAATTGTTGGTGTATACGTCACTGTCATTGTAGCTGTATGTTTAGATTGGGAGAATTCAGAAATACATTACACACAAAATATAACTTTGACATTAATAAATATTTACTGTGATGGATTACCTAATGAAAGTGTTTGCCAGTTTGAATTGAAATATAGCCATTTAGTTTAGGAAAGTTCAGGGGACCAGATAGACAGGATGTTTTATCATACAGACAGTAAAAGATTCTATTTCACAAAAATGTCAATATATCTGAGTCCTCGTCTGGAGTAAAAACTCCATTAGGCATTATAGCAATGTAAGGAGAAATGCGAGGTAGAGTTCAACTAAGGCTACTTTATAAAATGGCAACATAGCATGTTACCGTAAAACAGGTCCACACATTTTTCTCCTCCTGTCTGCCGTACTTTGCCAGTGACTGAACAAAATGTCAGAACAGTCCACCTGGAGAGCCGGGCATATGGAGAGGAGTCTCTGCTGGAACTCAAAGCTCTTGACAGCATGGGAGTTCAGGAGGCTTGCACAACACGCCTAAAGGGAACTGAACAGAAGCCCCCAAAAACTCTACACATCAAATCCCAAGGTTTTCACAATGAGGTGCATTTATGCGGAAGAGGAGAGAGCAGTCAAAGGTCTGATGACAGTCGAGTGTATTTTGATGTATGTGTTTCTTTTCCGGCCTTGAGCAACACAGAGGGGTCAGGAACAAAGAGGGGGAAGGTGTGACCTGCTATGGTTGGACTGCCCAAAAAAGCAGTCTATAAAAAGAAATAGAAATTAAAATGTCATATTGGATTTTCAACATGGCCATGGAAGCTGAAATGGTACAAGGCCTATAGGGATTTTTTTTAAGTGCAAGAAAAGAAGCTGCATATGTGGTTAAAAGATGCAGAAATTAAAGATTAGAGGATGGAAATGCACACAATGACCTATTTGTCTTGAGGTTCTTAAAGATTTGTAAATAGATATTGATAAGTTTATTGGGATAACAATACAATATTCACTATGAGATAGCTTATATCTTAAATAATATACGATCAAATGCATTTGCTATATGTCATGTTCTTTTAAAACTCACTGCAGCAGTGTGTAGACGCTCTTACTGAAATAATAAAGCATATTCTGCAGAATCTTAATTTTATCCTTTCCTTCATATGGTTTGTTTTTGGTAGTAAAACGATTTTCATCAGCGAAAAATTATGTGCTGTACATTTTCATTGTTTATGTTTTATT
The DNA here is from genome assembly GCA_023631565.1 of Gymnocephalus cernua. Lineage (NCBI taxonomy): Eukaryota > Metazoa > Chordata > Actinopteri > Perciformes > Percidae > Gymnocephalus > Gymnocephalus cernua. The sequence goes on along the minus strand of CM042448.1, from coordinate 16,613,584 downwards.
GTTTTTCGCACAGTTAACAGCCTCTTTTAAAATGATGGATACAAAACACCACCTGCTCAGGTGTTTTGTAACATTCCCATTTATAAGTTGCCCAAGACTGTATCTCTCTAATGAAAATATAGATCACTAACCATAAGTTCTCATCTGCTTTACATAGTGATAAGCACTCTGCCCCCATAAGCCTGTTGTTGTTGTGGAATTAACCACTGTCTGTTGGTGTGCTGGCAGGCATTGATGTTTTTTCAACCCCCAATTACGTACAGTGGAGGAAAGTCAGTTGGGGCTCAGGTCAAGTTCTGTAGGTTTGTAGCCGGGCTTGTTATGGATCTTAAACTCATCTCTGTGAGCTGTCTTAACTCCTGCGGTCGACATAGTTTCGACCTTTCCATCCAAGAGCACTTATTTTATGGGACGTTGTGGGTGCAGAAGGGGTGGGGGTGTTATTCCTATTTATTTTTTCACCGGCGCTGCATTTATGTTGACAGTTAATTTAAGCGGATCAAGGTGTCCAGTTGCCTTGTCTAAAGTAAAGGCTTAGTATGACAAATAGCAGGGCAGTAAACTCCAAAGTCTATCTCTTCAGCTGCACTGCCCACTCTCTGTCTGCGAAGATTAACCTTTCCGGCTCTAGTGACACAGTTTCGATTATTTCCGTAGTCGGCCTCGGAACAGCGGGGGCACAGAATGCAGCCTGGATTCACAGGATCCTGACAAACATCCCCATTTCAATTTAGAAAAAATAAAAAGAAGTGAGACCAAAGACTGAAGAGCAGAGTAAGAGAGAGACAGCCAGCGAGAGAGGTAGGGAAGATACATGCTGCCATGTTCAGGAGCAGTTCAACGGATCAATTAAGACTGCTTTATGTCTTCTCTTCTTAGACAAGGGGATGTTACTGGATCTGGCATTTCTAAAGCACATTGTGTGAGATCGACTGAGGTTAAAAACTAAAACTAGAAGACAAACAAGCCTTCTCCATACACCTCCTGTTTGACCTTGTTTTTTGTAGACTCTGTCAGTAGATATACTTACTAAAAAATACATTGTAAACGCCAACTGTGTCTTCAATTCATGAATTGGCAATTGTAGTTAGGCTAGTTTTATCTGGTTGTGCACCAGTGGTGGAATTAGACTGTCTGAGGCCAGCTGCATGCAATGGGGCCCCAGCTGCATGTGGTGGGGGCACCAGTAGGCGGAAGGTTTTCTAGCATGTAGGGCAGCCATATGGTACTGCATCATGTTTTCTCCATTTTAAGGCCACCCTAGAAGGCACTGCATTTAATTTTCTCCATTTAAGTGCACCCATTACTGCACTGTGTCTCGTCTTCTCCACTGGAAGGGCACTCTGGTTGAAGACATTTCATTTTGTTGTAGCTACAATAGTAGCAACCAAGACGTAACTTCTTTTCTGTGTTTCTTTCATGTGGGCACCAAGGTCCTCATCAGTGTTGTGCACACGTGGCATTCACTTAGACCCTAGATGCCTTTGCTATTGAATGGAAAACTTCTAAATTTGGGAACATATGTCAAATTGAAAACCCATAAATGGACATATTTGCATGCGAGTGGTTAAAGGAATAACCTATAAGTCACCCACGCTTTCATTTGTACAACCACAAATTCAACCACCTAATCACAAGCTCTCTGCCTTGATTACTATGAAAAGTGCTTGAAAGTTCCATGGCCTTCTCCTTTCCAGAGTGTTTGAACCATGGTGCATGGTTTGCAGTCCACTCCAGCCAAAAGCAATTAGGAGGAATGTATTAGGGGCCGTATTGTGCAGCTTTAAAGGCTCCTTGCTGAGCTTGAAGGAGACTAACCACTGAATCAGCATGCCAGTATATAATTCCTTATTATGTGTAATCTGGACGCTCTCGAAAAAAAAGAAGTGATTGTTTGGTGTTGAAAAAAACGTAAGGTTTGTGAGATATTCACACAGCATAATTTGATAGGGATGCAATTATTTTGTCAGTAGTGGAACTCTTAGCTAATTGTTTTCAGATACTTATCACTGTGTGCTTGCTAAAGCTCATGTGTATGAGAAATCGTATATATGAGATCAATATGAGATCAAAAAGTATTTGATCTATTTTATTCATTGATCCAAAATTAAACAAATATCAGAATCCCAAAAACATTGAAGCACTTATTTATTGTTATATTCAAACCGTATTATGTATCCAAAAAGTAACATTCACTTATATCTATAGTGACTGTATATGACATTGCAAGAATGTTCTAACATCAGACTGGGACTGTTCAAAGTTAAGACATTGTTACATAACTATCATCATACAACCCCAAATCAGAAAAAGTTCGGACAGTATGAAAAACACAAATAAAAAAAGAAAGTAGTGATTTCTAAATGTACTTTTTTAAGTATTGTGAAAAGGAATGGCAACATTACAAAGTGGTAAATGCTTTACTGTTCCAACTTTTTTTTAAATGTGTTGCAAGAACCAAAATAGGAATTTTGTTTTTTTGAAACAAAAACAATACAAATCATGAGGAACACATTAAATTATGTGCTGTTGTATTGTCTGCAATGAAATACATGTCAAAGTACATTTAGAAATCACTACTTTCTTTTTTTAATTTGTGTTTTCCATACTGTCCCAACTTTTTCTGATTTGGGGTTGTATATATTGTATGTGTGTATATATATATATATATATATATATATATATATATATATATATATATATATATACACACACTGTTCCAATCCAGAAGTCCTCAGGGAGCATGCTGTGTAGAAGATGACGTGACAACTATCAAAGTAGATCCTATGCTAAAGACCCAATTGCTATTTGTGACAATATAAAAGCAGTATGTTCAAATACAGAGGAGTGTTGATTGTGCATGAAATAATGTGTCATTTTAATGGAAACAACCCTTTATAACTTAACTTGAATTTAATTGTTGTCAAATGGAATTCTGCTTAGTGAAAGACCTGCCAATCAACTTGAATGTCAGCCTAAACTGTCCCAAAAGAGCACTGCAGTTGCAAACACCTTACAACAGATAGGCCTATACTTGTACCTGCACTAGAAAGATACTACATCTCCAATTAAATCTCCAACTGGATTTACCTTTTCTCTTACAGGAAATTAAAAAGAAGTGCTTTGTGCAGCAGCAGTAACTCAGTGTGCTGTGCGCAGTTTAACAGACTTCTGTTTTTTTACGTTATATAATTACATGATTGCAGCACAGTCAAAGTCAGATACGAGAACATCAGTCACCACATTCTATTGCTTTTTTATATCCAGGGTGTGATTTATGAAGAAAGCAGAGGGGGGGATGTTTTTTGATCATGCACAACAAAACAAAACATGCAAGAATTAAACCTCTCTTTCAGTAACATGGATAGTGCCGTTCAGCCAACCATGCCAAAACACTTATTTATGAACTTCAATATCCAATGGAAAATAATCTCAAAATGAAATAGCACAAGGCGGTTTCAACATAACACACAGCGATTTAAAGCTGGAGTTCCCTAACAAATTACTTTCACCTAGGAAACGTGTCTAAATACAACCAGCAACTGATGCTCAGATTTTATCGTTCTATGGCATGTGTTCATGTTACAGCGCTTTACTTAGTTTAAAATACTTCTATTTCCATAACATATGGTCTATTGGTGAAGTAGCATTGATCAATTTGAGGGGGGGGGGGATACATTTTGTACCCACCGGGGATAAAAAAAAAAAATTCAACAGAGGCAGGGATATGTAGACCAGAAAGGGGGAAATCCTACACATCCCCCCGGGAAATCAGACCTTGGTTTTATATATATATATATATATATATGGCCATTTTGTGCTACTAATGTTAAAGTTGCCAAGTGCAGCATTATCATTGTACTGCAGATGTAGCATCTGCTCTTTTTGAGTCTGTGTGTTTGTGTGTTTGGGTGGGTGGGTGGGTGGGTGGGTGCTTGTTTGCATTTCACTTCTTTGTAAAAAGCCTGAATGTGCTGCTTCAAATTAACCAATCAGCTGTCTAATCCTTCACTGAAATGGTTGCACTTCAAAGACTCTGGCTTCTAGGCGGCCCATTCTCACACTGCATTGCATGCTGTTAGTGAGGTGCTATGCACTGTGAGAGCTGCCTCCCTTCTGGCCTTTTAGTACTTTTAGTCCACCTTCAAAACTGTGAAACAGTAGATGCCTCATGTTGACCTCTGAATATGTGGGTCTCTACTTGGATGGTTTGACCCCTCAAATCATATTTATGTAGGCGGGTATGTGCCTTTTCCTCACATCCTCTTGACTAATTCCCTCGGGTTTCTTCCTTTGTCTTCCTCTGCTCCAGTAGACGTCTTTGCTCTGTCACATATTCCCCAATTTCTCGTGTCCTCAGAGTATCAACTAAAGTCTACTTTTCAATCATCCTTTCTCCCTCAGACACTCTGCATCTCTGCTTGAATAGTTGACATATCAAGTTGGATGTCTGCCTGCCGCTTTAAGCTTATCTTCGGTGACAACAACGTAGTGAATCCTGCCCAGACCACTAAGCATCTCGGTGTGATCCCTGGGAGCAAATTGTCACATAAGGCCCTCATCGCAGCCACAAAACCTTCCTGCATTTTTGTGCTCTTAAAACATTGGTCGAACCAGAATACTCACTCACCAGGGACACAGAACTGCTCGTCTGATCTCTAATCATCTCCTGTCTGCAGCCCGTAGCCCATAGAGGCTCAGATGTTGTGCAGTATTTTCTTCAGCTTCTTTAATTCTACAGCTACATGTGTTCTTCAAAGCCCCCAAATTCGCCCTCTTAGCTCTGCCTACTATGTAAAAACTTTTTCCGATTAAGCCTTGGCTTCCCTCCCTCTTGACTCGCAAATGATGACATTTGAAGCAGACTTTTCAGAAAAACAATCAATGTCCATTCTAAGCTAAAAACTAATCTCTTTAAGAAACACTCAACATTTCATGTATTTCTTCCGAGACGGTGACAAACCACTGCAGTGGCTCTCCATTTGTTTAAATTATACTGCTATTTTTCTTGTTTTCCATTTGGCCCTCAATCATGCTTTTTTTCAGTGCAATTATATCAAATTTCTACAGCCCAACTGTGACATATTGTAAGTAAGATACACCAGGGATGTGCTCTGGAGCTGAATCCCGAGGCCATCAGCCACCTGCAGCCCAAAGGACCTACTAAGTGAGCTGCTGGGTTACTAAAGGGAAGGTGGGGGTGGAAATGAGAGATAGACAATATAGGACAAAAATAAAGAAGAGAAAAGTCGTACTTACATCTATTGTCATAGGGAATGTGGAGGCGTTGGCTAACAAGATGGATGAGCTCCCTGAATTGGCTAGGACATAAGCTAGTGGGACTCTAATGTTCACTGAGATGTGGCTACAGCTTGAGCTCCTGCATTGGACTCCAGTGGGAGCTTTCCATGTGAGTGAACTGATGGTATAATTCAGGATATACTATATATTTCTCTTTGTCTCTTACTGGTTCAACTAAATTATATTACCTGCTTTCATCTGCCATAGCTGCCAGCATTGTGTAACATCACACACATAGATCTTGCAGGATTACAAATACACTGTCCATTGAAATGCCCTTTGATTTTACCATGGCTCTCAATTCCATCCTTCTCATTAGCTTTTCCCATTAGTGTACGACACTGGACTAGCAGTATGCCGATGGTAAAGGTGCATAAAGCTCCACTGATTCTAACCTCTACAGATCAAACCGCAAACTGTTTCCGTCTGTTTCCAGGTATGTGCCAACTGTCAAGCAGCTGCACATTAACCTCAAAAACTGTGTTTTGAGTATTCTATGGAGGCTATAGTGCAGGACTGGCTCTACCTGATTACATTTGTTTTTAGGAATGGGGGAAACCTATAATTGTGACAAATATAGCTCCCAATAGCAAGCAATGTGCTTCCATGGATATTAACAAAATATAAGCGCAATCTTCAAAGCCAGTGATAAGTTGGCAGTTTCCAATGCTGGAACTCACCGATAGGAATGGGGATCCAACTACACCCAGCCAAAACCTAACCCTCTGCTATTATAGACGACTACAGATTAGATCTAACTCCCATGGCTAGAGGCTGGGAGGCAAGGTGAGAATATGGATTGATTATTTCAACATTTATCCAACCACAACAGCTCCATCTTTAAAGTGAGACTTTGTAACTTTTGAGAGAAGAAAAAACTGAAATGATGAGTAATAAAAAGCATCCTTCCTCAATTCAATACACTCAGGGGTGGGGGTTAAAATGCCCTGTAATGGCCATTCCAGAACACCTTTAGTGATTTCAAGCTTAGTTAAAACACATTTTATTCACATGACCACCTCAGTATGACCAACATCAGACTTACATAATTGGCTGTGGATAGGGCATTTGGCCAGCAAGGACTTATTTACATGATATAACTACCCCTCTTCAACACTGTAGATAGTTAGTATAGGAGGAAAGACAAGTGCTGTATTCATGAAGTGTCATGACCTTTCCTGATTTACGCTCATTACAAATACAAATGATTAAGAGAACAAGTGTTATCAAAAATGCAAATCACGTCAGAGAATTTTAGATGTACTGAAAGCTAAATGTATCGCCAAATGAACGCACAGAGATTTTAGTTTTTCTTTTTTTATGGCATGAGCTTTCATGTCATTACGTAGCATCTCTAAACATAGCGTCACTAAAACACTACTTGTTGTCTGCCTTCTTGAAAAACTCCACCATATCCCAGCTCCCAACAAGCAGTGGGACCTGATGCTCTGACCTCTATGGTCATAAAGGTTTTCAAGAGACGTGTACTGCTCATCTCATATCCATCACTGACCCCTGACAGATCCATAGCAGTTTGCCTTCATACCCAACAGGCCAGAGGAGGACATTGTTAACATGGGCCTTCACTTTATCCTGCAGCAACTTGACAGCCTATGAACCAATGCCAAGACACAGTTTGTGGACTTCAGCCCCAGGTTTAATACCATCATCCCAGAGCTACGACAAGCCAAGCCCTCCCAGCTGACTGTGCCCGAGCCCATCTGTTGGTGGATCACCAGCTTCCCAACTGGTGAGACACATCAAGTGAAGCTTGAAGAGAAAATGTCGAACACATCCTCAGCAGTGACCTGCTATTTCTTTTCTTATTCTACACCAATGGCTGACCTCTTTATGAAGCCTAAAGTGTACTGACAGCACAATTGTTCAGCCGTTCACATTGCTCACATTGGGCGAAGAGTCAGCGTGCAGACATGAGGTGGAACAGCTGGCTGTCAGGTTCAGACAAAACAACTTGGCACTAAAGTCAGCAAAAACTGTAAAGATGAGGGGAGAATTCAGGAGGAGCCAATCCTCCTCCTACTTAGCCTCATAGTCTGCGCTAGACACTGTAATCAGTTTCTTCAAGATCTGAAATGGAGTTGTTGCATCAGCTGCATTTCTACTTTGCAATAATTGCATCCATCTGAGACATCCACATCACATAGCATCAAATCATCCAGCCAAATCATTGGCAGCAACTTGCCCTCCCTCCAGAACCCGGAGAGAACCGGGATTAAGAAGTGTGCTCTTCCATCTGGGAAGTGCTAATGAAACTTTTAACAACAAGACCACCACATGAACAGCTTCCACAAAGCTGTCTCCCTTATGAACAAAGATCTGCCTACCCCCCACAACCTGTCATCCATGCTCTTGTTATAAAGCACAGATATTGCCAGCAACACCAGCGACAAAGACTCTGACTCTAATGCATTCTCATGAACGGGTTCATATGATATTGTACGAAAATGTTTGCACAACAATTTGTATGATCTTACGAAAAGATACAGTACGTGACATGACAAAAAGGTGACTCTGGGGCGCCTGGGTAACTCATCTGGTAGGGCGGCGCACCCCTCGACTCAGAGGCTCAGCCATCGACGCAGCTGCCGCAGGTTCGGTTCCAACCTGCGGCCCTTTGCTGCCTTTTCTCCCCTTTTATGTCTAAGCTGTTCTACCAACAATAAAGGCCTGAAAAAATAAATGGCAAAAAAATAATCTTAAAAAAAAACAAAAAAGGTGACTTCGAAAGTTTACGCACCAAAATGACCGGTACCCTTAAGTAGTTCCTCCGTGACACCCGTTGCTCCCCAGTTTGAAAGTCCTGTGTCCTGTCTGTGACCCATCCACCACCCCAACGTCGACCCTACGCAGATGTTCATGGTCTTATATTATGTGCTACAGTCATAATTACTGTGGACAGCAGAGGGCGCTGCATTACACCAAACGTCAATGTGGGGCTGACAGTAAAAAAATACGTGGAATACATACAAAATACAATGCATTAGTTTTACTAGTAACTTTTACTTACCTGAATATTTACACATTGACGCAAATGCGGTGCCCCCAAATGGTTTCAAAAGGTGAGTGAAACTACAATTCCCAGAAAGCTCATGACACCTTCATAAAACTAGACTCGTGTTTACTGTTTTTGTCACTGCTAGGTGCCAAAAAGAATGAGATGTAAAAGGTCTAATATTGGTGATTCCAGTTGAATGGGGACACTCAACTCACTGCTGTTCAGGAAAAAGCAATTACAACTTAGTTAAATACAAACTAATTAATAACTCCCTACCCAACAAAAGAATTTCATTTCAGCAAATATGGAAAATCTATGGGGTCTCATTAAATACAGATGGCATGCTCGTATCTATTCATTTACACACACCAAAAGAAGAAAAAAAGGCTTTAAAACTGGTATTTATACAAAGGCTACATATTTTATTCAGCCAAGGATTAGCCCTCCTCGCCACAAGGACATCATAAGAGTCACTAATTCCTAAAAGAACAATGTAGGAATGTGTCTATCTGGCTCTCAGTTGTGCTCATTAAATAAAGCAATCACTAAATCTGGGGATTTACCTATAAGCCAGAACTGATCATCACTCAGATCTTATACATGCTGCAACGTCCGTATAGCTCAGTATTACAATTAGGGCTCAAAAATAGGAGTATTACATTTAACTTTGAGACCAGCTGTATGAGTTGTGCGACCAAGACCTTCATTCTGTGGTAGTCATTAAAATACCTTCCCAGCCTTTCATCATTCAAATGAACTGAAATGAACATGTTCCACCATGGGGCGAGGGAAACTGCATGACCGTGATGCCTGTGACACCCATTTAAAAAAGATATATTATAAATCAAGCATATCTGTTCGGAGAGAACCCTTCTTTTTATTGTATCACTACATACGGGATTGTGAAATAACATTTGCTACACAGCTTTCCAGTGTAATAAAAATGGACTGCCCTTATGCAGTCACAGTCATTTCTGTGTTAGTAATACACGGTGGTGACCTTTTGCTTTAATGAATGAATGGACCAAAGCAAGATAAAAACATTTTTAAAGCTGAGGGGAATCTTAATGCTGTTATTTTTGTTATACCAGCCATTTGTGTTAAACACTGCCGCATATAAATTCTGCATACAATATGACAGCCTTAATATCAATAATAAGCTATTTTCATTCTGCTCACAATCAACATTCACATTGACAATATACTCTTCAGTGAGTAATGACATGCAATGGTTCGGCATTAATTCAGAGCTCTTGGGTATCTTTTCTCGGTTCACCTCAGGCCCTAGAAGACAAGCAACAGTAAAACCTATTAACATGAGAATGATTAATGTTGCCAGATGAACCCTGCACTGTAAATCATTCCTAAAAAGTTGATGCACAGGACGCTGTGTAATTACATGATCACAAATGACCCTGACAAAATAGTCATGGGAGTGCACTGGAGATGGTATTTAATGTTGATTTATGATGTTGTGTTGAGTGTGCTCATCTCACTCCTGAATGATATGTGGAATTTTTGGGATTTGGGGCCATTGTGTTCTCAAGCCAAAACATAAGCAATAGTGACGGTGTCAAAAACAGGAAAATATGGCTAAAATTACCAATATTTCAATTAAATACATAACAGGAGCTTGCTGTGGACCTTTGTTAAATGAGAATGTCTTAAAATAAAAATGTTAACTACAATATATAAATACATCGCTTTACCTGACTAATTAGCTAAGTGTGGCCTTATTAGTTAGCTGTCATAAAGTACCTCATACATTTTACATCTACTGATTAATGTTATGGCCATGTATACAATTTATAAAATGCAGTTCCTAGCAACTGTGGGCCAAAGGCCTCAATATGACTGCCAGGCAGTGTTCCACAGTACTACCGGGGGTGTTTTGTTCCAGAGCCCCAGCCATGTAATGTCCCATCTGTATACAGAAGTCATCTCTAATTAAGGGCTGGGACACGCCCTCACAGAGATGTGTGCTTTGTGTCAATCCTGAAGGCCAGGCTGACCCCATGCCCCCTCTGACAAAGACACCGTCTAGCCGGACAGACTGAAACTAATGATGCATTCCAGCTGCCTCCATCAACCCATAATGTCAAATATGTAAATGTTTATGAGCAAATGTCCAATAGTGCGGAAGTGACACTGTAAAACTAGGGCAAGATATCTGAGTTTACAGTAAGCACTGTACAGTGTGGCACTTATACACATGATGAACTTGTAAATATATCCATAACTTCCATTCCCTGTAACGACTTGTGATTAACAACATTCCCACACTGCTAACAAGCACAAAACTGTGGAGTTTATCACCTCCATTATTTACACCTCTCGGTGGATTTTTCATTGGTCTGGTTTAAGCGATATAAAACCAGTGATCAATGACCACCTGAATGCAAATACCTGGTAAATGGAATATGTTACAGCTTCATTAATTAACTGCCTAATGGATTGTGGGATGCTGAGAGCTCCAAAACTGCAATGTCTTCCAAATTTTTTTAAAAGAGGCTGCATTCCTTTAAGCATATGAATTGGGACAACATTTTTGACATGCTATGATGTATTTGGTCCAGAAATGCACACCTTGGAGGATCCAGCCCCTGAATTGGGACACAAGCAAGAGTCACAAGTGCCCTGAACCTCAAATAGATTGGTCTTTGTTTGTGTATAAGGAAAAGAGCAAACACAAGTCCTCAGGCTGAGGAAACTCACATTTGCTTCCTTCATGGACACTCATTTGTATGCATACAAACTTACATGAGGTTACACTAGAATTTTTTTTATCATGGCTTTTGCTCACATTTAGCTACTAATAAACTTAGAGAGACAGACTTGGTGAGTGACTAACAGATTGGCAGACAGACATAGCGACAGAAAAACTCAAAGAAACAGAGACATAAAAATTAAACCAACTTACTGACAGAAAGCCAGACAAACTAAAAATTACTGACAGGCTGTGAAAGCTGGCCAGCAGACTTCTGCTAAATGTATTTAATAGAATTGAACTGATAGGATACAGCTTATCTGTGGATGCACGAAAGCTCTGATAACCAGCTGGTCAGCTTCAACTTAATCGGGGGCCTCCAAAAGTTGTAAGGGAAGGGGAATAAAGGAAGTGCTCTGTCTATTCTCACTTAACTCTAGATCAAGCTGTTTATCAGAGGAAAGTGGTGAATCTCTTGGCAGAGTGACAGATGAGTCAAAGAGAAAATAAGAAGCTGAATGAATAAGTGCCATTGTTGTATGACAAGCTTGCTTGGGTTCCTTCGCCTGTTCTGAAGAGGGAACAGACCAACCACTGTATCAAAAAAACGACATTTATGACAGGGACATGAAGCTGGTTAAGTCACACAATTACTTAAGTGTGAGGTGATATTTAGTACACTGCTGAAATTGGCCTTTGCAGTGCACTTCATCTGAGAACTGCTTAAACATTTCCTTATCTTGTCCAGGTCTAAAATCAAGTGGAAGTAGTGAAGGCTGCATATCTAGTGGCACAGATTTATGATGCACAGTGATACATGCAAATTAAGACTGTAATAAAATGTGAGCAAGGCCAACTCCCATGCAATCCTGATAACATTCAACTATTAAAATACCATAAATAACCAATTTGACTCTAAAATGGGGTCAAGATTTGAATTTGACCCTTAACAGCAGCTCACAAGAACTGCTCATGTTAATGTATCCAAAAAATATTGTTAAATCATATGAGCTTGAAGAGAAAGTGCTTTATAGCAATACAATAAGGTTATCTGCAAAGGTAAGGTCACTATAAAATAATGCTTCCCACATTTGTTGTGTTCGAATCTATAGGGCAGAACATTTCACTCAGTTAAGCTATGCTATCATTTTGACCGCTATATATGAAATTTTTGAAATATATCTATCAAATAAGCTCTCCTTCTGTGCTTGCTTCAAAATCTCTGGGGGCAAACTAGAGGACATCAAAGTGTCTTTATAGACCCATTGCTTTTTAAAGCACAACATGCCCACAGCATCTCCACATCAAACACTTGTGTGATGGGTTTTCTGTCAAGAAACATGTGGTGTAACTCGCAATGTTACTTTTCCAGTTATGGTGTTTCACTAATATCTGTGTCAGATGACATATTTGCTAATAATTTACCCTCAGACTGGTTAGCCTCCAAATCTTTAGTTGTATGAGGTGTTGAGTATCAAAAGCAAACACTAGATAACAGTAGCTACTGTACTGGTTATTAGTTAGCATGCTAGTTATTAAACCCCTTGTAGTCCTTCTAAAATGCCAAAATAGCTATAATTCATTTCAACATATTATCGTAAAAGTAAATAAATCAATACAACATAAAACAATACTTTTTTTCCCAGCTGGCATTTTGACAAGCCAAAGCAGGAAAAGCCCAGGTCTAATCAATAGCAATGCTTAGGTCTGTATTTAATTTAGGCTGGCTAGTTCCATTGCTTTGGTCAACTGGACATTGCAGTTTGTGTGAGGAAATGGAGACAGTGGAGCATATACACATTCCTCGTGCTGTAAATACAATCGAGAAAGAGGGGTCATGTTTGCGCGATTGCATAAGTTAGGACTTGTGGAAATCAGGTTCAAAGATGTTCTTTAAAGTGGGGTATAATGAAACAAAATTAATAGAAAACAAGTAATTGCCAGTGGGAGGCAGTAATGCAACACGTAGGATGCCAACTGCCGTAAAACTAAAGAAGAAGAACCATTGCTTTGGTATTGTTGATGCTGGCTTACTGGCATGGCTTGCTGGGATACCTGGAACACAGCCATCGTTAGCATCAGTAGTTACACCTGTGCTTTTGGGTCTGCTGTGAAAAAAAGGTCTACTGCAGTCAAGTATACCAAAGGAGAAGAGGTGAGCAGTCTTTGTCAGTGTTTGCCATGCTGCACAACTTTGAATGAAGGACTCTTAATTGTGAAGCCAATAGCAACAAGAGAAAGTTAGCATGTAAGTGGAAAAACCCCTGGGCATTTAGCTTGTTTTCCTTTGTTGCTAATGATAGCATCTAGCAGCAATGGAGAGAGGAGTGCTGTCAACAAACAAGATGGCCACCACAGTGCAGTGGGACATTATTTACTGCATATAAGGGAAGTGACATCCAGCCATGGACACGTCATCTACATCAAGGAAAAGAGAGAGGACGTCAAAAACGTGAGTCGGATAAACCTTCTGTTACACCTGTCTGTGTCTTTGCTAACTGATTTGCTTCCTGATGGCTTTCTACCTGCTGCTGTCTGTGTATTTAACTGCTTGCTGTGTTGTTGTTGTTGTTGATGGTGTGGAGGTCCTATATGCAAGGTATTGTGTTGGCCTTGACACTGAATCTGCTGTACAATTGCTGGAAGAAAGCCCGCCGAGGCTTTTGCATTCATTGTGTGTTCAGTCACCTGTTGACTGTGTGTGATGTCCGTAGCCTGTGTAGAAGGTCTGCTAGCTGTTGGTGGGACTATTTTCTTCAGTGGTTTGTTAAGTTGCTGCTGAATGAGTCATTTGCTTTTAATGACTAGAGTCTTTTTGCATGCATTGATACTTTTTGATGTGAATACAACAAAAACAAAACAAAAAGGTATCCCAGCAAGACATGTCAGTGAGCCAGCATGAACAATACCAAAGCAATGAAACTATCCCACCTAAATGAATTACAGGCCTAACCAGTGTTATTGATTACACCTGGGCTTTTCCTAAGCTAATTACACCCATCTTGTGAAGATACACTTTGAGATTTGTGACAATCCCATGCTTTTTGAGTTATGTGACGTTAGTGCAGCATTGGGAATATTACATACACTCTGTCTGTCCTTTACAAGTGTAACTGTCCCATTAATTGCTTTTTAAACCACAGGAACCCAAGCCTTTCTCTCCGTTGACATTGAGCATGACTTGCAGCACACTGTTCACCTCAAATAAAAGTCGTTTCTTGACGGTAGCTCATCCCCATCGCCTATTGACTCTTGCTGAGGGCTGTGAGCCAATAACTGTCCGACCTTGGGGGTGTCTAGTCAATTTAAGCTGCTGGGAATGTTGCATCTAGCTGTGTGAGTCATGAGCGCTTTGATAAGTCCTTGAATGACCTGTGAACACTGGCTCATTCGGTGAATAGACAGCAGTCGCCGAGGGGTGGATTTGCTTTTTGTTTTTCATAAACCTAATGAGTCTAACATTCGTGACAAGTCTATTTCAAGTCCCCTTAGATGAATGTCTTCATAATGTTTTATTCTAAATGTACTGTATGCCTTGATTAACATTAAACCAATTCTTTGCCAGTAAATGATTATTTCCGGAATATTCAACATTTGCCCGCGTTGGTAAATATAGGCTAAATGAGCAACTAAGGCTTATTGCTGTGGAGGCAAAAACAATGTAAATCTGATTAAATGAATCCGAAAGAGTTAAATTTGGATCAGACAAGCTCATTTCCATAATTAGCCAATTGTGTTTGGAGAGTGACTCATTTAAATCTGCTCACTATTGAAATATGCATGTCTTGAGTCATTTAAAACAAGGACGTATCTCCTAATACAGTATGCATGCAAGCTGTGGCTTCCATAGAAGTAATGAAACGTCTCCTTGTTGTAGACCATTCGCAGCTTTGATTTGTGAATTGGGGCTGCACTAGGAAAATAAAGCAATCATTTTGTTTAATATCGCGATAATGATATTACTTGCAATAGCCCTGATAAACAGATATTAGTGTACTCAGTTCTGCATTTCTGCTGATTTTTGTTATACTGCTAAAATACAACAAATTGTTTGTTAAATAAAAAAAATTATTTCTTACATTTGCATTTTTTAAAGTGCAGTTTTCTACTGATGCTCTCTTTTAACTAAGCTTGCATTCACACCCACTGCGGTGGTCATCAGACTGTCTGGCAAAAAGGCAGATTTTCCCATTGATTTGGTATTAGTAGTGCGTTAAAGCTGCAGCGGTGGGGGTGACGGAAAAACTTTTAGAGAAACGCAACCCAGCGTCAACTGCAGTGGCCATTCACGTCTGTTTTGAGGGAGTGTAAACCTCACTGCATGTATCACTACCACATACAAAATTTAAACACTGAGGGTAAAAAAACTAAACACAAGCACTTAACTGCCCAGTAGTTTGTGTAACAGCTGACTGTTTCCTGCAACAACAAAGCACATTCCCACCGCACAACCCTGCAGTGCAACTCCCAGATTGCTTTTGTTAGTCTGAATGTGCCCTAAATAAAAAAAAAATATATATCCCAGAGCATCTGGATGTTCACAATAAAAGTCTGATTGGCAAGAAAGATAACAGCATGCCATGTATCAGACAAAATAGTGTCTACAGAAGGAATGTCATTTAATATGTTTTTACTGTATTCATAAGTGCATAGTCTTTTGCGATGTGTTTATCGGGCAAGTTGACATCACAATGACGATAAATAAAATGTAGCCCTATTGTGGATTCAGCTAAAGCCTGAATACAGTATGTGTCATTGAGTAGATGCGCCACTACACCTGTGCTGTCTCATATTTGTCTTGTAATTCTCAAATGTACAATTACATGAATTACATGACATCATCTACTTCCCGTATACTTAAGTTGCTTCATTTTGGGTGGGAGCACATACGCATCCAACAGAATTGCTGGAGTAATGCATCATTGAATACGCTGAATAATGTTAATAACGTTGGAGTTATCGGTTATCAACAAGCGTCCACAATAATTACTTTTGATTATAATTTCAATTAACTCCATGGGGGATTTCATGTTTAAATGCTTTAAATCCTGCCTTATCTTCCTCCCTGCTTTTTAGAAAAGATGATGAAATCTCCCTGCTTTGTATTTGTCAGCACCCTACCTCCAACATATGGGAAACTCATTAACCAAGATGGGAATTGGCTATTAAAGCTGCAGGTATTTTTTTCAGGTTATTGCAAATAAAGGTAATTTACAGAAGGCTCAGGCACAAACAGCTGTCAGCATTGCTTGAATCTGCCTTGGGGTGCATCATTCCAAGCATATCGGGAGCAGTTTATTCCAACTGTGGAGCAACTTCTTTTGTTTAGTTCACTTAGTTAAACAAAGCCATTGGAATTTGGGTGCACACCATACCGCTCCACTGAGACTGCCTAAGTCTTAGTTCTCTTTCAGGCAAACTGGGGTGCAGTTCATTAAGAGAGACCAAAATCTGAAGCAACTACAGGACATAGCCCCACACAGCTTGGACTCTCATGTGCTTGTGGGACACAACAAACAAAGGTTTAGAGAGACTTGCAGGAAGTTTTACAGCATTCTCGTCGACAGGACAAACTTGGAATATAAATACCTTACCAGGAGACTGACCAACAAGATGGATAATTGTAACAGGTATAAGGCCTAAAGTAATCAAAGTGTAAGCAACTAACTGAAAGTTTGGCGAAAATATGAGTTGTAAGTTTGAATTTGAAGGCCTCAGCAGTCCCACTGTGTGATACAAGTAGGGAGGTTAAGAATAGGGCACAATAAGAGCAGGCCCTGCAGCCAGCTGACTTCTTTTGAACTGTGAGAACAGGAGTCCTATATTCTGACCGTGGATTTCCACCGGCTGCGTAACTGCTGCGGAACGGCTCCGCTGCGGAACGGCT
The DNA here is from genome assembly GCA_023631565.1 of Gymnocephalus cernua. Classification (NCBI taxonomy): domain Eukaryota; kingdom Metazoa; phylum Chordata; class Actinopteri; order Perciformes; family Percidae; genus Gymnocephalus; species Gymnocephalus cernua. The sequence continues at coordinate 16,596,673 of CM042448.1, read as the reverse complement.
CCGTGGTCCGCCGTCCGTCAATACCCACCGGATCCGGAGTTGTTGCGGAACGGCTGCAGCCAGGACTGACAGCTGTAGTCACGAGGACCCACTAGATCTCGCGAATTCACACAGAATAGAACCACAAAACCACCAACAGTTTGTTTCTATTCTGAGGAGTAGAGAGGAAACAACTCCGTGCTGTGTTTTCAAGGTGTAGTAAAGGGGAATATGATCCGCCGTGAGCACGGTGTATTTTATTTTGAAAATTTACCGGATGTTTTATTTTGTTTCTGTGCTCGACTTCCTGTCCCGCACTATCTGCCGTGTGCTGAATTGCTGCGGAGCTGTCCGGCGTCCGGCAAAAATAGAAGCTCTGCGTATCCGGAGGACTGCGTACCGCCGGAGCTGTGCTGGAATCGGAACGCAGACGTTACACAACAGGTGGAAATACACAAATTGACTAAAATGGAAACCGATTGACTCCGCCGACGTTCCGGAGCCGTTCCGCAGCAGTTACGCAGCCGGTGGAAATCCACGGTGAGAGCTTGGGATGGGACGAAGGTCGAAGGAGATAAGACAGATATGCCCATTTACGAAGTCATCCGAAGCACCTAAAGTCTGTAATGAAGGGAAGCTAAAATTGGTGTAATATGGTCAAATATTCTAGTTTTAGCTGCAACATTCTGAATGTTGTAGTCCGAATGTTAGCTGTGTTGCATAGGTGAAAAAAGTGATCTTTGTGAGTGATCAAAAGAGTGTGCCTAAGCCACCTCTGGACTTGTTGGTTTTTGTTATGGTAAAACTTAAATAGTTGGCACTGAGTTTGGTGTTATTACTTAACACCAAAGAAGTCTGATCCCTTTTAAGGTTACACTGATATTTGCTTAGGCTATGGCCATTACGCAACATGTTTAAGCTTAAAGTCCCAAAACTATGATCCCAGCATTCAAAGCGATCTCTTTCAATTCCACATGGAATATAGCTCAAAACCAAAATGTTACTGCCCTTCTTAACTAGACTTTTATAAGTCAACTTCCCTTACAGTCACAGCTAAAAGAGACTTGGCAACTTTGTATATTTTTAACTCCCTGCCTGCAAAGTCTTCTTTTTGAAGAAATCAATGTAGGATAGTGCCCAAACCCAATGTCTCACTGCCCCTTTCCACTTTTCTAACATATTTATGTAGCAGTGAAGATCAAGGACAGCCCTGGATCTCAAAGCTTTCTTATTTTTTTTTTATGGGAAAAGGCATCCCACTTTAGTATTTTACTGCAGAAAATGTTCTCTTTATATAGTGTTTTATTTTTAAAATTCAGCAATCAAACTTAGATTTAATTTCATTATACTCACTCCTCCACACGCTCTGAAAGTCACTTACCATGCAATATATTGTAAACGGTGTTGACTCAAATTATTTCCATATCACTGTGCAGTTCTTACAAGTACTATTTACATATAGAAGTGTGAACTTCAAAGCTTTCATTCAGCGCCAGTAAAGCACAAAGCCCATTAATAGTGCCGCATCCCTTTGTTCTTGGACACAGTGTTATAAATCACACTCTGAATTTATATGTAATACCTGCTTAGTGCTGAGACTTAAGTGTGATTTAAAAGCAAAGGAAACATGGGACTTAATCACACATACATATGGTGTATGATCCAGAATGCAGAATGTGTCACAACATGTTATCATGCAGTAAATGTGTAGCCATGCATCATGGTATAACTTACACCACACCCTCTGGGACTTCTAAAATATAACAGGGGGCTAATGTGCGCTCTGGTATCAAAGTGACAAGTAATTTGGTGTGGACCCAGTCATCTAGAGAGAGCATGGACATGTGGAGAAGACCCAGGAAGCGTCTCCAATCTGGCATTGTCGATCATGGCAGATGGAGCGGACGATCAGCCAAGCAGCCTCTGTTGTCAGCGCCATTCACAAACAGCGCACAGTGCATTGCAACTTCATGAGCTGATTAGGAAACAAGACCCAAGCGAAGATGAATCGCCCTCACCTGCTGTGTAGCAGTAAAGGACACGTCTGCTTTTCCTCCTTTTTATCCCTTCTGATGCATTTCTTTTTGTGCTACTTGTAGACATGAGAAATGACCACAAAGATCAAAGTCACAGAGTGTCAGCCAGTGAGATGTATGTATTAGATTAATAGATGGCCCGTTTACATGCTGCAGACTGTTAATACAAAGGGGGGGGGGAGCTGTAATCCAAGACACTGATCCCAGTGGAGGATCTATATAGAATGGTCAATACTTTTTTGAGGTCCTTAGTAAGACCATTTTTTTTTTTTTTTTTTTTTTACAAGATTTGGCTCCATTACCATGGTCCATCGTCGTCCGCTTATCCGTGGTCGGGTCGCGGGGGGAGCAGCTCCAGCAGGGAACCCCAAACCTCCCTTTCCCGAGCCACATTAACCAGCTCTGACTGGGGGATCCCGAGGCGTTCCCATGCCAGGTTGGAGATGTAATCCCTCCACCTAGTCCTGGGTCTTCCCCGAGGCCTCCTCCCAGCTGGACGTGCCTGGAACACCTCCCTAGGGAGGCGCCCAGGGGGCATCCTTACCAGATGCCCGAACCACCTCAACTGGCTCCTTTCGACGTGAAGGAGCAGCGACTCTACTCCGAGCTCCTCACGGATGACTGAGCTTCTCACCCTATCTCTAAGGGAGACGCCAGCCACCCTCCTGAGGAAACCCATTTCGGCCGCTTGTACCCTGGATCTCGTTCTTTCGGTCATGACCCAACCTTCATGACCATAGGTGAGGGTAGGAACGAAAACTGACCGGTAGATCGAGAGCTTTGCCTTCTGGCTCAGCTCTCTTTTCGTCACAACGGTGCGATAAACAGAATGTAATACCGCCCACGCTGCGCCGATTCTCCGACCAATCTCCAGCTCCATTGTCCCCTCACTCGCGAACAAGACCCCAAGGTACTTAAACTCCTTCACTTGGGGTAAGGACTCATTCCCTACCTGGAGAAGGCACTCCATCGGTTTCCTGCTGAGAACCATGGCCTCAGATTTAGAGGTGCTGATCCTCATCCCAGCCGCTTCACACTCGGCTGCAAACCGATCCAGTGAGTGCTGAAGGTCACAGGCCGATGATGCCATCAGGACCACATCATCTGCAAAGAGCAGCGATGAGATCCCCAGCCCACCGAACTGCAACCCCTCCATACCACGACTACGCCTCGATATCCTATCCATAAATACTACGAACAGGATTGGTGACAAAGCGCAGCCCTGGCGGAGGCCAACCCTCACCTGGAACGTGTCTGACTTACTGCCGAGAACCCGGACACAGCTCTCGCTTTGGTCATACAGAGATTGGATGGCCCTGAGAAGGGACCCCCTCACCCCATACTCCCGCAGCACCTCCCACAAAGTCTCCCGGGGGACCCGGTCATATGCCTTCTCCAGATCCACAAAACACATGTAGACTGGATGGGCATACTCCCAGGCTCCCTCCAGGATCCTTGCTAGAGTAAAGAGCTGATCCGTTGTTCCACGCCCAGGACGGAATCCGCATTGTTCCTCTTCAACCTGAGGTTCGACTATCGGCCGAACCCTCCTTTCCAGCACCTTGGAGTAGACTTTACCAGGGAGGCTGAGAAGTGTGATACCCCTGTAATTGGTACACACCCTCTGGTCCCCCTTTTTGAAGAGGGGAACCACCACCCCGGTCTGCCACTCCTTAGGCACTGTCCCAGACTTCCACGCAATGTTGAGTAGGCGTGTCAACCAAGACAGCCCCTCCACACCCAGAGCTTTCAGCATTTCTGGACGGATCTCATCAATCCCTGGGGCTTTGCCACTGTGGAGTTGTTTGACTACCTCAGTGACCTCCACCAGGGAAATTGACGACAATCCCCCGTCATCCTCCAGCTCTGCCTCTAACAAAGAGGGCGCATCAGCTGGATTTAGGAGTTCCTCAAAGTGCTCCTTCCACCGCCCTATTACCTCCTCAGTTGAGGTCAACAACGTCCCATCCTTACTGTACACAGCTTGGATGGTTCCCCGCTTCCCCATTCTGAGGTGGCGGACGGTTTTCCAGAAGCGCCTTGGTGCCGACCGAAAGTCCTTCTCCATGTCTTCTCCGAACTTCTCCCACACCCGCTGCTTTGCCTCTTTCACGGCAGAGGCTGCAGTCCTTCGGGCCCTTCGGTACCTTGCAACTGCCTCCGGAGTCCTCTGGGATAACATATCCCGGAAAGACTCCTTCTTCAGTCGGACGGCTTCCCTGACCACCGGTGTCCACCACGGTGTTCGAGGGTTACCGCCCCTTGAGGCACCTAAGACCCTAAGACCACAGCTCCCTGCCGCAGCTTCAGCAATGGAAACTTTGAACATTGTCCACTCAGGTTCAATGCCCCCAGCCTCCACAGGGATGCACGAAAAGCTCCGCCGGAGGTGTGAGTTGAAGGTCTGTCGGACAGGAGCTTCCTCCAGACGTTCCCAATTTACCCGCACCACCCGTTTGGGTTTACCAGGTCTGTCCAGAGTCTTCCCCCACCCCCTGACCCAACTCACCACCAGATGGTGATCAGTTGACAGCTCCGCCCCTCTCTTCACCCGAGTGTCCAAAACATACGGCCTCAGATCAGATGAAACGATTATAAAATCGATCATTGACCTTCGGCCTAGGGTGCTCTGGTACCAAGTACACTTATGAGCATCCCTATGTTCGAACATGGTGTTTGTTATAGACAATCCATGACTAGCACAGAAGTCCAATAACAGACAACCACTCTGGTTTAGATCAGGGAGGCCGTTCCTCCCAATCACGCCTCTCCATGTATCTCCGTCATTGCCCACATGTGCGTTGAAGTCCCCCAGCAGAACTATGGAGTCCCCCTCCGGAGCCCCATACAGGACTCCATTCAAGGTCTCCAAAAAGGCCGAATACTCTGAACTCTTGTTTGGTGCATATGCACAAACAACAGTCAGAGTTTTCCCCCCAACAACCCGCAGGCGTAGGGAGGCGACCCTCTGGTCCACCGGGGTAAACTCCAACGTTGCGGCGCTCAGCCGGGGACTTGTGAGTATCCCCACACCCGCCTGGCGCCTCACACCCTGGGCAACTCCGGAGAAGAAAAGAGTCCAACCCCTCTCCAGGAGTACGGTTCCAGAACCGAGACTATGCGTAGAGGTAAGCCCCACCAGATCCAACTGGTAGCGCTCCACCTCACGCACAAGTTCCGGCTCCTTCCCCCACAGCGAGGTGACATTCCATGTCCCCAGAGCAAGCCTCTGCTGCCCGGGTCTGGTCCGTCGAGGCCCCTGACCTTCACCGCCACCCGTGTGGCAGCGCACCCAACCCCAGCGGTTCCTCCCACAGGTGGTGGGCCCATGGGCTGGAGAGATAGGTGCCACGTAGCTTTTTCGGGCTGTGCCCGGCCGGGCTCCGTGGCAAACCCGGCCACCAGACGCTCGCTGACGAGCCCTCCCTCTGGGCCTGGCTCCAGACGGGGGCCCCGGGCTTCCTCCGGGCAGGGTCTCTCTATCCCTTCCTCGTTTTTTCATAGGGTTTTTTGAACCATTCTTCGTCTGGCCCCTCACCTGAGACCACTTTGCCATGGGAGACCCTACCAGGAGCACAAAGCTCCAGACAACACAGCCCTCAGGTTCATAGGGACACCCAAACCTCTCCACCACGATAAGGTGATGGTTCCCGGAGAGGCTCCATTACCTTGTAGTTTAAATAATGTTACAGCAAAATGTAATATGATATATGCCGTCTATCTTGGGATCTAGCTCAGTGGGTAGAGCAGGCGCACATTAACATAGAGGTTTATGCCTCGATGCAGAGGTCCAGGGTTCGAATTCTACCAGCATTCTAGAATTCTAACAACATACAATCATATTTTGGACAATAGCGTGTTTCCAACTTTGTTGAAACTGTTTGGTTGGTCCTATGCTTTTGGCCTTGTAGTCTACTTTAAATGCTAATACTAGTACATTTCCTAAAACAAACACATTCATAAAACACAATTCAATAAACCTTTGCTAGTTTAATTCAGTACATAGTTGTGATTAAAAGGACATGTTTGGCCTTAAGTATTCCTCTACAAAAAGATGACACTGCATTTAGGGCAGTTTTCATACATTAAAAGACACATATTTACCCCTAATGTTTGTGCAATTTTAGGTTCTTTAAGTGTCCTTTTTTTTAACCAATCCACTGCCCCGACAGCTGGACAGTGGACATAGCGCACTACTGCATCAGCCAGCAGAAAATGAAATATGTGAATAGCATCCAGCAAATCTTTAACTGTATGACCTTTCATCAAAAGTAATTTTCAACAGGGACTTTCATCATACTCCACATGGACCCCATTCATAATACACCATTGGTTCACTGGGTTCAGTTAGTCAGTCCTCTGCATTTTTTTTCTTTAGAGATAAACTGAATCTTTGTGCTTTTATATGCAGTTTGATGAGACTCTAGCATAGAGAGTGAGTGCTGATGTTTTTGTTGATCAACACCGGGCAGCATCAAACCCATTCAGCCGCGGTCATCACTTTTCCCCGTTTTACATCTTTGGTGATCAACGGTCTGTGCCAATCCAGTGGGGTAATTGGCTGTACATCTTCGCATGTGAAAAGGTTAATTAGTATGCTATTATGTGGGTGATTGAAAGCTATGATAAATATTGTAATAGGTACTTGAGATTTGTTATGCTGCAGTATGCTGCAAGCAATAATGCTTGGTTATTTGGTTTTTTTGCTTATATTAATGGAAAAGTATTTTTGTTACCATGTCTTACAAGAACACATGCCTGCTTTTACACATGCATGAGTGAACTGACTCAAATTTTGAGGTGTATCCATGTTGAGTTGCAAAAATTAAGGGAACTATTAGAAGTACTCAAGTGTGTGTGTGCTTCACTAGATTGTTAAAACCAGAAAATTCAATCTTACCTCTGATTGCACACACAATGCTGCACCACTCATTCTTACGTTTTGTGCATGACCTCCCAATCTGATTTGACACAGAAACACAGAAATGGACTGTGAAAATAGGCATATGCATGACCATATTTGGGATGTTAGAGGATGAAATAACAGCACCATCTCACCGCCACTACATCTGCTGGAGCAGAAAACACATATACTGCATTAGTATGCTTGGTTTTGTGCAGCTCCTAGTTTCTCCTTGCAAACATAATGGACACATAAAGCCTATGCACGCTTTCAGTGCTTGTAGTATAAGGTTAAATCAAAGAGACCAAGGCTATTTAGTTAAGTGTAAAGATATATCCCGTCTACATTATACACAATCTTCTCACATGAACTCATTCTCATACACACAGACATGCAGCTGAAGTGCATCTAGGCTATATATTGCAAGTGGTACTGGGCTTTCTTTCATGAGAAAGTTGCAAGTTTCTGCAAAAGTTGCAGCATTTACGAACTAAATTCCTCACTACATGGTATTCCAGCAAAAACACAATCATTTGTTTGGTTTAGTCAGGGTTGGTTTGATTAATCACTGTGACAGACTCTATGCGGTGAACCCATTCCTTCAGTATTGTTATTAACCTAAGGCGTTGGTATACTGCAGAAGCAGCCTTCCATCCCATTGTTGGTCCCAGCCCACAGTTTAGAAAACCAGGCTGTAAACTATACATAATTGTTTGAATCTCAATTATGTCGGCAATTTGTAATCTCTGCCAGAAGGGGACTGCTTAATCACAGCAGCGGCTTGAGATATCACTGTCAGACGTTTGTCTACCACATTGGAAATCTATAGCTTCGTTCCCAATCATGATCACATTATAACCCACACATACAACAAGTGGAGACGAGGTATACAAATATTTTTCATGCTACTCATACGTTTCCCTGATTAGAATTCCCATAACATCCTGAGGGGGAATCATTGACATGTATTATTCATATAAAAAAACTCTGAAGCATTTAATAGAATTATGTGTGAACACACACACACACACACACACAGATGCAGTTTGAGATTAGTATGCATGTATGTGTAGGACAATCTTTTTTTTATTAAACAGTGTTGAAACAAATAATGATGTCGTCGTCATCATCATCACCACTGTTAACCAGGGACAGAGCGGACACAAACGGACTTGGGGTCTCATTTATAGACGTGGCGTATGCACAAAACGTGGCTGAAAATGTGTGTACACAACTTTCCACGCAAAGGTTGTGGTGTATAAAAAATCAAACTTGACAGGAGAATGTGCGGTCCTCCATGCAAACTGACCCATGCATACGCACATATGGGAGACAATGGGAATTGGCGACAGATGGTGAGGTGGTGAACTGAAGTCAGACTGCAGAAAGTAAATGTGGGAAGAACGATTACTTGTAATATTTTCAAGAAGGCTATTGATGCCTCACGCACATTTTTTCACTCCATATTATCCACAATATTATGAAGATTAAATCCAGCAGTGTTATTTACGCTTGTACTGAGTGATAATTGTTCCATAAACGCCTTGTAAAATCCAACTCAAATCTCAAATCAAAATTCGTTCTTAATATTTAATCGGCGCTGTCTCACCGTCACATTGTCCGCTACGGAGCGCAGGAAGAGAAGAAGGCCCGACTGCATGTAATACAGGATAGCATTACATACCATACCATTATATAACTGCAGAACAGTGTCAATAACTACATTTATTTCTTTAAAACTGTGCATATATCTTCAAATGTCAAAGCCTGAAAATACAGCCGCTAAGCTCTCGCACAATAGTTGCACTTAATGTCCTTGTTATCGGTCCGAACTTTAATACGGTTAGTGACAAAACCTGCATGAAGAAAAGTGCCTTTGTCTAGTAGACTTTTGTCTTCAAATTGTATTTCGAGGGTGGGGGGATACCACTAGTTAATACTGTGATTTTGGCAAGGTGTTAACAATCACAAATTGTTGTAAACATATAAATACTGCGGTGACCGCCGTGCGGTATGCTGCATGATGGCACTGCTGGCCCCGCAGGAGGACTACGCCAATGGAAGAATCAGGAGAGAAAGAGACTTCAGGGACCTTGGCGATGACTGGCTAATATGCTGATTTAAATTCCCTAAAGCCGTGCTCTTGGATCTATGTACTGAATTGGGTCCAGTAGAGAGGGTAACGTGCTAGAACCGTGCCAACCCGATCCAAATACAGGTCCTCGCCACTCTGGGGGCAACCGGCTGTTTCCAGAGGGAAATGTCAGACAGCTAAGTGTTTTATATATGTATTATATTATGTAATATATAATCTTCAACTTTATCACTAAGGCTTGTTTGGATATAATATATAGTTCTGTTAAATCTAGGTCTGGTATATCAAAGCTGTCCCCAAGTTCAGTAATGCCCGCCCTTTCTGACGCTATTATTAATATAGGTAGTCTATAGATCAGGTTCCCCTCCACTGTGCGAGAACAGGCCAAAATTATAATTCAATTTGCAGCAATTCCGACTGTCTGAGAAGTTTTTTGCTTTTTCCCCGCCAGTTGTCATGATGCTGTATGATTCGGCATAACGAAGAAACAACTGCCAGGGTCATTAACATACTGATCATGTTTTAATGAGGTGCTTTGCATTGACTATTTATGGTTAAAAATGGGCATGTACAGGGTGGGATAAGAGACTGATTCACGTACGCACACTTGTGGGTAATATGATTTACAAATTGCTTACAAATGTGCGTTTTTTTTCTTTTTTGCTGTATGTCATTTTTGGCTTTTGGGCAATGTACACTTTTAGTAAGGATCCTACGTACAGTTTTATAAATGAGACCCCTGGACTTTGATCTAGAGTAGCCACCCAAAACCGGTGCACTGATACTCCACAGCCCCAGGCACAATTGTCATGAGCATTTAAGGCTGCACTGACCAGAGGTCATGATGCAAAATAGCATGGAAACAGCATCCTACTTTACTGTGCTATGCAGTGCTGACCCTGACCTCAACGGTACCCTAAGGGGGATGTGTTAATGGTGCCCCTCACTGCAACCAACAGCAGCTCTTTTTATTAGGAAGGAGGGAAAAAAGCCAAAGTCAAGAAAAAAGAAAACATGTACTGTATATGAAACTATATCAACACAGGCAGTCCTATGAAGCTGTAATGCTCATTAAAGCACAAGGAAAAACAAAACTGTTGTATGAAAAAATGAGGAGATAACGTTGCTATTCTTAGACCAAATATTATAGTAGGACTGACGTTTTATTCGACATTTAAACATAAAGAAAAAAATACATATTTAAACTGTTCCGGACCCGTTCAATTTAAAAATGTACAGTCTATAAGCGCTACAGAATGTTTGGAGTAGCTATGTGTTACATAATATGGCAGTATGAATTACGAGTCACATTTGAATTTGTTCGGACTTGACAGCCTATGACAACAGTGTTACATAAATGCAACTTTTGTGAAGGTTATGATGTTCAATTGATTCAGTTTGAAAGCTTTTCATTCAACTTTATGGAAACTTTGGAGGACGTCTGTAGTTTGTGGCACTGTTGAATTGTGTTGTGTTATACTTGGGTTTGGATTAGGGTATTGATAGGTGATAGTTGATAAATGGGCAATGTTTGGGGATAGGCTTGATCAACAGGCAGTAGCTATTTAAAGGACAAAATAACATTATTGAGATTAATAATAATAATAATAATACATTTTATTTGTAAAGCACTTTTCATAAATGAATCTCAAAGTGCTACAGAAACCACATTACAAGTAAGGAAAATACAGCATAACATGAGGAAAAGGGAGGGAAAAAAGCGACTCCCAAACAATGCTCAGTACAGTACAGAGTACAGTGTGGGAACAGGAAAAAACCTCGGCAATAAGCACATACAACACGATTCTACACATGAACTTGCAACCGGGGAGGGGGAATGGGGGGGTGGAGGTAACCCAGCAATAGGCAAGCAGCCATCCGTTCCGTTTGAGTGATGCGGCATTATTCAGAATCATTTTGATATGAAAAAAAGGAAATGTATTGTTCAATGCACTGTGGTAATAGACTTGAGAACCGTGTACTTAACACCTCTGGGTTTTCAAGGGGGGCTGGTAAGTTTTAACAGAGCTGATGGGGAAAGCAGTGATTGGTAGCTGTCAGTCCAGGTCCTCTCTTTTTGGTTGAGGTGAAAAAGGACGTAGAGCTATGTGGACAAGATAGGACGATTATGTGGCAATGTTTGCACATACGCTAGCATGAGCTACAAGGAAAGGCGGAGGGCCTGGAGTACAACCTTTAGAAGTATCCGTTTTCAAGACTGAAGATGTCATAATAGATCAACAGTGCTGTCACATTTCAACTGCTTTACAAAAGTGCCACACAATTGGTTTCTCACAGTTGAGAACTATTTACAAGGAACTATAGAGACCTGTGCCAATTTGCTTCAAAATTCACAAGTCATGAACTTCCATAAATCTGCCTACAAAAGCACAGAAAAAGACACTCTTTAACTATAGAAGTTCCCTGAGAATCATTATGTTGTTAAGCTTTCTTGAGTATCACAGTAGTAGTAGTATCACAGTGATAATTGTCTGTACAGTAACTGCTTCCACATGTGACCAGATATATGTATGTGTGTGTGTGTATGTGTGTGTTCTAAGGTCTAAGTGTATGAAAGGTGTGAACATGAATTTTTGTACCTCTTTGTTTTTTTCTTTTTATTCATTGTAAATCTTATTACTCATGTATGTTTTATGTATTTTAGCTTAACATCAGCCTGCCCAGGGACTACGGGTAAAAATTAGCTCTTGAGCTAAAACCCGGTACAATGCATCTCTCCCTTTGAGGTTAATGTTTATTGTACGCTGTCCCTGTTTCTCTAAATAAATAAATAAATAAATAAAATAAAAATAAATAATAGCTCCAGCATATTTTTTAATGGCGTCAATGTGTCAAAATGTAAACACATAAGGTAAACATGTTTTAGCCCACAGCTAACCCCAAGGCAACATTATACTTCCTGCTTGCATCCTTTCCATGAAAGGTATGGGAGCTGTAGTTCTAAAAAAAAATAGAACATGATTATCCCCCAAATTGAATTGGTCAACTCAATGGTCTTTATAAGAGAAGAACAGCCCATTTTAGATGGAGGTCAGGTTACGTCTGCCCCTTGTCAGATCATTTAATTTGCGTTTAGCAGTCTAGAAATAGTTTCCTCCTTGATTGCTTGTATCTGTTCTTGAGTACCTTGCATTATGATGATTTATCATGATCGTCTGTTGCCAACAGTAAGCATGTCTAACCTTTATGTAAAGCCTACTTTAAAGGAATACGCAACCGTTTGTTGAAATAGTGCTTATCACGGTCTCCCCTAGCTGTAGATAGGTGGCCTCAGTGTATGTAATTAGGTTGTTTTTTTGTCTTTTGTTCGCTCACTTTTACTCGCAACATGCTAACCGGCAACATAGGATTCCATTCACTGCGCTAAGCTATTTAGCGGCGGTGCTGCGAGTGTTGCACTGGACTAAAACAATGCATGCACAAAAAATGCGTTGGCCCACCTATCTACAGCTAGGGGAGACCGTGATAAGCCCTATTTCAACAAATGGTGGCGTATCCCTTTAACTATACCTGCTACATTCCTGGAGTTTGTTCTTTGGCTCCCAGTTCTGTCCATGAAATAGAGTAGCCAAGTGATTTCACAGTTTAGTGTAATGAAATATGTAATTTTATTGAAACAAAGGAAAGTTATGAATTTGTACACCTACGTTTGAACCAACTGTTTGACTTGTACAAGTACACCTTTAAAAACCGGTCCTTACTGTTTACAATATTTAAATAATTTAGCTTATCTACCACATTAAATCTGTTTTTCTTGTTGCTTATAATAGGGGCTTTCTTCAATCCAAAAAAGTCAGCTTGCAAACAAGCTGCTAGTGGAGTGGTATTGTTTCCATAGGGAATGCCAAACTGAAGCTCATATTGATGGTGGCTCCACTATTGCCCAGAATTTTCTTTTGTGCATACGACACCTCTACAGTGTCCCCATGGCAACAGGACATTTTCAAAGGATACACTGTACATAAAGAGAAATCAGAAATAAAATGGTAACTGTAAAGAAGATGAACTCCTGGAGTGCAGGATAGGAATTTAAGAAAGTGCAAAATAATAAAAGTCAAGAGGGATGTATTTACGCGAGTAACGGAACACTTGGTTGATTCATTTTATGAGCATTCAAACTTCACTTATGTGCTTTTCCCAAACGCACAATGTACATTTGTGTTGTTTATCCCTGCTGTGTTTACTGTGAAACCATGTATATAGTTCACTCGAGAAAATGTCTTTCAGCAGAATATTTTCATTCAGCATTCAACACAAACATACTGTAGTAGCACAAGGTAAAAGTATCTCTAACCACCACATCTTATTTAAGTTTCATGTCAAGGCCACATATAATTACCGCAAACTTATCTTGTCATCGCCTCGCCACGCATGCCTTCAAAGCCCAGTCAAAATGTATATATGCTTTTGATCCAATATCTCTTCCCCTTTATCATGTTGCAGCGGGATTATTGGGATCGCTGTCTGTCGGAAGCAATCTGAGGCCCCAGATAGATGCATGACCAGTCAAAACTCTGTTTTTCTGCTTGGTTAATCCGACAGCACCTTCTGAGGAGATCCAATTAAATCTCTCCTTCAAAGAATATGTGACTGCTGGAGCATGGATGAGATGAGAAGGATGGGCGGGAGGAATAGATGGGTAGAGGGAGGGAGGAAAGGGGTCTCTTCTGTTTTAATCATTCCAGATCAGTGTCACACTATTTAACCAGCCCCTGCACACCAGAAGAATGTGCTTCGGGAGAACATTGGAGATTAAAGTGTGTGTGTGTGTGGCACACGAGAGCTGTGTGTAATGGATGTATGCAAGTTACAGGGCTGAACTGATAAACACATCATATATCTGTTTATTAAAGGTGATAAGTTGGATAACATCTTAGATCAGATTTACCAGCGCCTATAATTACAGTGCTAAGCAAACATTTCATGGTGACATAATGTATTTAAATTGCTGCTTGAATGTCCACATTGTAGTTGTTGGAGTACTATTTGTTTTATTCAGAGTGCATTCATAATGCAATTACTGTATACGTTTGAAGTGCACCCATGATCTTGAAACTCTCTTGGGATATTTGTGTCATTTTCCTCTGCAAATTACTTGACTTCTGTAGCAGATTACTGCTTTTTTTATTACGGGAAATACAAAAAAACATTGTTTTGCTGAATTGGAAGAAAGTAAAGTTTCCCAAACCGCTCGCTCTCTCTCTCTCTCTCTCACTCACACACACGCGCACGCACGCATGCACACACACACACACACACACACACAAACACACACACAAAGTTTAATATTTCAATATTAGAGTTGAGTTCGGCAACTTCTTTGAATTCTTTTAGAGGCTTGTGTTCACTTAGACATACTGTTGTGAAACAGTTTTATCAAGTCCGTGTCTAATTGTTTGGTGGGATCCTGAGGGAGGAAAGCCTGTTGTGGGATGCAGGGTAAAGAGGATGGCAACCTCTTTGTTAAAACCAATGATGATATGCGTTTTCCATCTCTGAAAAACACAAACGAGGAAGAAAACATTGAAACTGTGCTGATCACTAAAGCATTCTCAACTTGTTTTCCTTCTTTGTGGCATCCTTCCCTCATCTTGTAGTCAACAGTGCATTCTGGAGTGAGTGGTCAATAATTATAGTATGTACGACAGGTATTTTTCTGCTAATTAACTTTGGCATAAGCAGGCAACCGTGAATGTTTTCCACTGTATTAAGCAGTGATAGTGTTCCGTCCTACCAGTCCTACCTTTCTAAGCCTGGATGCACAGGTAGAAGTCTGAATGGGAGCAAGGTGAGGAAGGGCGGATACGAGACTCAGACTTGCAGATGAGAGAGAGAGAGAAATAGATTCAGATGGATAATTACACATATTAAATGTGTAGTAGGGACCCTGTGTCAGTTGAACCTGTCAAAGCTGAGAATCCACTACAAAGTATCAAGCCTCTAAAGCACCAGAGGTGCTGACTCTCCCGTAATGGTGTTTAGACCCTCTCTGTCCTCTCCCTCATCCACACGTTTGTGTGGGGGGGAAAAAAAGCCTCTTAGGGCTCAAAACCGCTTTAATAGAAACTCTTCAAGTTTTTTTTTTTTTGCTAGAGTGTACACTGAACATTTTGCCACTGCCAACGAGATCCAGAACAACTGTAATGGTTTCCCATCACAGCGTGACAGCCGCTGTGAAAGACGCACTGTGACATCCTGCAGAGTGGATAGTCCACAGTGGAAGTGATCCCCCAACAAATCTCCAAATAACCTCTAATTGTCAGTGAAGTGTGTGTACAATTGTCCCAGCAGTCCGTGGCTCGCTGAGCGCTCTATGTCTGCCTTTTTTAATAAATGAGATGCACAATTACAGTACCATTTCAGATGTCTCACTAAGTCTAGATTGCTTTTGAGAAAAGACTGAAATGCTTTCTGCTTTTTAACCACAGACTGACAACTCTATTGGATAATAGCTACTTCATTGTTGATTAGTATTGTATGTGTTTATGTTAGATTCTGTGATACAAACAGACTTAAATTATAGGGCTGCTAAATGATGATTCTTAGTCTTATATTTGTAGTTTTGGCCATCATTCCTGCCATCATTGTATACACCAAGTGAATTGCCGAGATCTGGGAACACGGGGACAAAAAAAAGACGTCTGCCAGTGCTAGAAACGAGCAATTGGATGATAAGACAGGTTGTAAACAACATATCTGAAAGAGAAAAATAAGGGAAATTGTTTAATTATTACCCAGCGTGTCTGTCGTAAATCTCCATCACAATTTACAGGTTGACTCCCTAGTTTGGCAATTACGTTCCTTTCCCGGTCACACTAAGTTATACCAACACATTAGCAGTTTGAAGCGATGTCAATAACTATTCATGTCCAGTCGTAAGTTGGCAACAACTTCTTCACTGGACCAGTAAAGGTAAGGAGGATGAAGCAGGTTGTTATTTCATGCGCACCAGTCTATACACTAGTGAAAATCCTGTCACGCCATACCAACAAAGCCTATCTAACTTTTTTGAGAGTGTTTTCGACGACTGAATATTAAATAAATGTTTCACAGTTTATTATACGTACAATTAATTAATAAGAGGTAGGGATGGGCATTCTATTAAATTTTCTTCGTCGATCGTCGGGAGAATTAATGATCAATTCTCGATTAATCATTAATATTTTTATATTAAAATTTAGTATTTATTTAACTTTTTATAAATTAAAAACGCAATGAAAATACAAAAATACAGCGTGTTTTTCCTCGATGAGATCTTAATTACAAGAAGAACAACTTGTGGCAGTTAAACTGGAGGCTCTGAAGTAGCGGAACCTGCTGCTACGGGCCACGAGACCCTCGTTTGTTCCAAAATAATAAATAAAAAGAATCACGTTAAATAATAACTTAACCAAAAACATAATAATACTTAGATCTGACTGACCGTCAGTCCAGCCGCCGAAAACACCCGCCGGCCGGGAGCAGGTAGCTACCTCCGCGCTAACTTGGCCAGCCCGGGCCGGGGAACCTTATTCCATTCTTCGTAGTGAGTTTCTACCAGTCTGGTGATTATACGTCGTGACGGAATGTGACATGATGGTTCCAATATCCATCTCAGTGAACTTGCAGATCCCTTGGGTCATTTCCTCGGCTCGTTGTGCATCGCAGCTCATCCGTTCTAACGTTGAGTTGATGCTAGGTTGAGACTGAGAGCAGGACGCACCGCCACCGACGTTAACCAGGGTCGAATGCAATTTGTTTAAGTGGTACATCATTTGAGTCTTGGCCGTGTTGTACTTATACACGGCGTCGCAGTGTTTGCAGTGAACTAAGTCGTTTTTTTTTTAATCAAAATGGTCCCACGCCACACTTCGCCGTGACCTCTTCATGTTGACTTTGGAATCGAAAACGGAAATTGCAGGAAACTGAGCAGCCTATGGCGCCCCCGGGTGGTAAAATGTTTAATTACTGCTGCCACACAGTGGAATTAATTTGATTGCTTCAATCACACTACACAACGCAACCTGCATTAGTTTAATCGATGACAAATTAACATGATCGATGAAATTCTTAATGATCAATCGTCGATCGTCGATTAATCATGCCCATCCCTAATAAGAGGTACACCGTAGGGATGGAGAAGGCTCGTAAAATCAATGTTATAACGATCTTGATGTATCCATCTAACTGCTTTGTACAGTTTTGTTCAATTATTTCAATCAATTAAAGCCATGGTGCATAGTTTCTGTCTCCCCCATGAGGAATTCTAAGTAATGACAACAAGGGCCCTATCTTGCACCCGGCGCAGCGTGGCGCAATGCCTGACGCAAGTGTCTTTGCTATTTTAAGACCATTCAGCGCACACATCGTTTAAATAGCAAATGCACCTGTGCCCATCTTTGTGCCCATGGTCTTACAGGGAGGTGTGTTCAGGTGAATTCTTGGCGTATTGCTATCTTGAGGCAGCGGAAAGTGATCGCGCCATTGACTAACAAAAACCTGGTCTAAAGTCAATAGCACAGCATTTCATTGTTATTTTAAAGCAACACTATGTAACCTTTCCGGCTTCCGTCCCCCTACAGGTTGTCTCATTAGAACTACAGCTGCAGCTAAATGTTACATAGTGTTGCTTTAACAGCTCATTAGTAAAATGTGCCTAGGCTTATGCACAGTGCTCTCACACTATGCTTGTTACACACACATGGAAGTGCAGCAGCACACAAACATGCAAAAGATTACTAATAAAAATATTAGGGTGCAAATCCGCAATCATCTTCATAATAGCAATGCGCCAATTGACAAACATGCCTGGCTTTTAAAGGGAATGGGAGATGACACTCTGATTGATTGCATGTTACGCCCAGAACACACCTATGAATTAATGAAGACACTAAGTACAACCCTTTCGAACCATGCGCACGGGGACCTTTTTTTTTCCGCCATCAAACTAGAAACAAAAGTGGATTTGGACCCGTCCTGAATGCACCTGCGCCATGCGCTTCATGCAATGTGCTTAGATCGTTAAAATAGCGCCCCAAAACAGACGGCGCATCCACATGATACAAGCCGTCCGTTATCGCACACCACCCCTCATTCACACAGTTGCTAGTAACCAAGGAGGACATGGAGGATAAAAAACCATGATGGACTCGGAAGAGGTAGTTATCTTCGCTTGATTTTCTGCGTGCGAAAGTGGCAGACCATTTTGTAAACAGAGCCATACTGAGAAATACAGAGAGTTTTGTGGAGCTGAAAGTCTTAATTTGCTTTGTATTAACTCATTTGGCAGTGGCTTAAATGTAATGGCCGTTCATTAATGTAAAAAAAGTTACACACTAAATTTTTAAATAAATAAAATTTACAAATGGCTCTTAATGTCTCAAAATGTACCTGGTCTAATTATGCAGTGTTGCATGAAACAGTTGAATTATATAATTAATAATAATAATAATAATAATAATAATAATAATAATAATAATAATAATAATAATATTTTTGTTTTAATCTGACATTCAGTATGATCAATGAGGACTGTAGTCTTTAAATGACAGTACAGTTTAATGGCTATAATGTGACAGAAAAAAGCAGCTAAAGCAGTAGTTAAATTGTTTATTTGTAAAGTCCAGTCTGACAACCTGCATTTAGCTGATGAAATCGAGTGACGCGCTGTGGGACATTCATAACATCGCACTAATGCACAACTCAAGTTGTCATTTTAATGAGTTGTCATCTCTCTTTGCACAACGATTTATGTAAATCAAAGTCAGATCTCAATGACCACATGCATCACACATACACGATATTAATGGCTAATGATCTTCTGGGTGATATAAGCCGCATAACACACATGAAGCATGCTCAGGCTTCAACTGTGCTTGAACGATCTTGTGTGGTGGTGTGGACATTTTTAAGCTCTCCCCTGCTTGCGCAAGCTTAGCCAAAAAAACATTAACCCTTGAGGATTTCACATATTTGGCCTGGGAGATGCAGGGTATTTGTGTTAAACAGCAGTGACTAAGACATACTGCACAGCAGCCATGCACCAGCACATTCCTCCGTTTGTCTCCCAAACTTTCACACCAGAAATCTTATAAAAATATACAAACACAGTTTTGTCGCCGCATGAAAGGACATCTTTGTTCCAAGACAACACAGCGATGCAATTTTTTTTCCTCCTCCCCACCCAGCAATCCCTGCCTCTGTGAGGCTCTCCCTCCTCGGCTGCAAAATGACGGCACATTTGCATGACGAAAAAAGAAAAACACGGGTCTCTTTGATATGTCTCTGCTCTTCATGCCTTCCCCTTAGTTCTTCTTGCAGGCCCTGCTCACTAGGGACAAATAATTGTCGGGAATCTTGCTCCCTCTGCCATCTCGTTCCTCTGCATGGCAGTAATGATGGTAAGCCTTTTGAGGTGCAACAGGGCCAGGGAACTAATTACGGATTCTGAGTTTAGCTGGCTCCAGAAGAGGGAAGGCAGGAGGACCACACGGCTGCACTTTGTTAGGTAATAACACAGAAATTAGCCATTTACAGTGGGTTTATTTAGTTTGAGATCTTTGCCTTGGTGAATTCAGGGGATTCTTTTGTGAACAAATTTGCCAGGGTCGATGGAACCAACTAATACAAAATTGTTTAATTACAAAGGCAGCAAAATGAGGAGATGATAGGAAATGAGGGGATTTTTTGTCATTTCACGCAATAGGGTTTGAGGCCTCTCTCCATTTTAAGCTAGATAATCCTCTAAATCAAGTCGAACTTGTAGCCTGGTCTTGCTTCTCAAAGGAAGAGAATCAATTACTAATGCAAAACCATAATCAGGGTTTCTCAAAAATCTTTGGAACAAATGGGTCAACATGTTGTGTTGCATGAATAATGGTGCACTCCTTTGCACTTTATGCATTCCTTCTCACTCCCCTGCTCGCTCTCTTCTTCTTCTTCTCCTCTCCCCCATTCAATCACTTTCTCTCTCCTCATGCACTCGGCGATGAATGCCTCAGCTGCAAATTTCCATCAGACTTGTGAAATGAGTGCCAAAAACAAAGGCTGCAGCTGTGTTTTTAACCAAGGGAAGCCTTTTGTCTTTGGGACGACTTGTGGTGTTGCTGCCTCCCCCTCCGTTGTCTCCTCCAAGTTATGGCAGCCCGGATCCTTATGCTGAAAGATTCATCTCCTCGTGAGACATGGAGTCTGCGTGTTCCATTTCGCCGCTTACATTTTTTTTACCTAAGCTTATTATACCTGTGATAAGGCCCGTGGCTGCACACAAACACACATACAGGAAATATTGATTACTCTACAAGGCAGCAGCAGTGATATTAAAACATAGGGTCAAGTTCTCTTGAAATATCAGAACTGAGAGTGGTGTCAAGCACAATCAGTGTTTTTCTTATAATGCAAAAGATTCAGGGAGCTGGTGGTGTGTGCTTTGTGAGTTAATGCACAAACAGCCCTTGTTGATGAAGCCCCATCTGTCTGCAATAATCTCAGAAAGTGCAGCGTTCTACTTATATCTGCAAGCGTGTCTCATGAAATTCTGTGTGATCCTCTGCAGCATGTGGGACGCAAGGTCAGGATCACTGTCAGTTCTCAGAGAAAAGACACGTGTCACTTATGGTACTGCAATTATCCACAAATCCAAAGCAACGTACATTTGTTCATGTTTTTACTTTAAAATGTTGCTGGAGCTCTGCAGGCTGAAGCTTCTCTTTTCGGAAGATGATAAAATAAATGCCCCTGAAGCAATACACACAGCCAAATGCAGGTAGCCCAAATTGTTCACAGGGGGGATTTGTATCTTACAATATTTCAAATTCTTCTCAGACAATAATAGGAGAAGAGGAAATAAGTGAGAATAAGCTTGACTTATTGTTACTGATTATATGGTGGGAAGCGGTGCAGCTTAACAGTGCTCTACCAAGCGTGTATGTATTTAGAATAACCTCCACATTTTAATACTCAATTCTGTGCAACCTACATTCAACAAGTTCATCACAGAAACAAGTAATTTGATTATTTTAGAATGAAAATGGTTCCTCTGGGTGAAGATTTTAACCATTTTAAACCCCAAGATCCACCCGACTTGAATTCGTTAAAGTAGTTTCAAGGTAAGGTAGACAGCAAAAATATCTTCAGGGGTATTTAATGTTTCCAGTCCAAAGGGAGCTCTCAATTAGCTAAGGAATTCTTGAATAATTGAACATTGAAATTAATTTGATTAGAGATACAGCCTCTAAGCCAACCATAAAGAAGCCAGCGTTCACACACAAATGCACAGAAAGTTGTTTTTTATCATGAGCGTGTGAGTGTTATCAATGGATATCAATCACACTTAGTCAATGTCAATATGAATCCCGGCAGTTCCTTTTTCCTAATCAACATATTGCAGAATGTGCGGCCTTGCTGTGGGGAAGGTGGCGGAGGGGACAGCAAGGCTTTGAGCGGAGGCGGAAAAGAAGTGAAAGATCTTCAAAGCATCTGCTTTACAAGTCTGATGTATTCTCACTAGCTGTGTTAAAATCCTTTGTGTCTCATTAGGCTGCGATTTTGGGACGGTGCCTTTGTGCACTGGACAAATTCTGTTTGAAATGCAAGGGGGAAGAGAGAGATCTCTGCTGTCGGCAAACCCGTGGGCTCGGGCTTTGTTGGTGAAAAGAGAAGAAAGAGAAGAAAATATTCATAATGGCAATTTAGGTGGAACACAAATGCCTATTTGTGTCTGCAAACCAAAATGTGCATTGTATTTAATTGCTAAAATGAGATATGATTGAGAGACCACATATGATTTGTCATATTTCTTATTTAATTTGTGCTGTTGATTAAAACCTCATTAAAGCGACATGTTAATATTTCAGTATATACTGCATGTGTAGGTTAATACAATTAATTGAATGGGAGATTGGTGTAAACAGTGATTCTCATATGAACAGATGGCAATCAACGATTAATAAAGGCCAACATCCTTGTACCCGTGTGAGAGGGATGTGTAAGCATAAAGTTGCATTCAGCCAACCAACCTCTATCTGTACAGAGCTGTCAGGAATATCTGTATCTGTTTTACTGGGATTGACTTGGAGCCTTATGATAATGAGACTGTAGTTCGAACCACCAAGCAAAACACAACTACCAGAAGAAGTCATCATAAGTTCTTCAGGAGAAGTCGGTGTGAGAAGTCGTTGTAATTGCCCATAAACTAAAGCTTCTAACAGTGTCAGCAGGAGTAGTTGAGCGTGAGGAAATATTGTTTGGTTACAGTGTTAAAATTAAAGGGGAATCTTCAAGTTGAAGAAAGAGAAAATTAAAGAAAGATTAGCTCAGCAGTTTTTAATGTCGGTGAAGAAGAATGGGTAAACGGCAATGACCAGTTGAGCAGCATGGACACATTGTTTAAAAAAGGTTGACTTAAGACCTCTAACTCCTGTGGGATAGATGTTTACATGATGAGAGAGGAGGCGTGTGGCTACATTTTAAGGTATTATACCTGCTTGAAGAGTTAAAACTGTGGGATTCAAAATAAAATTCTGATCAAAAGAAAACACTGCTTTTTGACATAATTACTACAGAACTGTAAAAGATAGCATAACTAACCTTAATCTGGCTATCACCAGACCAAGCTCAATCTTTTAAGATTGAACATTAGGTTCAACAGCAGGTTTGATAAACGTACAGGTTTCCAGCCTGAGCTGCAGGGCGAAATCAAATCGCCGGCAGATCGGGCGGGGTTTACCCAGTCTATAAAGTACAAACAGTTGAACTCAACAGAAGTTCAAAGTGTCCCGAGCGTTTTAAAAGTTCAGAGTCTGTAGTTCAATGTACTGTATGTCAGAGCCAGTGTTGGGAACGTTACTTTAAAAAAGTAATTAGTTATAGTTACTCACTACTTGTTCCAAAAAGTAACTGAGTTAGTAACTGAATTACTCTATAATAAAAGTAACTCGTTACCAGGGAAAGTAACTATTTGCGTTACAGTTAAAAAAAAGTTGCTTACATGTAAAATAATTTTTTTTTTTTTTTTTTGCACTTTTCACAACTAAAATGAGTAGAACAGACCGGTGTTTGTACATAACTTTCAATATTTATTGCACGTCAATAGACAGCCAGAGATTTATCCTGCACTTCAAATTAACTTCGTAAGAAAAGTAAACAGTTACACAATATAAAGTGCATTTAATTCTAGCGAATTAAATCAAACTCTCTCAACCTGAGACAACAGGTCAAGTAAGCAACCTGTACTTCCAAGTGTTTTGTAATGTTCACAACAATAGTAAACCTTTAAACAACAAAAAAGTGTGTTTAATTCAAACCTCTACCTTGAAAATGCCAACTTTTCTTGCTCCTCCTGATCTCTTTTGCTCCATTGAATCTCCGTTTAGCTGGTGTGTGTGTGTGTGTGTGTGTGTGTGTGTGTGTGTGTGTGTGTGTGTGTGTGTGTGTGTGTGTGTGTGTGTGTGTGTGTGTGTGTGTGTGTGTGTGTGTGTGGGGCGCGCCGCGCGTGTGCTCGGCTGCTGGCATATGTGTAACACTGTCTCTGATTGGCTACTACCATGAAACATGACTCTGCCTTAGCCAATCATAATCGCTTACCTCGTTATTAACCCGCCTCCTCAATAACTGTGAGCCCGGCCCGGGGTGCATTCAAATTATTACAGTTCATGCATAGTAACGCACCGCATTTTACGTCTAGTAATGTTAACGGCATTGTAACAACGGGAAAAGTAATTAGATTACCCCGTTATTGAAAAAATAACGTCGTTACCTAACGCCGTTCTTTTAAACGGCGTTATTCCAAACACTGGTCAGAGCAGCTGTCTTTCAAAGTTGAGCAGGTTTGAACTGAGTTGAATCATTTCACCTAAAATTATAAAATCACGATTTTCTGAAATCCATATGAAATAAATCACTGGAATATGCTTCTAATACCTACACCCTTTTATTATTTGATGTTTAAGTAGTGTAAAGCGTGCAGGTCTAGTTAGATGCCAAAAAAGCCTACGGAACAGAAGAACAATAGTGTGAGTGCTGGCCTTTGCCAGCAACAATTCCACCATAACTAGCCTTTAATAGCACTATGAGGTCTGTGGTCATGTGATTACACCAGAAATCCTGGGTCACCAAATGTGCCCTGCTTAAATCATTGATTGTATGTTAACCATCTTTTTTTTTTCTCCAGTAAACCAACACATGTTAATTGGTTTAGAAGGGGTGTATTGAGAGAATTGGGGCTCCAATTAGGTTGTGAAGACTTGTGTAACACTGTGAACCTGCCCTTTACAACATCTCACTGCTCTTTCAGCTCTTGTCTTCTCTAATTGCACTAAGACTGGCTGTTAATTTATTCCCATTCAATAATAAGGGTTATAATTGAGCTCAAAAGGAGGACTCAGTGAGGTTCACTCCCAAAAAACATTTCTTCTCTGGTTCTTTGTAATCACAGTGTGTTACCACAGCCTGGGAGTACTGATTTGCAGTTATTCCATATGAACACTTTATTCACTAAACTTAACGATGTACAATTTGCTTCATCTTTGTAAGCAGTTTTCGTTGTGTTTTGTGAAAAGAGCGAACGCGACCATTCATATGTTTCTTTAACTTGCATCAGGCAGTCTCTTTGTGAGTCAGTTAAAGATGTTATGTCTGAGATGGAGGTGAAGCATCATCATTATCACCATCCTTCCAAATTCAACAGCTGAAAGAAAAACGGATGTCTAGTTTGAAGGTATTTAAAGCCAAAGAGAACTGCTTACTCAATGGTACAGGATTACATTTTATTCTGGAATCTGGACAGAAATCACGATGTAAATGATCAACATGTGGATGCAGCCCAAAACAGCTTGAGGGTTAACCTTTCCAATATGAACGGTTTACAGGCCTTGATTTAAAAATTTGATTGCAATATATCTCACAATGCTTTCTGGCCTCTCATAATTTTTCGGGAACCGCGATTTTGGACTAACGTAGCACATACATTCTGATGTCAGATGTGGTTTTTACAAATCTTTGGGTAATGATTTCACTAATTTGACTTTTATTTAATGAGCTCTGTTGAATTGCAGGCCTGCTTCAGCATCGCGCCTTACTCCTCATTTCCACCAACTGCAGAACGTCTGCGGATCGGCTCCGCTATGTGTCGGCTCCATGCTCCGCCGTCTGTCACTACCCACCAGGTCCGGATTTGTTGCGGTACGGCTGCGGCCATGACTGACAGCTGAAGTCAGTCGGACACACGAGATCTCGCAAATTCACTTATGATTCTATAAGCAGAACCACAAAACCAACAACAGTTGACTTCAGGCCTGTCTCTGCCCCTTACGACGTTTTCAAGATGTAGTGCAGGGAAATATGATCCGCCGTGAGCATGGTGTATTTTACCAGATGTTTTATTTTGTTTCTGTACTCAACCTCCTGTCCTGCATTTCCTGTCCTGCACTATCTGCCCTGAGCTGAATTGCTGCGGAGCTCTCCGGCATCCGGCAAAAATAGAAGCTCTGCATATCTGCTCCGGAGGGCTGCGGACCGCTGGAACTGGGACGGAGTCAGAACGCAGCCGTTCCGCAGTCAGTGAAAATACACACATTGACTTTAATGGTAACCTAATGACTCCGCCGCCATTCCGGAGCGGATCCGCAGACGTTCCGCAGTTGGTGGAAATTAGCAGTTAGCCCTCTGAAGACATCAGCCCAGTATCTACAGTAACTACAAAGACTTATTGCTCCGTGGGGATCCATGTAGCAATAAGGAAGTCAAGTTGTTACAAAAATCCTCTTAACGCAAGAAAACTCATGCAAGATTGACGGATATTTGCACTAATACATGCTTTATTCCGCCAGCAATGGAGGGGGTATCTGAAATATTGATGAACTAGAAAAGGAAGAACAAAATGACATTTACATGAGGTTATGAATCACATCTCCATAGAAGCCGTAGAGCAGACGGCTCAGATGACCCCCACCCTCACTCAAATGCACATTCAGCAAGTGCGCGTGAGCACTGTTTTCACTAATGCAAACCACAATTGTACTGTAAGCAGACCTCTGTCTGCAAGCAGTTGCGGCGGGATGCTCGAACAACTGTGAGACGCTGACGATGAGGAATACTAATGACGGACAGGATTCGGGGGAAAAAATAAATCACACCGGAAGATGTTGCACGATCTGCTCGACTTATGCAAAATGCTGACACGTCTTTGCTGAGGGCGTTTGCGGTGAGAGTTTATCAAACTTACACGCAGTGCTCACAGCCATCCCTCTCTTCAGCAACATTTTTCTCAGCTGTCAGTTTACTGACTGATGTAAATTAGGCTGGAGCACTCCCTAAATGTTCTCTTAAAAACACAGATTTCATCCTCAGTGATAAAGATTGCCATTGTGGATGAAAACAGTTGTTATGTTAACATTAGCACAATGCCACTGCGTTTAGTGTGCAAATTGCAACAAACAAAGCATTCCTATCGACACCAATTTGTTTATCTGATGGAAGAGTGAATCTTTGAAGGGCAATGTCCTGTGTATGTGTGTGACATGTCAATGATCTTCTCAATCCAACCAAAGAATAGATACCCTAGATTATTTGCCCATTTTCTGAGCTATGCATAAACAAGTCTTTTTCTCCGCTTTGATTTATCTTTGATGTGCTAAGTTCATTAGCGGCAATCACTGAGGCTTGTCAGAACCGCGCTAAAGTGATTTTGTTAATGACTCTGGAGATGGATCATCCTGATGTATGTAGGCGTCTCGCAAGGAAAACAGAATAATGTGGCTGCACTTGAAACCCCAGCTTCTATAGGCTCATCGAATGCTCACTCCGAATAGTCAATACCTTCTCATTAGCAAGGGAAACATCAGAAAGAAAAAAGTTGTCAAAAGTACAGTGCCACACTCGCCGCCTCTGTTGTAAAGGTTGAATCGCTAAAATGCAAGGAGCTGCACCCAATAACATCTGCACACAGAGAGAAGAGAGAGAGAATTCTTGGAATATGTTCAAAGCCTCTTTTAATGTGAAGAGGTATCAGAATAGGATACAGGCCCAGCAAATATATACCGGTAGTTGTTTTCTACAGAAGTTTTGATTTTGTCATTATGATGTATTTTTACTCTCAATAAATCTGTAATTGGAATTACTGTAACTTTGGAGAAGTATTTCATCTATTTTCTATAATTCAAAATCAAATTTTTTTTTGTTTAAGCACGCATACATATCAACAATTGCTGGTATTGTTTTTTATGAGACCCATTTAAACGTGACTAGAATAGATCGGTCTAAATACATAATGCACTTGAATGTATCCCATATGCCATGTTGCGTGGCTTCTGTGCTGAATGTTATTACCCATGTGGAATTAATAGACTGGCAACATGAATCGTGCTGTTATTGATTTTAAATGACACAAAGAATAAGCATCTTACACTGACGTGCGCTGAAATGTTATCATGTTAGCCATAAAGGCCCCAGCAGACAGACAACGCCTGCAAGGATCTTGCATTAGAGAATCTCGCCTTTCCAGAGCCCTCATACACACATACCACTGGCTCCCACAGGCTCCACTACACCAGCATAACCATTAGGCTGCTGCATTGATCTCCACTCGTCATATAATGGGGCAGCAAAATAGACACAATGCAAGCAGCTCGCCTAAGAAGCTTAGTTCTGCTGCAGCCAATGTTGATGCAATTAATGTATTATTTAGCAGAATCAGTGATTAGAACATGCACAATTCGACTTTTAGTGTGCCACAATATGGAATGCTGTCATTTCCCCTGACAACTGACGTGATGGCAGATTACACAGGGAAGGAAATAATTGTGAAAACACACACTGCAGCACACTCTAAATGTGTTTCCGTCTAATAATTTCCCATGGAAATGACAGCAAGTCAGGGCTAAATTACATAAATCCAGAAATACATAAAATACAATTCAATGTAGTTGTGATGCCTGCGATAAAAAACCCTCAGTGTTTTGATTGTGCATCATGTAACGTGGTGTGTTTAAGATGAAAGAGGCAGTGTATTGATTTTAACACTGCAGAGTTTATCAACTGTTTAATTTTCAGTACAGGCCCTGTGAAACGCTCCTTGTTAAGATATTGATCCCAACTTGGCAACCATGAAAGCATTCATGACAATCTATCGGTTCTTAGCAATACCTTGTGAAGTTATTGTGAAAAGGTGTAAAGATGTTGATGTGAGTCGGTACAAGGCAGTTCAAACACAACCTTCAATTCCATACATGTGGGCAATTTGCAGGCAATTTTATATATAATTATGTCATATATTATTAATTTGTTCCACAATACAAAACAATCATCATCAATCTAACCCAGTATCCTCCTACACATTCCTTAGTCTACCGAATTTGCAAAAATGACCATGAATGTCTATAAATGTGCAAAGCAACAGCATTTGTCTCCTGGTTTTTAGCTGCTACACCGGTTCAACATATCTTCATACAATGGTTTGTGTGCCTTGACCTACAAATATCCAGCAGCACAAGCAATCAGTGTGCCTGTGCAAGCCCCCCTGCAGAGCAGAACCTGTTAAGATAACAAGAATACTTTGGTTCGGTTTAGGAAAAGATTGTGGTTTGGGTTGAAATGACTTATCCTTAGAGGCAGCCCTACAAGTCCTGGCTTACGATTATGTGGGTTATGTTCTGATCAATTTTCAGTTTCAGTTTCATAGGTATAAGTACGTACAGTTGATGAGAACAGCCTGACTCGATAGACATGACCATGGGCCGAATGTAGCCACAGCTAGTCAGGAGATCTAAATGAGTTACACTGCACTAAGTTTTAGTGTTGACTGTTTATATTTGGAAACCCTTTATTTTGGGAGGAAGTGCTGAGGGAGTTATAACCAAGCTTGAAACGGTCTTCAGAGGCAAACTAAGTATGTTTTTTATCCTTTTGGGTGTCACTTTTATCATAACAGCCCAGATATTATGTGATTATCATAATTAATATTAAGAAAAACTCAGAAATCTCCTAAATGTGTTGAGCTGGGTAAATCTACATTGACTGTGAAGGCCATAGAAAATGATTCACATTAATTTCATACTCGTAAACCCCCCCTCCAGTAAACTTTTGTGCCCTGTAAGAAAGCACCTGCATTTGTTATGTTTCTCCACATTTATGTATTTATTTATTTTTCCAGCCTTCTGTCATTGCATTGATGTGATTGCAAACCTCAATCGTCAGTCCCAGCAGAATGCCAGCGTTCTGTTAGTGAACATGTCAAAAAAAAGCGCAATACATCCTTGTATAAAGCTACTGTAATAAGAGACATTGAGAGGCAGGAGGATAAATTTACGGAGGAGAGTTTTTGTCTAAATTGTCTAAATTCTTCCTCAACTGTCTTTTGATTATTTTTCTCATCTCATATCCATGTGCTATAAAGACAAAAACAGAATGGACATACATATGTGAGAGAGAAGCACTGACAGCTGGGTATATATTTCCATCTATATCCTTCAGACGAGATAATTCCTTTCAACAGTACACGTTCGCACATTCCCATCAAACTAAAACCAAGCATCATTAAAAGCAACAGAGACGTCTCAAACACATACTCACCTGTCTTGGAGAAAGAACACCTGTCAGAGACGGAACACACTCTAGTTGGAGAGGTCTGAATGGTGACAGTCTAATTCAATTGCAGTTGAGCCCAAAGGCAACACGGTAGCCTGGAACGTAATTTGTAATCAGCTGCACAACAGCAACTCAATAGTGCATGATTAGAGCCCTTCACTTATATGTGTTCAACTCCACGTTGAATCCATCAATCAGTATGACACGTTGGCCTATATTTTTCCTTTTTACATTGCCTTGAACATGTAAAATCAGGTGAGCCATATGAATCAGGTTTTTAGCAGCCATTCATTATTAAGGCTTCAATTCTCTAAATAGTTATAATCTGATGTATTGAGCATATACTTTGTCTGGACAAAGAACTGCCACATACAGAGTGGCAGGTATACAGCCTCGTCAGAGGGATGTTGACAAAGATTGAATGTGTTCTTCTGGAAAGCCTCTTGCCACCTTGTTTGCATTGGCAGTGGATGTAATAAGAATCGGTGCTGCGCTTCAGCCCAGGCTTCAGTTAAGTTTACCTTGCACGTTTGCAACACTCTCACCTCAATCTTATTGCCTTTTTCTTATTTTACTTATTAGACTTTATGGACCTTTTTCACAGCAGACATTTTTTGACTTGTCATAGTAGGAAAAGGGACACTTGATGGAACTGGAGCCATCAAGTGTCCCTTTGAGCCATCGTTAAGGTTGTCAATTTCAGCTGAAATTGACAACCTTAACGATGGCTCAATTCCATCAAGTGTCCCAGTAAGATATTTCTCTGAGTCAGCATGCTCAATACCAGGGCCTCTTCTAAGTGGAATGCAGCCATCATTAATGGTTTTGAATACACATATGCTTTTCCTGCTATGACATGTCAACATGGCTGCCGTGAAAAAGGTCTATTGAGCTCAGCTGAATGGTCCAGGGTGTCTTTTTTTTGAAGATGGATGGCATTTAATAAGAATGAACACATGTTGCATTCAAATGTAGCTCAGGAATTTTTCACATGACACATAGAAACATCACTCTCAGACTATTTCCCAAAAAGAGAACTAATGAAAGTTTCAAGGATCAAGATGAAGGTAAAAAAAGTGTCTTTGCCTCTCTTGCCCTGGAGCCTCTTCTCTTTGTATGCTAACAAATGCACAGCCTCCGGGCCTGAATTACACTGGAGAAACATTTTGTGGAATACTTAACTAGTCACATTACTGCTACCTGACACGCTTCAGCCTACACTTACAGTCGGCAAGTGTAAAATAGGCTATTGCTGGAAAAAAAAACGGGTGTGTTTTTCTGCCACCAGTGGCAGCAGTGAGCATACATCTGCAAGGCAGCAGGAGGCTAGAAGGAAGCTATGTGTCATCTTCTTGTACGTTACACCTGCGTGACTGAAAAGTCAGACCGCGATACAGTTCTGAATCAGGGCTACCTGGCACACTCCCCTGCGAGTTTAGTGGAAAAATGCTTGTGGAAACAGCAACGATCACCTTGCAGATAAAATGGGTAGCAGTCACATTAAACTGTACATAAATAAAATGAATGATCAACCTCTTTTGAAATTGTCTTTGGTCCAGGCCACCCTTCATTTGAGGTTTGGAAAGACACTTTTTGTCAGGAGCACTGTGGTGAATCAGAGTTGTGCACTTTTGGCACAGTTTGTTTGCTTTGTTAAAGGTAAAATAAAACATCAATTGTTATACTACAATTGTGCAGCCCTCCTAAAAAGGTAACTACTATAATAATAATAATAATAATAATAATAATAATAATAATAATAATAATAATAATAATAATAATAATAATAATAATAATAATAATAATAATAATTATTATTATTATTATTATTTTTATTATTATGATTATTAAAATAATCATAATAATTATTAAAATAATAATAATAATAATTCATAATAATAACACAATTATAAAGGTAATAAGTGGGCCAAATTGATCAACACATGTCTAAGACTTTAGGAAACTGTGGGTCAGATCTAATTGTAGCTTGGTGGTTTGAGACCTTTGCCTTAAAGAAACAGTTCATTACAAAATGACAAGTAGCTCTTCTAAGCCAAAACACATGTCCACATGTGGGTAAGCAAGTGTTGCTTAACCTTCTCCATGACAAAATGCAATAAGGTCCTGGTTTTCTGTGTTTTTTATCTAAAGGTCTTAGTTTTTACTAAGGGTGCTCCGATCGATCGGCAACCGATCGGTATCGGCCGATAATGGCTTTAAATAGTTTGATCGGTGGTCTCCATAAAGGCCGATCAGATAGGCCGATCAGATGACGCACTACCACGGATGTATTAAGAGCGCACTACTCCTGAGAACATTTTCAAAATGGCGGCGTCCCTACATTCAGCGGTCTGGCAGTTCTACAAGGTGTCTGAACGGTGGCAGAACAGCAGTTGGACCGCGGCCGCGGAACAAAGACACTAAGAAGACGGCTACTGCTTTTAAAAAGCGTCTGCCACCGGTGGTGCTCCGGCAAACGTGTTTGTGATTACACCATTCTGACGCTTCTACTGCCTCTGGAGCACTGCTGGTGGTCCGCCGACTCATTGCTATCTGGGAAAAAGACAATACACTAGCGATTAGCAACGTGTGTACCGAGGAAATACCACGAGGCGGAAAGCTCCAAAGACATTTCAACACCACCAACCTCATCAGACATTTGAAGGTTAGTCACAGAAAGGAGGGTGAGGAGTTTTCAAAGTTAGCTAACGCTAAGGCAGAGCGGAGTCGTGTAGCTAGCAGCTCCGGCGCCGCTCAAACAGCTGTTTCCCCGTGTGTGTGTGTGTGTGTGTGTGTCGGTCCGTGTGTGTGTGTGTGTGTCGGTCCGTGTGTGTGTGTGTGTGTGTCGGTCCGTGTGTGTGTGTGTGTCGGTCCATGTGTGTGTGTGTGTCGGTCCATGTGTGTGTGTGTGTCGGTCCGTGTGTGTGTGTGTCGGTCCGTGTGTGTGTGTGTCGGTCCGTGTGTGTTGGTCCGTGTGTGTGTGTGTGTGTGTCGGTCCGTGTGTGTTGGTCCGTGTGTGTGTGTGTCGGTCCGTGTGTGTGTGTGCCGGTCCGTGTGTGTGTGTGTCGGTCCGTGTGTGTTGGTCCGTGTGTGTGTGTGTGTGTGTCGGTCCGTGTGTGTGAGTCGTGTAGCTAGCAGCTCCGGCGCCGCTCAAACAGCTGTTTCCCCGTGTGTGTGTGTGTGTGTGTGTGTGTGACTGACTGTGTGTGTGTGTGACTGACTGTGTGTGTGTGTGACTGACTGTGTGTGTCTGTGTGTGCTGAAGAAATGTGCAGTGATTGAAAGGACATTTTTTAGATTTTGAGCTAGGACAGAAAGCCAAACAGTTACTGATACATTCTCTAAACATGTGTGACTGTTATGTAATGGCGTAATTTTCAGTTCATAAAAGTGATCGGTGATCGGTGATTGGTATCGGCCGATATGTCTGCCAGCAATCGGTGATCGGCCCCAAAAATCCTGATCGGAGCACCCTTAGTTTTTACCTCCTTTTTTATTTCCTTGATTTTCCTTATCAAGCCTCTTCATCCAACAATGAGCCATTGCTGTTACATGCTACGTATAAGAGTGCATTAGCATGCTTTTGAAAGTTGGAAACATAACCTGGACAAAACAAAAGGAAATTGAAAGTGAAGCGCTGCTATCTGACTGCACTCACATTATCCATTTCCCTCTAGACCAGGGGTGTCAAACTCCATTTCCCAGAGGGCCACACTGGAAAATGAGAATCCCATCAAGGGTCAGACATGTAGAGATTATTGACATGTGTTTATTTAAGAGGAAAAAGTCAAATATATTTGACTGTATTACTGCATGTCTCATATACTGTAGTCTTCTCACTTACATTTTGGGCATCATAAAGCCCCCAAAAAAGTTTGGCAAAAAAGTTCTTCAGACAAATACGTTGAAAAAAGTGCCAAAAAAGTTGGAAAAAAGCGTCAAAATTGTCTGAAAAAGACAACAAAAACATCAGAAAGCGGCAAAAACTTCCGAAAAAAGTGGCAAAAACTAGGTGGGTCTAACTTTATCGTGAACCTAAATTGAAATGCGGGCCGGATCAGAACCTGCGAGGGGCCGGATTTGGCCCTCGGGCCTTGAGTTTGACACGTGTGCTCTAGACACTCTCTAGAGACAGTGCCCCAAGTAAATGCCCTCTAATTTGTCCAAAGAAAAACCCAACATTAAAAAAAACATGAGTGCATTTTAAATCCTGATCACTTTATTAAGAACACCTACAATTTCGAGCTCACACCCATTCTCCGTTGGACTGCTTTGATCACAATTTTAAATCCAATAATTGTATCATTTTCATGTAAGCCTAATCCCTAAAAAAGAACTTGGTGTTATGCTTGCATAATTATTACTTACACAGTTTATACTCCTGAAGTTTCAGTTTCCCGCTCTGAAATGGCAGAAATAGATCATTGATAGTAATTATTTATCATTCAGCCTGGTTTTTAGTTCAGAGCACTCCAAGCTTTGCCAGTTGAGGTTGTCAAGTAATGTTTATATGAAATTAACTAATTAAATTAACTAATTAAAAATGACTAGTGAAATAACCCTATTCCTGATTCAGGAATCCTGAAGCACTTTTGAATTTATTTCCTCAGCATATTAGGTCATATTGTTATATATTATTTGAACAGTGAAAATAATAATAAAAAAGAGATTTTTAACTTTAATGTCACTAATACTTCTTCTTCTTAACCTTTATTTAACCAGGAAGAGACTCATTGAGATTAAAAATCTCTTTTTCAAGAGTGTCCTGGCCAAGGCAGGCAGCAGTACAACCACACATACAGTACATGCAAATACAAAATACACAAAAAACACTAACATAGAACAAAACCAGCAAATCCCTCAGTCGACCAGAATGCTAAACACGTCAGGTAAAACATCTACAGCCAGATGTGGCTGCCTCCAAGTCAAACAACATCCTCTTAAAAGCGACCAATGAGACTAGGTCAGTAAGTTTCATGGATTTCTGTAACTTGATCCATGTAGAAGGAGCAGCAAACTTAAACGCCCGTTTCCCCAGCTCAGTCCTAACCTTTGGAACAGACAGAAGGAAAAGATCGTGGGAACGAAGATTGTAAGTCCCGGTACTATTTACATTGATGTAGGTCAGAAGCTAGGTTGGAAGGAGACCTAGGATAGCCTTGTATATGAAAATATGCCAGTGTTGATAAAGAAGGCCATCCAACACGTTCATGTAGTTCACAATGGTGTGTGAGA
Organism: Gymnocephalus cernua; assembly: GCA_023631565.1. NCBI lineage: Eukaryota > Metazoa > Chordata > Actinopteri > Perciformes > Percidae > Gymnocephalus > Gymnocephalus cernua. Next base: position 16,561,845 of record CM042448.1, on the reverse strand, counting down.
GCTTTCATTCCAGTGATGAACCTCAGAGATCCGTGGTATACAGTGTCCAATGCATGTAAAAAAATGTCACTAATACTGATTATTCATTGATTCATTTGAATTGAAATATTTAAAATACTTTCACAGCAAAATGATGTATGCAATTAATTTACAGTAATTAATCACAGAGTATCTAATTAATTTGATTACATTTTTCAGTCGATTGACAGCCCTACTTATAACCCATGGACATTCTCACATAGACATTTCAAGCTCCAGAGCACCACAAAATAGATTATTTTCCTTTATATTCTCTCAAGAAAACATCAACAGCTAATATAGAAAGATGCACTGCAGTCCATGCAGTGGTAGAGCAAGGTAGTATCTTTTACCCTCCAGCCTTGAATCTTAAAGGTATAGTGGAGGATTTTCTTTTTCCGGGTGGATCATCAAGACTATTGTTCCTCCTAGTTGTCAATCGTTCTGAGATATGTTTACGTAAGGCCGTTGTACATGCCATGACAGCTCAGCGAGCAGACGTCCACGGCCTCTAGCCCGACCGCTGCCTCCCCCTCTCTCACGACCGCCTTCTCCCCGCTCTCGGCTGGTACTGGCTCTTGCGCCCCCGCCCCAACCTTGTCTCCCTCAGCCTCTAGGCGCACCCCCCCCCCCCCCCCCCCCCCTGGATCTTGGTCGGGATGAACAGGGCACAGGCTCGTAGTCAATATCAGATCCCACAAGACTCTCTTCTTGAAAGCTCTAAACGCACCAGCAATAAAAAAAAAAAAAAAAAAAAAAAAAAAAAAACTTAGATGCTAGACGATAGCTTATTTATTGGCCTGTAGCATGCTAAAGTGCACGTGCTCGTGCATTTTTTCAAAAAGTGGAGCGGGCGGTTCTTTACTAAAATTCGGGAAATCCTCCACTATACCTTTTAGGGCCCGAAGGTGCCTTAGCAACAGCACTTATTCCTCCCATATTTCCTGTCAACCCTAGTGTGCCACTGCTAGCAGCTAAGAGCACCTACAGTTTGGACTAAAATCATTGTAAAGGGACTGCAGCTCTCCTGTCTCTGCAACGCTGTGCAAAGAGCGAGTGGCAGCCTACTGGGAACTGTACCAAAGCCTTTTTTGGAGGTTTTAAAGCTTGTCGTATCACATAAATTCAACGACAAAAAATAAAAATCTATTAAATCTTGCATTTGGGTTCAGTACCCTTCCAGTTTTAGCAGCCCCTTTTGAGATGATTTTGAGAAGAATAATATTGGTTGAAGTGAGACATCTGTGTTAGCAGGCTAGCAAGGTTTGCAAGGTAAAAAGCTCTCCCATGACCTAAGATTTCCTGTGGGTATTCTTCCTTCTGCTGATGATTTTATTGATTTAGATTGAAAATTCAAAAGCAACATTACATCGAAGGACGCTCCACAAGTCAATGTTGGGTTCTGCTTTCGAGCAAGTCAAATCACAAGGCATTACTTGCTTTATCAACATCATGGGCTGTTTGGCCAATTGACCTTATACAACATATCAAAAAGCATGAATTAATACAATTTGCACCATTTGCTTATACAAAAATATGCTGCTGTTAAATATAAAGCCCTGCAAATGTAGCCATTAGGCTTTACATTCAATTTAGACATATTCAGGACAGTAACTTGCAATTGTATTGAAGCATGGACTTTATCTTCAAGCAAACACATATTTTCTTGGAAATGCTTGAAGAGCATGAGGGCATGTTAAAGACCGCAAACATGACATGCGTGTGGTATACATTAGCCTACACAGCTGTGGTCACTCTGTCTGTTAACATTTATTTACAATGTATCCTTATCCGGAAAGTAAATTGTGGGGGTTATTGGGTCTTTTGTGGGGATTCTGATGCAATTTTCCCTTCCACAATGCCGGACCAATAGAGCGTTCTCTCCTTATCTTCCCGAGTCCTGGCAAGAGTTTTTGAAAGATGTTCCCTTTTCTCTATCTAATTCTTGTTCAGCCATAAAGATAACAACCCCCCCCCCCCCTCTCTGCCCCACACCGGCTGACACATAATCATAACCCCGACTGAAGTGTGTATCTCTAAGAGCAGATTCTCATGCTTATAATAGGAGGGCACCGTGTACGCGAGGGCGGATGTGTGTTTTCCTTTGAATGTGTCCTGGGCAGCTGCCACAGCTTCCTGGTGGCGTAATGTATTTTCAAAGCAAAGGGCTTCTGCAAGATTCCCCGAGTATCCAAACTTTAAGATTGAGGTGAAAAGAAATATAAGCTCTCACTGTTGGAGATGTTGTTTTCTTTCATGAAAAGCCTTGCAGCACCATTAAAGCTATGCCAATGGCTGGAGTAAGATTACCGACAATTACCTGACATAATAGATGGTCAGAATCTGCGGGGAGGGGACCAGATGCTGCTAAACGGAAAGCATTTGGTTGGCATTTTCCTTTTGACTCCCTCGGTGTGCAGAGATGCAAGGCATTGGGGGGGCAGACACAGCTTAAGGTAATGTAATAACATTTGCAGCACGCTCACAACCACATTTCCCTGATTTGCTATGTATGTATTCTCTTTCAGCCGCCCGTACTGACACGGTGGCTCCTCTTCACCAAATCTCTTATTCTGTTTGTGAAGTGACAGTGTAGCTTACAGCGACACTTAAACCACTTGGAGAAAACATCAATAAAGCATCATGCTTGGTCCCACTTCTGATTTCCTGTTCTTCCTCTTTCTGCAAGTCCATTAAGATGAAAAAGTCAAACAAAGACCAGTGAGAATAACCATATTGCCCGGGTCATCCCTGAGCAGGATGACATCATAGGTTGACAAACATAAGGGAACAAAATTGTTGTTTTAAAGCGTGGAGGCAGCCTAAATGAAATCAGTTGGGGATTAACTCCACCAGCTTGAATCTGATGTTGATGAGGAGATGTGAGATCTCGCCTTTAACAGGATCAACTCTGATTTAAATCTCATCTGGGAAAAGTAATCCAACTGGTGAGAAAGAGCTGAATAGAATAAAAACCTCATTTCAGTGTTCCTCACATACAATTACCCATATTCAGTGGGGGGAAAATCAACTGGCATCCACTTCGTGAGACAATGTCCACTAAGGGTGCTCCGATTGACCGGTCACCGATTGGTATCGGCCGATTATGGCTTTAAATAGTTTGATCGGTGGTCTCCATAAATGCCGATCTGATAGGCTGATCAGATGACGCAATACCATGGATGTATTAAGAGCACACTACTCGTGAGAACATTTTCTACATGGAGAAAAAATGGCGGCCTCCCTACATTCAGCGGTCTGGCAGTTCTACAAGGTGCCTGAACGGCGGCAGAACAGCGGTTGGCTGCCGCGGAACGAAGGCAGTAGGAAGACGGCTACCGCTTTTGCACCGGCAAACGTGTTTGCGATTACGCCATTCTGACGCTTCTACTGCTTGTGGAGCACCGCCGGTGGTGCGCCGACTCATTGCTATCTGGGAAAAAGACAATACATTGGCGATTTGCAACGTGTGTGCCAAGGAAATACCACGAGGCGGAAAGCTCCAAAGACATTTCAACAGCACCAACCTCATCAGACATTTGAAGGTTAGTCACGGAAAAGAGTATGAGGAGTTTTCAAAGTTAGCTAACGCTAAGGCAGAGCGGAGTCGTATAGCTAGCAGCTCCGGCGCCGCTCAAACAGCTGTTTCCCCGTGTGTGTGTCGGCCCGCGTGCGTCGGTCCGTGTGTGTGTGTGTGTGTTGGTCTGTGTGTGTGTGTGTGTGTGTGTGTGTGTCGGTCTGTGTGTGTGTGTGTGTGTGTGTGTGTGTGTGTCGGTCTGTGTGTGTGTGTGTGTGTGTGTGTGTGTGTGTGTGTGTATCTGTGTATGTGTGTGTGTGTGTGGTGTGTGCTGAAGAAATGTCTGCAGTGATTGAAAGGACATTTTTTAGATTTTGAGTTAGGACAAAAAGCCAAACAATTACTGATACATTCTCTAAACATGTGCGACTGTTAAGTAATGGCGTAATTTTCAGTTCATAAAAGTGATTGGTGATTGGTATCAGTATCGGCCGATACGTCTTCCAGCAATCGGTGATCGGCCCCAAAAATCCTGATCGGAGCACCCTTAATGTCCACTGTAGATTATGAGGCGTATGGATCTGTTGGTATGTTGTTCTAGCTTGTTCTCCTGCACAGACATGAGCTTGTTACCTTTTTTGACTGGTTTGCTCACTAGGAATTTAGCAGTGTTTACAGCATAAACTGAGGACGGTAGTTAGAGCTTAAATCTTTTCAATTTTTTTTCGGCCGGTTGGTCATTCAGTCTGTCCACAACTTTGATCCAGGCTGAAACCTCTCAACAACAGTTTGTATACAGACATTTGTGGTTCCCAGACAATCTAACCTAAGACGTTTTTTTCCGTATGAATGGACAATTAGGAAGTATTTAGTCATAAGCGAAGACATTCCCTTTAGCCTCAGCAGTATTTAAAACTTAATGATCAAATTGTTGCATTCTAATTGCTAACCTATTTAATACTACACCTAGGCTTGAAAAGTTCAGTTTTATTATTGGACAATGACAACGAGACACATGTGGCCTTTAAATAAGAGTTTGAATAACTGGTGGAATTAAATAGGAATTAGATCATGAATGAAATTCACAGTGACTGCAGCGCACATAACATCAAGCGTCTGCTGTCAAAAAGATGTGTTGTAAAAAGCGTGTACATACAAGTCAGGCTTTTTCATGACTGCAAATGAAATGACACTGCATCCCACAACAGAGGCTGTATTAAAGCAGTAGTATGGAGAATGCTAACTAAATTAGTCATGGGTGAGATGGCTGGGCACTTTGAAATGATTATTTCAAAGAATCCTTTAATCTCTGATCTTAGTTCAGTTGCTCGCTGTGGAGACAATTAAAAGAGAATGAAATCACATGTCCAATCGTGACTCACTGCCACCTCAAGGCTTTCATTTTGCGCTGAGAAGAATCTGTCAGCTAAAATCCACGTTGATCTTTTAAAAAGTGACCCATGGCATTTGCAATGTGGCTCACGCCCAGACAGACAGGACAGGGAGAGTGACAGTTACATAGCAAGCTATGGAAGCGATGCTGTCTTGCTTCTTCAAATAACATCACATTTACACTGGGGCATAAATACCCCTCACTCAACGCCGCTGGTCTACATCCAACATCAAAACCAATCAAAAATCTAATTGTTGCACGAGAAGAAGAGGGAGGGTGGATTTGTCAGATCATACTTTATCCACTGCCTCTTCTCTGTATCATTACAGTGGTATTGTTTACTGTAGCGAGGGTTTCGCATGGATTGCCTCCAGGGTTGAAGAGGGCACTGCATCCAGAGGCACAGACATGCACTGTGGCGAGGAAGGAAGCAGAGATATTGATTAAACTCTGTAAGCCACCCACCATCCAAAGCTACTTCATTGTATTAGCCTATCTGAATACACAGAAAGATATCATGCTATTACTGAACAGAGATTTTGATTAAGTCAGTATCTGTTTAACTCAACATCTGAGTACTGCCCCCAAGACATTGTTCTATACATGCATTCAGCTTAGAATAATCAATTTTGCTCCTATTTGAGTCAGTGCAGATATTAAGACGTGTACACACACAATTTTATGATGTAAAAAACCTCTCAAGCCATTGTTCCAGTAAGAGTTCAGCCATGCTGTAATAGTTATTCCTCCCTTAATGATCTCTTTGATAACCGTACTTCTTGGCAATATATCTGAAATGAGTATGTTTGGAAGTAGTGGCCTCACAGGCTTAGATTGTAATATTCTTCCTAGTGGATATTCTTTAGAAACTCTAGAGAGGTGGTGAAATGAAAGCAACAGGCAGCCTTTCTGACTGCGCCTCCAAAGCTATACATCACACGACAGACACAATACAGATACTTTGTTACTAGGAGTGCTCCGATCATAAAATGTCACCTGTCACTTTGGCTGTAGTGGTTCACAATGCCATTTATCAACCATCTCATAGTTAGAGGACTTATATAGGACCAGTTTACTGTACTGTAAACCAAATGGAGGTTCATGGATGCACAAGAGACATAACTATGTGCCATAAATTGCTTTAATAACAGAATGTTCAAATCTCATTTCAGCACTTTAGAACTGCAGATTTATAGATGGGTAAATGTTGTGTATCTGCAACCTAATACAATATTACAAATTACATATGAGCAAACATTTAGATGCAATACGTCAATCAATAAAATGTTTCTTACCATCAACCAAACATACTTTTGGCTGCCGCGGTTCTGCGTAATGTGATGTCATCTTGGAAAGTCGTATACCAAAATTTTCACCATCTTACGGAGTTGTTTTGACTTGAAGGGGCGTTCACGTGACTCTGGAACTACAACCCCAAATCAGAAGAAGTTGGGACAGTATGAAAAACACAAATAAAAAAAAGAAAGTAGTGATTTCTAAATTCAAAATATGTCATGTTTTGTCTGGTCAACTTAATTTCATTTGTAAATATACATCCTTTCCTGTCATTCAGACCTGCAACACATTCCAAAAAAGGTTGGGACAGGAGCAATTAAGGGCTAGTAATCAGGTAAATTGGTTCAATAATGATGTGATTTGAAACAGGTGATGTCAACAGGTGATTGTAATTATGATTTGGTACAAAAGCAGCATCCAAGAAAGGTCTAGTCCTTTAGGAGCAAAGATGGGCCGAGGATCGTCGGTTTGCCAACAAATACATGAGAAAATTATTGAAATGTTTAAAAACAATGTTCCTCAAAGAAAGATAGGAAGACATTTGCTTATTTCACCTTCAACAGTGCATAACATAATTAAAAGATTCAAGGAATGAGGAGGAATTTCAGTGCGTAAAGGACAAGGGCGCAAGCTGAACAACCGTGATCTCCGATCCCTCAGGAGGCACTGCATCAAGTATTGTCATTCATCTATAAGCGATATCACCACATGGGCTCAGGACTACTTTGGCAAACCTTTGTCAAGTACCACAATACGTAGTTACAGCCACAAATGCCAGTTAAAACTGTACTGTGCCAAAAGGAAGCCCTATGTTAACAGTGTCCAGAAGCGCCGTCGACTTCTCTGGGCTCAGAGGCATCTGGGATGGACCATCACACAGTGGAAACGTGTACTGTGGTCAGATGAATCAGTATTTCAGGTATTAAAATATGGACCAAAATTACTAGTGCTGTTAATAGTGTGGGGGATGAGAAGCGCACTCCAGCAGAGGTAAGAATGTTTTATTGCTTAATATAGACGGTTATCAAGTTAAGCATGAGTTCTCTTTATTGCTTAATATAGACCAATAGTGATCGAGTTAAGCATTATTTTCCTTGTTTATTGTAGGTGAAAAAAAAGTGGTCCGATTTAAAGATCGCCACAAAGAGGCGCGTCTCGGCACTTTCCGCACGCACTTTTGGAAGCGCTAGTGTAACTGAAGCTTAAAGAGGAGCAAGAGTCAGACTGGGGGAGGCCCACTGGATCCAAGTCTCCAGCTGACACCGAACGAGGAGCGGGTGGCAGCCCTCATCGGAACGGTGTCTTTGGAAGGTATCACTGGTCGACGACATTCATGGCAAGTAAACTTAAATTTGATAGACCAATAATAAAAAAAACAAGTCCATAGTTAACTTGTTTTATTTAAATTTTGCTCTATTGTTTTGCAGATGATGGCACTGCAGGCCCCAGCGCCCTCGAGGCATCTCCCGCTCAGCCCATCCAGGAGCCTGAGCCTATCCTTGCGCCAGAGCCTGAGCAGGTGCAAACGGGGGAAGCCGAGTCCCGTCCACCAGCCTCCCGCGCGCCACGGCCAAGGGTCCTGATGGATGAGGTCCTGGAAAGACAGACAGAAATTTGTAGACTACTGGTCGAAATTAACCATTCATTAGTGTTAATAAATACGACATTAAAGCAAATCAATTAAAACTTAAAAAAATAAAACAATGAAAACGAAGTCTGTGTTATTTTAACTTACCCTTAAAACCACCGAACAAGGTCCCATCTGAGCTGAACAGCACTGGCACTTCTGGGTCTGGGGCCAGCGCGTCAAATGGCACACGGTTTATCTCAACCATGTTGTGCAAGACGGCACATGCCAAAATTATGTTGCACACCTTATTTGGCGAATAGTGCAACGTGCCCCCCACATGTGCCAGGCAGAGCCATCTACCTTTTAGGAGCCCCACGCAGCGCTCCACAGTAGCTCGTGTTTGTGCGTGTGCGTCATGTAAAGCGCACAGGCTCGCAACTGAAGGATTACATATGCCTACAAATCAAATGCTTTGGTAAAGTCACACGAATTAAACATTGAAGTCCATGTTGCACAAAAATAAACACTGAAGTTTATAATTACGATGTTGTTGTTTTACAGTGGGTCATAATATATGATATCTTTTAGTTTGTCAGTGCGTTTTGTGGTGTTAGGATTTTTTTTTTTCTGCGCATTTCCGCACTAACTCAAAACGTGCATACGCCACCTCCTGAGCTGGCGTAGGATTTGAGTGTGGCGTAAGGCAACGTTCATATTGATAAATCTCAAAGTAACCGTGGTTTTGGGTGTACGCCGGGTGTACGCTGGACATTTGGTGTACGTACTTTTGATAAATGAGGGCCACTGTAAGGACACCAGAGTTAAATGAGAGCTGCTGCAACTGGGTTTGATTTTTTTTTATATTGGGAATTTTATGCCTTTCATGAGATAATACAGATAGATAGGAAAGTGGGTAGATGACATGCGGCAAAGCACCACGGGTCTAACTCAAACCCAGGCTGCTTCCAAGGACTCAGCCTTGTACATGGGGCAGACGCTCTACCAGGTGAGCTACTGGGGCACCCCGAGTGTAGAGTTTTGAAGTACCTTAATGGCGCTTAATTGTTTTCAGACCGGAAGCATACTTGGTTGCTGTTCAGAAAAATAAATAATAACATCAACATAAAATGCCACTGATGCATTTGACTTTGACTCCAAGGCTGAGTGCCAGTTCACTGTGTACCATTTAAGGCTCTGGGACCTGTTCATTCCCCACATGATTTCTCGGAGCTGTACGAGCTGCGTTCTAAAAGGAAAAAAAAAAGCGTTTATACTGCTGGGCAGGGGTAAACATCCCTTGGGCCCATCAGTCACTGCTAGCTGTTTGAGTGCAGTCCAAGATGGCCTCCACACACACCACTGCCCCGCAGTGAGAGTTGGGAAAACCTGCATGCCCCATGTGATGCTCCAAACACTCCCATCTGCCAAGAGTGGTCGTTTTGAATCCAACACTAAACTCCCCCTTATTTTCAGAATTTGCTGGAGGGGAATACCTGCTTTCACAGCACGGGATGTAAAGCCAAGCCGTGACCACCCTGAATTCAAAGCAGGGCCCTGTATTGACCAAATTCAAGGCTGAATGGTTATGCAACAAAAAAAGACGACATGTTGGCTGAAAGTCAGTCTGTCACTCAGTCATCAATGCAAACTCCAGTTCATGAATTTGCTCATTTACAGTAGTCATTCAAATTCCATCTATTCACCCTTTACCCAATATTTTATTCATCTCATCTGCCAGAAATACATTTATGCATTTATTCTTCCACATGCATTCAATAGTAAATGGTGGAGGAAGTGACTGAGTCAATGGATGAGATTTGCCTTTTGTAATTATGTCATATGTAAATCCATCATTGTTTCAGAGATGTAATAAGTATTAAATATATCTTACTTTCAGCTGTGGTATGTAAAGGGAAGACAAGGCAAGGCACTTTTATTTGTCTAGCACCTTTCAACAATAAGGGAATTCAAAGGGCTTTACATACAACATTAAAGGCATTCAAAAGACTCCATCCGCAGACTCATCATTAAAAGCTTTGGCAGCTCCAGGTACCACTAATGAGACCAAATGAGACATTCTCCCAATTATTTGACCCACGTCTTGATTATAGGACCAGTTTTCACCCGTTGTCTGTTACACCTTATTCAAATATGTCAAATCTCATTTACGTACAAGTCATTTCACCAAGTTTGATGAGCATTGAGGAGAAACATGGAACTTTGCAATGAAGCCAGCAGTGTGCTGTCATATTTCACACTGTTTCATCACTATGTCCATTTGTATCAACTCCTTTGGTCGAAAGATGACACCCTCTACTGTTTCTCTCTTGAAAGGGATACAATAGATCACATTATCGTCTTATATCAGTGTTATTACATGTTGCATGCTGTTTGTATTTCAAAATATTTGTCCAGACTCTGCTCTTCATATTGACAAATAGTATACTTATTTGCTGGCATATTCCTGCATTCATTCATACTGTACATTTTCTAATTTTGTTTATTTTGTATATATTACAGTACATCTCTTCCCATTTGTCTATTGTTCCTTGTGCATATTTGTTTATCTTTATATTAGTGCTGTCAGTTTAACACGTTATTAATGGCGTTAATGCAAACCCATTTTAATGCCGACAATTTTTTTATCGCACTATTAACGTTCTTTCGGATCTAACTAGACTGGAAACAAAACAGACACGGCCGGCAAAATTACGAATCCGACTATGGCCACGCCATGTCCCGCCCTACGAAGCAGCTCGATTGGTTGGGGTTAGGCATTTCACCTTGAGTGGTTAAGGTTAGGATAGTGGATTGGTCAGGGGGATAGGACCTGAACAAATGGGGTTACGTTACCTTGGACGCCTGGCCAATAGTAGTGATTGATGGGCGGGTCTTGGCGTGGCCTGGCGCACACACTTGTTTGGGCTTACGAGCCGCGTAGCTACTGTAGGCTCGTCACTGCGATTAGCTTCGGAGCAAGTAGCGACTCTAGAGTCATAGTGAGAGAAACAAAGTGTCTCCCCTGTTCTTTCTGACCACGGTTTAAACCTGTAGCAGGAAAAGTAAACCCTCTCCTTGATTTTACGTTGTTTATGGAGGACATCCAGGAAATGAGTCGGGGGGGGGGGGGGGGGGGGGGGGGGGTGGGGGAAACCATAGTCGCTCTGACAACGAGCCACGGTCGCCTCAGGCATGAGGCAGTACTATCTGCAATGGAAAATCAAGGTAACAGTGTTACATTGTGTGACAGATTATTAGCTCCAAGTGTGAATGTTAGTGTGAAATTGAACACTACATATATGCCAATGTTGTTTTCAATAAAAAAAAAAACATTTGCACAAAGCAAGCCAATCCACTTTTCCATGTTGATAAGAGCATTACAATGAGAAAAAATAATGGGGAAAAAAGAAATCAAGGGACATAAAGAATAGATAAAAATGTGCGATTAATTGCGATTAATCGTGAGTTAACTATGACATTAATGCGATTAATCGCGATTAAATATTTTAATCGTTTGACAGCACTACTTTATATATCTCTCGATATGCACGTTTGCTACTTTTGTTTGGTTAGGTGCTAAACTGCTTTTGTTGTACTGGTACTGTACAATGTCAAAGTGTGATCTAATTTGTCCAGAATTACCCATATGAGCATTTTCTGATTGAATGGGCCTATATTTGGCATGAGAACATGTCATAACACAACATTTGTTATAGCCTTCCAAAATTGTTACTAATGAATTCTACAAATTTTAGTTTTCTGATCTGCCACCACCACACTTAATGTATAGTTAGGTCAGGGCACACAAACGTCTTTGTTAAAGTTAGTAGTGATGGCCGAAAATGAATGTGCCACGTACAAATATTTTTGAACTACTCTTTTTTTAGTGTCCAGTATTTATCAGGTAAACCTGTGGAACTCATGAATCCCCGACTTTTCCCACTCATACTGTTTTCGTAGGGTACTGCTCAAGCTACCTGCTACAGCGATGCAGTGGCTCAAAATATTGAAAGCGGGACAACCAACGGATGAGTGGAAATCATTTCAAACAAGGATGTCAATGAGCGAATGAGAAGCGACCGCCTGAAAGTTACTCACTGAACATACACAAAGCATGAGTGAACAAGAAGCGGTTGAGTCGAAAGTCTGCAGATTAATCTGAACAAGACTGAACAAACTGCTCCCTCGTACTAAGACTATGTGCTACTTGCCTCCTCAAAAATAATAACAGATCGTTGGTCAGTGACATTTCTGTTACAGTATTGAGCTTACATAGCCTACCTACATACAAGTGGGATGCTGAATCAATGTATTTAAACAATTATTTTATTAACGTAAACTTATACATGACTGGTAATGCAGGCAACACTAGCTGTCGAATGTGTTTGTATAATGTCGACGATTGTCATGGAGAAACTGACGCTGTATTTTTTTAAAACTTGAAAGCTTTGATACATTTACATGTATCAACTCGAAGGAACCAATTCTTTGAAAGGAATCGGTCCACCCTTTCACTAAAAGATGTGTTCACTACACGAACAAACCACAGCAAATCCTCAGGCTAGGTATGTCCCTTTTTTTTTTTAAATGTACTGAAAAACAACAAAAGCACAAGAAACAATATTCTAAATGTGAAAAAATTACTAGGTCTGTTCGATGTTTAGAACAGGCAGTTTGGGTAATAATTTTTCGCTGTTTCAATAAACCAGAATTGTCATTTAAATGCACTTTTGTATTTGCCCCACTCAGATGCTACTGTCTGTTCATCAAGTAAATTGTGATTTTGACTGTTTTGAAAGAGAATGGATGTTCAGTGAAATAATCAAATGAAATCAGTGAAATAATAAATAAAATAAAAACTGCCAAAATAATGCCTGGTTGTAAAATTGCTGCTTGTCAAACTGTCAACCTTCAAGTTTTATGGTCTGGTTCAATTTAAGGCAGCTAAAAAGACTTAGGCAACCAAAACAAAACAAAAAGTACAAATGAAATGAATACAGAACTGATTGCTTATTGTGTATGACAGCCAGGTGAAAAACACCCTCAAATACTACAGCATGTTGAATGGTATGACAATCAAAGTGGTAGCAATAGAACACCAAAAGTAATTTTTCTCTGGCACATTCTAAAATTGGCAGGGTTTCAAGGTAGGATTTCAGAATTTATGACAAAAGCATTCAGAACAAGACAAGCGGGCTGAGATTCCTTCAGCTATTCAAGTGCAGATTTAATGGCGCATACACATACACACATGAATATAGAACGAAGGGCATAAGCCAAAATTTATTTGCAGAGGTGTGGAAGACTTGAGAGACAAGCTCATTATGCAGTTCGGGACATATTGTATCATCGATTAACATTCATCATGCCCAATCTACCTCAAACGCCCCCCCCCCCCCCCCCCCCCCCCAAAAGGCCATATTTGTAGACAGAGGTTAATGGGAGTGGAGCGCCGTGTCACTGTATTGCCATGTATTTAGAAGACCTGCAGCTGGAAAGTTCAAGACAAGTGATGTTTACCCAGCGATGCCTTAACAACTTGTCAAAGTGATTCGCCGCTGCTCAGGTCAGGCAGTAGGGGACTGTGTGTGAAGTGTGCAGCTCCCTGGTGGGAAGGCATGAAAATAAGCATGCAGCAGGAGTGCTACAATGAGAAATGGCAATTAATACATGTGTCATACCAGCATACTGTACTGGTATTGCTGGCTACTAGAGCTGAACACAATGCAACAAGCACAGTAAGGGGGAAGTCTGGTGACAAGTGTATAATCTTTACTGCATAAAATGATGGTCTCTATTAAAAAAAACACAAATGTGATTGTTGTGAAGTTGTATAAAGCCTTTTGTGTCTCCAGAGGGAGGTATGCTGATAAATCTGATAAGTGATGTAACTTGAGTCAGCCCTTGGTGTGGGCAGAACAAAATATCTGGGCATGTGGAGTTGAAAGTAGTGATTAACAGACCTCTGTAGCCCGCTCCTCATGTCTGCTTGAGGCTATCGGCCCGAGGCTACATTAGCTGCTATTAATGTAAGGGTTTAGCGGTCAGCCCTCGAAATTGCATTGTGGGCAGTGTAGGTGCCAGTTTTTGACGAAGAAGAATGCATAAAATAAATAAAAATAATGTCTCTCAGGGCTCCACACTAACTTTTTGCCTTGGTTGCACTGGTGCGCCTAACTTTTTTATTTAGGTGCACCAGCACACAATTTAGGTGCACCCAAATGTTTACCTTTTTACCTTTTTATCACGCTCCATATACATTCATTTATATTATGTAAATGATTTTAAACAAGAATAAGGTGTAAGTAAATACTTTAGTTGAAACAATCATACTGCATATAAAAATAAAAATATTAACAAAAAAGGTTTGAAGTGCTTCACTGAGTCAGCGGCGTTACACATGTCTTGTATATGAAATGTCTGTATCGTCACTGCGCTGCATTTTGCAGGCTCCGTCTGAAGTTAGTTGCATTCAATAACTTTGTCTGTGTTTTTCGCCGTGGTGCACCCAAATGTTTACCTGATGCCGTGTCTCTCCGTGTTGCACGGTGGCCGTGTGTGTGAATGGGGGCGGGGCTGCACGGAGGTGCACCGGTGCGACCTAGGAAAAATGTTAGTCACACCCTTACAAAATTTAGGCGCATGTGCGACCAAATTGGTCGCACTCTCGAGCCCTGTCTCTGGTGCATCTATTTTGATCTCTTTAAAAAAATGTTCGTTATGAGCCTGACCATGTCATGGAAGTGTGATGCTACATCAATGTAGCACTCTTTTTAGTCCCAAAGAAACCTGTGTACACAGAGTACATCAACAACAGCTGTGTGTTATTGCCTGAAAAAAAGAACAGAAAATTCTAATGTACTGTTTGAGGTGCGATTGTATGAACCAGAGGATCAGTAGGACTCCAGAGGACATGCAGATAAGGTTTGTGGTATAAATAAGGAAATAAAACAATCAAAATATAGCAATATTAATTATTATACAATAATTAATAATTAGAGAATCTACACGATTCCAACTAGCAGTAGATAATCTAGATGGCAAATATAAATTAAAACACACACTTAAGGAAATGGTAATTGCTCATGTTCCAACACGTTCAGCTTAAAATCTGTCCAATTAGTGCTGCCCAAAACATGACCACATGGCAATTAACCCTTTGAACCCTAGGCTTTTGTGCTCAGTTTCCCTTTCCTATATCTACAGGCCTGTGACATACACACTACACGTCTTAGGTATGGCACAGATATTATCACAATGTAAAATCTTGGCTGTGCGACTTGTTTGTTGATGGCACATCCCTCAGTCACAGTAGAAAAGCAGAACATTATTGC
Organism: Gymnocephalus cernua; assembly: GCA_023631565.1. NCBI lineage: Eukaryota > Metazoa > Chordata > Actinopteri > Perciformes > Percidae > Gymnocephalus > Gymnocephalus cernua. The sequence continues at coordinate 16,546,717 of CM042448.1, read as the reverse complement.
TGAGGTATAACAATATCCGGACCGCTACCAGTCAGTGTCATCTTTATTAAGATAATGTAAAAACTAGTGCTGTCAAAACGATTAAAATATTTAATCGCGATTAATCGCATTAATGTCATAGTTAACTCACAATTAATCGCACATTTTTATTTATTCTACTCAGCCTATAGTGCAGTTAAACCATGGCTTAATACTTTCTTTTTCTCAAGTTTGCTTTGAACACAGCAGTCAGGCTGCTGCTCTTTATTCACCAGAGGCTCATCAACCCAGCCTCTTATTTCAGAAAGAATGAACAGTAACGGTTACCAATAAAAGCTAAGCCTACTACTTCTTTGCTTTGAGCCAGTTACTCAAACAGACAAGCCTGTTGACATTTTCAGACAACAGGGAAGATCGCATCCTTTGTAAAACATGCCTAAACCGTGAAAACAACCTTTCAGAAGGTACTGATGTGGCCGGTGTTGCTAAGTACTTGCGTGCAAGGCGGGCCCTTTCATTGTGTGCCCCTTCATGTGTGTACTGCCATTCTTGGTGACAGTCATCCAGGCTCTGCCTTGTAGCGCTCCAGACATCGCTCAATACTGTCCCCCTTTTCATGAGACGCAGACTTGTGTGCAAGCCGTGTCCATTTCGGCGTCTCACACTCGCCATCCACTTAAAAACGTAACGTTAACCTACTACTCTCTGGCCAGCTCGCAAGCCCAAACAAGTGTTGGCGGTGTGCCTTTTGTTTTGTTTCCGGTCTAGCTAGATCTGGTGTGGTGTTGTAGTTTTTCTAACGTTACTAGTTGTTGCAACAGCATGTGAAAAAAAACTACAAAGTTTCCTAGGCCAAAAAGAACGTTAATCTCACGATAAAAAAATGTACGCCGTTAAAATGGGTTTCCGTTAATGGTAATAACACGTTTAACTGACAGCACTAGTAAAAACAACATATTTCCTGGTGAGCCATAGCTGGAGAGATTGGCTCTTCAAGTGAGACACTTTGACTGAAAAAGCCCACAGGGTCAAAACATACGCCCATCCACAGCAACATCCACACTCGGTTATTAAAGGGGTAATTTAAAAGGTAGTATTTGCAAGTCCACACAGAAAAACCTGGAGAAGGGAATAGAGAGGCAAAGTACCCCCCCATCCGGTGGACTACCATGGGACGTTATTTCAGGAAAAAATATGTACAGTAGTGAATGTCGAGATACCATTTGACTTGAGCCATAAATTACTCGTTATTATGGATCCCTGCCCTATGAAGCAGCTCAGTTGGTTGGGGTTAGGCATTGACCTTGAGTGGTTAAGGTTAGGATAGCCGATTGGTCAGGCGATAGGACCTGAATAAATCGGGTTACGTTACCTTGCGTAAGCATGGACGCCTGGCCAATAGTAGTGTGCGAATGCTATTGAAGGGCAGGTCTTGCCTAGAAGTTGCGTGGGTTCCATAATAATGCATACATTACAGAAGATAATTTTGCAAGTCAAGAAAGTCTGGAAAATGATCTTTTTAAATTGATGAACATCATGTATAATTCATGACTCAATTCAAACAAGTTATTTGTCTGTCTTCATTCACTACCGTACATGTTTTTTTTTTTTTTTAAAGAATAAAGGTCCCATGAGGTCCACCGGAAGGGGTTGGGACTTTGCCTCTCTATAGAAGCTGTGAGTTTCTTGTTGTGAGAATACATTGCCAAACACTGTTTCTCACTGTTTCTTGTCACTGTCTCTATTAAAGTGAACAGCAAATATTCAACAGTGACCAAAACGATTTAATGCAGGTCGAAAATGAATAAATCCTGCTGTGGTTATGCTGAATCTTGTCTGCAAATGCAGTCATCAGGTGTAGTAATTTAGATACTTTAATATGCCAGGCAATAAAACAATTCAAGAAATGTAATTGAGTTTAAACACCAGACTGTACAAGTTAATGGAAAAGTTGAAATGACTCTCTGGTAGTTACATATTTCCTGTGAGTTTACCTGACCTTTGGGTTTCCAGTTGCCCAATTATTTTGAAATGTTTCTCCAAAAATAGAGGCAGGAAGAAACCCTGTCTGCAAGAGCGTTCACCATTCGAAAGATAAAAAAAAAGATAAATACTGTGATCTACGCTCATTTTCTTTGATTATGCAGTTCTACTTGAACAGACTTCAAAACAAGGGAAGTTAAGTTTGCAGCGCAGAAGTTTGCTCAAGGTCATATAAGGCCAACATACTGTTCTGTAGGAAATGTTAAACAGAATATGGATGAAACTGCTGAGGTGGAGAAAATGTTGTTTACTTTGATGCCAACCAACCCTTCAGCTTAAACGTACAGTTCAGTTTGAGGGAAGATGATGCACACAAAATAAGAAGGTAGCTGAACTGTATTTTGCCTCATTTCACTTGAGAAGTTGAATCCACATAGCGTGTATAACTTGTTCATGGAACGAGGAATAGTTGTACATAGAATAGTTGTAGAACAGTAAAGTAATTTGTTCTCTCTGCACACACACACACACACACACACACACACACACACACACACACACACACACACACACACACACACACACACACACACACACACACACGCACACACATTGCTTCATTTATCTACATACACAGGCCAGTGTGTGTGTGTGTGTATATGTAAGTATGCATTTAATTCCCAAAATGCAGAGAGGGCATATAAGCTACTTTGGAGAATGAGAGTGAGAAAGATGGGGACGTTACAGTACAGTAGAGAAAGGTCTATTGAAGTGTGGTTGTTTGCCAGAGTGTGTCCACATTATATACAGTCATGCACACATTTTTTTTTTCTCTCAAAGTGCTTCCAACAAAAAGTCAGGTAAGCTAGGTTAAATGGCCCCTATAGACCACCTGACTGATTTTAAAACTCAAAGGCCACCTGCCTGGCACCCTAGGGCCTGTAATTGCCATCACTACACTGACAGCTAGAAAATCACACAAGAGAGGGATTATCTTTTAGCAAAGGTTCTTGTGTGCAGCAGGACCACACGGTTGATTGCATTAAGGTACCCATGAAGCCCACCCCTGTGGAGGAATCAAATAAAATAAAAAAGCTGCGGTAGCTGTACATTGTGTTTTTAAGGTGGTTTCAGTTAGAGACTGCTGTTCATCAGTGGTGACAAAGTTGGAGATCAATACTGACTGGATGGAAGTTGGTTACCGGATGGATACAGAGTTAAACAGTAAATGTTTTAAAAAAAAAAGACAACACTAGGCTTTGGAAGACAACAATCATAGACACATTGAGTAATACGACACATTTATAATGACAAAAATACTTTAATTATTGGATATGCAATTACATTAATATTAGATTACACAAAATGTAGTGTTTTTGTTTCACTTAGACGAACATGATCATCTTTCCTAAACTAACTACAATGCCAGTCAGTAACTCCTGACCAATTAAAGTAAGTTAATTATCTTCTTCAACCAAATTTAACCCCATGTGATCACCAAAAAACATAATGTCAACTACTTTTTTTTAAAGAGCTAGCTACTTTCAGTGATTTAAATACTGTACCAAACAACACCCCCAATACCCTACGTGTCACAAGTGAGATGGTATAGTCCGAGCAATCATCATCAATGCTGTTGTACAGATACCTCAAAAAAGCCAGAGAGCTTAAATGATGGTCAGTTGCTCACAAAATGCTGTGATTTGTGTAAAGCTCTGTGGAAATTGTTATTGTACATCCTTGTGCCTATGAAGATTTATTTTTTCCTCAAATTAAAAATCTAGTGTACATACAGTATCCATCACATCATAATCTCTCACATCATAATCTCATCATAATAACTCTTTTGAAACTGGTGCTACCAATGAACTATAAACACTTAAAAACAGATTTTGCCAGGATTGCCATGTTATATTGCTGCTCTATACTCTTTTTTTGCTCATAAGGTACTAACAATTTGTTCACTTACCGTCACATCTCTGCCATCACTCCTGAATCTCTTTTAAGGTTGTAACCAAACCACACTCACATAGATCTGAAGTTCTTTCCCCATCGTACTCCAAGGCTTGCTCATACAGTACATCATTTGCAACCCTAATGAAGTTAGGACTGATAAACAAGAGTGCACCAGACTAATAGCACCAAACATCAGTGCAGGGGCAATTTTATGTGAACTTTGTTCAATTTATTATGAAGAGGCTGAGGTGGTAAACCTTTGTCACTCTGCCCCTATCTGAACACGGCACCTCATGATTCCCATTTTTTCTTCCACAAAGAATCCTTAAACTGGAGTCGCAATTTGGAGCTGAAAGATGGTAGCAATGCAAGCTGGGAAAACAGTTGAGGCCCTCTGCTGCACAGCCGCTACTGGCATTCTTATGCCTGGAGCAGCTTCTCCCATTACATACTTTTGCTTAAAGGTGGTAGTGCTGAATTAACATTTTAGTGCCTGGATCTTGGATCACATCCAAAACACAAGGAGGGGCTTTTTTTGCTGAACAGAGGCTCTCGAGGTAAAGATTCTGTGGAGGTCTGGTCTACTTTCCTCACTGGATGTAGAGAACCGTTTTAGAAGAATTTATGCAACCCTTGAAAAAAAGAAAATAATTTGGGTTTAGGAGACAATGGGTTTCATTGCACACAGGGCCAGCCATGAGGAAATGATGACTTTGGCCAATGAGAATATGCAGTGAGCTTCTGAATTTGTAAATAATTTGAGGACATCTAACATCTGAGACACAGCAGAATGCCCGTTTCACAGAAATTTATGGAAACTTCTCCAACCATTGGTTAACCAAGTTCTGCAGAATCTTTTTTTTTTTAAAAGCAGTGCAAGTTGCATCTTTTGCTCACTGCCTATATGCTGTAGATTTGAATTTGTGGCGATGTAAACTCTGTAACGTAACCTACAGCAGCTTTGATCAACTGTTGACCAACCTACGAGCAAAATAACACTGAGACAAATTACATTTGTGACTGGCCTAATTAAGCTCTCTGCTTGGTAACTGTGTTCTGTTTCTAAACTTTGGACTCAGTAGCAGTCAGTATGGGCTTTTACTACAGAAGTAAAATGCTAGCACTGATCTTTTGAAAAGTGTAAATGACGATGGAAGCAGTGAATGCCAGTATGTTGTGTATTTTCAGTCCTCTGAAAAATGTAATTCATGAAATGACAACAAAATCCATTAGCTACAAATTCCAATGCATTAACAAGCTAGAAATGTTATTTTCCAGCAACTTACACTGACCTTTCCATTGTGTTTTTGCACACATTCTCTTCCTCAGCATTATACTGTGAAACCACAGATGAGGACCAGGGTTAAAAGTCAGAATTTCTTTAATCAATTCCTTACAGCACCCACAACACCGTGGCTTCAATGTTGATGAACATTGATGGAAGTAGCCTACTTGAATAGACAATGTCTGCAACAACGAGACCGGACAATGATTATTCCTTTCCATTCAAAGACATGGATGATAATAGCTTTGAAGAAATGGGATCATCATACTGTGTGATTAATAATTTACCTGGACATGATATATATATATATATATATATATATATATATATATATATATATATATATATATATATATATATATATATATATATATAAACAAAGATGTATATTATATTAGAAGTATGATAGTCAAAACAGTGTTTGTGGAATAGATTTGGAAAAGGAAATGAAACGTGCAATACACTTGATAGATTAAAAGGAATATTTTAAAATAAAGTGATTAACAAATGTAAAACTGAGGTAGTTCACTAAGCTTCTGCTGGTCGTGTTCATTCTTTTACTTTTCAAAAGCTGCTCTAGAGGGTGACATTTTATTTCTGTTGTAGAATGATTGAATAGAATACAAATAATGCCCTATCCTATTAAGAAAATTCCTGAAGCATTATGTTCCAGCAGCAAAAGAGAAAAAACACTTATCTGGTACCATTTCATGCTCCTGTTGAGTGACACAAGTCCTCTCTTGCAGGCCTCACTGTCTTTCTCCTCCATTTATTAAAGCCAACAGTTGGCAGTTTAGGCTGGTATCAGTTTTAGACCATAAATGATCTAGTCTCATTGTCTATTTTAGTTTTGAAACATGCTTGCAGTGTCCACCTCAACGAGTGGCAAGATCTTACACAGTTCACACTATTGAGATGAGTCGACCTCCGCACTCCTTACTCTTAATCTAATACATTGATAGCGGTGATATGTTAGCCACCTGGCCACTGGCATTATCCTACATTTCTCATTTCTGACAAATCAACAAAGCATTAGTTGATCTTTTAATAATGTCTGGCATTCCTTGACTGTGGCACTCAGCCTCAAGCTCATTGTTTTTTATTTAACAGGTCACAAATAAATTGTTTTATTTTCAAGAAAGGCTAAGTCATTTCCGAATCCACAGGTGCACTCTAGTTTTCAGCAAACGGGAGAACAGTTTTTGTTTGTTGGGGGACTATTTTCACTTTTGAGTACAATACTCATTCTGTGCTTTAGTGAATATTTCTGGCAGCATGATGGTGTGTGTGTGGGATCAGCTCAAAACAAACTACATGCCCGTGTTCGTCGTAATGAAAGAGCATGTCACCCACTGGCTCTTTGATGTGTTTTAATATATGTATATGTTTCTATTAATATTTTTTAGCAAACACTCTTTTTACAAAGGACCCACATTAATGCTAGACATGTTCCAACTAATAACATTTATAGATTCTGAATGATGGGATAACATAGGTAGGAATCAAGGTATATCCTGCAGAGAGTCATTTTCTAGCCTGACAAGCCAGACCCACATCAAGATGTTGGGTCTGGGAACTCACCATTGACAGGGCTCAATCCAAGGGGCGGGATAAACGGTTGTCTTTCATATTCCCTCTGCATGCAATAGAACAACGAAGAAGGTGGCGGAGCTAGTTGATAGATTAAACTTTTGCCGTATCCGGTCGGCACATCTTCCTTTTTTAAGAATGATATGGATGTCATGATGCCCTGTCCTGTGACAATATTTGTAGCTCATAAGTCATTGGCAATATAATGAAACCTTTCCTTTCTATCCACTGTCACTATCTAATAAAGGGAAAAGCCCTATGAACCAAAAAAAGTAGTTCATATAAGACACTCCACAAACAAATGTGAATCAGAGGACTGGACATTGATGGCAAAATTGCAGCTATTTGTTGTGATGAGTGTGGAAGGAAATGCCCAAAAGCAATTCCCAATACCTAGTTTCAATTATACAAATACGTCAGATCTACAGTGTCTTGGGGCATCTTTCCCTATCACATCCCCATTTTAGCTGATAAGATGGGTTTATATTTCCTCAGATATTTCCTAAAGCGCTTTAAAATCAATAACCAGTCTGATGTGGTGGCAGAAAAATGTCTCTGTTGGAATTATCTTCAGGTATTTTCCTGTATTACGTGCGGAAATGTGCAGCACCGAACCTCCAGCTCACCTCGGGTCCACATTTCTTATGCCGAGCCTTCTGGTTTGTCAGCTGCTTTTCTCTGGAGACAATGCAATGTTCATTGTTATAATTTAATTTAGACTCAAGGGTACTGAAATATAAAAGGCACTGAAATATAAAAGGCACTTCAGGCCACTTATGCCATTGTTACAGTGCCAACTAATGCAGATCTTAACAAATGTACTGCCTGGATAGGGACATGTATTTTAATTACCTAAGAGAATATTCCACAATGGCCCTTGTGGAATATTAGGACGCCACATAGGATTTTGGTAATTTTTGGAAGGACATAAGGAGTTGAGTCGAGGAAACACATTTGTCTGACGCATCTTCCGTCCTATATTGACATGATGAAGCAATTTCTTTACTTGGACTCCCTGACTGAGACCCTGTTGCGAATGCACACCACACATGACTATGAGCTATCAAAGGCCTATCGTTGAAGCATCATTGGCTGTCTCAGCCTCTCAGCCCTCATTCACATAAATGTCATCATAATGCATCTGCCGACTGAAAGTATAACAGCTTCGTCGAGAGAAGAAGGTGAGAGAAATACATAAATGCAGATCTCCGGTATGCAATGTGTATCACAAGCACAGTGAATTGGAATAAATCACATCAAAGTCCTACTGTGTATTCATTTCAGTGGGGGGAAGAAAGCATGGATATGGTGGTCATCACCACAGCAGGATGTGAAGGAAATCACTCCGGGGGGTTCAGGATGTCGGTTGTTTGAAGAGAAAACCCCTTTTAGCTGAATTAAAGTATCTCTCCCAAGTGGTACAGAGCAGCATGAAATTTAATTACAATTCTTAACGCCTCGCTTGAATTATCTTCATGTGCACTTTTGAAATCAAAATAAATAAATGTAATAAAAATAACAAAAGGACTCTGGCAGGAAACATGTCTGCAGTCATTCTGCTCGCCGACGATCTTTACGGCAGGAAAACTTAATTGTTTTGCCCCTTGCGTCTCCCACCCTTTGAAGAAGAGAGAAAAAAGTTAAATTGACACTCTGTCTCACCTTCCCTCAAAGAGGATACATCATGTTGTTCACATTAAACAAGACAGAACAAAAGGTGGGGGAAATTCACATTCACCAGGCGCTGTCAATGTATCTCAGCGTCACCCAAAAAATCCCTTCAAGAGGCATAATTGGAGTGGAGGAAATGGTTGAAAGTTTTCTTACAGAATGTAAAATTACCTCTGAGTTTTAACCTTGAGGCACCGCACGGATGAGTCCGAAGTGACTCAAAGTGCTTCAAAATACCCTCACAATATATTAGATGAAGTATGCTGCATAGAATAATTACCGGTTTCACTGCTATATCAAAGACGCTTACGGGAATGAAAACATCACTGATGGGTGATGATCCTTATAGTATGAATGTGGAGACTGGCTAAACCTCTGTGGGCTAACTTGATGTCAAGAGACACTGCTCAAGCTTTAGCAGCTACGCCATCTAATATATGCAAATAATTAATCAGCCCTCTCTCTCTCTCTTGATCTCATTCTAATAAGTTGCTTTTGACACAGAGGCAGTTCCCAAACGAGTCCATTAACGCACTTACCTCAAATTCATTTTCAGTGATGTTGACATTTTTGTCAAGAGAAGCCTCACACTGGCAAGTGACTTTCTTCTTGCCGGGCCAGCTACACACACACTAGGCCCACCATAAACAAACAAACACACACACACACACACACACACACACACACACACACACACACACACACACACACACACACACACACATACACACATACACACATACACATACACATGTTTTCTCTCGCCTTTACTTTTACTCACCCTCCCCACGCACACAAAGAGGCAGAAAATGATCCCATGTCCTGCAGCATTAGCATCTCCACGGACGTCACTCACTGTAAGTGAGCATGAATACCCTTGAAATGCTCATTGACAGCTTCCCTGCAACATGGAAATGTCCAGCCTCATGTCAGCAACATCAATTGCAATCCCATGCTACTGTTATTAGCACTAATATAAGTCAACAAGAAAAGCTCATTTTAGATGCTACTCCCTTGTTAGATGCCAGAACTGGAGTTGGATAATGCAGCTGGATGAGGAGCAAGGATTTTGAACTGTATTACAATTTTCTAGGTTTTGTAATGTATTTGCTATTAAGAATTTCACATTAAATAAAGCTATGATATTGCACACCAGTTGATTCCTTTCAAATTCTATTATAGGACATAATTTTCTCCTAAACAGCTATAGAATTGTTGATATGCATAACATACCTTCCTCTTCTAAAACAGTTATTTATATGCTGTATGTTTTGGACTCTGGGAACTTAAATATTTATATTTTTAGATGTATATTGCAAATTAATCTCCCTCACTGCACACTTATTGTATGTCGTTTCAATCAAGTGATAATCTTTCTCTGCCTTATCAACAACAATGCATGTATGCTGCTTTGTCAGCAGGGAAAATTGTTCTTAAAAACTGGGTCAATCTCCAAACTCCAAAAGTCAAACTTTGATATATAAAAGCTACGACATTTATGTTCTGAAAAGATCAACAGCTAAACTAAATGAACTGATCAAACGGATAAAAAGCCATTTTAACACTGAGTATACACCAAATGGAGATGGTCATCTGGGAACAAGATGGTAATTGATCACAATGATTATGTATCGTATGGCTTGGAAAATCGGTCAAAGTGTGACAGTGGACCAGCTGTGTGGCTGTTTCCTGATATAAAAAAAAAAAAGTTTATTTCCACCAGAGAGACAGAGAGAAGAGGTGTGGATGATGGGATGGCAAATCCACTATTTTGCTTTCCACCAGCTGCCTCAGCTGGGCTTTACAAGCTGCAGCTGGTATAGTTTATCAAAGTACATTATTATTATTATCATTATTATTATAAAACATGTTTTAGGAAGCAAATGCAAACAAAGGCATAACCAGGCAATTGGTCTGTCATTCCACAGTACAGTATGGGATCTGTTTGTGCAAACGGAGAACATCCAGTGAAGATGAAAATAGGAGATAGAAAAGTCTCTGGCTGTGTGGATAACCAGTTTTTTTATGTATACAAATGTTTTTAAAAAAAAGACAATTTTTCACAATGAACAGAGGTTGTCAAACTGTGAGGCGAGAGAGAGTTGGCAAAAGAGAGAGGCAAAGGTTTTGTGTGAGGTTTAAGGGACAAGTACAATTGGAAGTTAGTCATTGATTTGTCTCACTTATTAACACGTCCAGCAGTTGGAGCTGCTGATGGGAAGCAATTTTACATACATGATACAAACATTTATAGATGCAGTGTGTCTTAGACTTTCTTGGGATATCATTAACGCCGCTGTCCTTTTGGAATAGGCATAGATAGGTGCGTTTGATTTCAGAATCTTCCTGAGAATCATCCTGTTTTCAGGTTTTCTTCAGTATCATAGTAATCTGGCAATACTTAGTTATAAAAGTTATAAAGTTATAATCTGACGCAGACTGAAAACTCATCTGTTCAGACTGCACCATGACCCATAAAAAGGAAAAGAAAAAAACTCTTTCACTAACTCTTATTGTCTCTAAATGTAGCACTTCAAATAGAGCAGCGTATTTGGATTAATAATTTCCATTATTTCACTTTTGTCATGTTGCACTATAAATATATTTTTTGACACAGAGCAGACAGGAGTGCAAAGGGGGGTGCAATTGTCTCAATTGTTGCACCGTAGGCTATCCCAACATGCATTGTGCAGGTGGGAAGGAAACACCCTGGGGAGGTCGCCAGCCATATAGCAAGTAGACCGTCCCCTATGGCCAGTTTCAACTTGTTCTGACCTTCATGTCTTTTTGTGGAACTATACAAACATGGGGAGAGCATGCACCCTCCTTTAAAAAAGACCCAGTGTGATTCAAACCTTGCTGTTAGGCAACAGTGCGGAACGCTGTGCTGCTGTTATACAGAGTGCTGAACCATTGATGGGAAACCTAAGAAGTCAGTGAGTATTACAAAATGTCAAACACAATAATTATCGCTCTGCACGGTGGTGACAGGAAGACATGGTGTGCTGCAATCTGCAAGACAGCTGACTCTGAAACCTGCATGGGCCAGAAATCGATTCCTGGCATTACCCGCTCCTTGAATGCAATATCCCAATGCTATTGGCCCACTATCCTGTGTTGATAAATAGAAAATATGTGTGGTTGTCCTTATCTTTGATTGCTGATCTTGTGGTGGTTGATCGTGACAATGGTTTGATGTCCTGGATATTTCCACCTTAGACCCAGACTGTCTAACATGTTTTATTTTCAAAAAGCTAACTTCACATGGAATTGTTTGGATTCTAAACATAAGCTAATGAATTTCCCCTCATCTCTCTCTTTCACATCAGCGGATGATGATGCCATGATGTGCATCGATCATATGGATGCCACTCGATCAGATAACCCCGAGCCAAATGCTTCACCCCGACAGGGAATGCACCTCGGTTCACGCTGCCTGCACAAATCAAAGTGAAAGTGCTCATCTGGAGAGAAATCTTAGGTTAGAATTGCTGTTGACATATAATGCATCATGGTGTGTGAGACAAACAAAACATCTGCCAGGCGAAGGGATTTAAAGCCATCTGTCATGACATAGGGTAGAGCTTTACATCATGTGATATGTTTGTGTGTGGGAGGTGCACATTTGTGTTTACACTTAAAGCAAACCATCATGTGATTGCAATGGTAATAGCCTTAGAGATCAGATTTTAGCTCGTAATAGCCAATGCCTTCCAGGGTTTGAAAAAAAGGAATTTAATACATGTATACATAGGTATTTATTGTATATCATTTGAAACTCGGAATACCTAGTTGCAGGTATACAGTAGCCCTTCAGAATAATTTTAAGAATATTATTTTTTTTAAATGAGGTTATATTGTACATGAGTTGACTGGTGAATCTTGCTATAAGTAAATACATGTAGTCCTGTCCTTTTGTGGGCACAATTAGTAGTCATGCTTGGCAATCTCTCCGTACATGTTGCTATGGCGGTCTCAGCAACATTTGTATCTCTATGAGTCTTTAAAATAAACCTTTGTATCTCTACTAGTTCTTGTATTGAAACCTTTGTATCTCTATAAGTCCTTGGAATTAAACCGTTGTTTCTCCTATGAGTCTTTGGTTTGAAATCTTTGTGAGTGCTTGGATTGACATCTTCGTATCTCTGAGTCCTTAGATTGAAACTAGGGATGGGCATTCGATTTAATTTTCTTCGTCGATCGTCGGGAGAATTAATGATCAATTATCGATTAATCATTAATATTTTTATATTAAAATTCATTATTTATTTAACTTTTTATAAATTAAAAACGCAATGAAAATACAAAAATACAGCATGTTTTTACCTCGATGAGATCTTAATTACAAGAAGAACAACGTGTGACAGTTAAACTGGAGGTTTGGCTAAACTTAAAGATATATGCGCTGCGGTGTTTAATTTAGCAGCGGAACAGTTGCTGCGAGCCGGCGTTGTTAAACAGAGACCCTCTTTTGTTCCAAAATAATAAATAAAAATAATCATGTTCAATAATTACTTAATCATAACGTAACCAAAAACATAATACTACTTAGATCTGACAGGTTTTGTCAAAATGTAACTCAAAACTATTCACGGCACGGACACAGCCTAATATAAAATAACCAGTTACTCACATAGAACTTCTGCACCAGTCTACTGGTTTTTGTTGAGAAAAATAAGCAGGTTGACATGATCTGGGATCTCAGGTTCCCTTAATACATCCATGGGTCAGGCGCGACCGCTACCTGGTGATCGTCAGTTCAGCCGCCGAACACACCCGCCGGCACGGGACGCAGGTAGCTACCTCCGCGCTAACTTGGCCAGCCCGGCCCAGGGAACCTCATTCCGTTCTTCGTTTCGTAGTGAGTTTCTACCAGTCTGGTGATGGTACGTCGTGACGGAATGTGAAATGCTGGTTCCAATATCCATCTCAATGAACGTGCAGATCCCTCCAGTAATTTCCCTCTGCTCGTTGTGCATCGCAGCTCCTCCGTGCTAATGCCGAGTTGATGCTAGGTTGAGACTGAGAGCAGGACGCATTGAGACTGAGAGCAGGACGCACCGCCACCGACATTAACCAGGGTCGGATGCACTTTGTTTAAGTGGTACATCATTTGAGTCGTGGTCGTGTTGTACTTATACACGGCGTCGCAGTGTTTGCAGTCGTTTGCAGTCGTTTGCAGCCGTTTTTTAAATCAAAATGGTCCCACGCTACACTTCGCCGTGACCTCTTCATGTTTACTTTGAATCAAAACGTAACTCGCAGCTAACTGAGCAGCCTATGGCGCCCCCGGGTGGTAAAATGTTTAATTGCTACTGACACTGGAAATCATTACATTGCTGCAATCACACTACACAACCTGCATTAGTTTAATCAATGACAAATTAACGTGATCGACAAAATTCTTAATGATCAATCGTCGATCGTCGATTAATTATGCCCATCCCTAATTGAAACCTAAATCTATTTCTGACCTCATAATTTTTCTCCCACTTCTGTGTTCAAAAAGACACTAAGGTTTACTTCCAGTGATGAAACGACAAAAGTTGACAGACACAAGTGCACCTGGGAGCCGTTTTCATTGTGCTGTTGTGTAGCATCTTCCTCTTCTTACCTTTTTATGTTCCCTCGTGAATCCCTTAGGTGCTCTCAGGAGTACAATCAAGAGAGTCTTCTGGGCATTTCACAATGATGTATAGTCCTGGTGAAGTGCAGAGGCGAGGTATCTGTAATACCTGATGTGGTGTTGTGATACAACTAAACAAGTCCAAGGTCGTCCATTGGCGATTAAGAAACCCGTCGGCTAAAGCTCGAGATTCTATTCAAGGTTTTCTTTAAATAGTTGTTGACTAATGGCAAATCAATAACCATGCGGAGGGATGATTAAACATTCCGTCTTTGACTAATGACATTAAGGCCTGAGCTACTCATAGCATCAGTGCTTCTTACCGTCAGAAATACATCTGACAGATTTTTTACCTCACACATTTGTTTAAGTAGAGCATGTATCTGCAATCACAGCGCGTGAGAGAAACAGGGCTAAAGGTGCAGCAGATCAGTCTGCATATAAACGGCTCTATCTATTTTCAATTAAAAGATGCCATCGATTAGGGTCCATTGGTATGCATGGGAAAACAGCAGATGAGTGAGGATTGTCACTGGTTGTTTTTTGCAGCTGAGAGGAAAGTGAAGGGCATTCAAGCAAATCTAGCCACTTTGTACACACACGTCTTAACACAAATTAACCAAATTATAAATAAATTTGTCATACTCAGTGTCGGGATTCTGGATAAAGGGAGATTAAGGGTAGCAATGCGGTAAACAAAGATAATCCCAATGCTCAATAATGCAGCTCACCTCCCTTTCAGAGGATTGAACATATTTGTTGCCACTTATGTACAAATGATCTCTAGAGGCATAACTCCCAGTGAGTGAGTAAATCGGCAAGCTCTGAGTCAATGTTTCATTATGTTATGCCATGTAATCAAGCGTATTAATTATTCAAGTTGTCAAGTGCAAAACATTTCAGGAAATAATCTGATAAATCACTTTTATTCTGACCTGCGCTTGGCAACTGGCCAAAACAGACTATGGTTTAATTTTACCCAGGATAATCATAATTTCTTCAAAGCAATTAGATTGGTAATGTTATTAAAATAGCACTTTACAACACCATCAGCACTTATATCACTCAGAGATTTTACTCTTTCTCCCACCTTCTCCCTCTGTTTTGTGATTCTAGCCATCAAGCCCAATCATAATGTACATTTATTAGTGTCAAGTAATGGTAACAAGCATTTAATGGAATGTGCAGCTAAATCATGAATTATTCATTCTGCTAAGACAGTGTTAATGCTTCACCCATCACATTACACAGGAGGTAGTAAGTATGGTTGACAACACAATGTAATTATTCATGTTCTCAATGACTTTCTATGGCAGATTAAGCCGATATACACAAGGTTTTCAGTGTTATCCACATGTTTATCCTCAATTTGCAAATTGCTATTCATCACCCTAAAGATGTTACCATTAAACGATTATAGCAAACCTAATTATATAACTAAAGTAATAAATATTAATGTCTGATTCACACTCATACTTCGTCATGCCCTCAATTTTTTTGATGGCATTTAAATTTAGTAATATTAAAGATGCAAGTAGGCTTTTGTTGCTGGGGTTGTTGAGTTTATTCATCAGCAGCACTGACCTGAAGATATTTCACAAAATGCTGGCATTTCTAACTTCACACTAGAAATCTATATTGTGCTGTTTGGAATTTCAAGCCACTCCTTACCTCCTTCCCTATCTTGAAGTTTCAACTTATAGATAAGTATACGACGAGTAAACAACCAACTTTGCAATACGTTTCAGCAACAAAGATTAAATAGCTTTATTTTATTTCAAGGATATCAGTTCTATCTGTTTTGTGGTCAACAATGAGGTCAATAAAGTTCACAGGTTATTAGCTGAATAAATATCCCTGAAATTCTTCCAAAAAATCTGAAAGTTTAAATGTCATTGTTGAAGCTGCAGTGATGTTCCTTTGCATTGATTGACTTCTGCATTTTCATTTAGATGGCAAAAATAAACACATGCCATGATATAGCCCATGCTATTGGGTCTAGCAACCTTTTGTTACTGTTACATTTGAAGAAATGTGCCCTTTTTAATGTCTTAGATAAGACTTACATAAGATCACATGTGTAACCAAGCTTAGCACAGAGAGAGCGGTACTTCCTGTTTGTATTCTTTAAATGAGTTTATCTTTTAGTCTGGGGGCACCCTACATTAGTTCAGACAATAACATGATCAGTAAAGCAGCCTGAAAGAGAAGCTGCTTCTGTTTAAGCAACCTTTTGCATGGTTGCAGAGCAAATACTAGAGAAAAGTGCAGAGGAACAATTATTGGGGCTCAGGGCTATGACAGTCCTCATTTTCAGTAAACTACCATGGCAAGACAAGGCTCAACTTGCAAACAAAATGGGACTCTGAGGTGGGGACTTGGCATAGGATTAATGGCAAGAGTTGGAGGCCACTGGATCCCTATGACAAAGTAATGAAAGAAAGACGTATGGCTGGAGTTCAGCCTGGCCGAGCTTGGGGGCCTCCATGCCTGACAAACACATTATGTGCCAGATGAACTGACGGGAGCAGAATACAGAAAAAGACTGTGTTAGTGGAGGAGGCACATACAGTATAAGCTACACTACATAAGAGACAGAGATCAGTTACTCAGAATACAAAGGCCAACATTCAGATACCCTCCAGTGTGTAGCTTGTTAGCTGCAATGTCATGGCTTAGTGTGGCTCTAAGTAAATGTGTTACATTATCTATTAACATCCTGGGTCATGTTGTGTCATATATGAGACAACATTAAAAAGTCATCCAAATTTAACCTAACTGCAAAACATAGGATACTTTTATTAAAAGGTAAAACATCAACAGGTACACGGTGCACAAAGAAATCCAGAGTGCGAAAATGTTCTGAAGACTAATGAAACATTTAAACGCATTACGAAATAATGAGCTACCTGCTGCCAGCCTCGGCTATCCTTTTCTAGCTGCCCTCTTTTGTCTCCCTTGACACGTTTCCAGGAGTGGCAGGGTGTTGTTCTCTCTCGTTGCACTCCTCACCTTAGCATTAGTAGTTAGAATGGAGAGTGGAGTGGCAGCTACCTGTGGCCACTCAACAGGTAACGACCCACTGCCTGTATAGTGTGCGTGTGTGTGTGTGTGTGTGTGTGTGTGTGTGTGTGGTGGGGGGGGGTTGTTGTTTTGCCTCACATGCTGAGTGAGGACCGTAGGCAGGACAAGGGCTTTCAAGCTCCTTACACCCTGACAGAGTATTATCAGGTGTGGCAGCACTACCGTGTTCCTACACAGTGGATAAAGAAACACAGAGTCTGGGTCGAGGCATGATTTGGAATCTTTAGGACCAGGGACAAGTAGCATAGATTTTTCCCCAGCGTTTTCCCCAGCGTCCTACAAATTACTGACCACATGCAAGAAATAATTTGCGAGTCTTAAAGTACATTTTCAGTACATATTATGCATGGAAATAATTATTCCCAAAATGGAAAACATGCTTTTAATACTCTAAAGTCAAGGTTGGTGATTTCTTTTAGGGTTAGGGTTTTGTTTGTCACAGCCATGGTCTGGGCTATACACTCCTGTTAGACTTTGTACCAAGCCACTTTATTGGAGTGGGCGAGTCACTTCTGGCCTTTCTAAAAGAAGTGGATGCCATCCCCTGGGAAATTAAGGAGCTACTGTAGTACGGAACAATGCTATTTTTGGATTCAACTGTCTCTTTTGTGGCAATTTTCTGGTTCCTATGAAAACAGGAGACAGGAGACTTACTGTGTTACCTATACATACTCTGATCTGTCTGCTTACATTGATCAGGGTACAGTATGTACTAAAACTGGTCCTGCTGGGTAATCGGCTTACCATGCTCTCATGCCTGTGTGAATTTCAGGAACAGGAGGTGCCCCTGTTTCATTTTACGAAGGAAACACTAGGAGTAGTAGGAAGCTAAAAGAACAGGTGACTAGACCTGCCCGTTTTCAAACTGCACTGCCACAGTGCTTGAGGTTCTGCAAATGGCAAATAATACGGGCCTTTAAAGTAGAATGGAGATACAAGGCCTCATTGATGCACTGCTACAGGACAACATTCCAGTCATTCCTGTGTTCATCTACAAACAGAAATCCACAGTACAACACATTTTTCTTTCCTACATACCTTTAATAGGTTTGCTAGGAAACAGGTGGGCAATGGTGACAAACAGTGTACGCACTTGGCTAAAAGATCAGCATTATGAAATTGGCCAATAGATCAGAAGAATAAGCGTTGAAGCAGAGCAACAGGGTTAGGGAGGGGAGAGACAGATGAACTCAGCAAGGCCCAGAAAAACTATAAGAAACAATATCCAGTCTCCCTGCACTTTAATTCTGTCTTGACTTTGACAACAGACAAGATATTAATGATGCCCATTATGTACTGTAGAGAGTACAGTTGTAGGGAGGAGACTTATTGCGTGTCTGTGTATCTACCCTATACTGTAGCACAATAAGGTGCATGATTCAGAGAAAAATAAGTATGTGGCTACATAGAAAAGAACATTGGGGCTGCCTAATGTTCTCACTGTAAGCAAACTGAGCTCTCTGCAAAACTGAAAAGATGTAATCACTAAAAGTCAAGCTTGACTCAATGGGTGCAAAGAAAAAGAAAGAAAGAAGATATAACCATTTTCTTACATTTACACAATACTGTTCTTAATTTGAAACCATTAATTTAATGGCTATCTTAGTTGTGAAAAACCTTACATTATTTATACCATATCAAGAAATCCAGCAACTTTAGCTCTGATCCCTGTATCAGTTTTTTGTTTAGTTACCAGTGAAGTATATCTTGATATTATGGTTATCATGACTTCTATACATACTAAATTAAAAGGCTTGGGTATCAGCATTACAACCCCTACATCCAACCGTTAGTGGCAGCCTGGTATCCAAACCGAATAGTGACGTTGTTACATCTCCAACATTCAGTCGAACATTGCATTACTGTTTTCTTTAGACGGAACATTTAGTTTTATTTCAGCTACTCACTACTGACTGACATATTTGCCTACTTTGTCGTCATTTTTACTGAGACTACAATAGCCAGCACACAGTTAGCTCAAGTTAAATTTGCATTAGCAGCGCATATTTTCTGAAAAGACTATTGCACAGTTCCCATGAAGCTTAGACTCTGCCATGGCTGCTTATTGATGCTATTGTTTAGGTTATGTTTGCATATATGTTTCTTGGAAAAATTACATTACTGCAATATTATTTGTGCTGTTTTTTTTTTAATATCCATCTTGGATTAGTTCAAAATAAATAGTTACGTAAATGTACTACTGAACAAATTGCAAGTGAGCACAATATGGATATATTGAAAGTGAAAAGCTTCAGAATAAATCCCAGATGAAATGATACATTTTTGTTATGATTGTGTGACATTTGAGCTGAAGAAAAAAAATACAATCTATACAAGTCTTACGAATTTTAAGAGAAAAGAACCTACTTTAGGTTAAAATAGCATTGGATAAGATGTTAGGTCATGATTTCCTTTCCATTGTTGGAGGTTTTTGGAATCATAGAAGTTAGCCTGTATTTGGCAGTTCCATATCCCTGCAATGAATAAAGTATAAGTCTCTGTATGAAATCAATCATTTGTTCTCTGTTGCATCTCAGGCAGAGAGAAATAGTTTTGCCTTGGTTACTGTCACCAGTTTATCGGTTCTTTTATTACCTCTCTGCAACAACATCTTTGCTGACAGAGAAATGCCTGAAACTGTGATGAATGTAGATCCATTTTTAATCACTAGTTTAGCAGTGATGATAGAACACTCTTTACAGCAGTTTGTGCTGTTATTTTATTTTATTCTATATTGTAGACATATTAAATAGAAAATGTCTTCCTATATGTTAATATTAAAATGTATAATTATTAACATGTTTAACCAGCATCTTGTACTCGAGATGCTGCACATGAAGAAGTAGCAAGAAAAAGACCAGGGAAGATTTAATGTAGGGCCTGAACCATCATGGGAGATCCGAAAGCTCCACATGGCGTCCCGCCAATTTCACACCATTCCTGCACATTCTGTAAACACACAGCAAACGTTCATCTGAATGTGACTTAACCACATTCTCCGACAATGGCAGCGACAGATAATAATAACCCCCATCTGACAAACTGTGGCAACGTCTCACTGCCTGAATGCTAACACTATTGAGCAAAACAATTGTGTGAGTGGCAGCCCCCACAAGACAGCAGACTTCACAAGAAAATAAATTGAAATTTGAAAATAATATGTCTATTTCGCATCACTGGTGGGAGCAGATTCATTTGCTGCTTTGACAATCTGTTATTTGGAAACAAAATGTGACTTTTTCACTGCTTGGTAATCACTGTAATCACAAATGTCAGCATCTGTGTGTGTGCCTGCATGTGATACAGTATGTGAGAAGAAAAGGAAATGGTAGGGAGGTAGAGAGAACTGAGGCCTCTCTTTAACCCCATAATGTGCCCTATAACCATGTTGAGAAAAAGGAACAGATTGATAATGACTTGTAAGGGAATCCCAAGTAGCCCTTCACACCATGCCAGCAGATTCTCCTCAGCTGGAGCAGGTAGCTTTCATCTTGCGGGGAACTTTAAGACGCTGCTATTAATGCAACAAGATGGTATTCAGGGGAATAGCAAAGAAACGGGCAACAAATAGAAACCTAGCTAAAATGGCTTTAAACATCAAAAACAACTCGAGATATGCTTGAGCCTGCTTTTCACTGGCACTCATCAACGGTTGGAACCAATGGCCGTTTTCAACTCATGTTTAATCGGTTTAGAGCCGCTCATGCATGTAATGCACATTTATTATGAATGAATACCGGCCCACCCACTGAAACACAGCGACTCGTCGCCTCACATGCCAAAACATCCATTTATGTTAACCACAAGTCTTGATTTTTAATTTTATTTTTTGGACAGGCTCATTTTTTCTTTGCACTTTCATTGTACAATTGAATGTGAGGTCTTGCCCTTATAATTACTCCGTACCTTTGTATTTCCATCATTATGACTACTTAGTTTGATTTTACTGTAATTTGTGGAAATTAAGTAAGATATTTGAGTTTAAATACAGCATGATGTAAAAGGTTTGGGAAGAACTAGGGTAAGCATATAACTGAAAGAGCATGTACACAGGTGCAAGGATAGGGCTTTTAGTCACCAAATGTCAAGATGGCTAACAACCAAGCAAAAGTGACAAAAATATATAACTATGAATTCAACTGAACTGCTCTAGAGCTTATAACTGAACAGAACAGACCTCAATTAATGCAACATAGTGAGTGCTCCTCTGACCAAGATGCACTGCCTTAATCTCCTAATTGCAGAACAATATATGTATAATATATGACTTGCTGGCCAGTCCAAATTGCAGGGAAGATTAGACACTCCTCTTCTTAAAAAGGTGTAGCGTAGATGAAGTGGCTCCGCAGAACACGCTTCTGGCTATATCAGAATGACACAGTCCAATTTACCAGCCCCATCTGCTTAAACTGGTGTGATGATGTAGCAGCTCAGTCTTTTTGCCAGGTTGCCAGGAGGATGGTCGGTTATAAGTCACTGGCAGGGAACTTTGCTGTAACACCTTATTGTATTTAACTTGATTGCAAGCACTCAAGATAAAGTGGGCCTAAAAATAAAAAGCAAGAAAAACAAAAGAACTGACAAACATTGCCTTCATTATGCCCAGTTGACGGTGCGGCTGGTAGTTGCATCTGCCACCAGGTTGAATAATATTAATACAGCATTGTTAGTAGTATGCATTATGAAACTGTTAAATACGGTCGATTTATTGCAGCATCTAGGCCAGGCTGTGGGACACAGAAGGTAGACTGGTTTGATGCATACTGGAAATTCTTTCTAAATCAGTACAACATCCGGGTATTTTTAAGCCTATTTGTTTTGCATATTGCAGATTTTGCTTTTGTTTGCGTACTGCATAATACATGCACCATTCTGGCCAAATCCGTTCTCACAACTAGTACAGGAGGCGTTTTCGAATACAGCCTGAGAGTCTACAAACATGCGAGTGGCCCTTTGAAGCTGCAATCAGGCACCGTGGTGCTTTGAGCTGAATGCTGACATCAGCATGCAAACATGCTCACAGTGACAGTGCTGACCTGCTGATGATCAGCAGCAGGTAATATCTACCAGATGCACTATCTTAGTTAAGCCTTTTAGCATGCTAGCTGGATTGTCATTCGTTTTGAAGGTATTTAAAGTGTGGGCCAAATAAGAAAGGAACAAAAAAAAAACAGGTGATCCTTAAAGCTGGTGAGAGGTTCAAATAATTCTACCTCAAAGATAATGTACTTTAAAAAAAAAGGTAATGTATGACTAAACATCATACAATTTGAATAATTAACATTTCAATATCAATCTTTGTTTGTGGCGAAAATACCCGTATATTTCCGGGAAGTAATGATGTTAAAATGAAACCTAGTAAGAATAAGCATTGAAATATAATTGCTAACATGTTTTGCATGATTGATGAGCTGATGGAAAATGTAACTATTTAATTAACATCCCAAAGTCCCGGTCGTGTCAGACTAACCAAAAAGAGGAATCAAAGTTACACATGGTGTACATATTGAAAGGGGGATCAGTGGGAAGGATGTTAGCTGTCATGTATACGCTAAATCACACATTCCCTTCCTCCTGATAGATTCCCATGGTAACACTGGATTAATATGCTCCACTAAACAAAGTCTATTTTCTTTGTCCGTCATGGCTATGAACAAATACATGTTTCACCATCTCTGCTGTCAATTGCTGCAGGATGGGTTGTAACTGCTAAATCATGTATCTGCCTTTTAGAGCTATATCTAAAGTATAACCGTTGCCACAGGATCAAGTTCTGTACTTAGTGTTTCTGCGACGTCATGCTATGCTTGTTTACGGCCAAATAAGTGAAGCAAACTCTGAAGCTGAAGGGTGAAGCCCAGGGTTGTCAATCATTCATGAGCACACTGCTCTCCCCCTAACCACAATGTTTAACAATGTAACTGAGCTCATCTATGAATTATGAATTGTTACTTACGGTGACCTTGAATTTAAATATGCATTTGCTATTTTGTTGTTGCCCATGTGTCTGTCCTGAGGTCCAGGTTCTGCATATGCAGTGAAAAAGGTGTTCCTCTGGGTGCACGGGTTCACGGTTTATATCCAGGGTTAAGACCAGAGACTATTTGAAGTCCTTTTTGGGAAAGGATGTGCGGTTTGTTTTAAACCACACGTCTTTTGACCCCCATGGAGATAATACTTTTAATCCATAGATCAAAGAACTCCTCTATAGACTTAGATATGATCTTCGTATTGATATTTCCTGTATTTGTCAGTATTCCTCTCATATCACCAGGGTCATTAAATCTTCCACTATTGGCTGCTGTGCTCCAGCCTACAGCTGCAATAGCCTCCAGAT
The DNA here is from genome assembly GCA_023631565.1 of Gymnocephalus cernua. Classification (NCBI taxonomy): domain Eukaryota; kingdom Metazoa; phylum Chordata; class Actinopteri; order Perciformes; family Percidae; genus Gymnocephalus; species Gymnocephalus cernua. Next base: position 16,523,206 of record CM042448.1, on the reverse strand, counting down.
GTCAAGCTGTGAGAAGCTCACCTTTGAACATCTCTGCACGGGGAGGCTAAAGTCCTTTCATGTCAGTAATTATAGGATGCATAATCATAAAATGGCCTTGGATTGTCTGCAATTTGGTGGTATACAGTGACCAAAAGCAGGTATGGATGATATTAAATCAGAAAATGTATAAATGTCAAATGTTAATATTTCATTTAAGTTTCATCTAATATCAACATTGGTCTATGGCTTATATAGGATTGAAAAGAGGTTATGGCTAAATGTCCAATGATTCATTTACGGTCCTTTACATTCATTTCTCAGGTCAACATGCCACGTGTACTCCGGTGGTCACCTGCTGTTTTATCTAAATTACAACCTAGAATTCCTAAATCACCAACCTTACAAACAGCCACTTGGAAAGAGTGAGAGGGCCGGGACCACAGTGTTGAATAATAGAAGTCACCGCTTGAACGCATTTCCTCTGAATATGTTATTGTTGAGGTTTGGACTGTATGTATCATGCAGCTCATCTCACCATTGTTTTTCTTCACCTACTCTGAAAGAGAACTTAAAGACAAACATGACACACCCCACTGGTATTTCACTTCAGTGAGACATGAAAGAAGGTTTGGGTTGTAAAGGTCACAGAACCTATAAATGAGCTTCTCTTTTTTTTTTTTTTTTACAGCAGTGAAGATTGGTCCCATCCTTTTATTTTGTTAGTACTTCAGGCAGTAAGGAGATAAGACTGTTAAAGAGAAAGTGGGTCTCTGTTTGGCTGGTGCACACCTGTTGAGGATACGATTTTCTTCAATCCTACAAGAACTTGCACAGATATGAGCTGCTCTAATTGGTACTATTTATGTGCATGTCTTCTATGACATGCTGAGAAGCCATGCTGGAGGGCTTTCACACCTGATGAATATAATGGAAGTGTTGGAAGAAAATGTATATATTGGGCGATTCCACACGATTTACACAAAGGTCCCTATCTTAACACCCAGTGCAACACAAAGCCCGACGCAAGTGTCTTTGCTAGTTTAAGATTGATGCAGTTGTCAATTTCCCGTCCAGCCCCCCTCGTCATAGCAAATGCTCCTGTGCCCATCTGTGAGTGCTGGTCTTACAGGGAGGTGTGTTCAGGTGCATTCTTGGCATATTGCTATCTTGTGGCAGCGGAAAGTGATTGCGCCATTGACCAACAAAAACCTGGTCTAAAGTCAATAACACAGCATTTCATTGTTATTTTAACAGTGCTATAGTAAAATGTGCACGCACGCTACGCTTGTTGCACACACAGGGACGCGCAGCAGCACACAAACACGCAAAATATTAAAAATAAAAATATCCATCCATCCATCCATCGTCGTCCGCTTATCCGTGGTCGGGTCGCGGGGGGAGCAGCTCCAGCAAGGGACCCCAAACTTCCCTTTCCCGAGCCACATTAACCAGCTCTGACTGGGGGATCCCGAGGCGTTCCCAGGCCAGGTTGGAGATGTAATCCCTCCACCTAGTCCTGGGTCTTCCCCGAGGCCTCCTCCCAGCTGGACGTGCCTGGAACACCTCCCTAGGGAGGCGCCCAGGGGGCATCCTTACCAGATGCCCGAACCACCTCAACTGGCTCCTTTCGACGTGAAGGAGCAGCGGCTCTACTCCGAGCTCCTCACGGATGACTGAGCTTCTCACCCTATCTCTAAGGGAGACGCCAGCCACCCTCCTGAGGAAACCCATTTCGGCCGCTTGTACCCTGGATCTCGTTCTTTCGGTCATGACCCAACCTTCATGACCATAGGTGAGGGTAGGAACGAAAACTGACCGGTAGATCGAGAGCTTTGCCTTCCGGCTCAGCTCTCTTTTCGTCACAACGGTGCGATAAACTGAATGTAATACCGCCCACGCTGCGCCGATTCTCCGACCAATCTCCTGCTCCATTGTCCCCTCACTCGCGAACAAGACCCCAAGGTACTTAAACTCCTTCACTTGGGGTAAGGACTCATTCCCTACCTGGAGAAGGCACTCCATCGGTTTCCTGCTGAGAACCATGGCCTCAGATTTAGAGGTGCTGATCCTCATCCCAGCCGCTTCACACTCGGCTGCAAAACGATCCAGTGAGTGCTGAAGGTCACAGGCCGATGATGCCATCAGGACCACATCATCTGCAAAGAGCAGCGATGAGATCCCGAGCCCACTGAACTGCAACCCCTCCCTACCACGACTACGCCTCGATATCCTGTCCATAAATACTACGAACAGGATTGGTGACAAAGCGCAGCCCTGGCGGAGGCCAACCCTCACCTGAAACGTGTCCGACTTACTGCCGAGAACCCGGACACAGCTCTCGCTTTGGTCATACAGAGATTGGATGGCCCTGAGAAGGGACCCCCTCACCCCATACTCCCGCAGCACCTCCCACAAAGTCTCCCGGGGGACCCGGTCATATGCCTTCTCCAGATCCACAAAACACATGTAGACTGGATGGGCATACTCCCAGGCTCCCTCCAGGATCCTTGCTAGAGTAAAGAGCTGATCCGTTGTTCCACGACCAGGACGGAATCCGCATTGTTCCTCTTCCACCTGAGGTTCGACTATCGGCCGAACCCTCCTTTCCAGCACCTAAAAAAATAAAAATATTACAATGTGAAATACAACCCCAAATCAGAAAAAGTTGGGACAGTATGGAAAACACAAATAAAAAAAGAAAGTAGTGATTTCTAAATGTGCTTTGACTTGTATTTCATTGCAGACAATGTGAACACAAAATATTTCATGTTTTGTCTGGTCAACTTAATTTCATTTGTAAATATACATCCTTTTCTGTCATTCAGACCTGCAACACATTCCAAAAAACGTTGGGACAGGAGCAATTTAGGGCTAGTAATCAGGTAAATTGGTTAAATAATGATGTGATTTGAAACAGGTGATGTCAACAGGTGATTGTAATTATGATTTGGTACAAAAGCAGCATCCAAGAAAGGTCTAGTCCTTTAGGAGCAAAGATGGGCCGAGGATCGCCAGTTTGCCAACAAATACGTGAGAAAATTATTGAAATGTTTAAAAACAATGTTCCTCAATGAAAGATAGGAAGACATTTGCTTATTTCACCTTCAACAGTGCATAACATAATTTCAGTGTGTAAAGGACAAGGGCGCAAGTCTAAGCTGAACAACCGTGATCTCCGAGCCCTCAGGCGGCACTGCATCAAGAATCGTCATTCATCTATAAGCGATATCACCACATGGGCTCAGGACTACTCTGGCAAACCTTTGTCAAGTACCACAATACGTAGTTACAGCCACAAATGCCAGTTAAAACTGTACTGTACCAAAAGGAAGCCCTATGTTAACAGTGTCCAGAAGCGCCGTTGACTTCTCTGGGCTCGGAAACATCTGGGATGGATCATCACACAGTGGAAACGTGTACTGTGGTCAGATGAATTAGTATTTCAGGTATTTTTTTGGGAGAAATGGACGCTGTGTGCTCCGGACCAAAGAAGAAAAGGATCATCCAGACTGTTACCAGCAACAAGTCCAAAGTGCGCAAAGTGCGACAACGAAGGCCCCATACTGTTGCCCACCTTAAGACTTGTTTGCAGCAAGAATGGGACAAAATTACACCTGAAACACTTCATGTCTTCAGTCCCTAAATGCCTTTTAAGTGTTGTGAAAAGGAATTGCAACATTACAAAGTGGTAAATGCTTTACTGTTCCAACTTTTTTGAAATGTGTTGCAAGAACCAAAATAGGAATTTTGTTTTTGGAAACAAAAACAATACAAATCATGAGGAACACATTAAATTATGTGCTGTTGTATTGTCTGCAATGAAATACAAGTCAAAGTACATTTAGAAATCACTACTTTCTTTTTGTATTTGTGTTTTCCATACTGTCCCAACTTTTTCTGATTTGGGGTTGTAGTATTATAATATGATCTGCTCACGCGCTTTCACTTCACGCATGAGCAGATCAGTTTCTTCTCCTGAAAATCTCTCCTTCCTGCTTAGCAAATCCTCCATCATAACAGCAGTGTGTCAAGGTACAAACGCGCCTGGCTTTTAAAGGGAATGGGAGATGACAATGATTGATTTATTGCATGTTACACCCAAAACACACCTATGTTTAATGAAGACATTAAGTACAACCCTTTTGAACAATGCGCCTGGCGCACGGACCCTTTTTTCCGCCTTAAACTAGCAAAAGTGGATTTGTACACGCCCTAAACGCACCTGCACCAGGTGCTTCACGCCGTCCGCTTAGATTGTTAAAATAGGGCCCACAATGTCAATGTGAGACAGCGAAACCACACCAGACACATGATTTGCATACAGTACACTTACAGAGAGCTAGCAAAATATATATTTTACTATTGAGCATCTCTTTCAGCAACTTGTCCATTCCTGATTGACCTTAATAAAACATTTCCGCATAATCTTGACTTTTCTTTTGACCTATAATTAATCTACCGTCACAGTCAGCAGCAAAAAAATTCTCATCACACAAATCTTTTCACGAATGATAAAGTCTCATTTATTAGCACCGGTACTTAATCTTAGGAATCATTGGAAACATCTGGTTTATAAATGGCTTGCATGAAATTAAACAGCAATTGAACACAGAGTGCATCATGGATGATCGCTTAATGCTCCTGGGGTATCCAGGGTAATGAATACATAAATTACACAATATTTAGTCAAAATTAACGCATGGCATGAGATTGGTAAATCTGGGAGTGTGGTGTTATAGGGCTATATGGCTCATCGCAGGTGCTAACAGAGTACCAATTTCAGAGTAATGGCAATTCTTCTAAATGCAAAACCCTCCGACACACATGCATTTTGAAAGATGAAGTTTAGAAAGAAGGGGAAATTATGTAATTTATGTGGAATCTAAGTAAGAAAACCATGTATTTTAAATAATAGGTAATACACTCCAATCCACATATGGAAATAAAGATATGATACATGTCTTGACTGATATCATGTATAGATGTATACTTGAAGTAAAATCTATACTCCACTTATTATTTTAAGAAACATTATTTAGCCTCACCAAGGTTACCAAGGGTTCTGCACACAAGCTGATAAATCCTCCTTTTAGGAATCATGCCTTTCAATATGTGGTCCTTAACATGACAGCCTCTGTCAGAAACATATTAGAGATTGATTGGGGAATAGAAAGCCTGTGGTTGGGATTCAATACACACATACACACACTGTGATAGCATGAAGCGCTCCATATATAATGTGATTTTTCTAGCCACTGGGCCCTCTCGCTTGTTTACCCCCGGAGCATAAAGAAAGAAGAAAGGAAAGGAGGGGGGAAAAACAGAGCTGAGGAGAAGTATGCTGGAGACCTTTGCCATGGTTTTGTATCTTGTGGCATTTGCAATTAGTACCAGGCTGCCGACTGACACTGAGAAACAAATGCTGTCCATCCGTTGTCACCGACTCCTATTTCTATCTTTGTTAAACAGAGATTGTGCCCTCGCGAACTCTGTGTGCATGTGTGTATCCTTCTGAGCAAGGGAGCTGCCCTGTAATGAGGGTATGACTACTTGTCTTTAAACGCTCCCTGGTAATTATACTCCCCTTTGTTGTGTGCGCACACGCATTTGCGTGTGCGTGGTGCATAAAAAGAGAGGGGGAGAAAAAGAGAGAGGGATAATGTAAGACTGGGATCAAACGGCAACCTGAAACTATTCAGCAGCGTATGATACATACATGACTAGGTCAAAGTTTACAGGACGGAGGAATATTTACAGGCTATCCATGTAAGAAATTGAAATGTTGCACACATTTTTACAAACATAGAAAGATACACAAAACATTTATTTATTTTTTAAAAGCTGCATTATGCAAGGTTTTTAAAACATTGTAAATAACACAACAGCAAAGAGAGGCATGTGGCATCATCAAAGATAACTGTTAAATCAGTAAGCAGTGTAAAAATCCTTAAGTGTCTCTATTCTTCCAGTAAGTAATGTAGTAAATGTGTGTGCAAATACGTATAAATGATTTATGGCCATCACTTTCAATTTTAAATCAAATGTTCTGTGGTCAGCAGTTGGATATCAAACCTGAGCCATTAATCAAGGCGTAGGGCTACCTGTTGTATGTATATAACCCAATTAAGATTCACATTACTCTCATTCTTTGCACTTCTCCAACAGAAACCAAAACCCTTAAAACCCTGAAAACACATCACGCATACACATCAAGCACGCCTACAGGGCAAATATATTTGATAGTGAGGTGCGCACCAAGTCAAAATACATAAAACCATTTCTTCCTTAATAAATAATTGGTATCTCTGAGTAGTCATACTGACCCTGAAAATAACAATATAGCAACAATACTGTATATAGCATGAATGGGTAAGACAGGGGCGCAAGAGGGACACCTGTTGTGGCTCATTTGTTAGGGGCCTCCTGTAACTATGTAACTAGTTGTTTTATTAATTATGTTTTAATAATGGAATAATAAGTTTTGGCATTTACAGTGGATAAAATGCAAGGACATTATATGTGGTTGTCAAAAAAGGAAATATAACTTGTTTTATGTTAACATTTCTGAACACTATCATTATGTTTTACTCTCTAATCCAGGCTTAATCATTGTTTTATTACTACTCCACTCTAGCCAATCACAAGGTGTTTTTAACGCTATCAGTGTAAAGGGACTTCACTTTTCATAATTTTGTTGGACAAGAGAAAGCAGGATGTATTTCTTTTCATATGATTTCATACAGCCAACAGTTATGACCATTTACAAAGCTACTTGTCCCCCATAAGTCACATGCAGGGCTCATATTGTTAGGTTCAGCATCATGCCCAGGGAGCTCTTGCACAGCCTCTGCACAGTAGTGAAAGATTAACAAAGTGTAAATCAAAGTACTTTTTACACATGAGGCATGATGGGTGAGATCAATCACTGCTGGACATTGTGGACAAGCCCATTACAGCAAGTGCCACATGGTGTAAATCTTTCTCAGAGGTGGTGGTGAGTTTTGGAATCAGAATTGATAAGTGAATTCTTGCTAAATCATAAATTTGCACTGGTACAGAGAAAATACGATTTGAACATATTTAAATATTCAAATCATTTGATTTCTTCAATTATTTTTTATATAAAAGAGAGCCTGCTCCTCAGAGAGGCTTGGGTCTCTTATGGCTCTATAGGCTACTTTCCAGCAGTGTCTATTTGACGGAGCCATCACTTTAGGTCCATTACTCTCCGTCTGCTCCTTGTACCAATAATGCCACTGCAACCATTGAGTGGGATCTTGATGGAAAATGATATGCTTGTTGGCAGCTCAGTGTAGCAATACTGCAGTGACCCGTAACATGTCATAATGAAATGGAAGGATACAGAGATGGCAGAAGGAGGAGAAGAGCCTGCTCTTTCAGAAATTATTTTCTCACAGTGGGTTCAGGAGAGAAAAAATCCTGCAATAAGATCCTGTATGTACTTACAGTATTGGAAATATAAATAAATTAATCTCCTACTACCATCAGAAAGCTAGAAACTATATAGCTATATTTTTGTTTTTAATATAAACCTAGTTAAAACTAGTGGGATTCCAAGTGGTTTTCCAGCAATATTGGCAGCATTTTCTAGTCCAATAACACATTCCAGATTCTAGCTATGGGACAAAGTTGTTGACACATATTGACTGGACTCTCCAAGAGCATTGCACAATGGTGCATATGCATTATATTTCAATATGTACCCTTAGAGAATATGAACACTTTGGGAAATCAGTATCTGCCTTTCACCTATGCTCATCCATATTTGCAGTGCCAGCAAAACACTGAACGGTGTGATGTAAGGGAAAATAGAGAAGTGGAAGAGGTTGCTGAAGCTGAGCTGCCCTTTCCTGGATGATGACTGTAGCAAGTTGGCGTGAAGCTGGTTCAGTATGGCAGTGCAGACAGTGCCAAATTCAATTGTGTCCAAAATAATGCCTGTACCATCAACTGTTTGTCAAAACAGCAAGAGTTTGCAATCAAAGTGTTTTTTTTATTCTGTGATACTTACATAGCTAATGTTGATTATTTAAAACTGATCCTTGTTTCACCCAGACTGACCTGTCTGACCTTTGCTATTAGCTCCCATCATCCATCTCCCTAAGAGAGCTATTAAATGTCAAGACCACAGAGACTCCTCCATTTTTGCAGATAAGCACATCCAAGGTTGACTAGAGTATTCACCAGCCCAATCAATCTAAATTTGAATAAATCATTGATGTAGTCATGCTCTACAACTTGAACCTGCTATTAACATGAATACCGTGTTAAGAGTACTTAGTTTTTCACGCCAAAGTAGTTAGCATGCTGCAGTTAGTTTGAGATTGGTTCAAACCAAGTTCATCCACCATCAAACTTGTGGCTTATGTTTTATCACTTTGGTGACACTTGCATCTTGGTTAAAAACCTGCCAAGCCCTGCAGTAGAGCTTAGTTAATGCTAATAATAAACATGGGCTTCCTTGAAATTTAGGCAAGCTGGGCAGAAAATAACCAAACACTGCTTTCTTTTTTTCTCCTTCTGGCACAGCTAATAAAAGTAACCCACACACATGATCTCTCTCCCTTGCTCTCATTCTAGGATCAGGGGAGGATTCATGCATAACATCTTTGACTAAAAACATCCGATTACAGCTGATCCTGCTCTTCCTCTTCAAGGTCCATAGAGGTTTACATTCTCACAAGTTAATCACATTAGGTCTCCAAATAATCACGTTTGCGTTAGTCCTCATAAGCACTCAAACAAAATACCAGAAGCACATTTGGTAAGCTTGATTCCACTTTCTCACAGTAATGTTTCTAGACCCTGGTGAACAGGCTTTGCTCAACATAAATAATATTCATTGCTAAATCTCCTCGTAAGTACTTAATGTAATGTCCATCCTAATATAATATTATACTGCCGTATGTTATTCTCAAGCTCGTATACAGTTCAGTCAATATGTAATTGAAACAACTCCCTCCAGAGTTCTAATGCGTTACAACTTCAAAACACAAACAGTTCTCCAAATGGGGTCCAACTACTTTCTCAGTACGAACTGCTGCACAGCACCTCTAGGCTTTCACAGAACCTGTTCCTCTAAGACTGTAAGATCATAAATGTGCCCTTATGATCAATACTTCTTGGAGCTACTACAACTTAAGGGAGCATGAGTCACTGCAACTTCCCGACTTGCTTGCTTAATTATGAACATCCCACTCAAAACAAACGGTAAGCCTCAACACTTCAATTGCAATCTTATTTTATTTGTTACTTACAGTCTTGTTATTAATACATCTTAAATGCTGCTATGAATTACAAATCATTTCCAAGCAATGCAGTAATGGAGGTGTTTAGCTTAAATGAGGTGTGCATTCTTGTTTGTAAAGAGAATGCAGGATTGATTGAATTGATCAGCACACAGCTATTAAAAAACACCTATTGTCAAAAGCTGCAATGCAAAAATAATTCTATATAATGATCATGGTGATTGTAATATAATATGCATATGATGCACATTGTTGAATTTGCTCGTGTGTGAGAGGAATCTGCATTGATTAAAGGAAATATTTAGTTGAAACATTAAAGCAATACAAAGTTGTGTTTAACAATAATAACAATATAAGCAGCAGTTGACTCTAATATAAATTCATATTATGTTTGTCTACGCACACTATACCAAAAGAGATGAAGATGGCCTGAGAATAGAGCCCTGGGAGAAAAAAAAGTTTTACTTTCCTAAACCAACCACATCCCTCCCTTAGAAGTAGACATGATCTAAACTAATTAAAAAGTCAACAGACAGGCCAGTTTACTGATTTAGTCCATCAAGCAGAATTTCTTCTTGAACTGTTTTAATTGCAGCAGTCAGGTCTAGTAGCATGAAAACAGAAAGTCTTCCAAAAAGTCTTGGAATTGGTTTTGATTCTCAAATCGTTGGCCACGTTCACAAGTGTCGTCTGTGTTGTAGTGGGCCCACGGCCCAGACTGGAGCTTTCCAAAGATGTGGTGCATTTCCAGATAACTTAGCGGCTTGAAGACCACTTTCAATTATTTTCCCAAGGAGTTAAAAATAGATGTGCTATGTGCTAAAGGATCGAGGATGGTTTTCTATTCATAGGCTTTGGCTTTAGTGCTGGGAGGAGCTGTTTTTTTTTTTTTTTGAGGAACATATTTTATTTAAAATGTTATCTGATGGGCAGCTGGAAAGATGTCTTAACATGAGATATAACCTTTTGAGATGAATAAGAAAAGTGTCGTATTTTAACACAATTACAGATGAACATGATGATGACGTGTCCTTAAAAGTAAGTCTACATAGTATATGTAAACTATTACCAAAGATAGCTATCTGTCTTTTCAAAAGTCAGATTAAAAGAAGTAACTGCACTATTTTCACAATCTCACTTTTGAAATATTCCATTTCAGGGTCAAGTAGAACAATTGCAATTTCACAGCACATGTTGTGCTCCTGTTCTTTTTATGTCACGGAACATTTAAGTAGAAAGGCTGTAAAAATAGCAAGGAAACCAAGTGTTCAGTGTCATCAATATCCTCCATCCAAATGGCCATCGGAGACAAATGTCCCTGGAAACAGAGAAATGTACCCTAATAATTACAACATTTGGTAGTCATCCTAAATCTAATATCCTCTAAGAATATTTTACCAATTATTCCCTGTTTAAAAATAAAGTGTTATACCATCTACTACTATGATACCTGGTCATTCAGGGATCGCCATTGCTAGATCATTACAACCACAACCATTCCACAATGATGAAAATAGGGTTAACCCTTCATGTTAAAGTTATAAGTCTAAATGGGAAAATGACAGCATGCAGGATAATTGTCAATTGTCAATGAGTGGACTTTCTAGTTTGTGTCTGATATTATGGCTGTATAGGCTTTTTATTTGGTCTTAATCCCAATTTCTTAATCTGCCTCTCAGTCATTGGCTATAGCTTCACAATTTGTGTTATACCAATACTGTAGGCTATAGCCTTAAATATCCTGTTTCTAGGTTAAGGATACAGGTTTTTACGTTCACAAATAATTGTTAGGCTGTCCTTGCTCATAGTAATAACATCTGAGGATTATTACGTTGAATGGTATTTCCTTTTAAAGTAACTCAAGCTCTTTATGGAAAACACTGTCACCAAAGCTCTAAAAAAGACCCCGTGAGGTATTGCATGCGTATATGCGACAATTATTCAAATGGGTACAAGCCATATTATCCTTGGGAAGAAGAGAAAATACATGAAAATAAGAAAGTTAAATAATGCAGCGAAGATCCAAGGCTCTCTTCATCTTCAAGAATATATTAAATGTGAAACCAGCAAACTAAAATCATGAACTCTTCAAAGCTCATAAGGAATTCCTCCAAGTTAATTAAACTCCGAAGAAGTCTGTGTTTGTAAAAACTAGTTCTGTCCAGGATTGGAAGCTGCAGGATAAACGCTTGATTGATTAGTAGTCACACTTCTGGGAAGCCACATGTGTTATTGCACAAGTGTGTTAATAAGTAGCCATATAATCAATTACTAGACAAGCATGTGTCTGCTGCTTTTACCTACAAATGGAAAACAGGGCGGGTTTCACTGTGGGGTAGCCAGCATTATGGTGTGTCAGCCTAGTTTATGCTACTTAAATCAATGCTCAAGCTGGGAGGTGTGCAGAAACTGTAATTTAAAGCAGGGGCCAGACCTGAAAGATCAATCTAGCAACAGAAAGACTTTAAAAAGAAATGTTTGAACATTATTATTATCATTTGTATGACATTTTCGAAAATGTAGGCAACCTAGCTAATGCTTCCATATCTATAGAAACAGATAGAGATATGGAGAAAGTGATGTTTTGGAAACCTACAAATTCCTGTATTTCACTGCACATCTCAGATCTGGGTCAGTTTTCTATACCAGAAAGTGTCCGACTCACTTTATGTGAATGCTGATGAGACAGCAACGGGGCGTCCAAGTGGCATGCTGATCTGGATACAAAGATGCTTATTCATATGCAGGCTTGATAGTGACTTTAGTCAACAAAGTACATATTTCCCTTCTCCCGTAGTCTTTTAATGATTTGATACAAACAAACACAGCGAATAAGGCCCCATGATGGCCCCCGTAATAGGAAAACTGTGTTTGTTTACATCAATCTTATCTGGGCTTATTAAAAATTCACAATCAATATTACCGAGCATTAAAAGAAACCGTGGAGCTCGTGAGATTGAAAAATAATGCAATTGCTATTCGACCTCTGACGTCATAGTAAAAAATAATAATAATAAACATCAAGAACATTCACTAACTCCATCAGGATTAATATAATATCATAACTGTTAACCAGTAGCTGTGTAATGGCTTTGCATCATGTGTATTATTGATTCAAAATATCACTACTACTTGTTTTTTCTTGTCTCTACACTGTCAGAGATTTTTGGGGAAGAAATTCTGTCATACACAAGTCTCGACTAGACTACACTCCATTTCCAACCATTGCTGGTGTGCAGCAGTAACACGAAGACAGACAAGCATCTAAAATGTATTAGTAGTAGCAGTATTACTTCATCGATCCCACCGTGGTAAGGTCCTTTATCACTGAAATGCCACGTGTGATTCAATATACAGAAGAAAAAAAACAATCAGGACCCTGTCCATGTAAACATTACAGAGTCATCAGTGACATGCAGTAAATGCTCTATGCTATAACAAAGGAGGAGCACATTGGTAAGTAATATAAATGTGAGTGTGCATTGCAAGCCAACTTAAACGTGTACAACACACAAAATGCAGACAAACTGTAAATTGTATTGTTTGAGATAATGTGATGTCTCAAACATACGTTTAATCAGACATAGATTTGATTGTGCACTAATGCAACATGCCCTTTTTTATAATTCATAGCATGAATTTGCATTGTAAATAGATACAGTACATTTTAGCTCTGAAGTATCACACTGAAAAACTTGCACTGTTAAATTTGCACTGTCCACACTTCAGCAAAGGGGTATAATTCCTATGTGTGAGTATGCTGTTTGCTGTCTGATTGCTGGACATGTATAACTTTTATTTACTTCTACAGGTCAATGTATGTGCCATCAAAAGATACATGATGTTCCCCATGTGGACATCCAGCTCCCGAGAATGACTAACCAAGCAGATAACATCATTTTGTGCACTTACCCTCTTTAAATCAGTCAATTAACTCAAAGGCACTCATACCTGTCTGCTTAATTGTGTCCCCAGTGCTTAATTATCTGCCAGATGAGAAACCAAAAAACTACTGCTACAGCTGGTTAGTGCTTAGATATTGATGTTTAATGAAAGGCACAATGCTAAATATAGAACTATTTGCAGGTAAAATGGCCACAGAGATCAAACTTTGTTCTTTTGACAAGAGTTTTAAAAAGAAAATTCAAAAAGGAAGGGAACGTTGGCCGAGAGCTTACACTTTTTTATTTTAGCATACTAGCTGACATTCACATTCACAGCAAATTACAAATACGCAAGTATGCTAAATAATTATCTGTAAACCTGCCCATATTTTCAAGCCAAATGTAGGAAATGCCAGATCGTAGTCAATAGTAAATATGTGTCTTGTGTGAATATGCTGCCTCCTTATATACAGTACAATACAGGTGCAATTTGAGTAATACTAAATAAATCAAATAAAATAAAGTTCACTACTACTCATAGTGGTGTCTAACCATCTAGACTCTTGTTTTATTTATCTAGGTTTTGAGATCTCTGCATTCCAATGGGATTTTGTTGGTGGTGCTGAAAGCAGCGATTAACCAATAAAAATAGTAGTTTAACTAAAACACAGCAACAACATTTCTTAGCTTCCGATTGCATTTTAGGATTTATTTTAATTGCCATTTATGTCTGGCACCAAAGGCCATTCCTGAACCAAGACAGGTAATGATTGTCATATTTTTGTGATTTGGGTTACCTAGTTAAGTGCCTTAACTAGGTAGTTAAGTGCCTTAACTAGGTAACCTGTTCAGAACAGGCCAATTGCTTGGCCTCCGGTTTTGCTGCTTGCAGATTTCTCGAGAACCACTAATCTAAACAACTTCACACTCGACACTGCGCTTCCTTGGGTCCAGTGAAATACACCTGCCGTGACATAGTTGTGTCCCCTAGCAATGCTAGAGTACATGTGTTATTTGCTAACGTCTAGCTATTTCGGCAAATAAGAGCGTTCATTCAGAAAGGACAGACAGACAGACTCCTTTCATTTTAGTTAGATAACCATGTAATCAAAGTATACAGGATTTCTTATGGTCAGTTTAAACAAAGGAGAAGCCAAAAGGCCTGAATTATGAATCTCGGTTCTTCTAGTACCCAGTAAAAGCATTGTGGTTTGTTTGGACAGAGAATTTAATCCAAGGCAACTGCAGGGAGCGACTGTTAGTGTTTATAATGACATAATGAAGAGATGGATGTTGACATCTGATAGCTGGCTACTCATGTTTGCAAAGCAAAATGAACAGAAAGTACACTGCAATAACCCATGCACATGTTTAACTATTTCTCCAGGGCTTGTATCTGCTATTTTAATGAGAGAAGGAGAATTACGGACATAGCACAGACAAGTCCATCAGGCTTAACTAAATTTAGAGCTGAATGCAATGGGTTACTGCCAGCAGTCTGGTAAATTCATCCTCAAGTAACTATACCTATACAGCTATTCTGAAGATGAGAAGTATAAACACATACATGCACCGTTATGGGGTTTATATATGCAATTCATTGTTAGTCCTCATGAGACAAATTTACATAAAGCTTCTATATATTCTATAGCCTCAGACTAGAACTAAACCTGCTGGGTAGGAAACATTTCCATCGTTTCAGAAATGTTCAAGTGTTTTCATTGAAGCCTTAATAGATGCATTCTACACCCCAAACTGAACTTTTCACCTTGGCCGAGTATCATTTGGCAGGAGATCAAAAGAAATCCACACAGTTAATGAGAGATGGCGGGTGCTGTTACATTTTCTCCAGGAAACTACATGCAGAGATCCACATCATTGAATATTGGAAAAGTAAAAGAAAACTGTTTAGAAAAAGTCTCTTAGTGTACACATACCTTACAATTGTTTTCGTTCTGTTGTAAAGTGGAGCTGAGGAGTACTTCAGTTAGTTACCTAACATTTGACTCAAAATGATTAAAACTTTTGAGGGGAATAAAGCAAGGAGCAGCAACTGACAAACATGCACAGTATAACTTTGCATCCTCTGCTATTCACTAAACCTTCTCCCCATTCATTCCAACAGAAAATAAATAGTGTGCAAAAGATAGCAAATGTGCCATGGATCCGGCTTCATCAGTGTGGGCCGACATATTGCCAGTGCAGGTGAAAATTCTTGTATTGTCAGCTTTTCAGGAGAAAATAAAGCACATTTTCTTGCAACCTTAACCATTGTACAAGCTTTTCCCATGTGGGTGAGACTCTAGGGATGCTACTAATGTCAGTAATTCTGTTCTAGAAACACATATCACATCCATAATAGATTTGATTGGATACAGATTGGTCCCCAGAGGATGCATCCTAATGACTTCCCCATACTACTTTTCATCTAGCGCCACTAGCACCACAGTCAACTGGATGTGAGGAGGGATGGGACAAACAAACAGGACTTCCACGCAGGAGGACGCTGTTCATGTCCCTATGAAACCAAAAGTCAACGTTGACTTGTTTACGTAACATACTTAACCTGCGTCACGTACTTAAATGTACGTAACTTAAATTACTTAAACATATAAGGCCCTAATTATTTTAATCCAAACATTATCTTTGCCTAAACATTACCAAGTGCTTTCATTGCCTAATCCTAACCAACGAGGCAATGCCTCCCCAAATGCTCCACCTGCCACACTAACGCTCACACATACATAATGAGAATAACACTCAGGGAAATGTCTGGCCCCCGGGCCCTTAGCTTTCTAAAAAATGTGGTCCCACGAACAAAGTAGGTTTGAATTTAAAGAATATGTCTTACTGCCCTCCCATTCAAAGAAGTCTAGAACTGGGCCTCAAGTAGTTTTGTGGAAATTCACAACATCAACCTGGTTTTTAAACAGCTACCATTTCACAACGTGCGCCAGTCGCTGGAGATTACATTTCCCTTGTAACATAATTGGGAACGGGGTTTTGTATGGGAATGTAATTCTTTAGGAGAGAGGGTTGAGTCTTGTTGAGTCTTGTTAGACAGTATATAAGCCAAAAATCAAGGATGCATTCTTATGTAAAATGTATATAGTTTTGGAAGGTAAACATGACCAACATATTTAACCATACCATGTATCATACCAAACCATAGCATTTTTGAACTAACTTAATCACTTTCACAAGTTTCCAACAAAAGTCAAGTCCTGGTTGCAACAGTCAAAGACATTTTCCTCTCTCACTCAGCCAATGTTGACAACACTATTTCACTTAAGCCTTTTCTCCTGATTAAAATGTTCTCCACGGTCCTGATAATTAGCCTGTTAATTGCCCCTACTTTCAGAATTGCATTTGAGCATTGAATTGATATTCAACACAAATGAGTCCTTGCAGGTTATATTCAACGGGTCCCAGCTGTTGGATAAATTCACCACCAATGGAATTTGTAGGAGAAACACAATCAGATTTTATGAGATTTTTCTTCTCCTCCATTATTAGATTTGTGGAGCATTATAAAATGACTTAAAACCCCTGGGAGTAACTTTTGTAGACTGTTTGGGCAGACTGGGCAAACAGGATGTTTATTATGTGGGGTCCTGACTAAATTGCATTATGGTCATTGCTACTCTATAGATTAGAAAAACTGGCTTCAGATATGTTGTTCCTCCCTCTCCTACTCCAAAATCAATAATGGAATTAGTGATTATCTGCTTTTCGTACCTCTGCAGTGAAAACCTTTGCCTTTTCCTTGTGAACCATTTCACCTTAACTCACCTGGAAACGTCCAATAACACTCATGCATGCACAAACACACATAAACACCTACCTTTTATTCTGACAGAGGGTCAGTTTTCCAGTGCATATGTTCATCTCCGGTCTGTTTTAATTTGCGTTGCATAAAACAAAGGGACAGCCTCACCTCCCCTCCCCTCTCCAATGCTTTGACAGTATGAGGCTGAAAACCCATCAGGCTGCTCAGTTCCACGCATGAGAGAATTCCTGTTAAGGCTCCCACTGAGGAAAATGGGCCCTGCCCCTTAATTTACCACCTCAGTCAAGAGGAGGATCTATTGATGCATTTGGAACTAACTAGCTGTTTCAGAGAGTGATCTTGCTGCTCTTTACAGTCTGTACCATTCTTTTCTATATAATAAACCATGGTCCATTTTGTCCTTTTAACAACATTTCAAATGTTTTGAGTCCGACGTGCTGGCGCTGATTTCTGTCTTGGACACCCTTTCGTGACTACACATGGGTGGAAAATGGATAAGTCCAGCACTGTAATGTCATTGGCGTCTGTTACAAAAGTCTTCCAATTACCCATTTGGCAGAGTACAATAAACCAAACGTTTTGCATTTAACTCGGACTAACAGCCAGCCAACAAAAACAAAATTAAGAAATGTCAATTTATTTCTACAGTTGAATTTATGTCCTGTGTAATGTTATTGTAGGACAAATCTGGGAAAAACAATGTGGGTTATAATGGTTACATATAAATAATGTACTGAAACAAAAAGGTAAAGAGAGTATATCATGATGATAGATCAGCATTTTGCTGTCTTGTTGGCTGTATTTATCATGTTAAATTGCAAGATGCAGCAAAATGCTAATTGCCCACTGGGAATTATTGGCTGCAACTGCAATGTCTCAGCAGAAGCAAACAAACCTTAACTAACTTACATGGCATCTAGGAGGCATTGTTTTGCACATACAGAAATGTACAGTAAGTGTACCTCCATTCTGCCCACGTCTACTACTCCAAGGTGAAAGTTCATGATTATAATGTACAGCTTACAACTTTTTTGACTTGAAAAATGAATACTTAGCCTACATCCCTATGCCATAGTCTGCTGTACACAGTGTTGTCAACTCTTTTCAAATGAAAGTAGCTAGAACAAGCTGCAAAAGTCGCTTGATGATGTCATATGCTCATTTGCACTGTCTGTGCCGGCTGCACCGCGCGAGAGAAGAGGGAGAGAGAGATCCCATGCTGTTGGTAGAAGAGCTGTGGACTGTGATTACTGTGAGTAGCATGCATGGAAATCAATTACAATATGATAATATTTCACTTTTCCCCTCATGGTCTGAAGTCATTTTTTAGAAATAATGGCGCTAACAGGGTGTTTTGTTTCAATATGCTTATCTAGATGCTGAATCCTAAGAGGCAGGTGGTAAAAAAAGATATTTAAAATAATGATTACAGGAAGAAAAACAAATCCTACAATTTAGTAGATACTAACACAGTTTCACATTCTAAACTGACAGCAGTGTTCTAAGGTGTCTGCCACTAAATGTCTACTAATGTCTAATACTGTGATACATATTCAGTACAAATTGTCATAATTTACACCTGGCAAAATATATGAAATTCAGTATTTTTTTTAACTAAATGCTCCCCCATGGCTGAACTGTGACTGTATTTTCTGTGTTCAAAGCAACCCCTTCTTTCTCATCACGGTTCACGTTAAAACTCTCTCTTTGGCAATTCACAGAGGCTTTTATTGTGAAGCAGCTACAGAAAATGTGCGTCACTGAGGTTAAGGCCGACTGCTTTTTGTTTGTTCGCTATAGCTTTGTGCACAGCAAGCTACTGACATTTTTAGCGTTATAATATATTATAATTATAATATTACAGGTGGAGAATGGTAAAAGAAGAAGACATAAAGAGCAGAAGAATCAACATGTCATCAAGTTAAACTCTTTTATATATTGACATGAGCCCCAACACTTCCATCTGCTTGTACCCACTATATCATACTGTGTGTACTGTACTGAAGTCATCTACTCACATGTTTTTTTTTTTTAACAGTATAGCATGTTTTGCGGGGGTAGCCATCATACCAGCATGTGGAGCACATCGCAGTGTGGGAAGAGGAAATAAGGTTTAGACTCACAGTAGCACTTCTGTATAGTTGCTAATGCCTCTATTCTGGAGCAGCAGCCCCACGATAGCATCCGTCACTGAGCCAGCTGTGCAAGTTCCCCATGTTCTCGGCTGTTTTAATCTCACCACCGCCGTCTCCCGTCTCCACTCTGAGAGCAGGCCATATTCATTGGGACCGTAACCATGGAAACGTGCAATTATCCAAGACATCAACAATTCATGCTGAATAATTTTATCAGTGACTGAATGGGCGCGATTGCAGCAGCTTTCCCCATCCCACTCCCTGCTCCATCTACCTCATTTAGGTCTGTGTTTCAGATACGTGTTTTGGCGTAGCGCATGATTGTGGGAGTAAATATAGCATACAGGAAGCAAATTGTTCCACATGGATGAGTGTCAGACACAGACTTATCAGTGAGGAGTTCCCTCTCAACTCTCCGGCTGTTGGCTGCTCAGACTTGAGAACACAGTAATAAGACTTGTGATTTAACTGTCTTTTCCGCCTGTGATCGACCCGGCAGCGACAATATTATTGGCTGAATTACTCTCAGGATGTGCTCGCCTTCAGTCTTAAAAATAAAAGAAAGAAAGAGATGTAAATTAGGTATTAATGGGCACACAAAGACTATAAGCACACAGCGACAGTTGGGGTAAGAGACAGCTGTGGCTGTCCTCTTGGCAGACCTAAGACCATGATACTGTACATGGTCAATATTCAGTCTTGTATGTAATAGAGAAAATATGATTAACACCTTTGTTTAAAACTACAATTTGACTAAAAGCACATCCGTATTTGCAGTAGAATTGTTTCAGCATTCTTTCTGGGAAAGTAGAGCCTGTGTATTACATGGTCGTAGGGGGTGAGGAAACCCAATTTAATTGGGTACACGTTGCACACAAAGCAGCAAACGCGGCAGGTTGTGTGGCAAGTGCTTCGGGAACACTTCTTGTTGAGGATGAGTGTTAATAAGGCAAACTAGAAATGGGTTAATTTCAGTTGGGACAATAGTACACCATGTACCATTTTCTATGGTGAGTTTATGTTGGTCTGATTATTGGAGCTAGAAGTGAAAAATGCAATGACCAGTCGCATGATGCAAGAAAGTTTCACGTACAAACTGGGTGAGAAAAGAGATGAAAAAATAGTTTTACTGGAGACTGTAACTTTGACACGTCCTGCCAAAATATCCCATAAGCGTTCAACTAATTTAGAATCTGGTAACTGGACCCCATGAGATATAATGAGCATAATTTTATGTAACTGTAAGGAAGAATCTGCACAGTTTAGTTAGCTCTGCATATTGAGGTTTAACTCATTATTTCTACCCGTTTGTCTCACTAAATAAGATGAAAACTTTCCAGTCAGACCAACTTCCTACTTTCCCACCATCCAACCGCTCCACCACACCACTGTCTTTTCTACCTCCCTGATTAGCCTCATCTGCTCCCTTTCGTCATACACCACTCCCTCTCCTGTTGCTTATCCCTGTTTGAATTAAGACCACTGGGACGCCGCCGTGCTCCTGAACTGTAGAAATCCATTAGCTTCAGTGTTAACGCGGGGCCACTGTCTGCTCATTACGGTCCAGATCCTTGTCTCGCTGACTGAGGATCTCGGGACCTGCTACACGCTGACGGACAGTAAAGCTGGGACTGCACAACCAGTGTCTCCACATTGCCTCAGGGAGTTAGAAGGGGGAGGGTGTTTGCCTTAGATTACAGAAGTCAAAAGTCACACTACCAGGGTCAGTGTCAAGTAAAGACATGTGCACTTGGTGAATAGACACACTGTTTGAGCTGAGAGCAGCCTTGCTTAACAGGGCACAGATGAGTGTCAGAGTTTGCTGTTGATTATTGGAAACACTGGAGTGTGTGGCTTTTAGCTATCCTCGTTGAGATTGAGTGTGTACCCGATGATCATGATTCCTTTATCTATTCATACTTATTCAGTAAGACCCTGATGACTTGGTGGAGGTTAAGAGGATGTGGACAGTATGACAGTATTTATTAAAGCATGGAAGTGAATAATGAATGATTTATCCGCATGCAAAATCAGGCTACAATAATATTAAATGATAGAGAAGGATGACTCTGTTATCAAGGATGCTAGAGAAATAATCAAGAGCAGTTGGTGTCCTAGATAATTTTACAGAGGTGCAGCTGCAGGATATAAGACCCACTGGGCTTCTAACTTTTGCGAAGTGTGCATGAAACCAGTTACTGTTATTCATTAAAGACCCATCAATACATTTATAGTAAATAGTTTTTATGTTAGATTTGGCATTTAAGGCTCTGCTCTATGAGGGAGTTATGAAAGAATACAAGCAGAAACAATGATTCTGCAAGGAGAACTAATCTGGTTGTGTCTAGGTGGTGACCCTAGATTTGTGAGATGTGTGTGCCTAAATTAACGACTTTGCATATGTCTCAAAAAAAGGAAATGCTACTATGTAAGAGATAATGCAATGCAATGTGCCTGCAGTGATGAAGGATGTGATGAAACTTAAACTTCACATTAGTGCATAAGCTGAAATATCCACTAAAGTATAGTACTATGCTTTTAGTGCCCTGAAACAAAAGGAACATTCTTCACTGATGCACTCATTTTAATAACCTTGGCCAGTATTATGAATGACTTCCTCCTTGAATTAGAGATTATGTTTGTAAAGACAGCGGCGGGGATAAAGAGATTTGTCATACCTGCTTTAAGCACTGGAGTGCATGCGTGAAGGTAAAAAATTGAAATTCTAATGGAGAGAAGCTGCAAAGACGATATTTGTGTTGTAGGGTACATTGCTATTTTAACCTTCTGACCCTCATAGAAATATTCTCAAGTGAAGGACAGGAATGTTATCATCCCTGCTGCGGTTCTGCAAATATCTAAAGAAAAACCTTGATTATTTCAACTGCTAATCTGAAACTTTCAGTCAAAATTGAGAATATCAAAAATGAATGTATAAACAAGAAACTAGAGTGGATTATCTCATGTATGAGCATTACACAGCCAGTGTAACCTCTATAAGGATATATCTGAAACACAAAGTATGTACTGTACTGTAGTACATTATTGGTCCTGAAAAATGTGTGTGTGTGAGATGCTGTCAATTATGTCAATCCCCGTAGAGAAAACTCAAAAAATGGAATCGTTGTTGGCCTAAGTTGTGATTTACCCAAATTGCAGCACATTCTATTTGAGTGTTGATCTGAGGGATGTTTTTATTCATTATCCTCCACAGACATTAGAGACTCCATGACAAAAAAAACATTTTGTTTGCTCAATGTGATGTATTTTTTCCACAGAAATGCAGAATTGGGGATGTAAGACTTGACGAGATGACGTGATTTATATGACGGCGTATTAAGGGCCATTGTAGGTAAAAAAAAAATCTCAGAATATCCAAGTTTTATTTTCATAATTACCAACTTCTGGTAAACTCATTTAATAGTCTATGAATATTACCCCTCTCCCCGGCTCTTTTTTATTGTTTGGACCTAAAACCTGGTCATAGATTTCAGTTACAGAGGGGGAAGATTATTGTAGGTTATGGTGAAAATAATAAGATTGTGATGACATTTTCAAATGTTTAGGGTTAGTTATTTGATGTAGAGTATATTTTTGACTGGGAGTCACCTTAGGCGTGAAACAATTGGATGATTCTGTTTTGAAAAGGTAATACATTTCTGCTCTATTTCATGAATGGTACATGTTCTTATTTTAAGTGTTTCTAATATATTCTGTTTGTAGTGGGCAACAGTTGGACCTTTTGATCCTGCAATCACCATTATATAATTTAAGTACATATTAAATATTCTGGTGTTTACAACATTTTAACTGGATGACTGTGGAATTGTCAGCATCATGTGCTTGTTTACTTTCTCTAACTGTTCCTACACTGGCGCTTTCCCGCAAAAGGTGAAAGTAAGGGAGACTTCCTTGTTGAGATGCCAAACAGCCTACACAGATTTTCAGCCTTATTGTGTCAGCTGCACTTAAAAGCTTTCCATACAGTATCTTTCCCTTTTTGAACATTAAGATTTAAATTCCTATGCTGGGGCTTTATGTTGGCAATGTATGGTGGTACTACAACAGCGCTATTTGTCAAAGCTATTGAGTTTTATTGTTAGTTAACTTCTCCACTTCCTCCACATATCCCTATTTCCATGCAATGGGAAATATGTCAAGACAAAGTCTAATCGATAGATATGCATACAGTGTGCATGGATCTGTGTGATTGTGTTGAAATGAATGGGGCATTTATTTTTGCTGTTGACACTTTTTAACGGACCAGAAAGATACATAATCCACATGTGACAGTGTGTTCCCTTGCCATAGTCTCATCTCTTGATGCAAAATTAATATCACACTTTAAATGACTCGGTAATAAAAATAAATAAACCACAATTTTATCTCTTCCTGCCAATGCCGAATCACTCTTCTTACTGAATATGAATCTGCCTGAGCCTTACACCATGCCATATATCACACAATCCGTAATTGCCTCAAATCTATCAGACATTTCTGTTGCATCATAAGTACTTCTGTTCCACATCATTTACACAACTTTCATAAACAGCTTAAACACACTTGTGTTGCAGGGTATGCACAACGGGTATGTTTGTGCATGCATGTGCACATCATTGCCTGTAGAGATTTTCCTAATGAACAAAATCCTACTTCACTCGTGATTGCAGCCTCATTGCACGTGAATCACCTCTTTCTTTTACCCTATCTGTCTCTTTTTTTCTTCTCAGAATGTGAGCATACAGTATTTCACCACCACGGGCCATTTACCTGATCCAATCTCTGTCCTGTAATTGAAACTTTTATTGAGATGAAGGAGATAATAGTTGTAAATGTGCTAACTGGCGCCTCACACCCGGACGTGATGTAAAACCATCCAAAGGCATAAAAAAGTCTAAAGTGTAAAATGCTGCCCACTCTCGTGTCATGTATCACACGGCACCATTAGGACACTCACGACTGGCTGACTGTGGTATACGACCCAGCCTGCGTCTTGCCGAGTGCAATCCAGGACAATGCCCCATTATTAATAAGCAATTCAGTACACGAGACACAGTTTGCTCCCCTGTTAGGACTCTCTCTAAGTCTTCATTACTTTTAAAAAGGAAAATGGATGTGTAGAACATCAGCCTTGCAAATTCATCATGTAACCTATGCTAAGACATTTGTGTGATTTATAAACAAGCTGCATGTGAAAAATGCCTTGTGAGGAGGCTGCTGCTTGAGTTATCTCACGTGTTATTCCAGTGACACAAAGTGGCACACTGTTGTTAATAAAAATATCCACCGGTCTGTCAGTGTAAGTCACATATTCCGAGGACAGAGCTCCCTTCTGTCAAACTAAGGCGCTCATTGAACTTCATTGAAATACTATTTGAAGTCTGGTGTCAGTTATATGACAAAATGAACTCAAAAGATAAGGCTGGGAATATTCTATATTTGTTTGTTATGGTCAACACATTCCATGGCCAGACCAAAACCAACAGTGTTGGTTCATCTCTCAGTACTTTTTGACTTCCCTACCTTGTCTGCTGCACCGGGCCCCAAGCATATTGGTCCCTACTGAAGATGTTAAGCTTTCTAAATAGCTTTTACAATAAATACATCTCAGTAAATTCTCAAAACAGCTGGCCACTGTAGTTTTTATCAAACATTATTCAAACAAGAGTAAATAGTGTATTTTTGGAGGCCTAATTTCTGCTGCAAATGAATACACACTAGGTGCTGGTGGGTGTTTTTGGCAGCAGGGCGGTGTATTTGGGATTAAAGCATGGTCATGGTCATAAAGAAAAATGATGGGTCATCTAAGACATTAATATGTACAGCAAAGCGTTTTGCTACACCCCTAAGCAGCAGTCTCAATCACAGGGCACAGGTTTCCGGTCTGATCTTTCACCCAGACCTGCTGGCCATGCCCATTGGCATAAACGTGAGCGTTTGTGCTCTGTATTTGATTTACTCAGCGGAACTTACCTGAGACTATGCAGTGTTTGCAGAACCCCCTCTTTATGGGCTGTAAAAACACCTCAAACATTTGATGGATGGCTCCCAAGAAACCTTGTGGCCTCCAAATAAGCTATAATGTAATTCCGCTTCTTGTGTGATTTCCCTCCATGACCCTGTGCAAGGAACAATCAGCCACTTTCAGCAAAACACGGTGCCAAGGTTCAAATATCCCAAAGGTGTGTGTGTGTGTGTGTGTGTGTGTTTGTGTTTGTGTGTGTGTGGGAGGGGGGAAGAATACACGCTGACTGGAACAACATGACCCCAACATAGACATAATCCAAGGCTACCTTTTTGGAAAATGCTACATACAGTAAAGGCTGCTGAAGGGTGTTTATTATAAGACAATGTCGAATAGAGACACAGAGCAGTAACATGGCATGTTTGCTTTGATGCAAAGCCTTCAATACGCTTAGCTTAGCATCAGAAACACATACAGAGATAGTGTTTAAACAATCATGTTATCAAAATCCAAACACTCACATCAATCTGTGCAGAAAATCATGGCGTTGTTTAAACTATTTTGTTTTGGTACACTGTGAGGAAGATCAAGTATTGGTCAGGAGACAAAACAGGGAACAAATTCCTCATCAGAGCAAAGACAGACATCAGCCTTTTTTGCCATATGTGTTTGTCTACACAAGTGTCCAATGGGTGAAACCCCAGATTGATCCTCAGCACCAGAGATGCCTACTATGTATAGGCTGTGTGGGATGGAGCCTCAATGAAAGTGTCCATAAGTACTGCGTATAAAGTTTTGGTATGAACACACACAAGCATGCACTTGAGTTTCAACTACATTAGTTTCCCTGCTTCCTTCAACCACTTCAACTTCTCCATCACGTTTGAGGATGCAATCCCGCACACCTGTTTTCACTTAACACTTAACTTATACAGACATGTATTGCTTCAATAGTTCTAACCATTTAACAGATGATAACTTTGTAGAACACAAAAATACACAACTAAAATAGGCCTGCTGTTTGGTAAAGTGAAATGATGAACTTTCAGTGAACGGTGCATAGTGGAAAGCCAACAAAGCAGCCTTTTTCACACTGTCACAATGATTTAATATGGCACCGATATACTATACAATACCCTTTAAACAAAAAACATTTCTTCTTAACCATTAATGGGTAAAAAAGGTTGACTTTTTGTATACTAATAATATGAACTATTTATTTTCTATTACGTTACTGCTCCTATGTAACTATGGGAAATCAAAGGTTGGCTGAATTCAGTGGCGATTTTAGACCCTTTTAAATCAATTTTAGTGCTTCAAGTTAGAGTTTGCCAACTTGTCTGTAAGTGACTGGGAGGGCAAACAATTCCAGGTTCAAAGAAACGGGTTTAATATCCTGTGTTGCTGTCGCCAATGCTTTGCACCTATAACCCAGTCAAGGAAAGTTTTATTTTTTGTGTTAACACTTTTGCAGGGCACTGTATCTGTGTCACATTCTCATTAGGGGCTGAGCCCCATGAAACAATTATACACCCCCAAACTTGTCCGACAACAAAATAATACTAAATAACGTTTTGAACAAATAATTCCACCAGGTATCTGTGAAAATGGTGTGACTCAGTATGGCATCTGCATGTTATTGTATTTCCAATCTACATTGGAAAGGCAGAAGGGCCAGAGTCTGTGAGCTCTAACCGCGCAGACAATTGCGTCGTGTGCGTTGTGGCGATACCACGCTGAGTGAAGATCTAAGGAAACCATTCCCAACCTTTTGAAGTTACTCTTTCTCTGCTTGTGAAGTCTTGCCTTTTCATAGTTCAACGCGGGCAGGGAGGGAGGGTGAGGGGGGCAGGCACCACCAAAGAGAAAGAAAGGGCGCTTCAGCCTCCAGGGTCAGTCCACGCATAATGGTTTGTTGAGCTGCAGCCAAACTTATTGTTAGGATCAAGCATTTGTGTGCCGGTGGGTACTTCTGGGTGCTATTTTGCATATGCAAATGCATGCGTGTTTGTGTGTGTGCGCAATATGAGAGGTAGGACGTACACATCGCTAACACAAAATTAGCTACTTATAATTGTGTGACTGTTTCCCTCAGGTCAACCTTGAATTGGACTGAAGAAAAAAAAAAGAAGGCACTCCTCCTTTTTGTCCTGTATCCCTTCCATCTTCTAATTTGCCAACCATAATTATTAGGACATGGCTGTACTATTTGCAATCGTCAAATACAATTAACCAGCACGGCCTGATAGCTGTGCCTCAGCTTCATAAGTCGTCAGATGAGATACAAGAAGTGAAATCCTCTTTGGCCCCACATGAACTCTTGCTGATAATGATGCGCGGCGTGTAGACGAATGCAGCCAGAGGCTGGGGCAGGTTTCCTCTCATAATCACAGTGTCTAAACAGTTATGCTTAAAATTTGGCGTTTGGATTTCAGGTAAAAGTGAGATACTAAGTGAAGTCCAGGAGGGGGTAAAAAAAATAAAATAATAATGGGTGAAGGGAGTTAATGAGCAATTCCGTGCAGAGAATCAAGAACATTTTCTTTTTGTACCCTGTGAGCGGGTGCAGAGGCTTCGGTTGCAGCAAATGGCTGTCTCCCGGAAACCAGAAAGACAGAAAAAAAGGGAGAGTGACAGAAAGAATGACTTTAATGGACAAGAGGAAGGGAGAAAGAGGGGAGGAAAGTGACAGAGATGGAGTAAAGGACAGCGTAAGGGGCATTTAATGGAGAGGTGGCGTGTATCTCTAACCATTGATATGTGACAGAGATAGCAGCTTTTCTCTGTGGCCTGACAGTGCTGCCAGGTCTGGCCCTTTTGGGCCTCTGAAGTCCTGTTCACTCATAGGTCAAAACTGAACAGCCATTTTCTCTTATGTTTTGCTTCGCCCAGACAAAAACTATTTGTCAGAGCAAAACGGCAGATCAAAGAGCTGCGTGTGCCAGAATCCATGGTTAGATAATAGAAAATGTAATCACACTCCCTAAAAAGAAACATGTTGCCTTGAAGTTTCTGAACAACTTGTGTGAAAATACCCATGTAGAGCTGCATAGCTGGGGGATTTTTAATTCTGTCACTTCTGAATGGGTAGTTTTTTTTTATATATATATATATATATATATATATATATATATATATATATATATATATAATGGTGTACTGTATGAATAGGAGTGTTCTTGTTTGTTATACTTGTTGAGTGTGCTGTATTGATGTTTTTTCGTGATATGGAATTAGAATTAATTCAAATTAAAATGTGGATTATTTTAATTGATGACTGATTGAGTTGAGGACTTTTGGATTACCATATTACATGTATTGCACCAATGGCGGCTTTAAGCATCTGAGGGCCCATTTAAAGTTTATGTTGGACCCTAAGTCAGTGATTACTAATCTTTTTGGTCTGAGGTACCTCAACAGCCCTGTCAGATGACCTCATGTACCCCTTCATAGATTCCCAACGTATAAACCATATGTATAGCTATAAGGTTGGTTTGGTCA
Source organism: Gymnocephalus cernua (assembly GCA_023631565.1). NCBI lineage: Eukaryota > Metazoa > Chordata > Actinopteri > Perciformes > Percidae > Gymnocephalus > Gymnocephalus cernua. Next base: position 16,494,680 of record CM042448.1, on the reverse strand, counting down.
ACATTCGTACTACTACTAGCCTGCTAGGATGCTATTACTTGGAGTCAAATGGGGAATTTGACCATTTATCTATTAATGTTAGATTTAGCTAACTATTTTGACCATTTATTTAGTACTTTTAGGTACCTGTTTAAAGTTCTGTGCTCGCTATCTGACTAGTTTTCACTCACTCTTACATAACTGCAGGTGTGACTTAGGGCTCTATTTTAATGATCCAAGTGCACGGCGTGAAGCACCATGGCGCAGGTGCGTTTAGGACGTGTACAAATCCACTTTTGCTAATTTAAACCCTGAAAAAAGGGTCTGTGCGCCAGGTGCATGGTTTAAAAGGGTTGTACTTAGTGTCTTAATTAATCATAGCTGTGTTTTAGGTGTAACATGCAATAAACCAATCAGTGAAAGCGTGCGAGCAGATCATATCATAATACTATTTTACATTTACATTTTACATTGTGTAACATTTTTTATCTTTTGCACGTTTGTGTGCTGCTGCGTGTCCCTGTGTGTGTAACAAGCATAGTGTGCGCACACTGTGCACGAGCCTAGGATCATTTTACTAATGCGCTGTTAAAATAACAATGAAATGCTGCATTATTGACTTTAGACCAGGTTTTTGTTGGTCAATGGCACGATCACTTTCCGCTGACTCGAGGTAGCAATACACCAATAATTCACCTGAACACACCTCCCTGTAAGACCAGCACGCCTATGGGCTCACAGATGGACGCAGGTGCATTTGCTATTTAAACGACGCGGGCAAGATAGGGCCCTTAATGTTAATATGTGGATATATTTTTCCATTCAAATCATAGTTTCAATTTCTTTTCAAATTAGTTGAGCTACTCTACAACTTTTCAATGTATCCCCTAGCAAATGCAGAAGTGTGCCCTGGGGTACAAGTAATCCTGTATTGGAATCACTAAAACTTAATTTACTTAAACTGAAACAATTATATTTTTGCTTTAGAATGAGGAGAAGCTTCACTTACTCATCTTGGCAACTCCTTCACTGAAAAGCACTCAGTATCAACTGACATAAAAGCAGCTTAAACATTTCCCTCAAACTAAACAAAAGCAATGCCAAATGTTTTCTGGGGAATACAAAGTGTCTGAAACTACTGCCAGTTAAAAGCATTGCGTGCACTTTCTATTATTTCTGTCACAAAACTAAAACAATCCAAACAATTCCCTTAATTAAAAACCGAAACACTGACATTTTTGCTTTGGATGCGGAGCCTCGCCCTTCTCGGCAGCTACTATTCTGTCTGCTTAAACCATTCCCTCAAATCAAAATAACAACAAAAGCAAAGCCATACTTTGCTTAGGAATGAAAAGTGTCTGAAACTACTACAAGGTAACAATGCTGTTAATGCTCTTTCAGCACCATGGACAGCTCACTAGGCCTGGAGAGTGAAAAGGAGAGTGAGGATATAAGGGAGCAAGCCAAGCTGAGAAGAGAGGAATTACAATTACTGGATAAGGAATAACTGGGTTGCTTCCTATATACACATTGATATAAGTAATTTATTAGACAATATTATTATTACTTTAAACTCTAAAATGTGTTAAAATTAGTGCTGTCAGTTAAACACGTTATTAACGGCGTTAACGCAAACCCATTTTAATGGCGTACCGTGAGATTAACGTTCTTTTTTAATCGTTTTTGTCACATGCTGTTGCAACAACTACTAACACACCGGATCTAGCTAGACCGGAAACAAAACAAAACAAAAGGCACGCTGCCGACACTTGTTCGGGCTTGCGAGCCGGCCAGAGAGTAGTAGGCTTGCACATGAGTCTTCGTCTGATGAAGAGGAGGACAGTATTGAGCGATGTCTGGAGTGCTACAAGGTTGTCATGAAGGGACACACATGAAGGGGCACACAGTGAAATGGCCCGCCTTGCACGCAAGTACTTAGCAACACCGGCCACATCAGTACCTTCTGAAAGGTTGTTTTCACGGCCTGGGCATGTTTTACAAAGGATGCGATCTTCCCTGTTGTCTGAAAATGTCAACAGGCTGTTTGAGTAACTGGCTCAAAGCAAAGAAGTAGTAGGCTTACCTTTTACTGGTAACCGTTACTGTTCATTCTTTCTGAAATAAGAGGCTGGGTTGATGAGCCTCTGGTGAATAAAGAGCAGCAGCCTGACTGCTGTGTTCAAAGCAAACTTGAGAAAAAGAAAGTATTAAGCCATGGTTTAACTGCACTATAGGCTGAGTAGATGAAAATGTGCGATTAATTGTGAGTTAACTATGACATTAATGCGATTAATCATTTGACAGCACTAGTTAAAATACATACCATTTATTCGAACTGAGGTAGTCTCCTGTCTAGAACTTCACCCCCCTACGCTTGAGTGTTGAGAATGCTTTCATAAGTTTCTCTTTGTCCAGCGATGTCATTACCTCGTGCTGAAATCTGAGCCAGAGCTGGCAGATACTCCTGGAGCATGGTTGACCTCAGATGCGTTTTGATGTGCTGTAGGAGTGAGAAACCTCTCTCTCTCCAGTCGCTACAGGCACATGCACCGTGAGTCGTAGAGCAACACTGAGGTTGAGATACAGCTCTTTGAATTGAAATAGGTGAAATGTAGTGACATGCACACAAAGCTGAGTTGATTCATTTACGCTTAGCCACTTAATGGCTTCTTGGGTGGATCAGATAGCTATTTGATATACTAGAAGAAAAAAAGTGTTATTGCATCTAATACATGGATTTCAATCCAATGGGGATTAAGCCAGACAATTAAAATGTATAAACACATGTAATTAACTACCTCTATTAGGAAGTGTCCACTTACCAAAGTGCCTAACCAAAGTGCCTAACAAGTTCCAACAATAAAAATAGAAAATCAACCACATAATATACACAAACAAACAATATACAATACAAAATAACCAACAGTATAAAATGTCAAGGTATCAAAACTCAACTTGAATTGAAAGCTACTGAATAATAATGGGTCTTAAGCAAGGACTTGAATGTTTCAGTGGTCTGAGCTGTTCTTATATGAACAGGTAAACTATTCCAGAGGTTTGGAGCAGCCACAGCAAAGGCCCTGTCACCTTTGTTTTTTAACCTGGATCTGGGCACATCGAGGAGCATCTGATTGGAAGACCTCAGTGCTCTGATGGGAGTGTGGACATGTAAAAGCTCCGATAAATAGGAGGGCAACAACCCATTTAAAATCTTGAAAACAATTAATACAATTTTAAATTCAATCCTGAAACACACAGGAAGCCTGGCCAAAACCGGTGTGATGTGGTCGCGCTTTTTGGTCCGAGTTAAAAGTTGAATCACATCTGGATTTTATCCGGATATGAGACACTTAACATGACAGGTGTAAATGGGGCCTGTGTGCCATGTGTGCCATGTGTGCATGGATTCCTTTTGGCTTCATTAACAAGAATCCAGTCTCTTGGGGTTTGCCTTCGACATAGCATCACATCGCATAACAAGACAAGCATTTGCTGGCAATGCTTGTTCAATGCAATAGCTCTCATTTCCCACATGACAAGGGACCTGAACTGCTCATCTCGACACTGAACTGAGAATGATACTGCATGTCAATATCGATCATGCTGGTAAACTATTTGGCCGTCCAGTCTTATGCCTACAGACCTGTACTCCTGATCACCACCTCATTAAGCACACTCAGGTCTGCTTATAGTCCAATTTCAAGCAGATTTCCCAAGGCATCCAGATCCCATGGACATGGCTGAGGTCAATACACAGGCACGCACGCTTGCACGTGTCCATCTCCTCAGAGTGTCCCGATGGGAAAACGTGTCCTTTTATGAATTTTAAGGTGATTACTTCTTTCATTTGCACTAGCCATGGAAATCCCAGTTCTCTATTTGCACTCATTTGATGGCCTGTGTGAAGCAAATTGGTTTTGAGACTGATCACGTCAGAGACATGACGATACATTCAAATCCAACACGCTTCTTGTAAGAGAGGAAAAATGCATTCCCATTGCTAATATGGGGTCAAAGAAAAGAATAATTCTCTGCATCTAGCCAGTTTTTACAGTGAAGGTATCCGTTTACGACCATGCCTTATAGAAAAATACAAATTTGAATCTTTTCTTTAGGCACTTAAGTCATTGCAGGCAAAGTTGAAAATTAACAGATCAATTCATGTTCAAGTCTGCATAATCAGCTGTGAATGGATCCTTACTAATATGATCCAATGTAAATAATGGAGGAAAAAATATTCAGTCCACGTTATATGCAAAAAAAATCAATCAAAAGGGTGTTTCCAAATCATTATTGTTTATTCCAATAAGAAAGCCTCATTGAGATGACACATCTCTTTGAAGATCCTGAAGATGATCCTGGCCAAGCTTGGCAGCAATAACAATAAGTTTAGGCAGATAACACAACGTATTATAAAAACCATGAGTAATTAAGTACATTTGGTGCAATCACATACATATTTCATTTATTTTGAAAAAGATTCATTTTTAAATTATGATTTTAAAATATGCTGATCTTTTTCCTCAGTCTTAATCGTTGTAGTGGCTTTGATATGCAGCCAGTCTCCAAGTCACTATTGGCACATTTAAAGTGCAGCATCTAAAATCATTTCCATTGTTTCCCACAGAAACCTGCAATAGAGACTACATTACCAAAATCTTCCATGACCAAAATTACAGACAAGTTCTAGAGGGTCAGAGTCGGCGAGAAACTTCTTCTGTCCTGAGGACAAATAACAAAGTGCAGGTTTCTCTTAAGTTGTCCTTGCTGTTTATAATGTTATGCAAACAGTATGATGATTTGCATAGCCATAACCACTGACAATAGAAGATATGCAAATGTTTCATAGCAATCGCCAGGGTTTTCTCATCCCTTGTTTGTAATCCGCTAAAGGAGTTTTTTTTTCTTGTGCCTTGCTGAGATTTTATTCAGCTTCATACAGTTGTGAAAAAGGGGGAAACATGTCTTGAATCTGCTTTTGTAAGTTGTATGTCTTTAGTAAAGAGCATAATGTAAGCAGCCAGCACCAAATCTTGGGAACTACTGGGTCACTAATCTAAATGATGAGTTGATACAGTACATGCACACTGACTGGTCAATTCTGAATCTTCATGAAAGATATTGATAGTGAAAGATAGTGATTATAAGAAAGGTCATTGTTCATTGCATTCATGTGCTGCATTAGTACTGCACATTGTTGTAATCAGATGGGAGCCAGATGTTCACAAATGGAAAAAGTACAAGGCAGTTTCACATTATAACACTTGAAGACTCCCAGAACCACCACAGCACGTAAAGTAGTATTTGCAGTGGTCAATCAGCTTATCATATGTGCATATTATATTCAGTATAGTTGTGTAAGGTCTCTATGTGCAAGTTAGCCATTTTTAAGGTTCCGTTTTTAAAACAGGAACATTGCGATGCAGCAGAACCAGAGATATTTTTTTTTATTCTGCACACTTCTCTTCCTCAATACCTACATTACCCACAATGTAATGAGTTCTTACATTTAAAAAAAACAGTTTGCAGGACAGATTTTTGTGGATGAAAGGGGCAAGAAGTTACTTGAATGTTGAGATGTTTTTAAAAGTCATTTTCAAACATAATTATCGTGATTACAAAAACAAAGTGCTCCCCTCTGCTGAAGGACAGACAACAGTAGCACCGGTGGACCCTCTCTGTTCACACACCTGCTCCTGGCAAAACTTTATCATGGCAATTGCCTGCTATTTACTTTGATCTACCTCCACTGTGACAACCGGGGATTAACGGATAGTCAGGGATACGATGTCATAGAGGATTTAGGGATAGATTTTTGATTTACTAGCGTCCCGTTTTGTTTCTGGATGAGACATGCGAAAGTTGACCTCGAAAAACTATTGGATTTGGGTATCCTAGCAACGGCTGGAAAATGGAGCAGTAATTGTGTAAAAAGGCGGCGACAGACAAGTCTGTCACAACAAGTACTTTTTACCTGTCCTTCCTGTGTCCTCAAAGGACAGGGCTGTCTTTTCATTAAAATTGAAAATCATCATTCATATCCATGTAAATATTCCTCTATTTTGTTACAGATGGCCTAATAGAGCTTAGTTGCTGTGTTAACTAGTGTTGCATAACATTAATTATTATGCGTAACCCTTTGTGGCCTTTGTATGAACAAGCTAATCAGCCCCTAACCATTTGCTTATGACAAAAGCATCAGATCTGAAAGCTTTCCTTGGATTTTGGAGATCAACAGTGGTGAGCCAAGTCAAACAACAGACATGTTTGAGCACGCCGGCCTTCTGAGTCAGGCCCTCCTTTTAATCTGGCCCCTACACGACGCCAAACTCAACAGCTCTAAAGGGCCAAATCCCAAAATCGAAAAAGCTTTATCTCTAGATTTCCAGTCAAAACTTGCAGCAAATCCTCTGCTCTCCCTATCCATTTCACCCTCCCCTGCGCCTCAGATTTTCTCTCTTTCTCACTTATTTTTTCTTTCTTTCCTGCCACGAATACTGATTCCGCAACAAAATAATTGTCTTTTTTTCGGTGATCCCCTCATTAGGTGAGAAAAAGTTCACGGAAGTGCATTATACTGTATGCAGGAGGAGCTATATTATAATACATACACTAGTCAATTGTATGCTATTTTATATGTATATTCCACTACATTTTGAAGGCAAATATAAAAACTATTATAATACTACATTTATTTGATAGCCTTAGTTACTTTGAAAATATAGATTACAAAATATAACTAAAATAGCTAAATACATTATTATATATTATCAAAAGGTAAGCTACCCAACAGTATATACTGTAAAATACTTTAGAATTAGCCCCACCTTTACCAGCTGCAACATTAAATGTAAGTACACATGACTGCATGATTCAATATTATAAACATTTACATAATATATATGCTTGTGAAAAGGCCCATTCTGCATAGTAAGTATGTTTACTTTTGGTACTTTTCTTTGAAGCTAATACTTTTGCACTTTTTACTTAAGTAGCATTTTGAATAAGAACTTTTACTTGTAACACTGTAGTGTTGCTACTTTCACTGGAGTAAAATGTCTGAATACTTCTTCCACCACTGACGTATACAATCCAGTAAATAGTCTTGAATTATATTGATTGTATTAGGCTAAATAAACCATACTACATGATATATTGATCCTATAAAAAGGTCTTTTAAAGTGAATGATTGTTCCTAGTTATTTCAGGAAGCAAATGTAATATTTAACAACAAATAGTATGCTTTATGAATAGCAGGCTATTACTGGCGCTACATTGTGCTGTTTGTCACAGTATTTGTTCTCTTCCTCTCCCTATCTGTCTCATTCGGCTCTCTATACAACTGGTTTGAAGCTGTGTAAGTGAATAGCAATGTCACCAATTATACGCAGCACCAAATAGCCAATCAGATTCCTCCTCACTGTTGTGAGACAGAGATAACAGGAAACATCTCTTTTTCTATTTATGTCACAGTGTGACTGGAGGAAGGGGGGATGGGGGGGGTGGAAAAGCGACAAGTGACAACTGGAAATTGCTGATAGAAGTTTGCCGATGTCACATGTCTCAGATTATTGATTACATTTCAAATGGTGACACAGACACATACAAACACATTCCCAATGAAGGGGGGGGTAAGTCACAGAGAAATGTGTTTGGCAGTCATATCGTTAGTTATGGTAGAAATCATAGTCAAGGAATGGCTACTTTTAACGTAAAATGTTTTGGCTTGAACTGTTTTACAATACAAAATGTGTGCAAATGATGTTTTATATCAATATTTCATTTTATTAAGCTTTCAGTGGTGATTTTTTAAGTGGATATTTTGAGAAAGTGGTGGCCAGGCAGCAGGAAGATGAGAATATGTATAATCATCATAAATGACCTATACATCACTGACAAAACCTTACAAAAAAAACACACTTGTGAAATGTTTTTTCACATGTTAAATGTCATATGTGAAACGTGGAATTTTTTTCATGTGCAATAATGTCCCAAAAATGCATATGCATTTATCATAAAGTTGTGAATTTAACACTTTTCAAATGTGCTTTACATGTAAAATGACTAACACGTTCCTATATTATGTGAATTTATCTACAATCTTCACATTTTCAGCTGTGTTTCAGATGGGATAGATTTGTGTGACATTTAGTTTTTCTTTGTAAATATTGCAGGAATATTGTGATAAAAACAAGTACACACACACACACACACACGGATCAACATGGTTATACAACAGACAATCAGGGGCGTAGCACAAAACTCTGGGCCCTGTAGAAAGGCATTTTCTATGGGCCCCTCCCCGCATCCACAGCTATTCATTCTAGCATATTGTTGGTCCCTCCTCACATGAGGGCCCTGGGTACTCAGTCCCCCTTTTTCCCCCCAAAAGTGCTGAGATTGAGACAGAATGTGAAAAGGCAATGGCACTTTAGATGTGGATGATGGTGAGGAAGAGATCAAATTAAACTTTGGGAGTTGAAGACATTGAAAAACCAAAAACAAAAGGGGTTTTGTGGGCGGGATGAAGACAGAAGGAACAGGCTAGTTGTTGCAGCCCACAGGTAGTGCTAGTTTCCCTGGGCCTCCACTAGGTGCAGCAAGAACATATCACAGCAGTAGAAGTGCATCATTCCGTACCGAGGCTGATTCTGCCCTCCTTTATCTGCCTCTCCAACTCTACTTTGCCATACATACACACATACACTCACAACACATTTTTGTTATGTTCATCTCATTTATTTATTTATTTTTACTGAACTTTCTGCTCACACTGCCTCATTTTTACTTATTTTTTCTTACTTAAGAGATAAACAGATAAACTGGATGTTGAGCTGCAGCTGAGTTACAGTATGTGTGTGCATGTGTGGGGCGAGAAACTGCACACAAAGTGTTTTAAGATGAATACGTACGCGTGTTTTGAAAGTGTCGTCCCATCAACATATTTGGAAACATATTACATATTGCATGACTCTGACATCATCCTCCTTCAGTTCTTTAATATCAGTGTGTGCGCACACGCATGTGTGAGTTTTTATCTATTCCCAGCAAGGTTTCTTCCCCTCCTCCTCAAAGTGACCATTACGTGTAATCAGTGGAAGCGGACACATCAGTGATGTCAATCAGTCCGAAATGCACCAAGTACTGAGGTTTACAGTTTGAAGTAGGATCCCTGCAGAAAACTGCTCATTTAGCATCAGGCTTCAGGGCTTCGAGTGCCGTGCTGCAAACAACATCAGTGCACTCTGGCTACTAGTTTGCTTCTTTCATTATTACGGTGGTTTTGCAATACTGTAGGGTCAGAAAGAACATAATTCCTATTGTCAGCATCCTAAAGGAAGCCTTTTCAAATATTAATTTGCTAGCTGATGCATTTTTATGTAACCACACAGATCAGTTGAAAACAGTTAGGAACAAAAAATATGTATTGGCACGAAACATCCAGCAGTAAAACTAAGCCACTGTGAGTTTCATGTTTGTTTCTAAGATCTATTAAAAAGCTGGCATACAACTGCTCAAACAATGTAGATTTTTGTTAAAGGAACACGCCAACTTATTGTGACTTTAGCTTATTCACCATACAATTGGCAAAATTCAAGTCCATACATCCCCTTCTCATCTCTGTGCAACATGCACAGTATGTATGAACTTGTCTAACAGAGAGTGTTGTAACTCTGTCTGACGCACCCACCACTAGCTTAGCCTAGCACAGATCCTGGAGGTCCAACTAGCCTAGAATGTCCTTCTAGATTTGAAATTGCTCTGGAAGAGAAAGGCATGCGTGATCTAAGGTTTTTATGACTTGATTCCAAAACAGGCACAAAAATAATAGTAAAATGAATCGGAATGGAAGATGACTGAATCACTACATTCAGCCATTCTGATCGCTGTTGCAAGCCCCACTTAGATTCCCATGTGACCATTTAGACTTAAAACTAATGCAAATGATTCACAAGTACTTCACTGGAAGTTATTTGTTTAAACAAATTGTCACCCAGTGTAAAAGCATTGCATATTAGAGCACATCCCCATGTACTGATTGTGTTGGGTGATACTGAGCTGCTTTTGCCTGGTGGCTGTACCCCCGGAGACACATCATTACAATAAGCTTCAGTAGAACATATACACTGGCTATAGCTATGTCATTAATGGTACTTCTTGACAATAAAAATATAAAGAAACAGAAGTCCCCTGAGGGTGGAACTGTATCCCGCTCAGGGTATTATTGTCAAGGAAAATGACAAGACACGTTCATCACCGTTCATCAATCAGTATTCAATCAGTGTTTTTGCTCAGCCATTATAATGCTTAGCTGGATGAATGTAGAAAAAAACTATTTGCATCTGTATCTGTTCATTGCAAAAACACATCTGTATTTGGATTTACACCAGAAGAGAGTGCATGGGGCGTACATTGGGCATACATCTAAACTGCTTCATTTTCTACTTCAGATGTATGCGTGTAGTGGCTCACAAAATAAAATATTTGAACCATTTAATATAGGTCCGTTTTTTTTTCCTATGAAAAGTGAAAAATAAGAAAGCTATTTGCAAAATTGTGCCATAATGGCTCATTGCCTCCAAGTCTTTTTGACCTATATTGGATTACATTTAGCATCATGAAAAGTCATGCTGAATAAACTACTAATTACATACCTGATACATCTGAATTCATAAGGAGAACCTTTTTGTATATAGTTTATAGTAGTAAAATCCGGAGATTCCAGCAGTGCGATTGTGAAGTTTGTTTGTTTATTTAAATTATAGCTGGTATATAGGGCTGAAACGATTCATCGAGTTACTCGAGTAACTCGATTACAAAAATTCCTCAAGGCAAAAACTCTGCCTCGAAGCCTCGTTAAATTCCTATGACGCGCACTATACACCACTAGCGCGTGGTACATTTTGAATTTAGTTGGCGCGATGGCGGAGAGTAAAGATGTCCAGAAATGGCAGAGAATGTCTAAAGTTTGGGATCATTACATACTAAAAAAGGAGGAGAACAAGGTGCAATGTGTCTACTGCAAAGTAGACCTGGCATACCACAGCAGTACGACGTCAATGATTCAGCATCTGAACCGAAAACATCCACTCCACGCTGTTTCACCAAGCGTCGCTGAAACAAGGTAACGTAGCCTAAGCAGCCGCTGATTTTAATCGCATACTGTATTTGTAGCGATGTAGCGATGCGGTTTGACTAGATATGATGTTTAGCTTTGATGTTTTTAAGTAGTAAACTTATTTACGTTCAATTGCAAGAGAGTATAGCCTAAAAAAAAGAACCCCTTCTCACACACACACACACACACACACACACACGCATGCACCCTCGTCTCTCTCTCTTCCTCACGCACGGCACGCCTGCACACACAAACACACACACAGGTTGCTAGGTTACCATAGCAAATAGGCTCACCCTGGAAATGATATATTATTTGTTAGTAGCCTAATGGTAAATGCTGCAGGTGTAGAAATCTACATAAAACAGATATTTCCTTTGATGTCAGGGCTAGATTACAGCATGAAACTAAATTAAATTAAATTGCCAAATGTTGGAGTTGGAATACATACCTCTGTTCTTTTGAGAAATAAAAGCCAAATGCTTGATCATTTTACAGCCACATCATTTTCCGTTTGTTTTGGTTGTTTAAAAACGCAAAAAAAAAATATGTATCGATCGCTAAAGTGCTAGATTAATCGATTACAAAAATAATCGATAGCTGCAGCCCTACTGCTATAAGTTTCTACAGACTCTTATGAGCTCGCTTTTGTTAAGTATAATGTGTAAATCTGAGGTCAGGTTTTTTTTCATATTCAATAGCACCAATACCATCTCATGCCTCCAAAAGTGCAAATGTATTATCTGTGGCTCATTTCAGCTTGAAACAAACCATGTTCCCTCTAAAATTGCTAAGTGTCATTTACACAAAAATGTAAATAGGAAAGACAATTGGACTTTTGAATGACAGAAAGGAATAACCGCTGGTGACTTGTCACTTGATGCGGCAGTTAAAATGCAGCCAATGTTTTTTGAATAGGAGTGTGTTCCCCCAAGCTTTCACTTGTTTTGTGTCATTACAAAGGGACATGACATATCATAGCCATGCATCCCCCCTGCCACTAACCGAACCTGACACCTCATGCCACCTTGCATTCTCGCCCACATCACAGGGAGAAAATTCTAACTTTTTTTCTTTCACATTTAGTACAAAAGCCCTTTTATATGAGCAGAAAATAAAAATCCTGACTGCGACTCAATTGTGATGAATGGTTGTTTTTTAACACACTTGCTTCTAACTCTCATTCAAATGTCGCCCAAGCAAGTCCAGTTACTCTTGTCTTTTTATTAACAGACAGTAGAAAGGGGAGAATGTGGAAAAACGGAAAATCCCCTACAGGGTTGTTTGTCTTTGTGATTCCAAAACTAGCGCCAGCCCAAGTTCGGAATTACAACCACCAGTGAATGCTTGGATGTTAATTAAAGAATGCAAATTTCATGTTTCTGGTCCAAGGCTGACACACACTCAAGGCCCAGAGGTCCATAAGAGAGAACACACACACACCACAACGCACGCAAACAGCAAAATACACACATTTTGAAGGCTTATGCCCGTGCAAACGTGTGCACGCACACAAACATGCACACCCAACTGAAGGCCCTAATCAGTCTGTCTCATCCCCTTTGTTCTAAAAGATAGAGATAAGACAGTTGGCGAAGCAAATGACCTTATGGGGTTGCTCAACTCAGGAAGCTGATTATACAGAAGTTACATGTTCATAAATGTGTTTACCAATATGCAAAGAGAAGCCATAAAGTGGGTCAGAACTTTTGGGAAAGTTTGCAAAAGGGGAACATAGGCTGCATATGAATGCAAAGTTTGGGTGGGAACACCCACGGAGAGAGGAAGACTGAATGCAAGACACATATACACATATTTTTACTTCTCCAGTGAATTCAAAGGTACTGGCCCCAGACAAACATTTCATTTTCTTAAAACTGTGAATAAAGTGTCTCATTAACTAGTTTTACTTTAAATGAACAGATTGCATATTAAAATCTCTTACTCCTTTACAGATACTGTAGCGTGTGTCATGATAAGGCTACGACCACATCAGGCGTAGCATTTGAAGCCAGTCTTGTTAACGATGTCTTGAACTGGCATCTTTCAGATTTATGTGCCTACAAGTTCAAATATTCGAGCAGAATAGAAAAGCCTCAAACTACATTTAGTCCATTTAGCGCCCTGAGATTCCAACCTAATGACGGAGGAAAATCTGCCATCATTAGCTATTTTGATAAAGGAAAAAAAATAAAATATGGATCAATAGAGTGTAAGAAAAGTTCCATTGCAGGTGCAGCATTAGGTCACAGAGGAATTAACATTATAATATAATTATAATTAAAACCATGTTGGCTCTTAAACAATTAATCTAAAAATACATAATTCAGTAAAGAAAACATTAGCCTAGCATATAGCTTACAATATGTGCACTGATACAGTATATGCGGACTAACTTTTTCTTTAGTACGCGCCCACACACACACACACACACACACACACACACACACACACACACACACACACACACACACACACACACACACACACACACACACACACACATGGCATGCATGTAACATGTGACCAGATCACAGTAGTTCATCAGCAGGAGGCCACTTATATGCCAGTTTGAACCCAGTGACAGTGCATGCTCACTCTCTGTTTCTTACAAACACACACTCATGCACACAAACCTGACAGCTCTGAAATTACATGGCTGGGGCTTTTTTGGCATGTGGCATGATTGCTTTGGCATCTGACACCAAAAACTGTGCACTGGTGCATTGGCGTGTGCGTTTCCTGTGCACAGTTGACGTGCTCCGTCACTTAATGGGAGTTCCTGTGTGTGTGTGTGTGTGTGTGTGTGTGTGTGTGTGTGTGTGTGTGTGTGTGTGTGTGTGTGTGTGCGTGTGTGTGTGTGTGTGTGTGTGTGTGTGTGTGTGTGTGTGTGTGTGTGTGTATGCGCGCGCCTTGTTTGACACATTTCTATGTGTTTCTAATGAAGCACAAACACTCTTAAAATGGAGGTATTCTTACTGACCTTAAAGGTTGTGTCAGGTGTGCTTCACATTCCTTTACTATTCCTTTTAATAGTTGAGACACGTGCACATTGCAGTTAAACTCTCCCTGTCTTCGGAATGTAAAATGTCTATGCAAAAGCTGCTAAATTCTTGGCAAACACCAAACATTATTGCTTTTCTTCCCTTCACTCTAGCATCAAGTTGAGCTGTAGTCACGGCTGTGTGTGTGGTTTTCGGGAAAAATAGCTGGAGATACTGAGAGATATTGCTGAGTTCTTGTAAGTATGCATAGGCTCATTTCTGCTGTGCTTACAATTTTTCAGAGCAGTCAGAGCAAACTTAATGCTGAGCCTGTGGAGATATAGTTTCATTACTCTTGCATAATGGGTCAAAATTCATTTTCCTTTCTCCCTCTCTCTTTATGTATTGTAAGTATGCTATCAATCATACATACGGTACACGTGGAGAAAAAAAAGTTGGATGGAAGAAAACAGAGATGTTTGCATGCATACATGTTCATGAATACATCATAAATACACACACACACACACACACACACATACACAAACATACACAAACATACACACACACACACAAACACAAACACACACACACACACAAAACAACAAGCTGCACAAATACAGACTCAGAAACAACTACATGTGCACAAGCAGGCGCGGTGCTACGTTACAACGATGCTTTTAATTCAGTAATAAAAGAAAACAAATTACCTTGTCCACTTTGACAAGCTAATATGTTGTTTCAGAGCTCGGTGCCCTGCAGGCCACAGTTACAGCGTAATGCTTATTTTTCCACCAGATATATTTCTCTTTCAAAATGCTGCAAACTTTATGAAAGACACAGCAGCAGGAGAGTTTAAAGGCCCAATCTGTACTTAGACAACAACAAAAAACCCAAATGATAAAATAGTTCCTCCGACTGAGAGCTGAGGGAGGGATTTGTTAGAGCTGTTGCCTAAACTCGGCAATAAATGATGAATAGAATATGACACAATAATTGCATAATATGTACATCTTCAGTATGTTGTTTCCCTTGCTTTTAGAGCAATGTGTTAAATTTGCTCAGAGGATAAGTTTATATAACTGTAGCAAAATAATTTGTAAATCCTCTTTACCTTCACAATGGGGAAATCTGACTGTAAGCGGGAGACTTTCTACAGTCTGGTGGGCAGTTAGGAAAGGGGCTTGAACTATGAATTAGATTTTGTTTGAGTATCTATTAGGTTTTGCAATGATGCGTTTTGTTGTAACAGCTTTTCGAAGAACAGGTTGTTTTTCCCTGGCTGCTTTGCCAGATCCCGCTGTTCTATTGTCTTTTAGTCTTGGTAGGTGCCAGTGAGTTCCTCAATCAACAAGATTATTGAGGTTTATTACATTTTTGGTCTTGTTTTCATAGTTTTGTCCATCATTCCTATCTGTGCTTGTAACATTGGGACATGGTGCTCTATCCTTTTCCTTCCCAGTCAGTAGAAAATGTGTGAGTGTGTCTTCCATTATAAAGTCCCTTTCACACATGCACTGCAACCCTGAATTTAAATAGACATTATACAGAGAAGATGTATGTGATCGCAAATGTCAAAATCTGAAGGATCGGATATTGATGGTCCTTAACCTGCCAGCTACCTAGTACAAAGTCTGTGTAAACTCTGTTTTAGTCCATGTGTGAATAGAGCAGGTCATTGACCGGAGAATTAACAGCCAGCAAGTTGGAGTGTTGATGACGTTTCTATTATGCAGCTGGTGTGAATCCTTCTGTCGTTCAGGGCTGCCGCTAAATCGTCGTCGTTATAGACTTTGGTTGTTTATGACAAAATTACAAACCGGCTTGACCAATGTGTAATACGTACGTATCGTGTAATGTATAATTTCCTGTAGGTGATACGGAAAATCTCCTGTTGTGTGCTGCATGTGTAAAAGGGCAACTCCGAACAATTTTCCTGATTCCCAAATGACAAAATGGCACCTCACAAGAAAAAAGCAGCAACTCAAACACCTGAGGCTCGGCAATGAAACCATGTTCCCTGATCTCAATTATTTTTGTGAATACATTGTTTATTACCAATACAAATGATGACCAAAATTATTTGTAATTTTAATAAATCCCTATTATCTTCTACGCAGTCACAAAATACCCAAAGGTCCTGGGACGGACATTTTCCCTGAATTTGCATGATGTTAATCCATCCATCTGGTGCTCCTAGAGGGTTCACAAAAACACCCAGAGTTGTTTTCTGTGAGCCAGGTCTGGGTGGATGTGTCTCTTGCACCATCTGCCACGCACCTCGTAAAAACTGCATCCTGTCAAAGAAGTCCATAATAACATGACAAATGTGTCAAAAGTCATACATCATTTATGTGTGACGGTTAGTTTCTGAACTTGAATAAACTGCTTGGATTGCATGGCTCGTTTCTCCGACACAAAAAGGTGAAGCGAGCTCCGCCACAATATTCTCTGCCTGAATCAGCCCAATAAGCATGAAGGACAGTGGGCCAAATTTAACTGTCTGTGAAGACAACATTCCGAGAGTTTATGACCCTTGGCCTTCACTGTGTCCCTCCAGGCGTAGGGCTCGATGCTTGTGGTGCAGTCTGGGATGCGTGAAGGCGTTAATGACTCTTGACTCTACAGTTTGGCTTTGTCAGCCAGGCCAGCTGGGTATTAATCTTCATACTTTTGTTGCTTGTGCCTGCTTGTATCTGTCTTCCAGTGGGAAAGAGAGGTCAAGGGAGGGAGATGAGAGTGTGTGTCTATGTCTTAAACCCTCGCCTGCTTAATTAGAAATCTCTCCAACTGTCATGGGCTCCTTGCTCGTATCCCAAGAGTTTCCGTTATTATTTCATGCCACTGTCTTGTACCCTAATCAAAATGGCCGACCAGCAATTAGGCCCTTCTGCAGAATACCCTTTTCAGTGGTGAGTAACCCTCTGTGGACATGAGGACCTGTTTACTAACAGAGGAACATTGGGAAGATTTTCTTTCTTTATCCTTTACAAAAAGGATAAATATAGAAAATGATTATTTGTTAAGTGTTTTGTTCGTTGTACAGATGGAACATTTCAACTACATATACACACTCTCCAGAAAAATGGAAATGAAATCAAACTGAGCTATCAAAGACTACCTTGCATGCAATTCAGTGTTTCCAACAAAAGTGGGCCAATTACATGAAACTCACACACACACACCACCCAATCATAGCCATTTGTAATGGATTATGTTTGGTGTAGCCATTTTGCAGGGGTCACCACAACTTAGCAGTGCATCTGCCCTTTGTCGACTTCATGTTTTTGTGTAGATGAGTCATTTTGGAAACATGATTAATTCATCCTCATCTAACCACACACTACAGCATCGGATAGATTACTGAAACAGCGGGCGAGGTAGATGGAGGAGAAAAAAGGACAGCGAGAATGATGAGAGGGAAAAATGAATCGGAGTGGGGAGGAGGGGGGGGCAAAAGAGTGAGAGGGAGCAGCGGATATTAGCGAGAGAGCGATAAGGGAATCTTGAGATGGAGAGGACATAACATAAAATGTGTGCACACAAACATACACCCACATACAAACAAACAATTCCACTTTACTCAGCTGTACTCTATAAATCAATACTCATTTTTTCCCTCTCCGAGCAAACCAACCATCAGTACATTCCCTTGGCAAACAAGGAGCTGGGCTGCGGCTGGGGTCCCGTGTGGACCGATGCCACCGCAGTGACGCCACCAAGTCCTTAACAGCACAAATGTGACCTTTAGCTTCCTTCAGAGAGCCTTCCCTTATCGGGCTGTCCGGGTGCCTCTCTCGCTTTCTGTTGTCAGACAGCTATAGTGACCTTTATGTAAGCCAGCATGAGGATGTAGTCTTCTCGAGTCTTTGGGCTCGAGACACCTACCTTCCTCCAGCACTGCCCCATTGCCCCAGACCAAAATGTGTTAACTTTTAAGTGATGGTTGTAAGTTTTCTCCAAGTCAGTGATATTTCCAAACTCTGCTCATTTGCTACTTCAAGTTCAAGTTTCTTTGGGGGGGGGGGATGGCAGCAGCTGACTTGCCTGAAATACCATAGCTGTTAAAGACAGACAGACAGACACAGAAATCTTTATCTATGTCTGAGCTTAAAGAATGTACATTTACCAGGAAATTGAGTCCTGCAGTCTCATAGTGTAAGACAATACAAAGATAAATTGTATGTTCAGTGTCGTTGGTCATGTGGCTCTGCCGTGACAGCCTAGATATCCTCATTTTTAGTGTGGTTCAAGCTCCTAAACCGCTTCCCATAATGCAACCTGTGCTAGACCCCTCCCTGCCTGGTAATTGTCCATTTCTGTCAGTCTTCACATTAATAATGTGTAGTCTGGGTTTACGTTGCAGTCCTCTTCTCTCTAGTTGCTAATAAAGGCATACAACAACTAAGATAACCCTGATGACATCACCAAGGGTTATTTTTTTCAGACTTTAGAAATATCCTTCTAGAGCTACAGAATACATCATAACATCTATTTTCACAGTAGTAGTAGCAGTAGGGAGTAGGAGTCCCCATGACACACGGACGGACCGTGACGTGTACACTTTGTGGAGTTCCCCTTTAAAAGCCTCACGGTAAGATCTGTCGGACACATGCATGAACGCCCAGATGCGAGCTCACATTCCAAAAAGTGTCCCAGTTTGCAGAGATCACAAGGACAATGTTCATGGTTCACATTCTTCACTTATCTTTTATGTCTCAGACACATCGGACGATGATCCATGAGGTCAAGCATGCAGCTCAGCAGACTGATAAAAATGGCTTTTAAATGCCTTGATTAATCTCTGGTGTGAGGTTTTTTTCCCCCACTGTGGGATCACTAGATTATCACTCTTGAATGAACGAATGGGAGACTGTGCTAGATCTTGACTTTAGGGTTTTCTTATCACCCAGTTTGACATATACCACAGGTATAAGGAGTCTCAAAGCAGAGTTTTTCTCAAGCTTTTTCAACATAAACTCCAAGCTGAGATCTACTACATGATACATGGGACAATCTCAAGTTAGAGTGAAAAACCTCCACTATTATTGCTCTTTAAGCTGAGCTTTATTGAGATTTTATCTTGCTTATTCAATTGAATTTACCCAAAGAGCCTGTATACCGCTAACGTAATGGTAAAAGCTTGTGTGTGAGGATCCAATTTCAAACGAACAGTCAGCAAGATCTTTTTATATCCCACCGTTCACGAGGAGAATATTTCCAGAACCACATGCATTTCATGCAATTACGTTTGCAGAATGAAATCACCGCTGATTTCTATTCAGACGTCTGACACCTTTTTTCTAACCTTGTAGAACTTCTCATTGTTTCATCATTATGTGAGAAAAAAAAAAATCTCATTATGTGTAACAATTCCCTTGTCTTTATGTAAGGGGCTGTGATGCAAATTCCTCAAATGCTGGCTTCATCATGTATGCTCACCACCTCCAGGTACCAGGAATTAATGAGCATTTCTGTGCTGCACCTGAGCATCATCATGCAGCCTAGTGGAGCGGCCAATTTCCCTCCAACTGGCACTGCCCTCCTAGTTAGCTGCTAAACCCCCTAAGGCAGTGAAGGATTGTTTTCAGCGGTTAATTGACAAGATCCTGGTGGTATTCCACATACACACACATTCGTGTGTGTGTGTGTGTGTGTGTGTGTGTGTGTGTGTGCGTGTGTGCGTGCGCCTCCCATGCAGGGATGCCACCTGCGTAAGATGACCTCCCCACTGAGACGTTTGCTTTAAAGTAAAGGTTGCGCTACTCACCAGCACATCCCTTATATAGAGTTAAATTATACACATCTAGTGACTATCTTTTACTACGCTTTTCCAATTACAGGCTTTGTCAAGTCGTGAGCAAGCCAATGAGTCAACCTCGATTGGCTGTTAATGAGTGAATATTATTTGATGTTAATGTCTCATCAAAACTTCTGAAAAGTCAACGCAAATAAAAGTGTCTGCTTTCCAGACAGCGATAACCATACATTATTGTAATGGCGATGAGTTTTATAGATGTTAAGATCATTAAACCTGTTCAGCATGTACTGAACATTGTAAAAAAAAGAAAGAAAAAAAAAAAGCCTAAAATTGGAATTAAGAGCTTTTCGCACAGCAGCAGCAGCAGCGGTGAGTAAGTATTATTGAGTCGAGAGGAAGGAGGAGAGGAAATGGCCCTGAACAAAATGGGCCCGCCGTCTGCTTGTTGCTGTGTCTGTCTATCGGTTTGTGGCGGAGTGACAAAGAGCCTGAGGGGGAAGTGATTCTGAGGCTCTGACTTTGCCAACAGGCAACTAATCCCCAAACAAAGCTCAGCTGACCTGAAGCTGGCTGTCTGCGGCATTCACAACTCAGACACACACACGCGAAGACACCAAAATCCATATGCACATTTTGTGTCTTGCACAGACAAGTACACACTCGCCCTCGCGAGCACACGCACACTTGTGGTTTTCTCGGTAAGCATTCATCTGTGTGTCTTTCGGCACTATCGATGTAAAACAACCGCAGTACAGTATGAAAACAAAATAACTTCAGATTGACAGCAGAGTCTGCATCATTAAGTACCATCTGGAAGAAAAAAAAATCATTACCACGTCTTAACAGTACAAGTAAACTAGCTTTCACAAGTCAACAGCGCTATAGTCAAATGTGCAGAGAAACAGCTGTGGACACTTGTGTCCTAAATGACGAGGAGACCTTAAGAGGGCTCCAAAGTCCAAATCTGTTCTCATGCTTTGAGAGCTTTTTGTGGCTCCAAGGCAACATAGCAAGAACATTTTATCACAAAGACGTGACTTCTTAATCTTGATTATCAAATGTGGTTAGCGACAGTTATTCGAAGTGAGACTGAGTACAAGGAGTCACGGGTAAAGAGAGCTTAGAATAAGGGGTATTTCAGTATGGTCAAGGTATCCTTAGCTTATGTATATATTACAGTTTTTTTCAACTGCTAACACACATTTTCAAAACTGTCTCCGTTTTTCAAAACCCTACACACAATTCCCAAAAATGCAAAATGCCCCACATGTCCTTCAAAATGAAACACTGCATTCAAAATGCTATAAACACATCTCAAAATAAAGCATTTGCATCAAATGGCAAACACTTTTTTCATAATACTACATTTTTGGATATACCATGTACACACTGTTGTTCTAAAGCTCTTTTGTCTTTCATAGGCTTATATCTACATTTACAATGTTCCAGAGTGAAAGTAATCTGCTGAGAGTGGTTGGAAAGTGCGAAATCTGACTTGTTCGAATGATGACAACAGCCTACAGCATTGGAAGCCGCTTTTATTTACCTCCCTCTCTGTCTTCCTGTGTTTCTCTTACCCCCACACCTTTCTCTGCTCCACTCAGAGACATTATATCTCGGCAATTTAGCTCATACAGTCCTCTCTAAGTCATCAGTGCTCCTAATAGTACTGTTACCATTCGCCTCTGTAATTCCTCCTTGATGGAGAGAAAAAATTATAATTCTAAAATATTATTATCCCCATTCCCTCAGGTGACAAAGAATGTAGAAAATTATATTCTATCTAATCTATTCCCGAATATGCACGGGATCTCTGGCCCGGATCATAATCTTCAATGCAGATACATTGTTGAACATTCGTGCATGATTTGCATTACCACATGGATGCAGGGGAAGAAGTTAGGGGATGTTTCAGGATATTTAAAAGCCCATAGGAGGGAAGGTCTTATACAGAGACTCAGGCTTATGTGTCCAGTGCTGGCACAAGATCGATGGCTGTGTCACCCATCAAGGCGATTTATAAGCGTAAAGCTGAAAACGACAAAGGATTTTTTTATAACCTTGAGTAAAGAGTTGAACTGACTTCAACCTCAGACTCCCCAAACAAAACTCCCTGCGCAAATGGCTGCCAGAGCCTGGCTTGACACTGTCTCCTGGACCAACAGGCTCCAATTTTAAAGGTGTCATTCATACAAGCAAGGTGTATAACTTTCTCAACGGGTGAGTCATTTCACATTCTCAAAATCGTGACCCCTGTTCCTACCAGGATGGAAGATAGCCTCTCTATCGATTGAACCATTTCAAACACATCTACTGGAATAAGGAGATCGGTAGCATTTTTGCTACATTATGTACTGGAGTTAAAAACATATTTATTTTCCAGACAGACATGAAGAAAAATGCATGCGTGCACACATGGACATACACACACAAGACAAACACATATTCACCAGCGAAAGGAATCTCCCCAGAGAGGTGCTGTGCACACAGTGTTTACTGCTCTCCTCAATTATTGATTAGTTGTTTTCCTTCTGTTATGAGAGACCACCCCATATGAACAGGGAGAAGGGCTCGCTCATAAAAACTGCAGTAGGACTCTTGCTCCAACCAGACGGTGCTTTATTGACCTCGGCCTCCCTCCTAAACAGGACACTTGCTTCTCTTGGCACTGTCTCGCTCTCTATGTTGCTTCTTTTTTTCTATTTTCCATCACTATCTCTTATTTGTCTCATTTAGTCTCATATTTTCTTCCCTCTCTCTCTCTCCCAAGCCAAATCTCTCTGGACCATAATCATAAACTGGACTGCAGACTGTGCACAGTACAAAAAAAAAGAAGAAAAAAAAAGCTTGTTTGCACTAAATTATTATGAATCATTTACAGTTAGAGGTACAGAAAATAATTTTCTGAGTGCAGTGTGATGCACATTTTTGGCAGGACATAAAGTAGCAAAGGCTTCTTGAGTAAGAAATGTGGCTACCACTCTTTCATAAGGAATCCGTTAGAAAGGTGTAAATCAGTAATGCTTCATAGATTAGTTATACGCTGAGGTGAGGCTGAGGTGTCCTTGCACAAGGCACTGAATACAAGAAGCTGAGCTAACAACAAAGTATGAGTTGCCCAAACTGTTGACTCCTATATATATAATTTATTGAACTATGGCCCTTTGAACATTCTACCTAACCCAACTCTCTGTGCTTTCTACTAGCATGTATATATTCAATTCTAAATTCTAAGAAACACTTAAGACCTGGCAATAAAATTCCCTTCCAGTGGCAGGGTATCTTGGCTTGCCAGCCACATAAGGATCTCAATAATGGCATATTGGCTGTGGCACTGCCGCTCCTGACGATGGAAGATAAAGTGCAGTAATGGAAATGCCATCCTGTTACAGAGGCGGGGGCTCCGGCGTCGACAAGAAAACAAAACAAAGTCAATATTGAAGAAGCGAAAACAATGTGGAAATAGAAAATTGTCAAACGGCAGTCCGACTTGGCAGGGGGAAAACAATCTCAAATGGCATGCAAAACAATGTCAGTGATGGGGTTGTTGTTTTAGTGTGTGTGTGTGTGTGTGTGTGTGTGCGTGCGTGCGTGAGTGAGAGGAGGAGAGGTAGAGCATGTATCCTTCCACAGCTTTTTGTCAAAGGCGGCGTAAAGTAAGGTGGCATGTGGTATCTAAAAGGCTCCACACGCAGTCCCAGCTTGCCCACCTGTTCTGCTCCTGCTTTGATTTCAGCTTGAGAGAGAAGCAGAGAGCCTCTTGCTGATCAAGCTAAGCATCCACAGGCTTGGCTGTAAGGTGTGCAGAAACAAAGTGAAATTGCCCTGCTACTTTTTCTTTTTTTTCTCCTCTTGTAATATGCAGCAATTCAAAAGAAAAAGTAGGGAAAGACACTACAAATTCACAGGTGAGTTTAAAGGCATGGCTAATTAAAGATGTTTAACGTCAAAACGTTGACAAAGCGCCCTCTTTTCGGCTGTTGTGTTTGCCCACCTCGGGATACTTTTATGCATCTGAGGAGAAGAGTGCAAGGTGGTTCGGGAGGGGCAAAGAGGGAATCATTCCTCTCACTGCGGAGTTAAGCAAACTGTGAAAAAGATGAGACAGAGACAGAAAGGGGAGAGAGAACGAGAGATGTCGACAGAGACAGAAACACAGTATCAGAGAGGTAAAGAACGGCAGAGCACTTCAGGGCATACCCAACTTAGACATGGCCATAAATGATTAAAGGCCCATTTCCCATTCTGACAAGCCTACCAATCTTTGCACAGTGTAATGGAAGCCAAAGTGAAACGAGCATGGAGCACTGGATTTGCATCAAGCAATCGCCAAAGAGATGTTTAAAAAGAGCAGGAGGGGGCGGAGAGGAGGAAGGATTGCACAGAGAGGTTTTTACTATTATGGTCTGTTTAACTGGGGGATATTACCTGTTTACCCAGCTGCCGAGGGCAAGCAGCATTTTGTTTGAGGTCATCCTGTTAATATTCCTCCCAGCGGTGCACTGTCTGTCAGTAGGGATGGTTGCATTTCTGGCCTGCCGGGAGAGGGAGGTTTGTGACCTCGGGAAACAGAGGTAGAAATTGCGCCAGAGGGCCAGTAAGGAGGACGAAATAAATGATGGAGCTTGGAAGGAGATACCATAAAGTCATACATAAAGCACAAGAATATGTGGCTCTGTTGATCTCTAAGCTTGTAGATTTTCACATACTTGATTGAGTTTTGGAGAAGCAGCCTAAAATCTGAAACAAAATAATCTTGCAAACATGTTTATGACTGTAGCGGTAATGTCAGTTAAAAAAATTAAGTCTAGATTTGATTTGATGCACACATCGTCAGTGCACATGGGGAAAGGTGTTGACAAGTAAGCGTATATAATATTTCGAGAAGTATTCTGGAGGTCATCTGAAGTCTCACGTTCGCAAGCACCAAGCAGCACAGTTACGAAGCGATGCATCTGAGGCCATGGATGATGGATTATATTATATATATATATATATATATATATATATATATATATATATATATATATATATATATATATATATATATGTATATATATATATATATGTATATATATATATATATATATATATGTATATATATATAATATTGATAGCTGGTGGGTTTTCCATACACACGAAGTTTGAAATGAGTCCAAACTGAGCAGTCTTTCAATGACAAATCATATCACTCAGTGCCCAAATGAAACAGATGCAGCTTTGATACATTTTGCTCAGCATCACATTATGCAATCTTTAAAAAGACCAGTATTTCCAAATGATGGCATGAAAATGCTTATTCTGTTTGGCCTGTAACTGCCTTTTTTACACACCACTCTGTAGTTGTGCCATGGATCACACATTGCAAATAGCATTATGCAATGGCTCATTTTGCATCTTCATGGGTGCAACGGCAGCATGTCCGCTGTTTTTAAAATGTTACATTTGCTGCTGTTTGGAATGCTGAGGGGCGTGTTAACATGTCCTCGCAGCTCATACAGCACTGTGCTGATTGATGATACACCATGCCTTGACGACTCTCATAGAATGCCACCGTGCTGTAATATACCTGCCCACCACAGTTTGCTATGCATTCGCTGTTATATCCTCCAACTGCATGGCTCCGTTCCCTCAGAGTATGAGATGTCATTCTCTGCTTCGGCTCTGATTTGTTAACGTTTTTTTCTGTTAAACGGCAGGGAATTACTGTATATTCATTTTTACTTTTATAAATCAGAAAATCCTCACTTTGTGCCTCTTTTAAAAAGCGAATTTCATGATGTGACTTTTGAGGGTTCATCCGAGTCTGACACAGATCAGTCACTGTAAGTGCTTTAGTGTGTCGCTCATGTAACAACCTCCAAATGAGCGATGTGACAGCATTTTAATCAATGCCGTATTTTGTCCGGTGGGTTCAAGACCAGGCCACAAACTTCAGCACACACACACACACACACACACACACACACACACACACACACACACACACACACGCACACGCACACACACACATACAGACACGCACACACACATGAGTGTAGGCATTCAGACAAAAACCATAAGATACACCCATGGTACAAGGTGAAGCGTAACAACGGTTAAAAGGCCTTTGCCATTCACTGTCAGCGCTGTCCTCTATGCGCCCGCAAATGTCATCCTTAATGCATCTGATAGCACACAATTAAGTTGGGATTATTGGGGGAAAAGCATATCCAGCCCTATCATCTTCTAACTCATGTAGGAGAGGCTGAGCCATAAAGGCAAAGAGTACGGTAAATAATTCCCTAATAGACAGAACAAACAGCCAGTAGACGGCAGGTCAATTGTCATTCCACTTGGGTGCTATTCAGTGTAATATGATAGGGGACACAGCAGAGATTGTGTGTGTGTGTGTGTGTGTGTGTGTGTGTGTGTGTGTGTGTGTGTGTGTGTGTGTGTGTGTGTGTGTGTGTGTGTGTGTGTGTGTGTGTATGCGCGCGCACACTGATTTTGCCGTACATGTCGTGTGTGGCCATTATCGAGATGCATGGAAACATTGCAGCTCGGATATTGCCTTTTGTCTGAGGCTAAATTTAGTGTAAGGTGTCCCTCCGCCTGCGTTTAATATCACTGCTCAGAGACATCCCCCCTAATTAAGATGTGTGTGATCCTGCCGGGTGTGTGTGTGTGTGTGACTGAAGACCCCTGTTGACTAGTATGCTGAGACACTAACACTCCTGCATGAGTCCATACTGTACATTAGTTCAGTAAAAGACAGTATCGGTGTATACAAGAGTAATATGACACGTTTGATAGAAAAGATTTAGTTAATGTTTCATTACTTTTTTTTCTCATTTGTAAATGTTTCCTGCTCTGTCTCTGCAGAGGAAGATCAATGCTTTACCAGAGAGTTTTGAGACAATCTTGAATTAAAAATACTTAAACTTTTTGATACCTGCAATATTAGTCACATAAAGTTTATTTTTAGTGATGAACAGACAAGATGAAATTACATTTGTCTAATGATTTAACATTGAAACACTGGAACCGAGAGTTTGCTAATCTTTAAAATGTAACTTTAAAAGTATATTATATATAAATGAACCTGATAAAATCAATGTTGTTGCTAATACTTCATCCCTTGATATAAGTGCATGCAGTCAAGTTACTTCTGATTTGCAGGTAAAACATTATTTATTCTCTATTTAAGTGGCCTGATTATTTCTTAATATTTGTATAACAGAGAAATGTTAGAATAAAGTTGAATCATCAATCTTTGAAATAAAGTATTTGTGGAAACAAACAATCATTGAAAGAATGGGTACAGACAGTTTCACTTCAGTATATGGAGGTCCCCTCTTTAATATGTCGACATCGCTTAGGGATGCAAGTCCCCTCATGGCAATTTCTTTAAAAAACATAAAAAAAATCCTACTTTCAGTATTATTATGAAAAAAAGAACTTAAAAGTAAATGTTCTTTTCTATCTTTGTATTTTTTAAATGACCAGTAATAAAAGTCCGCACTTGGTCAGTGTAGCCTGATAGTCCACTGTTGGTAATATAGGCGTGTGTGTGTGTTTTGTGTCCATGCCGTAGCACGTCTGTTGTATATACGAAATGCTTGTGAGTGTGAGCGTGTGTGTTTGCACAGAGCAAGGGCATTAACCTGAGGCTGATTCATATTGTCCTGCTAAGCTAGTGGCTCTCCTCATAATGCTGAAACTAGACAGATTTGTCATAATAGGGTTGAGCCTGTCAGCCGGGGTCCAGGAAATAATAAAGTACCTGAGAGACTGTGACTTCTTTTATCTGCCTGCTCTTTTTTCTTTACTGTCCCACTAATGGCAATCCCTTTCAGTCCATGTGTGTGTGTGTCTCCTTTCATGTCTTGTTTTCTCCCTCTCCTCTGCCTCTCCTTTACTCCTTTACTCCTTCCCTCCCTTACCCCCCACTCCTGTCTCTCTCTCTGTTCAACTTTTTTGTCCCTATGTCCTCAACCCGCCCCACTAACTCTCCCTGTCTCTATCTCTCCTCCATCTCCCACTTGCTCTCCCTCCTCCTCTCATGGGGAACAATATATATCAGAGCCCAGCAGAGCCCTGCTCCGCTAGTTGCCATGGCAACCAACCTCATCATAGCATCTATTCTCTCTCTCACTCTCAACCTTGCCCCTTTATTCCCTCTTTTACCTCTCGTCCTCCATCTCTCTTTGTCTCCCCCTCTGTCTTTCTCTCCTCTCGCCTTCCCCCCCATCTCTGTATCCTTTAGAGGGGGTTCTTTTAATTGTGAGTGGGCTGGCTGGAGCCAAATTGAGCAGCGAGGTGAGTCATTGGGGGGAAAAAAAGGAGACATTGACCCCATACGTCTTTCAAACACCTAATTTCTGTCTGCGTTGTGTTAAATATGGCCTGATACAAAGACAAATACCTATCGATCTAAATGATGAATTAGCTATATTATACTAGTATATAATATACAATAGCCAGAACCCTAACATTACACTATGTACAACTACCATATGTGATTTAAATGTTAAACCACATGAATTAAATGGGCACTCTCTAAATATTGCATAATATTGTCTGAGAAAATAACCCCTGATGATGCCATCAGGATTATCAAATAAATATATAATATATACTTATAATATAAGTGTTTAGAGTCAGATTCACTTTACCAGAGAGGATGGAGGGCTTTTGTTGATAGCCTATGTTCCTTAGAGGATGTGGGTTTTTGGAACATGACCCATACTTTGGACTTATATTCAGGATATCTCAGTCTCAGATTTTAACCATTTTTCCCTCCTATCTCTGGCAATGTTATGGAAGTCCAATGCTATAATCACTGAAATACATCTCTAAAGCTGCATTGATTTTTTATATATTGATAATGGCCCAAATAACAATGTGTAATGTGTGAATGACTTGACTTGATTGAGGCCTTTGTGTTCCCTAAGGAACATAGGCTATCAGCAAAAGCCCTCCATCCTCTCTGGTCTTGTAACAAGCGATCATTCCCCCATGAATGATCACATGTAATGATTATTGGACAGAAACATGACTGTAATTAAATGCTATTGCTCCGCGTCTGCTGATGTGTAAATAGGCGACTGCTAAACATATGCGACAACAACTTTATAATAAGTTTATTTTAGCTTGTTTGCTGCTCTCAAGTGGTGAAATTGTCACTGCTTCAGTATGCTTCTAAAAGCCTCCACTCTTCTTGGAAGGCTCTTTTTGGAACGTGGCTGCAGGGATTTGCTGCCATTCAGCCTCAAAAGCATCATTGAGGTCGGGCATTGATGTTGGGCAATTAGGCCTGGCTTGCAGTCGGTGTTCCATTTCATGCGAGAGGTTGGACGGGGTGGATGTCAGGGGTCGGTGTCTTCAAACTCTGGAAACATTTTCTTCATTTATCATTTGTGCACCTTGTCATGTTGAAACAGGAAAGGGCCCTGTTCTTCTGTTGCCATAAAGTCTTTTAACACAACACAAATAAATATTTATCTAATATTCTTTAGTCCCGTCTAGCATGAATTTCTATCATAAGGAAAGCTAATGCATAGCCTATTCAAAGAATGTGTTTGGATTTGTTGGTATATTTATTTCCTTTTACGTGGTACCCGATCCTTCACCCCGTACGTATATATACACACTCATGCTCGCACAAATGCTCAAACACTTCCACTCAACCTCCATTCATGGAGGATTCAGCCATATATCAGAGGACGACAAGGGCAGGGGAGCCTTTTTCCTGCTGTGGGAATTTATGTTGGATCATTATTTAACCTAATTGCATTGAAGTGGAGGGCGGCATGCTTTCTCGGAGTGGCGAATACCAGGGAAGCATCCATCACATGTTTACACACACACACACACACACACACACACTGTACTGACATGCATGGACAACTTAAAGGATGCTGTAAGTAAAGGATGAGTATGAGGAATGGATTTGTAAAATGCATACAAATTGGCATGGATTAAACACACACAGACGTGCATTCACACATACAGTTACATCAAGACCACACGCATGTGCCAACATGCCTTATTCCTTCTCTATTTCTCACTCTTCTCTATCACTCTTACTCACTCGCAAACACATGCATACGCACACACTCTTACACACTTCTTACCATGCAGAGCAACAAGACAGTTGTCCTCCATCTGTCAATGTTATTCATGAGGAAATGGAGATCTGGGCCATGAGTGATGAGTTCTCCTACAGAAATGGCCCGGCCAACACCTCTTGGAAAACCACCCAACCCATTTATTAAAAAAGATGTATACATATATAAATAACCCAACATTCAGGGCACAAAACTAATGGCAAATTATTGCGCAGGGATTTTGGGAATGGGCTCAACTCATTTTATCATGCATACACCTTTATGTAACAGAATTTCCATGATGCATAGATCAGTTCTGCTGGAGATATAGTAATCATTTCAAGCATGTAAAGTATTATATTTTGTATATCTAAAATGTGAACCTAATAAAGCAGAACAGATTTCTTTTTACAAATGCATAAAGTAGCCAAAATCCCCATTATAGCAGTTAATAGACTGACTTCCTGCTTCAACTTTGACCTACTATACTTACTGTGGAGGAATGAGGAATGATTTCAGATGGGCTCACTTTCGCTTTTTCCTCCCAAAGGAGTGGTTTCAGTCATGTGTAATTAATAAGCATAATGACCACGGGCCCTATTTTAATGATCTAAGCACACGGCGTGAAGCGCCTGGTGCAGGTGCATTAAGGGCGTGTACAAATCCACTTTTGCTAGTTTAACGGCGGAAAAAAAGGATCCGTGCGCCAGGCACATGGTTCAAAATGGTTGTACTTAGTGTCTTAATTAATCATAGGTGTCTTTTGGGCGTAACATGCAATAAACCAATCAGAGTGTCATCTCCCATTCCCTTTAAAAGTACCTTGGAGCATTGCTGTTATGATGGCAGATTTGCAGGAAGGAGAGATTTTCAGGAGAAGAAAATGATCTGCTCATGCATGAAGTGAAGGCCTGCATTTAATAAACATAACCTGTAGTAGTACACAATCATGTGTATTGTTTTGATTGCAATGTGCGGAATTACTTTACGTTGCCTGTTTATGTCTATTTATTTCTATTTCTCACCGTTAATCACCAGCGTCTGTACAGCATCAACAGGGGTCGCCATTGTTGTTTATGTGTGTGTGACGTAAAAAACTGTAACTGGGAGTACAAGATCTGGTACGAGTTCACGGGTAGTAAGTTACGGGTTGGACTGCCGTTCCAGGGCACTTTCACGGATAGAAGGTTGTGAAAACATGGGTTACGGGTTTCCTGGAACGCAGCATAAGATCAGGTTTTTGTTGGTCAATAGCGCGATCAGTTTCCGTTGCCTCAAGATAGCAATACACCAACAATTAACCTGAACACACCTCCCTGTAAGACCAGCACACCCATGGGCGCACAGATGGGCGCAGGAGCATTTGCTATTTAAACGACGTGGGCGCTGGACGGGAAATTGACAACTGTGTTAGTCTTAAACTAGCAAAAACACTTGCGTCAGGCTTTGTGCTGCGCCGGGTTCAAGATAGGGCCTCATGTTTGTGGTAGCTGTGCAGTGTGTATCGACAAGTTGTTATAGCATCGATGTCTGACTTTGACCATGACCATAATACCATAATAATAATCAACTTAACCAATAACCGTAGTTCTTTACCCAAGGGTGCCGAATCAGAACTCATTTTGGTAACTTCCAATGAGAAACAAAATGTTGCGGTTTAGTTTAGAGGATTGTTTGCTGATGGGCTAACTCCAACAACATTTGGTGTTTTGGCTTGGGAGGGGGCTTGTTGATGGACGGTGGGGACAGGAGGTTGGCGTCAGAGGATGTGTCTTGGTAAAGACGGACGGTGAGGTAAGAGAGGGCCTGGTCTGGTTATGGAGGGCATCGTGAGAGAAGGAGAACTTAGTGATGTTGGTCAGTTTTTTTTGTTTTTTTTTTGTTTTTACAGACAAGTCAATAAGAACAAGTTCTTATTTCCAATGACATCCTGACAAGCATCAAAAGCCACACAGGGGAAGGGAAAGAGGGCTAGGAGATAGACATACATACAGTTTAAAATGACATAAAATACATTCAAAGCTACAACTAAAATTGGAAACAAGAACACAGACAGCAGTCAACAAGTAGAACAAGAGAAGCACACACGGGAGGGAGTTTGTGAACTCTAGCTCTGGAATGGATGATGTGCCATAAAGAATGCTATTGCTGTAGTTTAGTCCAGATGTAAGGAAAGCATGCATCAGAGTTTTGGCAAGAGAAAAGGAGATGGATGGTTGAAAGTGAATTATGTTTTTAGGTAGCAAAAAGGCCGTTTTTGTTATGATATTTACGTGGTCTTCGAATGAGATGTAGCATTGACACTTTGTTCCCAGATCATAGCAATTACTGTGAGAACAATGTTTTCATAACTACTGGAAGTGGGCAAAACTATGAAAATACCCTTAAACACAAATAGTATCAATGAAACAGAATAATGCAATAATATACACAATAATAATTGAAATATCTGTTCTTTAAACAGCTGCACGACTACTACCCAGTGATCCAGAAAATGCTATATACTGTGGCAACATCATATTACATTACATTACATGTTATTTAGCTGACGCTTTTATCCAAAGTGACTTACAATTAAGTTACAATTAAGTGCTTTCATATGGCTAACTACTATATAACTAATATACCAACAGTGCCAGTTGTACATTCCAATGATGGTAATGTGAGTGAGATCTCTATAAAGCGCTGCCATCACTATCACTTCCCCGGTGTGACTTTATTTGATGGCGAGAACAAGATGGTTGAGTGGAATGGCAGGTAGAAAAG
The DNA here is from genome assembly GCA_023631565.1 of Gymnocephalus cernua. Taxonomy (NCBI): domain Eukaryota; kingdom Metazoa; phylum Chordata; class Actinopteri; order Perciformes; family Percidae; genus Gymnocephalus; species Gymnocephalus cernua. Next base: position 16,461,980 of record CM042448.1, on the reverse strand, counting down.
CTGCCATGTATCTGCCAATCACACCATAAAGTGGGAGGGTATTATCTCTCGCTTTCTCATTGAGTCTTGCTCCATCACAAACTCTCTCTCTCCCTCCCTCTCTCTCTCTTTGTATGTTGGGATCTCTCCATAAAACAGCTGACACTATGTCACCCGGCACCTCACTCTCTCCCTGCAACCTGGACACTGCCATTACACAGATGTCAGACACGGTTGTGATATCATCATAAAAAAAGTAACTGCCATGATTTTTTGTTTTCCTTTTTTTTTAAACACACACTCACACTAACACACTATCTTCTCTATGCTTGTGAGTAGGCAGGGAATGGAAGAGGAGAGGTTTGGGGGAGTCAGATAGAAGTGCAATTACACTCGCTGATGTGCTTTGGCCCATATTATGATGTTGGGGGATGATAAGACGCCCCACACACACACACACACACACAGACACAGACAATAGGTCCCGGCTATGATGGATGTCCGGATTCAAACCCACTCCAAGCGGAAAATAGATGAGTTCCCTTCCTCTCGACCAAATGGCGTATACATCTCAGACAGTTCCACATGCATCACGAGCGCTCATAACTGAAACTTTATTGGCAGCACAATTGATAACACCGCCAATGGGTGCAGAAAAACAGCTGCACAATTTCAGTCATGTCCTTCAGTTCATTTAGCCAGGCTTGATTTATCATGCAGAATGCTCAGTTTAACCTCCCATGTCGACACTTTTGAAATGATGAATCCAGTGTGTTCATTTTGAAGCATTCAATGGCATTGATGGTGGTATGGTTAAAGTACAACACTGGCTTTTTGGGAGTGTGGCGCATGAGTGGGTTGGCACCTAAATCATATATGTGCACCCAGTAGATTGTTCTGCAGTGCCTATAGTAAGCTGTAGTTTTCCCACTGGAAGGTTTTATCACTGACTTGCTGTCTAGTACCCACTGTATAATTTTCCGATTTTGATATGAATGAATATTTATGATCACAAAAGGAGTATTTCTAATGTTTAGATTACCCCCTAACTTTTCCCTAAGCCCTATCCTGCAAAATATGTATATTCATACTCCCAAGACAAACCCCATTCTCGACATTCCACAAGCTTTCCTCTTGTGCCAACCCTACTTTTCAGGGTGTACAATCAGCAATTACAACCCATATTTACGTTTTATTGTCAGGCAGCATCGCCCTCTAGTGGCTGTAGTTATTCTGACGGGAGCAAAGCAGGAAGTATAACAGTGCTATATTCTGCGTATGAAGGCATGATGGGATGGTTCCTGGGTCAAACAAACGCAGGACTTTTACCCAGGAGACCCAGATTAATGTCCCATTTGAAAATAAAAGCAAATAGTGAATTTGTTTTTGCTTTACGGAAAAAAACGGAACTATGTCACATGCCAAACCAGAATTGAAGTAGCGTAACAAATGTAGTTATTTTAACCCAAACTACAATTTTTTTTGCTAAACTTTAGTTTTGTTGCTTAAAACTAACCAAACTGTGTCCGATTTAAAACCCTGACTATTACGTTTAGATATGAAGATGGAAAAATGCTCCTATGGGTCAAATTTCCTACCACCGCTAGGGGGGCGCTAATTTACAAAAAGCGCTCCTATGCATTGTTATAGAGGGTAGGAATAAACTATCCATATCATCGTATAGTTTGGAGGATTTGTTGTTAGGTCAACATGTCAACTTTGCACACAAGATATCTTAGATTGAATTCCAGTACAAACTTTACCTTTTAGCCGTACCAGTGGTGAAATACTATAGATGATGAGCTGAAAAAAAATGTACCATATAATAACAAATAGATGATTGCTGAGGACATAAGGATAATTGTGTCAATCATCTAGCCACATGTTTGTTGGTGGCCAACAAAGGTGACCTGTTGACTTGTTAAGTCTGTAGTACTCTGTATTGTCCACCCTGTTAAATTTCCATCCCAGTTCTGTAGCAGTCAGACTCGTGGCTGTTTCAGGGTGAAATAGCAATTTCCACTTCCAGATGCACATCTATGATTGCCGTGACCCCATCCCTTCAGTACATCCACTAAAAAAAAGCTTTTTGCATTTTGACTTATCACCTTCTATCTCTCAATCGGTCCAAAGACGCCAGCTCAATCACCTACCAGAGAGTATGTCCATCAAACACTAAAATGTGACTTTTTTGGGGGGAAGTGCTTACTGATAGGCCTGTACTTTTATTTCCAGACTTAATTTCCCTTTTGTAAAGTTTTGCAGACACATTTTGTCCCATAGTTAGTGCACACAGGGAGAGGCAGGATAGGAAAGTCATAACGTATTGAGAGATGAACTAACACATTGTTGGCTTTGGTCGTTTAATGGGATGTCTCACCAAAAAGAATCAATATGGATTACCTCCAACCTTATCCTATAACTGTGACATATTAAACGATAGGAAATGGCATGCCTTGGCCAGCCAAATGTCACAAAGGGAGTGACAGTAAGATGACATAAATGGATGAAAGGGAGGCAGTTTTGGCTATCTTACTTAAGCAGTGGGCCTTCGAAAGGGACACCTTAGGAACACACAGGAGACGGCAATCCATGTAGGGTGACAGAGAAAACAAATGTGAAACAGTAGGAAGAGAAATGCGTAGGTGCATGTCTAGTATGCTGGAGTATATGTGTTGCGTCGAGAAAGACGGCGTTCCCAGGAGTTCATACCTCTGGCTACGAACACACTGAACCGCCACAACAGACTTGTCACGTTGATTTTCTTTTTTCTTCCCATGAAGTTTCACTAACCCTACTCTGGTAAACAGAATTAAGAAGATCACCTCATCATGATTTGCAGAATGTGTATTATAATATTGACAAAGGCAAGATCTGTTGTAAAATGAAAATGCAGCAACAATCTAATGCAATGCAGTTGAATGCAGAGTGGATTAGCCTTAGAAAGTTTGATGATTTTGTCGGAACAATACTATAGACACACAATTGTAGTATTGGACTTGTGACTTAAAAACCTATTGATTGAACTTTTCCTTCTAACATGGAAAAACATGTTGTACATGTGTTGTATCATGAGATTTCCTTCCATTTGATCGGCTGTTTTCCAAGGTTCTTTTACTTTCTCTGTTCATAAATGGCTGCACGCTAGCATTTAGATAGACCGAGCCAAGCATTTGAACAGCCGCATCAAATCCAGGCATCTGTCTACCTTTAAAGGTGTCGCGTCAGAAAAGATAAACACTGCAGGAAGCGGCTTTTTATCTGTCACTTTATTTGTCACTGTCAAAATTTACAAAAAACGTCTTCATAGATCTCAGAGCATATAAACAATATTCATAAGAATTTATATAACCTTCTTTGAGTGCTCTGTTATACCCCAGCATACCTCTGAATATCATTGAATGTGTATGCCCTTTTGTGTTCATGATATGAATGCTTAAGAAAAGAAGAGGGATGAATAGCCTGAGAGCAAGGACATGTTGGTATTTAGCGACTCACATGATGTCAGATTAAGATGATACATGTTTGTTGACAATGCCTCTCCTTGGTTCAGTGTGAGATAGGTCACCACACTTTTTGGCTCAACGGCAAGGGTGGTGAGGATGTGCATGTCACTGACGGGCGAGGCTGTGTGACAGGGCCCTTCCTCGAGCTATGCCAGGACCCGGTGAAGACCTGTGGGTGTCGGTAACATGTGTCTGAGAGCGTTGTGTGCTAAGACGAGCCCTGTGTCAGGTTGTTCGCCAGACACCCTGTGAAAGCAGAAGGGACAGGGTGGAGTGCGGGGTTTATTGTGGCTTGAGTTTCAGAGTCATGAGAGACAATCAGGTTTTAAATGTGAAGCATGGTTTCAGTTGTTCTTTGGGCCTCTGCTTGGTGGCAGCCCACTCAGGATTGGCTGGGTACTCATCAGGATGTAACAGGATAACATCACTGTTTTTCAGCCCAGACTGCATTGAAATGCCAACTTAATGTTAAGAGACAAAGTCAAAAGTATCTTTATTAGTCTCCCTAAGGAGAAATTTGTTTTGGACACTGAGAGAAATTGCTGCAAGAATTACAACAGAGACACACAACAAGCACATGGTTAAAACAATTAAAAGACAAATGTACAGTAAACATTTGGGGCTACTCAAAGAGCTATGCAAATTGCAAATTACCAACATTGATATTGGACGATTCTGCAAAATGTACTTCTTTCTACAATATATGTGCATGTCAAATGAACTATCAACTAGCCAACTTATATACATTGTTAATATTAGGAAAACTGTGTTGTCCCACAGCAAAGCAAAATGCTTTACACACCTATGCACCAACCTCCACACCCTCATTTTCATCTTGTATGAAGATGGACGTAAATCATGAGCTGGCGTTTCATCCAGTATGAACATATTTCTTAGAAGTACTGAAACTATGCTTTAAATTGACACGTCATTGCCACAGCACAGATTTTAAGAGTCACCCTTTTGTTCACTGCACAAAACTGACCTGTACAACACTGTTAGAGGACAATCTCTACGTTAACTGACCCATGGTTACAATATGTAACCATGTTTTTAATGTCTTAGTTAAGCTGTTGTAGCGTCTGCACTAAGCACTGTATTAAATGTGACATTTAGTTATGTTAGCACCAATTAATCACCATTGAATATTTAGGTGTGGAGAGACCTTCATTATCCACATTTCCCTGTCAGCTACATTTCTTCCTGAACTTTATTTGTTGCTTGCATCTCTAGTTTGATTTAAAATGGGGCACTGAGGATGTGAGGAAAGCCTGTCCATTCCAATCTTACCAAACACATGCACGTATAGGTGAAGTTTAAAGGGCACTCCTAACAACAACATAACCTTTTTTTTTTTAAGTTGATATCATTCGAGGAAAATTCCGCCCCAGGGAAGAATGATTTCTTCTGAAATCGCCTTGTGAGCAGTTTAAGCCCAGCTGCAATCTCTCCCTATACATCAGTGTGGTGTCACACCCACACAATCTTGTGTCACAGAGAAGATGAAAATGCCATGAGCGAGTGACTGATACCTGCCCAGATCCTCGCAATGGCTTCTTTCAGTAGGAGAATGACACACAGCCGCATGAATAATTCCAGCAGGTGCCAGGGTCTTGTTATTCACACAAGATAAAATGAAGAACAACAAGGACTACTTGCACTTTTTCCCCCCGATGATTTATTCAGCGATTTACAGCGTTTCACCTCTCGGCCATCGCCCAATGGATACTTTATGAAGAGACAGGAGTTCAGACATAGTTGGGACTTTAATCAATTATAGAAACTGTGTGGTTTTCTCCCGAGGAAAGTGAAGAGATATTTCCTGAGCAGGGGAATTCATGTCACTTGCATGGTTTTATTACTTGTAATATGGCTTCTGATTGTATGTGCACTACCTCAAATACAAAAAATATCCCAATTGAAGAGCTAGATCTTTCTTTAATCCCCTAATACATTGCACAGACACAGACACACTAGTGTCACAGGGGCGATGAAAGCGCCTCAGGCAGGTGACTGATACCTGACCAGATTTTGTTAATAGCGCAATTTTGATGACAAATGATCACGGCCGACAGCTGTAGTGCGACTTCATCTTCTGCTAGTGTCGTTATACGCAGCCCATCACAAATCAAGGCATTTCCAAGCCCTGATGAGCAGAAAAAAATAGTTCCTGATGAAATACTTATTCATACAGGTAATCAAAAATCTGAAGAAAAATGGAGCAGGAATTGAAATAAGTCGCTAGAAGTGAGGTTTGAATCTGCTCTGCAAAGAAATGATTACATTTTCTTAAATGAAACATTTTTGTTATCAAATGAAAAAATAAGCCTTGGGTGTTCATGTGTGGTTCTTTTTTCCATATGATGATTTTTGGCAAGTGAACTCGATAATGAGCTGTTCTACTCAATGCACCAGGGAATTTAAGAAAAAAGCTCACATGAGTTCAAGTTCTCCTTTTATATATATATTAGGGCTGTCAGTTTAACGCGCTATTAACGCCGTTAACGCAAACCCATTTTAACGCCGACAATTTTGTTAACGCACAATTAACGCATAGAGAGAGCAACGGGATCTGTTAGTCCATTTCTTTAACTGTCTATGGCCACGCCATGTCCCGCCCTACGAAGCAGCTCGATTGGTTGGGGTTAGGCTTTTCACCTCGAGGTTAGGATAGTGGATTGGTCAGGGGATAGGACCTGAACAACTGGGGTTACGTTACCTTGGACGCCTGGAACAATAGTAGTGATTGAAGGGCGGGTCGCAGACCGGAAACAAAACAGACACAAGCCGCGGACGGTTTGGGCTTGCGAGCCGCATAGCTTGTAGGCTCGTGACGGCGATTAGCTTCGGAGCGAGCGAGTAGTGACTCTACAGTCAGTGAGAGAAACAAAGTGTCTCCTCTGTTCTTTCTGACCACGGTGGGAAATCTGGAGCAGGAGAAGTTAACCCTCTCCTTGATTTTACGTTGTTTATGGAGAAGGAGAACCAGGAAATGAGTCAGGGGGGAAACCATGGTCACTATGACGACGACCAACGCTCGCCTCAGGCATGAGGCAGTACTATCTGCAATGGAAAATCGAGGTAACAGTGTTACATTATGTGACAGATTATTAGCTCCAAGTGTGAATGTTGAATTGAACACTACGTATCTGCCAAAAAACATTTGCACAAAGCAGCTGATCGACTTTTCCATGTTGATAAGAGAATTAAAATGAAAAAATATGACACAAAAAGAAATCAAGGGACATTTAGAATAGATAACAATGTGCGATTAATTGCGATTAATCGCGAGTTAACTATGACATTAATGCGATTAATCGCGATTAAATATTTTAATTGTTTGACAGCACTAATATATATATAATGGAATGATGGTAATGTGATGCCTTCAAAGTATTGAAGGAAGCTCTTGTATATCGTACTTTTTATCATGTCATTGAATTCCTAACATCATATGTATGCCACCATGCCCGTGAAACTGATAAAAACATATAAATTAAATGTCATAAGTCATTGGAAGCTTTCCACTAAAACAATTCACGAAAAGGGGTACAGTTGAGTGTGCCTTAATCTAGACATTCTTATTCTATCCTGTCCCTCTCATAATTTTTTCTGTTTAATGTCAGATCTCATTGCAGATGGTCCTGGGCTTATATGTTACTGTTATGCAATAATATCTTCAGTAGGAACATCATAACCGTGTGTAAAGCACAGTGTGTGAATTGAGCAAAGCTCATACAGGGCACCAAAGCCTTGAAAAGAAAAGGATGTTGGAAACAGACAGAAGAGAAAACCAACAAACTACAATGCATATAGTAAAAATATATATATCAAAAAAGAGATGAAGAAAGAGAGACCAGAGATGTTATATTTTAGCAAACTCAAACATTTCAAGCATTAGTGGTGTAACTTCCAGAATAAACGCTTTTGTTCCTGGAAATAGAATTGTGCCAAAGAGCGAGCTGTCAGCAAATGGATTGTGTTCTCGCACTAGCATTGCCAGGGGGCGCAACCTTGTCATGGCAGGGTTTTTTCTCAGGACCCACGGAAGCGCAGGGATCATGGTGAAGTTGTTTGGATGAGCGTTTCTCGAGAAATCTTCAAGCAGCAATACAGGAGGCCAAGCAATCGGTCCGTTCTGAACAGGCATGTTTTCAACAGGCATTGGACTAGTAGGCTTTTACGAATTCTTTATGCACAAAGAATGCAATGCCATGAATGTGTTGGGGGGTGGGGGAAGCATGGGCATGAAAACAAAAACACTAGACTATTGGGTAAAGGATCCTCTTCTTGTGTTATTTTAGAAAGATAGGAAAGCAGAGGATTTCCTATACACTTCAATGTGGACACACCCTTTTGGCGGAGTGAAATGGCTGTGGCTTTGTTGAAACAGTATTTGCAGTATAACCCTGGCTCTCCCTAATTAAAAACAACATAATTTCAATGAATATTCAATCAAATGATATATATATATATATATATATATATATATATATATATATATATATATATATATCATTCTTTTTTGATTTGAAACATTATGTGTAAAATATTTCATATGTTTTAGACATAGCTTGTTGTACCTAAAAGATGAGTCATTCAAAAATGTTATTTCAATTTAATGTAAGGGTGCTCTGATTAACCGGTCACCGATCGGTATCGGCCGATAATGGCTTTAAATAGTTTGATCGGTGGTCTCCATAAATGCCGATCAGATTACGCACTACCATGGATGTATTAAGAGTGCACTACTCGTGAGAACATTTTCTACGTGGAGCTAAAATGGCGGCCTCCCTACATTCAGCAGTCTGGCAGTTCTACAAGGTGTCTGAACAGCGGCAGAACAGCAGTTGGCCTGCGGGCCGGCCGCGGAACGAAGGCGGTAGGAAGCCGGCTACCGCTTTTAAAAAGCGGCTGCCACCGGTGGTGCGCCGGCAAATGTGTCTGCGATTACGCCATTCTGACGCTTCTACTGCCTCTGGAGCACCGCCGGTGGTCCGCCGACTCATTGCTATCTGGGAAAAAGACAATACATTAGCGATTTGCAACGTGTGTGCCAAGGAAATACCACGAGGCGGAAAGCTCCAAAGACATTTCAACACCACCAACCTCATTGTCACGGAAAGGAGTATGAGGAGTTTTCAAAGTTAGCTAACAATTACTGATACTTTCTTTAAACATGTGTGACTGTTACGTAATGGCGTAATTTTCAGTTCATAAAAGCGATCGGTATCGGCCGATACGTCTTCCAGCAATCGGTGATCGGCCCCAAAAAACCTGATCGGAGCACCCTTACTTTAATGGACACAAACACTGTTGAGAGTGCCTTCGGTGTTCGGATAAGAAACAGAAAATACATATTCGCTTCTTATTCCCACATGATGTTGTTTATGTCACTGTGAATGATGTACTTCTGCTATTCACAATCACATACAGGTGACCATGGTGGTGGCAACACAATAACAGCACTTGACTGCTGGTTATTAGAGTGTATTCAACTACCTAAAAGGGGTCTATATAATGTAAAGCAGAGTTAAATGGAATAATGGATGAAAACAACAGAGAAAAACAAATGTTCTGACGTAAGCAGAATGATTTTATTGGGTGTCATTACAATAAACAATGCACTGTCACATAAACTGTTTGTTTACAAAAAATATGTAGATTTTTAAAAACTAGCTTTGTCATAGTCCATAGAAAATAAATCAATAAGCATATTCACCTAATATATTACTACTTCTAATTCTACACTATTGGCTGATGTGTTTTGTCATCTTAACCTTTACTACAGTAAGGCAATTGTCAAACAATGCTTAAAAAATTCAAAAATGGAAATGCAGACATTCAAATGTGTCAGCCGTTATCGACCATACTTCAAACAGTCTTGGCATGTACTAAATGGACTTTTCAACTTATTTCCAGAAATGCCAGGGAGCAGACAAAAGCTGATTAATTTGACACATAATAAGTGGAGCTTAATTATATTCAATCAGTGTTTTAAAAAGACAACTTCGCCGCATCAGTCATTACGGCTTGCAAAAGATTGTTCATCCCGGAAGAAACGGCAGGGTAAAATCAGAGGTATTCAAAACCATTTATTCTGTCCTCATAGGAGTCAAACTTCTCTGTATGGTAAAAGGAACAATTTGTCCTCTTTATCACACTCTCACACACAGGTTCACGCCGAGACACAAAGAAGCAAAGAGAACTGTCCTGATGATGGGACCATTTGTTCACACTGGGAGTTTTCAGTAAGCATTTCTTTTCTTTTTTTGACCGGTAACAATTACAATTTAGATGATGACTTCCACCCTCTGTAATTCAGGTAGGAAAACAGCATGCAGCATCCACATCTCCATGTGGATGCTGCAGGGATTTTTTGCCATAGGACAAGTAGATAGAGAGCAGAAACAGGGGTGTTTGGCTAGACAAAGAAATCTGTCTTGCAGGTTTGTGGGCCACCACTGGAGAGTTTGATTGGAGGCATCCAGGAGGGAGAAGGCAACGTAGGGGAATATGTGAAGGTTTCGCCACAACAGGGGATAAGTTTGCAACGCACGGGAAGCCAAGCCAAGGTGGGAGTCAAGCCGCTCTTGTCGTAAGTAGAGATGAGTAGTAGAGTTCAGGAAGATCTGGAGTCTGTGCTGTAGACAGCTAGCAACAGACATTTGCTTGATTGGGATCATGCTGAGATTTCAGGTACTTCAGGGTGGTATTTTGCACAGATATATTCTTTTAGTTTGTACCAAGTGAAATGTAGACTTTTTAAAAAAAATTATCCGTTGAGATTCAGCAGGAATTCATGTTTCAATGAATTTGTCCTTGGACAAGCATGCATTTCGTTAAAGGTACAATATGTAACATTTCTGCATTAAAATATCTAAAAACGACCATACCTATGTTATATATATTTTTTGAGATGTGTAGTTACACTCTCCCAAATGTTTCCACCAAACTTCAAACCCAGAGAAATCTGTTATTTTATTTTCAGACACGGCACGTTTCCTTTCCTTCCTAGTCGCCCGTAAGTAGCATCATGTAACCTTTCACCCTCTAGTTCCTCGTAATTTCCTTAAAAACACGGCACCCAGATAATACGTTTGAACGTAATTGTAAATCATACAATGTCACAGAAAAAAATACTCCTAACCATAATACTGCTTTTTCTGCCACACAGCATCGTTTTGTAATTGATAACATGCCACTTTGCAACACAGTAATACAGCAGATATAATATTTATTGATACATATCAATATCGATCCAGTTTAACATTACTACAATGTGTTGGTTGACAAGTAGCTAACTTAATGCTAGCTAGCTAATGCTTGGTGGATGACATTATAGGGTTACCACATCGTTCAACATGCTCATAAAGTTATTGGTAGCATGATTGTTTTCACCACGGATAAAAGCAGCGCTGGGCTAACCCACGAATGAGTTTACCAGTAATGTTAACGTTAGCTGTAGCTATATATCAACGACTAATCTAAAACTAATTTAGCCAGCTAGCACCCGGTCTGTCTGTCTGGGACAGCTGCAACACAGCCGGGATATGTAGCTTAGCCCACATCCAGCCAACAGACAGCCACCATTACAGCAATCCATACAGTATAAGTACTATACAGCACTTAACTCCGGTGCGTCGGGAAACAGACCATATCAGACCCAGACCCAGATCCGAGTCGCAACAGCGGCCATCCATAGCTAGCATTAGCTGTGTCTCCGTTAGCGCTAGCTACCGGTGTTCGTGCCGAAAATCTCCTCCCTGCCGAATTTCTCACCCCTTCGCGTTTAGCTGTCTTTACAGTTAGCTAAATTAACCCGACAAGCACCAACAGGAATAGTTAAGATTAAAGAAAAGTGAAGGGGGAGATCGTTCCGGGTAGCTTGGAGATGTCCTGGCCCACTAGCTAGCTAACTGGTCAGCTTCCAATACAGATAGAATCAAGAAAAACGTAATAATGTTGGGAAAATGCCGCTATGTTATTAGAATGACATGAATAAAGTGTAATAAAGTGAATACATTTGAATGGGTGGTTAAACTTGTCCGTGAACAGATGCATTCTAATCAGCGAAGCTGTTTACCACTCTCATAATTCCACGCAACTTACCAACGTCATCAAAAGTCCGTGTTTACAATCCATTGTTTTGGTTGAGAGACCCCTAGCGGCAGAAAAGTTACATATTGTACGTTTAAGCAAGAAAAGTGAAATACTAACATAATTGCAAATTAATTTAAGTTCCAAAATGCACTTTGCACCTTTCTTCATTTTAACACACAAGGCTTTCCAAGTATGTGTCACTGTTGGCTATCACATATCAACTTCCAGCTCTTTATCAGTGTATGCATTTCAGAATTGTCTTCTGATTGGTATTTAAGATTAGCCTAGAAATCTAGACGCACCCTAGCAGCAGCAATTGTAATTTACAGCCAGGGTCGTCTAGCAACTCTCCGTTGGCTTGTGAGCTGGAAAAACCAAACTCTAGTCAGGCCAATCACATCATGTATAGAGTCGGCGGGCGGGCTTAACATAATGACGGCAGAGATGGTTTCAAGTTGCTACTTGAAAACAAAGAAGATGGCTGCTGCTGGCAGCGAACAGTGGCCTTTTGAATTATGACTCGGGAAGACTTGGAGTTAAGCTTTTCTTTGAAAAAAGAACAAAGAACGGCACTGAAGTCATTCTTAAAAAAGGAAGATGTGTTCAGAGTTTTGCCGACCGGATACGGCAAAAGTTTAATCTATCAACTACTATAGCGTTGCTCTGCCTGGTTGTAGAGCTATCCTATTGCGTGCAGAGGGAATTTGAAAGACAACCATTTATCCCACCTCTTGGATTGAGCCTTATCAATGGTGAGTTCCCAGACCCAACATCTTGATGTGGGTCTGGCTTGTCAGGCTACTTTTAGATCACATTCTTGCTTCCATTTAGCTCAGAATGAGAGCTGTATCTCCACATGGTCACATTATACAGTGTGCATTTCAAATGGAGCAAACTAAAGAATTAAATGCTAAAGATTTTAAAAGAACTGCTCCAAAATGCATGCTGTGCATGTTAACAGCAGCTGAGCCGCGAGGTTGAAGAGAAAGTAGTCTACTCTAAACCCAAGATTACATTCAATGATAATTATTTTTTTCAACAATATCTGCATTGCAAATACGTTGTGGTTACGGTTAGGGATCACAACCAACAAAGCCACTGCAAATGAATTTCTACCTGGACAAGGCTTATTATTTATTGCAGTTTTCTCACTACTGTAATCCAACGATCACAAGTCAGCCAGACAATGGAAGGGGATGTGTAGCAATATTACAGGGGGATAATGAAAACTTTGTGAAATTCTGAAAAATTCTACATTTGACATGCATACTCCTCTCACTGTGACACTTTACTTTCTTAAAGTTTGCTGCCAATTTAAACAAAAAGCTCACAGAATCAAATAATTCCCCCTCTAAGACTAGCTAAATGACAACATGAGAGGTGCCGATATTTAACAACAGTAGTGTAAGCCAAGGTTAGTCAGGTGAGCATTAGTCTGTATCGATGACGTTTCATTTCCGAGATTGTTCGGGTGCCGCGGGAAATTCCGCCGGATGTCCCTCATTTTGGCTGCCTGTCCGTCACGTTCCGCTTTCTTTGTGTTGGAATTTTAAACTCTATGGTTAACTGCTCCTCAGATCTCTGCAGGGTAAATCCAGACAGCTAGCTAGACTATCTGTCCAATCTGAGTTTTCTGTTGCACGACTAAAACAACCATTGAACATACACGTTCCACCAAAACAAGTTCCTTACCGAGGCTATTTTGCAGAGGCACCGTTGCTCCATCTGGCGCATAACGCCACCCAAGACGATTGTTACTGGTTTAAAGACATGCCAATAAACCAGAGCACGTTTTCTCCCATTCCGGACCGCTGTGTGGACTAGCATGACCCTCCTCTAGCAAAGACTAGGTGAGCACCAAACAAGGTGCCCAATCAAACGAGGCAGACTATAAAACAAGCAGCTTATCAGTAAGCCTGGCCTAAAACAAGCTTCATCATCTGCCTCCATCAAAGTCTACAGTAGCTTTGCAGCAGAAGATGTCCCAGTTTGGATTTTCTCCCTCATGTGTGACACAGATCTGATGGGTTCTAATGAGTGTGAGGAGCAAAACGCTGCATGGTGTCACATTTGATATTTTATATTCCCCAATCCTGATTTGCACCACATAGATATGCAGTGAAAAAATAAAACAAAAACCAATCCCAAGGCCTCTGACCTACATGCAAGTTGTTTTCAAGCACTGTCCAGTATCCATTAGCAGTGCATGACAATGGGGTACTGTACATCATTCACGTGAGACAACAGTCACATTTTCAGTGCACAGGTTGGTATAATTCCCAGAACCTGGTCTCTCTGCACAAAGGAGGAAGTAAGGAGTGCAGTTAAGACAAGAGCCTTTTGTCTTAGACGTGTATTTCTTTCTTACCGGCCTCATCATTTACTGATGATGCACAAAAGTTGTGCAGGCCTTTATAGGACACTTTTACATTTCAGGGTATATATACATAGTACAAGGTCTGCATGCAATGAAATATAAAGGACTGCAGTGGAAGTAAATGTGTGTAAATCTTCTGTCACTCCAGCCTGATAGTTTTTTCCTCCTGACAGAAAACTCATGTTCCTGTGAAGAGACATGAAATGTACAATATTCACTAGCTCGTCTACGCCCTTGACGATCTAACACCATCCCCCACTGACCCTGTCGCTTTTGGGTTGACAAATCGTCCGCAAGTCAGTGCGTCACGTGGTCTAATCTGTGTTGGCAAGGCAGCACTTTTGACAGGCACTCACACAAACACTGACAACACGGATGTCATGTCTTATTAACCAACAATCTATGCTGGCATTTGGCTGTCTGTGTGAGTGTGTGTGAGAGAGGAAAAGAGAGAGTGTATGTTTCTATGATGGGATTCAGCAGTCAGGAAACACGACGAGGGGGACATATGCTCATTTTTAGGTTCGTACTAGCATTTGGGGTTTCTACAAGAACATGTTTACATGTTTAATGTTCAAATAAACATATGCTCCGTGTTAGTGCCTGTCTCTTTAAACCTCCCTCACGAATGGCCACTCTGCTCTGATTGGTCAGTGTTTCCGGGTCTTCAGCATCTGCGCTCGCTGCTTTGTCATTGCAGCCGGGGAATGACTGTAGCGGCACAATATCACAACCGTACGCAAGTCCTGACGTCACCGTTTCTGAATACAGTCTGTTCTTTTGGATTGAGCAGTATTTATAAAGCACCTCGACCTGCTTTCTAATCAAAAAAGACATGGTATCTCACTTTTTACAATGTGGGACCTTTTAAGAGAAAACATTTAGACAGATTTTTGAAAGATGTTTTCTATTCACTCTAAATCACTGTCTCTTGTACTGTATGTGCTTGGATTTATACATTTAAAGACATACAGTAAATGGGACCACGTAGCATTAACAACAGATTGCATGCTATTGAGGAAATTCTGCAGCAGTGACCATCAGCATTCTTGATGCACCATAAAAACAGACTTCATATAAATTATGACATCAGAAGATTTTTGCATAAGATAAAGTGCTTTTTCACAGATAAGTGAATCACACAGAGAGCCATGAAGACAAAGGGAATTTTACATGATGTGAGCATTTCCTGGATTGGAGTGAACAAGTAAAACATGCTGTGACTTGAAGAAATCAGCTTCCAATCAGTCACGGAGAAGCTGCTTTTGATTCCAGGAAACAAAAACAGATTAAATTTGCACCTAAATGCATTGCTTGTGCCAACAAATATCAAAGTGACCTGTTTGAGAACATTGGGATGTTTTGTGTGAATTCTCCTTTTAAGGCACATTTTACACTGTTTCAGGGATTACAAGCACACAGGATCATAAGCTCACAAATAACAAACGTGTAAATAGAAAGAGTAATACATGATTTGTGCAAGAAAACAAGGAAAATAAAAAAGAAGAAAACTAAAAAGCCAGCCGGAGAGGATAAAGAAAAAAAGGTATAATAGAAGACGGGCTTGTCATGGTGAATGTTTGTACCTGAAGGACCCTTGAAGTTGGATGCTACAGTAAACTATTCAAAAGTGAAAAGGCTTTATTGAGGGAAAAGTTGAGGTTTTTCATCAACAGCATGCCTTTGGCTCAAAATGGAAACAAATTTAAAAGCTCCAAGTTAGATGTTTTCTTCTCGTTGTCCCTGTGTCCCCTGACTAACTCAGTCTCTCTGCAAGTCACTCACTTATTGATTTCAGAGGACAATGTATGTACAAAATGGACAAAATGTATTAAACTACACAGACAAAAAAAAAAAAAAAGAATCACCTAACTGTGAACTCTCTCCCTCCTCCCCAACACCTGCATACCAGAGAAAGAGTTGTGGAGTTTAAGAGAGTGAGGAATGTGAAGGACTTTCATTTAAAACTTATTTCTTATTATGGTAAAAAAAAGTAATACATTGCTCTCTAATGCAATCATGTCTCCTCACTTATCTTGTTGGTTCAACTTAAAATGAAATTTGGGAAATGGGATTAGCATAATAGAATGCTGATTAGCATAATGGAATAGCGTGCATGTTTTAAGAAAAGGTGTGTGCAAACACCTTTATGCCAATATTGGGTGGTGTGTTGGCTTTTGTTGTACTTTAACCTGATAAGAGAGTGGGATGAGTTTGAGCCTTTGTGCGGCCAAGTTGAAACACGTGGCTGTAAAATGGAATTGGCATTTTCTATATAATGGAGGACAGTTAAGGGATGTGAGGACTTGATTTGGACTTCCTTCAAGGTCTCGGGATTTTACTTCAACTTGCCCCCAAAAGACTAACAAAGTAGCTCTGTGTGTAGTCTTACACATGGTAATTCAGTGGAAATACAAGACATTGATTCTCTACTTGAGAGATTTTGAAAAGCATTATTTATATTAATAAATATTATGGATAACACATGAATTGTGTTATGGGGGGATTTGTCAATTAAAGTCTGACCAATTACACCTCCCCGCACAAATCAAACCTAACACTTGCTTTGGAGAAAGGGCAACAATGGCCTCTAAAATATCAAGGTGGGAGCTGTGATTGTGAAAGCAGTGCTTGTAAAATAAAAAAGTGACACCTAAGTGAGGGTAAATAATAGGATATGAATATGGATAGGGTATGGTATAAACTTTTATAACGTGATGGTGGATGCTAATCAGAGAACAGAAAGAAAACACTATTCTGAGCCTTTTGAAAGCAGCATACAACTGTATGTACCCTCTTCATGTGTTGCTCTTTTCTGAAATCCAAATTCTATTGATATTTTTCATAAACTCTGTGCAGTGACGACATGCACCAAGCTCTGTGCTTTCAGTCCTTGATATTGGCCATAACTTACATAGGTTTAAATAGAGATATTATGCATTGGCTCTTGCAGAAAACCAGGGAACCATAAAGATAGGTGTCGGGAATCCTTTGCACAAAACATAATCTTGATTTCAGGAGGTGTACTTCTCCAAATATGTTTATCTCTTTTTTTCTAAACCATCTGCTTACCTGATCCAAATGTGTTCATTTGCATTTCCACTGCATCATGAAATACACTCAGACAACTCTTCTTCCCTCTTCCTCTCTCACACAAATGCACCCACCGTGAATGAACCTTGATTTCTGCACAGTGCGCATTCTCATTGCATATCCAATACATCATTTGCTTTGCATGAACCAAGACGCTTGTGCCCTACTTCATAAAGTGAAGTCAGGGCAGCTTTTACTTTAAGGGCATATGAGTCAGTATTGACTAAGACATGGTATTCTTCACAGGCCCACCCACACTCTCGAAGCCAATAATCACACCAACGCTGTCTAACGCTGCAAAAGAAAAAAAACATTTATTTTTTTGCTCTTATATTAACTGACAGGTATATCGAAACTGTCAGCTGGCGTCGTTTCAAATGTTTAGAGAGTTTTTTTTTTTTTTACAAAGTATTAAAATTGGCAACATAAATACACAACTGGCAATATGAACATCAATATTCTTATTATGCTGTCACTTGGGGGATGGTTTTCAGAAGACACACACAACTGTATTTCACCTTGTTTCCTTCAAATGAACCAAGGCAGCTGCTGCCGACTGCACATGCCAAAGGCTAACATTTACTTTGGGGTATATGAATCACAATTAGCTTCTGTAATATTCAGTGCAGGCCCACTACCACTTTAGTAGCTTATGTAACCATACACAAAGGTTTATGAACTTCAATTATATACGATAGCATCTATGCATAGCATCTTCTGATGGTAGGCTACACTAGCAATGTAGTCAGTCAGTCCATCCATCACTTTAAGTGAAATATTTGATTTACAAATGTGTGGGGGGGGCGGGGAAGTCGGAAGCAGTTCAAAGACAAAAACCTTTAGCTGTAGGCATGAAAAAATTAATAGATTTCATAAAGCCAAATCTTTCTTTGAAAGACTGCTGTGATTAACATCAATTTAATTTTCTTTGAATATTCTCTTACATATTGTAAAATGTTAAATTAAAAATAAAATTAAAAATTAAAATAATAAATTGAATTTGTATAGCACTTTTCAAGGACTCAGTCGCTTAAATTGATAGAAATAAAGTTGAGGTTAATTGCAACTCTAGGATCTGGTGTAACTGCATGGGCTTCCGAAAGCAAGAACATGTAATACCAAAAAAAGATGTACAAACAAAGTTGTCCTAATCTGCTCTCACTCACCTCTGTCTCCTAAAAAAATCACGTTCCTATACACCGAAACTGCATTCTCAATGACGTTTGAGGGAGGAACACGTATTTTCCATTTTACATCTTGCGCCCTACACAAGTTGTGAAAGTTTTAAACGCGTGGTTAAAGTTTGACTTGATTGAAACTGAACTACTTGGTGAGGTTCAGAAATAGATGATGGCTAAGTACATGTGTTTTACGTAATTGATGTAATGCATGTACATTAAGTACGTAATGTATGTGGCATAGGTTAAGTAGATTACGTAAAGTAGTCAATGTTGACTTTTGGTATTGCACGGGGCACCGTGCAGACTTTGATTAGAAACATATTTGTGTCAAAGACAAACGTAATCCAGGAGAAAATATGTTTCCCTTGAAACGTAATTGAGAATGCGTTTTTGTTGTATGGGAACATAGTTTGTAGGATAGCAGCTGTCTCACTTTTTTCCTTTAACAAAAGTTCAGAAAGAATATTACAGCAGCATAGTGTTAACACTGCACCACATATAAGAGCCACTCACCTTGGATAATACATTTATAATACATGCAATACATATGAGCTCAGACAGCCATGTGGTTATTCATAAGGCAATGTCAAGGTAGCTGTTACCCTGGGGCATGTGAATCACCATTAACTAAGACATTGTATGCAGCGTCCAAGCCCACCCACTCTGTCTCTGCTATATGAACATCACAGGCCACACTGAAAAGGCCTTTAATAAATATACGAGGGAGGCAGTGCATCAAGTTGACAGGGCATTGCCTGTGCTGTCCATGAAAGAAATTAATGATTCATGATTCCCAATTATGTTTTAATTCCAATCGGAGATTAGTGCCTAGTAAGGGCAGCCTGTGTGGCGGTGGGGTGGGCGAATGTTTGGCAGGAGCGGAGATAAGACATCTGTTTGTAACACCAGGCCAAGAGAGAGAACGATGGGTGACGCTGAGGCCATGATGCGCAGAAACACACAGCTATGTATGTATGTGTGCGCGCATATTAACATTCAGATTCTTCAGATTTTATGAAACCCTTTTTAAATTAATTTCATGAAGACCACTAGGAGCGATGCATTTCTTTTAAATGTTAAAATCAACTAGGGAACAAAAATAAATGGGCAAACCTTCTTATTTTCCTCAATTGGACAGACCAGAAGAGAGAGAGAGAGAGAGAGAGTGTGTGTGTGTGTGTGTGTGTGTGTGTGTGTGTGTGTGTGTGTGTGTGTGTGAGAGAGAGAGAGAGAGAGAGACAGGGGGAGGGAGATGAGAAAGGTAAAAGGCTTTGGATTTCTTTTGCCAATTTGTTTCTTGGCAGTATTCTCTGAATCGCTCAATACAATCTCTCTAAAAGTTTGCATTTATCAATTGCTTTCTATTTTTTTTTTTTTACTCCCCCCCCCCCCCCCCCCGACCTCCCCCCCATCCAAAGGCTTTAGAACAAGAGACCCGGAGTCAGACAAAATCATTCATTCATTAATGAAAGGCATCCATTACTGTCGAACAGCGACAGAGTTAATGTAAATAAATGAATTCTCCAACCCACTTAACTGTGGTTTATTATGAGCGAGCAAGGCATAATTGTGTTTCTGATCAGTTCAGATAAATTCAGCCACACAATACCCCCACCCCCAGTGCCAGTTCTCATTTACATGCCAAGGTCTGCAACTAAAGGGGATATATCATATGGCTTATTACCAAGGCTCCAGCTAATGACACTGGAATATGAGAGCAAATGTATTAAGGCAAATGTGGTAATACTTGCCTTTGTAGGGTAAAGCCTCTTAAGTAAGTCAGCGGTGGCTGTTTCTGCTGCTTATAAGTTATGGGGAAAAAAATCACAATTTTGTATGTTATAATTATAATAAACCCATCTGGCTTTGGGTGTTTTAATTCAAGCCAACATATAACTCTGAGTAAAATGATGTGATTTCACTGCAGCGCCTGCAACCCTGACGTGAGGTAAATGGCATTTCAGTAAATGTGGGCTCCAAAGGATAATGCAAGTGGGTTTTTAATAGAAAAACAGATGCAATTCAACTTAAAGTACTGTATCATTAGCACATACACATTTAGAAGAAGTTGCTCGAGTGGGAATAGAGCCCAGAACCTGTCGGCTATTACACACAGAGCAGCTGAAGATCACAATGTGTCCATGTTGTTATAGAGCTGTTACTTGTATGCTTTAAAGTCCCAGCAGGTCTCCCTCACAGATGAATAAAAATCCACTCAGAGTAATATACCTTCACTTACTAATCATTTGTGCGCTTGATGGCCTCCGTCGTTATGACACTGACCCCATTGACAGCGCACAGGTACGAGCGGCAAAGAATGTCTTGATGAGCAAAATCAAGGTGGTAATAAACTTTGAATCTTAACTCCTCTGATGATAGTGTAACGCCACTGACTGTGAAAAACAGAATTATGGAACTTCTTGTGGGAACACTGAGTCTCGTCTCCGACACGGAGCTTCAAAACACGTGTACAAGCTCTGCCAAGGCACGTAACAGTTGCGTGAATGTTGTTAAACTGTTGTGCCCTTCTATTTCAGAGACCGACAGCCCGAATACCGTAAATGTGGTTTATATTGTTACATGTTGCCAAGTGTTGCTTGCGGATGTCACTCACACATTCCTTTTTGTGCTGTCACCCATGAGTAGTTTTGTGTGTGAAGACAAAACTGTCTCTGTAATTTATTTTTAGTGCAGCACAGAGGCTCAGGCATGATTACTATTAAGGAGACATATTGTGACTGTGCGTGCACAGGAATGTATTTTGCAGCCATTATTTAAACGGTTGTCTTGTATTTGGCTGCACTCAGGATAGTATTATGGAAAAGGTGTTGCACGAGGAACGACAGTTGCTTGAAAACACCATTAGTTCCACAGTAGTCTATGCAGTAGAAGGTTAACATTTGGGACTTTCTGCACACATTGTGTAACTCCCATACGTAACTGTTTTACATCCTCACTCACAAAATGCTATATTTTTTTCTCAAAGAGACAAAAAATGTCCGCCACAACGCCACAGCTGCTCAGCAGAGATGTGGCTTGATGTGAAAGCAAAGGGTGTGAAGCAGAATGCTCGCCTGCAATACTTCAGCCAACCAAATACAATTATTGAATGAATGAATGATTAAGAAGGCACTTATTATTGCATTTACTGTGGCAATGTAGCATAACATTGTGACCAGGAAAGTGAACAAAAATCTGTTTAGATATTAATTCAACAAAGTTTTTTGTTTTGTTTGCTCTGACTAACAACAGCCCATTTGTGATGTTACGGACTGAACGATTGATTGTGTGATTGTTTACTTTGAAATCGCCCCAGCTGCAAAAATGTATAGTAG
The DNA here is from genome assembly GCA_023631565.1 of Gymnocephalus cernua. Classification (NCBI taxonomy): domain Eukaryota; kingdom Metazoa; phylum Chordata; class Actinopteri; order Perciformes; family Percidae; genus Gymnocephalus; species Gymnocephalus cernua. Next base: position 16,440,406 of record CM042448.1, on the reverse strand, counting down.
TTCCTGTTATATGGATGAGCACTTTACAGCCTATGCATACAACAGACTACCAACTATTAATATACTACCGCCTTTCTCTATAGCCCCACTGGAATTCAACAAAAAAACAACCCGGCTTCATAATTGCCACCTATGCCTTAACCATAACCCATCTTACGTTGTTGTACATTTCTTGTACCATAGACAAACTGCTAATGGGGTTCCCGCTACACCCTAAATGCTCCGCCGGTGTCTGCAATGCAAAATAAAAAAGTGAAATACAACATTCAAAAAGCTATATGCATGACATTTCTTATTGTGTTTTCAGTTAATTTAAGTAAAAGAAAATTAAGACAGTGTAGTCGAACCTCAGGTTGAAGAGGAACAATGCGGATTCCGTCCGGGTCGTGGAACAACGGATCAGCTCTTTACTCTAGCAAGGATCCTGGAGGGAGCCTGGGAGTATGCCCATCCAGTCTGCATGTGTTTTGTGGATCTGGAGAAGGCATATGACCGGGTCCCCCGGGAGACTTTGTGGGAGGTGCTGCGGGAGTATGGGGTGAGGGGGTCCCTTCTCAGGGCCATCCAATCTCTGTATGACCAAAGCGAGAGCTGTGTCCGGGTTCTCGGCAGTAAGTCGGACACGTTCCAGGTGAGGGTTGGCCTCCGCCAGGGCTGCGCTTTGTCACCAATCCTGTTCGTAGTATTTATGGACAGGATATCGAGGCGTAGTCGTGGTAGGGAGGGGTTGCAGTTCGGTGGGCTCGGGATCTCATCGCTGCTCTTTGCAGATGATGTGGTCCTGATGGCATCATCGGCCTGTGACCTTCAGCACTCACTGGATCGGTTTGCAGCCGAGTGTGAAGCGGCTGGGATGTGGATCAGCACCTCTAAATCTGAGGCCATGGTTCTCAGCAGGAAACCGATGGAGTGCCTTCTCCAGGTAGGGAATGAGTCCTTACCCCAAGTGAAGGAGTTTAAGTACCTTGGGGTCTTGTTCGCGAGTGAGGGGACAATGGAGCGGGAGATTGGTCGGAGAATCGGCGCAGCGTGGGCGGTATTACATTCAGTTTATCGCACCGTTGTGACGAAAAGAGAGCTGAGCCGGAAGGCAAAGCTCTCGATCTACCGGTCAGTTTTCGTTCCTACCCTCACCTATGGTCATGAAGGTTGGGTCATGACCGAAAGAACGAGATCCAGGGTACAAGCGGCCGAAATGGGTTTCCTCAGGAGGGTGGCTGGCGTCTCCCTTAGAGATAGGGTGAGAAGCTCAGTCATCCGTGAGGAGCTCGGAGTAGAGCCGCTGCTCCTTCACGTCGAAAGGAGCCAGTTGAGGTGGTTCGGGCATCTGGTAAGGATGCCCCCTGGGCGCCTCCCTAGGGAGGTGTTCCAGGCACGTCCAGCTGGGAGGAGGCCTCGGGGAAGACCCAGGACTAGGTGGAGGGATTACATCTCCAACCTGGCCTGGGAACGCCTCGGGATCCCCCAGTCAGAGCTGGTTAATGTGGCTCGGGAAAGGGAAGTTTGGGGTCCCCTGCTGGAGCTGCTCCCCCCGCGACCCGACCACGGATAAGCGGACGACGATGGATGGATGGATGGAAAATTAAGACAGTCAATAACATGATGTTGGTTTCACATTCGTCAGTGTTTAATTGAAGTTGCAACAAAAGATATTGCATGATGTTGTTAATGAAGAAATGGTGCATGAAACGGCTATCCGTCCAATTAGTATCTTCTGATGTCCAACGTAGGACAACATAATGTATTATTGCCAAGACATCCAAATGGATTATCTATTAAAGCAGCAGCATGACTAAAGTCAATCGTGTTTGTTTTCACCGTGCTGCTTTTTATTAATTTACACACACTCACGACTTGGAAATGCTCAGTAAATCCAGTGTTTCTCCATTGTTGGCAACTGTTCATCTGTAATGGAGCATGAGGGGGTACTCTGGTGTTTTGCTTATGGGCGCCATCTATTTTTAAGTATTACTCATTAGTTTTCCCCAAGCCAGATCAGGTTCAGATGAAGAAAGAAATAGAGTGATTGTTGATATCGCACATAGATCACATGAATAAAAGTGTTTTTACTGCAAATAAGCATATCTCTGCACTCTGGGGACCTTTAGCAAATCTATGTTCATGGTTAGAATGATCGCTGAATAAATTCTCTGCACAATAACTATCCAATTCATTCATGTTCCACTGAATCCACACATAATGTCACTCTCACACTGTGTTTGTAATGCACAACAATGCCTTTAGCAGGGATCAAGTACATTTACAAGATTTATGTTTGTTCTTTGCTTGTCTCTCGGGGCAGACGTGCCACAAGTTTAGGACTCAACTTTGCCTTTTCGCATTTGAACAGGTGTAAGCAGAGCATGTATAGCTTGCTGTGGGAATACACGCATAAGGAATCAGGAAGAAAATAATAAGCGTTCGGAGGTCGTTTGGTTTTCAATCATCAACTCCGACGTGAAATTCCCAAGGCAGGAACTCTTACCATTTGTCAGACAGTTTCCAGATATTCTGTTTGTCATTCAGAGCAAGTCATGTTGGCTAAAGAAGTTTGTGAAACAACATCAAATCACAAGAGGAGGGAGGAGGAGCAAAGTGCCTGCTCTGCACTGTGACAGGAGCGGCACTTGAAAGCAGCAGACTGACACAGACAGCCAGGTTGCCTCTTTGAACCGCAGCGGTGCACAGTGGAGAGAAACTAAAACTAAAATATCGATCTCATTACACTGGCATTGATCAATGTCAATACCAACGTTGGTATCAATATTTGGATCAATCGGCCCACCACTAGTATGTATAAAGGAACAAAACAAATTGCTGGTGTGCCCCCTTCCCCTCCAGCTGCTCCTACTCCTACCTCAATGCTTTCCCACGTTTCCCAGAGTGACCTGTAGCAATTCTTCACAACCCAGTGTTTTTTGCAGCTGTATTCAGAGCCCCAAATGCTTTCTAGAAATCATTTCCCAGCACATTTGAAACAACCTGCAGCTGGCAGATCACAACTGAGGTTAAGGTTATTTTTGTGGGAGTCTCATTTAAATATGTTAGTGTCCAGACACATGCACATACAGTATTTTAATATTTATGAGGGAGAACAATTGTAAATAGCATCATTAAGGGTGACTGTGGGAGGTATATAGGCAATAACATAACTACATTATTTAAAATAGTATCAATTAATTATTAATTATTTGATCTAGTCTAAAACATAGTGAAGCTTTAATGATAATAATCTGTGGTTCTTAGTGTATGAATTACGCTGAGCCACGTTCTGGTGTGACCCGGTTTTACAGTTGTTAAAGTTATGGAATATCTTGATTACCAAAGCATTGCTTCTAGAAAGACACAATACTGTGCCACAAACTAAATTCCATACAACTCCATTATGTTGGAGTAGGGGCAAAAAATCTCAGACACATATCTCCAAAAAAACAATGCAATGAAGTGTAATTTTGATGAACAAAAAAAAATTGGTATTGGTTAAGGACATCTGTATGTTATTCAAAATAAAATATGGTTACTCTAAATAAATGCATCTCTGTGCAAAGAGAGAAATACATAAAAATGATACTTTCGCCCCGGCCCTCTTCTACTTAGCGGGCCCTGAAAGTTGCTCCTGCATGCCAGGCATCACCCGCTGTGGTTGTGTTTATGTTTATGCACTGTGTCCTCAGTTCCAACGATCACGATGGTCCCAGCACCGATGCTTTTCCAGACAGGCCCTGAATGTTAATGAAACAGTAAAATGCAGTGGCCCTGAACAAAAAACATCAGGATATAATCTTTGTCCCTCTGAGTAGGTCAAGCGTCACAAACTGAGGAGAGTTTTGGAGATTCAAAAGTTAGGCAGGAGGTTTAAATTTTTCATTTTGACTAGTAACATTTTTCTCAAAGCGGCTGATTAATTCAATGTCTGCTTGTATTTAGATTATCTGCCTCCGCCTCTATAATCTCCTAGATAGGGAGCATGCTGCAAACTTACCTCATCGTATGGTACAAGAGCTTGTGAGGCTTGAGGTATGTTTGCACACAAACAACGGCAGGCGAGGAGGAAGTGATAACAAAGTAAAAAGGAAAATATATGCCAGCTGTTCGCTTTAACATGGAGATAACAATGAGGAGGCTTGGCAACAGACACTTCAATCAGCCACATTAGAATATTTGCAGCAGCATTTAACTCTATAGCTTGAATCATTGCCAAGGATTTTAACTAAAGTCATTCATTTTACTCCCATAACTTGCAAAGATTAGCTTTTTTTAAATGCCACACCAGTAACTGCAGAACCTATAGTGATGAGGATTTTGATTTGCCAGAGTGACCTTCATATTTACCGCTCTGTGGAGTATTGATGAAACCGTAAGGCTTCTATCATAAAATACTGTTTACTACGCACTGGCATTGGGTTTCAGCTAATTGTAATCTTTATTTAGATACTGTTTTGTAGACACCCAGTTAACATTCTGAAACCTGGCAGTTTGTAATCTTGTGAGGTATGTGAGTGTGTTTGTATAGAATGTAAGTGGGTATAGCAGATGGATGGATGAATGGATGGATGGATGTCAAACCACCCAAAAAAAAAAGCTTTCAGACAGGACAAACATGAACTCAAAGCTTCACCATTTTACACACCGTCCACCCCTACTTGTCCTTCGATCTCAAGCAATGTTGAAAAATCACAGCAAGGCAGGGGTTACATTCCTTAGATGGGAGATTGTACATCCATTCAGTTCTCACTCACAACTCGTCAAATACGGCATCTTGTTCAGTGGCCCTCAGTGTCAGTGATACTGACACGCAAGGGACTCTTTAGTGTCTGTATCAGACGCACCAGGCTATCAACTAAAATGTAAACCCCTTTGCGTCGATATGAGACGCTCAGAGTCACTGCTCAACTGCACCATTGTGAGATGATGTAGAATTATGAGTGACAAAGTTCATGTGGATAAAGAGCAACAAAGTCCATGAATGGTCGGAGGAAAAACACAGGTTCTTTCACTTAGGAGACCGTTGTCCGAGTCCCGTGTGAAACCAAAAATGAACGCTGACTTCTGTATATATACTTAACTAATGTCACATACATAAGTTATGTAACAAATACTTATTTTAACCAAAACCGCGATCTTCTCCGCGTCGGTATGTGACGAGTTTAAAGTGAGTATGTGTTGGTACATCCATAGGCTTAATTTACAGGGTGAAATCAAAACTGTCCAGTGCAACCCACCCCACAAAAAACTATTATAATTTCCTTTACATAAATAAAGACATTTGCACTGTAACTTGATGCAGAAAAGGCACAAATGTTGCAGAACAATTCACCAGAATGCAGACAATGAAGTGTTTGGTGTTCAAAATTCCAATTTGGCTCAAAAGTGGAGATCTCTACCCCCCAATGTTGAACCCAAAGTTATGCCCTTGGGTACATCATAATATATTCCTCTACGTCCTTAATTATCTCCCCAAAACCATACTGTAGCTATGTGTGTGCATTCTTGCTTGCATAACCTGGTGACCACAGAGCTCAGAGGAGGATAAATCTGACCCACCCAGCAGATAACTACACGTATGAATGCACTAAGAGTGTTTCCCCAGCCATGTCAAATAAACGCCAACTTAATTAATTAGTATCATTATTTTTTATGGGAAGCAGAACCCTTAAGTAAGGGCTGAGTCTGCATACAAAAGGCCGATGAATAAGAAGAAAGAGGGGCAGTGATGTTTATAATGCCGCCTGTGCTTTGTGATGATAGTGAGACTTCTTATAGCTTCTCTGATGCCGGAGCCTCTCTGTGGACCATAATCACCACATTTGTTGGGTGCAGGGACTCTGAGAAACAGTTAACGACCCTAGTAAACAAGCAAGCACTGCCTGCCTAGCTTGCACATTGCTAAATGTCAAGAGAGAGCGAGAGCGGGACAGTGCAAGAGTTTTGTTGTGTGAGGCTAGATACTATCGCTCTCTCATTCTGATGTGACGGCAGACAATAACAGGGGATGAGGTCCATTCAAATCCATAAGTTACTGGGGTCAAGGTTCTGGGTCATTTCTCTGCGTACACAGAGAGATATGTATCGATAAGGGAATCAATTTACCTGGAACCAACCAATAAAGTGAAAGCAGTAAAATAATTCAATCAGCAGCCACACATTTAACGAGGGTCAAAAGGCACTTCACATTACGATAAAAAAACATTTGCCATTTTATATGCATTGGTGAGAAGGATAAGGATGGAAATGAGAATATTATCAACAGGACCATAATCATATTATTCTTTTTCAGCAACTACAGTATATGTGTAATAAATGTATCTTGTTGATGATGAATTTAGTAATCAGACAATTAAAAGAGCGTACCAAAAATGGTTAAATGTAATATGAGAGCTATCAATGTAAAAGAGAGAGAGTAATAAGGAAAGACAAATAAATGGGATTTTCCGTGCATAAAAATGTGTAGACCCAGCAAATAACAAAAGTGCAAAAGCTAAAAATCCAACCAGGAGCCCCATGGTAAAACCTACATAACTCATAACTAACAGCAGTGATCTATCTCTTAGGTTACAGTAACAGTAGTAACATGAAAATGTAAATAAATATCTACTAGTCAGCTAATAGACACTATTGTCCTGAACCAGCTCAAAGTTCTGACAAAATACTGGAGATCACATGTATTTAAGGATTAAAGTAAAACCAATTTATTTAACCCCTATTAAACAATACTGAAATACTGTGAAACGTGTATTTCAGCATTGTTTAATCAGTGTTGTAGTGAGTTCATGGGTGTAGGTGAGCCTGTGAAAGCACATCTAACAAAAGCCAAAAGACAAGTGAAACGGCATTAAAAAACGTTTGAGCTTGTCGTGACTATGATTGATAAGGAAGTTCTAGACTTGCCAGCCAGCATTGGGGTAACTGCTGTTAATAAGTGAGATGCTTACTTAACTATCTATGTTGTTGGGCCAGTCATGGACATTTATTTTGAAATTTTGTAATTTGATATTTATTTGTTGTACGAGGAACATGCCCAGGCAACATGCCCAGACATCACTAGTATTAGAAATGATCAGAACAGAAATGTATAAATAGTGAATAGTGATTAAAAACAAAAAGATAGAAAAATAACAGGAAACTGTGAGAAATCAGACAAACCAAAAACAATTACACCAAAAAGCAATCAAGCTTAGGGGAAAGCATCTACAACAATTGCTTGTTTGCAAGTAAATGAACAAAGATGTCTTGAAGCATCTCAAATATGTCATTGATCTTAGAGACCCAGGCAAGCTATTGCAATCAAAGGGGCTTTACATTTAAATGAACGCATTTCTTTCTTTGGAAATGTGAGGCACATTAAAGGATAGGTATTTGGTGTGTCTTAAGCTATAATTTGTTTGGTAAGGTGTTAAGTATTGTTTCAAGTAGTTAAGACATATGCATTTGAAAATGATCTGGAACCAGTGACACTGTCTCCTAGCGTTAGGTGACAGGAAATTCAATGAGTAATACAGGACACAATGATGTGTTCTGTAGGGCCATCTCAACACAAATCTACAAAGACTATGAAAGACAACAGTCAAAGGCTTAAGGTTGGTCTCAGTAGTGGTCTGATATACTGCATCAGCTTAATCTATAATTGGAAATAATAGTTGCTCCACAACTGGCAAATATTACTTTCCAAATCATTTTTGCTGTGAATACTTCCAATGATGTGTCACGATATATAGTGTAGATGGACACATTTTAAAACATTTTAAGTAGCTGCAGTTAAACATGGACTGCAACAATGGCTGACAAGAATTAAATTCAATTAGACTTTAAAAGAGCACTTCAAAACCATTATTGAAGATTCTGCCTTCTTGTTTACTTCATTTTAGTTATAGAAGTCGGAGGAGTTGTGGAGAAGCATCAGTGAGTTAAAAGACACAATTAGCCATGTGTGAAACGGCATTCAAAATGTTTATATCAAAATGAACTGACAGCATTATCTGCTGAGGCAGAGAATGGGGAATGGGTGGCTTCTAAAGAAGCTGTGAAGTTTCCACAAGGCTTCACCAAACAAATGAAATGTTTTATTAATTGATTTGCTCGATTTCCCTCTTGTCCTCTCTCCACATTGGCATCAATTACTTTTTTTGTGTGTGTGAGGCATTCTGTAGGAATTGTCTTTTCTAGCGTCGTGCTGCATATCAAGTACATTGACATGGAGTGTGCTCAGACATGGCTACACACACACACACACACACACACACACACACACACACACACACACACACACACACACACACACACACACCTCACCATCCGATCAATGGAGCTTAAATAGTTTGTCCTGTTCTCCGGTCGTCATGACGCTGAAACAAGTGGATTTTCACCTCAATGACACCACAACTGTGGCTGTTTTTGTTTTGATTTTGGATTTGCTCAGCGATAGCCAGAGACCGCCATGTGAGCAGTAGCACTGGAGGCAGATGATGTTCTTGGGGGTCATTAATTAACTCATCCAGAGCCTTTATTAGCTCCTTAATGGATCTGGTTAGAGCATATCAGGGCTTTGATTATCTCCCGTTGGCTATGCGGAGAAGGTTATGTGTGTGTGTGTGTGTGTGTGTGTGTGTGTGTGTGTGTGTGTGTGCGTGTGCGCGCGTGCGTGTGTGAAAGAAGGCTCTTGCAGGTGTACGTGTTTTAATGTGTGCGTGGCTGTGTGTTCGTGCAACTCAGGAGATCTCTCTGAAAGGGCTTTATTTCATAGAGGCCGGCAAGTGGAGACCAGAAGTTGAGTGAAGAGAAGTTTAAATTGTTATGTGAACTCAATGCTTTCCTCCTACATGTTTGACCTTGTTTATTGTACAGTACAGCGTACTACAATACACTAGTTGGTGTCTCCCAGGAGACAAAGGTACAGTAAAGTAGATAAAATGTAGCTCATTTTGCATGGATGAGCTCACAATCGTTCCATTGTTCTGCACTATAAGCTTATCTAGCACTGTACAGCTAATATTGATTGACATTTACGATATGGGGCAAAGATCTCGGCACTGTATGGCTGTGCATGTGTAACGTAAGCCTCCAGGCATTTTTCTTGCCTGTGGTGAATGTTCTTAATTGAGCGACGGAGGAGTTCCTTGCCCCATGCGTTCTTTCGCTCTCTCACATACACAAACACACACACACACACACACACACACACACACACACACACACACACACACACACACACACACACACACACACACACACACACACACACACACACACACACGGCTCCAACTCAGCAGCGTTCCTTTGATATCAAACACATGTGGTCCTCCCCCCAGGTCTCTCCATCCTCTAGCTCTCAGTTCCTTGCCGGGTCTGCACACTTTCACCCACAAGGCTTTTTATTCCGAGTGCTTACTGAAAGCTCCTACGGTGGGGCCAGATTGATCGGGGGACTTTGAATCCGCAGGAGAGATGAGAGGCGACGAGATGATTTATTAGGAGGACGCGTTGCAGCGAAGCAGCGTTGTTAAGCGGCTAAACCTCAGAGAAGGATTCTATTACCCCAGCGCACATGCACGTAGTTGAGAAGTAGAGTAGTGGTACACTGGTTAAGTTGAGACAAAGTAAATGAGGCTTGTTTAATGGATGTGTGATGGTGTGCGAGTATTTGCATGCTTTGGGACTTAAATGAGGTAGATATTTGCATATTCATTTCAACCAAAAGTATTAGATAAGACAGGTAATGTAACATGTGAGTGATACATACAAATGGTTGCAGCTTAAAGAAATACAGATGCATATTTTGTATTGGAGGAACATGAGGAAAATGTGAAGCAAAACATTTGGTGAAATGTTAGAGCCTAACAATATATAGGCCTATAAATCAGAAAGGGTTGTTAACACGTGGCAAATAAATGTTTGTATGCTTTATGTGTTTTTCCTGACAGCTGTAATTCAAAGGTAGTTAATTCAAGGTGACATGTGCTCTGTCTCTCTCTTCTTCTCCCGCCGACTCCCTTTCATTAACTAACTTGTAGTATTCGCAGCTAGGCAGGTGCCTACTTGTGTGATGTAGATCCGGTAATTGGCAGCATGGCCCGGGTGCCTGTTAAGACTGCAAGTGCATGAGGAATTCTTCCGAAAGATGCTGGAACACACCCGGTTAATGGGGTCAAATTGTCACTCATGCAAATACAGGACAAGGCGCCTGAAAAAACAACCTAACAGCAAGTATAATGACAAGAAAGCAGAAAAACTTGCAGTCAGGGGTCTCAAGGATTCATATATTTCAGTAAATGCAAGTTCTATGACAAGTAGTTCACAAAATAAGAGACTAAAAAACTGTATGTAAAATCAAATTAAACATTATATCTACCTATGATAATAATGATGCGCTCCATAAAGGAAAAGTTGTTTGTTAAGCTTTTACGCAGTACAACTATAACTCAATTAGTCTCTTATTTTTAGAACTGATAATTCATTGCCAACATTTTGGTGCTTTACAGATTCTCAAATGTGAGGATTTGCTGCTTTTCTTCATCTTACAATACAATATAGTAGACCTCACCTTGGATCAAGCTGGCCATATATATATAATATTTTTTTCATTGTTCTGAATAAGGTGTGAACATGATACAATCAGCTTCATCATCTTAATGTAACACATTCTCATGAACAGGTTAATATGATTTTTTTATAAAAACGTATGCACAATAATTTGTATTATATCCTACGAAATTATGACCGCCTGCTGGTCACATGACAGCCAGTCACATGACAGTTTAGTAGTCTTTACAGTTAAATTTAGCCGAGAAACGGTGACTGTGAGTCGGGTACAGGGCACCATGAGGTTGTGGTTGTTTCAGCGTCTGTTGTGGTTGAGTTTAGTCCACAGAAGGTGAATGTGAGTCGGGTAAAGGGCACTGTGAGGGTTGAAGTTGAATTTAGACAACAAAAGGTGACTGTCATGGGGCGACAACAAGATTGTGGTTTTGGTTAAAACACTCCCATTTCCTGGGTGAAAGTCTTGTCTTTTTGTCTTGTTCCCTTAACTTCTTCAAGGAGGCAAACTCTGGTCCCCTGCTTGAAGGCCCTGTGTTTTAGGACCCATCCATTCACCCCAACCTCTACCCTACACGGACCTTCACACTCTTAATATGGCAGCAGTCAATGTTGTGCATACACGAATACATATGTGCAATCCATATGAATTACAGTGCATATGTACAAATGGTTCATGAGAACAGATTGCAATAAAGTAGTCATCACCTTAGATCTAGATGTGGGAGAAACTGGCCATGTATATAATTATTACTCCATTTTTGTAAGTGTTACCTTCAACCACTAAATGGTATTGCACAGTAGACTGTAATAAATTGTGAGATACACTTACCTCTAAATAACGCTCTCAAGCAGTATTAGAGTAGGCATGCATTATGTTTCATATTATAGAAATTTGACACACTCTTACATCCATGGCAGTGATGATACTAGACATATGGAAAGACACGTTACCACACACACAGAGCTCAGTAGATGGCTAATTTAGCTAGCAACATAGTCAACATGCTGTTGTTCTTAGAACATAAATTAATATAACCTCATTTTCTACAGTACATACAATATACGTCAACATAATTAACAAAAATGAACAATATCTTGAAATAATCTGCACAGTGTTATAAACTTGACTTACCACTTACACGGGTAAGTTAAACTGGGAAGAACGTAACTGCGTCATTCCCTTAAAAACAACCGTGCTTCATATTGTAAAGGTGAAGAACACTAAACGTAAAAAAAAAGTACACAACAATAAAAATATACAAATATACGCTTCTGGCAAAACGCAAGTTAATTAATTACCATGTTACACAAGCATAAGTATTTCTACAGACCTTCTTGTGTTTCCACATCAATGCTAGATTTCCCGCCTTTATACAGGGGCGTAGCACAACATTCTGGGCCCTGTAGAAAGGCATTTTCTATGGGCCCCTCCCCGCATCCACAGCTATTCATTCTAGCATTTTTTGGGCCCTCCTCACATGAGGGCCCTGGGTACTCAGTCCCCTTTTCCCCCCAGTCTGACACCCCTGCCTTTAAAGGTCCCTTGACTTGTGATCTTTGCCAGTGTTCATAATTACCGGGTTAGAATGATAGTACGTGTAGACCTCAGTTTCTTTTGTGCTATTGGTGTTCTTGTCATTGCTATAAAGCTGTCTTTCCAAAATGATCTACTTGTGTAAAAGAACACAATGTACAATTGGACTTAACAACAGTATCTTTTTACCTGCCACTTAAAGCAAATTGTCACACGTACACCATCTAAATGTCAAAGAAAAAACACTCCATTACAGCTAGATAACTTCTCCGACCTCAACAGCACAAAGAGCAATTTGTTTTAGCAGGTTTCAGCTCATGCTGGTAAACAAAGCTGCTGTCAGCAGCTTACGTTAAAATAATTACACAAAAGACATAAAACCCCAAATGATAATTTTTTACCAGACATCCTTTGCAGAGTTAATTATGTCTATTCAAAAGTCTTTCTTTGGTGACCTTTCCTCACAGGGGGGAATGACATGCGGCTTTGCTCTCTCCACAAAGTTTATCTTTCTATCAAGAGAGCGTTTCCATTTAATTCCACTTCTTTCCCACTTTAACCTTTGATACAGTGGTTCAGTATGCAAATGATCATCTTCATATTGTTAGTGAGGTGAATTAGCATTAGCTTTTTTTGCTATATTATCTCACTTTGGGTTTACATAAACGTTCATTGTCAGTGTAGCAATGGCTCTCTGAATTATGCATGAAGTCCTTCCCTCGGCTGAATCCTAGAACTCGAGATCAGCATATTTTAGATATTCGCCCAGTTTTCTCTGCCGTTTTGGCATTAATATGTATCCCTCCTCTGAAACTGTGATAGTAACACCTTTTGGATGTGCTCGACCCGCACTCTTCCTTAACACGGCTCAGAAAATACATGAGATAAACGTGCATGTATTTGTCAAAACAAATGCTTTAACACTATGTATCTTTGCTGTATGACAGGAAGTAGATGGCACACTGCTGTGCTGTTTGGATTAGCCTACTGTTAGTAGTAGCTGTTGTAATGCATCATTTTTGCTTTCATGGGCAAGATTTATTTTCTTATCTTTCTTCATATTAGTGCAGCATAATAACAGAGGTCTGAGCTGAATGCAAACCAAATGCAAACACAGTGTAAAACTCGTTTAGAAGTGGAAACATTGAGTAAAAACATGATAAAACGCCGGCCTTTCATATGTCATTTCATTGTTGCTATTATATTTTTGTTTTAAACCTGTTCTACCTACACCACATGCCCTTAAAATACCTGCAAAAGTTATATATCAAGTTACATATCAAACCAATAGCCTGTCTCCGGCCACGTAGTTACAGGAACGTAGTTATAGGAACAGTCCACTTCTAAACAGTTCTAACTACTCTCCCCCAAAACCGTTTTTTTTCCATTTGCATTTGCACTGGCAAGTGGCCATAGGAACTGGTAGGAGGGGTAAGGGAGTGATGCAAGCACAGCAATGGTCTTTATAGCGTAGGTGCGAAGGCTCCAGCGTAATATGGTCCTAATTAATATGATGGAAGAAGATAGCAGAGCGCAACAGGCAAACAAAACGACTGGTAAGTTTAACCAGCATTATCAATTAGCTGGTTGAATGCATGATGTTTGTCTTATGAGTTAGCATATGTAGGCAAATTGCAACAGACAGTGAAGAATATGTACTGTTTCAGACGTTGCTAGGTCACTAAGGGTTCCTAATGCGGAAAAGGCAAAAAGACCCTGCCCTGAAGTAGGAGCTGAAAGAGTTACACGACCTGCGGTCAGAGGAACTTAATAATCACCAAATTGGTCCAGTCAGAACACGAGAAAAAAAAGGGTTATAGGAACATTATGTTCTAGGAACTGCAAAAATCCCTCCGGACGGAAAGTGGCTAATGTAATTTCATAATTAAATTACTTTACTTACCTTAACTTTTCAACATTCTCCCACACTTTGCGTTGGCATTGTGGCTGCGTTGACTCTCAGTATGAAGCAGGCTCAAGGCTGACAGGCTCTCCTGAGGAATAGTTGTCCATAGCCAATTTCTAACACTAAGAAAAGACCTCTCACAAGTTGCCGTGCCAACAGGTTACAAAAGAGTCAGTTTGAAAAGTTAATAATAAATAATTCTCTCAATAGACAGCTTTAAATGGTTGCGGTCAACATGCTCAGTTACTGTTATTGCACTGTATGTATTTATTTTCGGATGTACCTACACACCTATATACGCAAGGTGATCATGGCCAACAGTCTTTTTTCTACTCTGCTTTAGAGATATGTGGCTGTTGGCCGAAAATCATCATATTCTTTGGGATTTAGTTTTTTAGGGAGGGGCCTAATATGCAATGTTTTCTACTCTTTTGGGATGGTGTGTGTGTCCACTGACGATGATATGATATGTCATTTTGTCTTGCAGTTTCGACTACATCAGCGTAATGTGAGCTCCAAAAATCCAAAGGTGAGCCGCATCATTTCGGGGTTTCATCAAATTCCAATAAGAATTGTCTGAGATATCTGATCTATAGTCCAAATAATCAGGCGTTGTTGCAAAGCAGCCATTCCCTCGCTATTATATTATATTAGCATCCATCTTTGCTCAGCAGCAGGCACATTTGCACACACAGGCTGCCCTGGTAATTCTGCTAACCAGGCCTACATAAAAATCACCGATCAGAAAAAGCTTTCAAATAAAATGCAGCCTCATAAAACATCTTTATTACGATTAGTGCAATTTACTGTGGGGTACGATCAAAGAAATTGACCATTTGTAATTTGAAGTGCTCTAAGAGGGAGAAGATGGACAATAATAGCATGCTGATGATGATGATGTTGGGGGAAACAAAATGGAAAAACTCAAATGGCTAACTAATAAAATAAGGTTACATATATTTAAAACAGAAACACGACAAAGTTAGTTGGCTGCTTGACTTGTTACAGTCGACTGACTGGACTAGAGCAGTGGGAAGGAAGTGCACTACTCTACTTCTGACAGACATATACAGTACATCGACTACTTGACATAAAAACTGGATTTGGCCCTAGACTCCATCAGTGTGAACAGCCTGCTGTATACTGTATAGGAGCCTGAGGGAGAAATATTTCATCGGGATCTCAGACCCGACGGAATTTGAAATCAAAGCTGTGAAGCCCTGCCTTCACTTGTCCTGCCACTTGAACATTTCTTCCCTTATCACAGATGTCTTAACCACTGGTGGGCAGACATGACTGTAAATGGCAACCCGCCCCCTGAAAAGGAATGTTATATCTGTAGCTTGGCTGAGCATGCTTTGCTCTATAGCATCCACTAAACATAGTAACTTCCCAGAGAGACACACTTGGTGCCAGGCTCTGCCTTTTTTACAGTACACTGTTGAATGAGTTATAAGCTTTGATAGCATGATAGTGTGTGTGTGTGGGGAGGGGATGAATAAAAGGAAAGGACCTATATGGTCGTATGGTTTGGTGGACTTGTTGGTAAAATGCTGGTTACAGACTGTTGCTTCAGTATTAATAAGCTAATGATGTCACATACTATATATATATCAGTCAGAGGGACCAAACCAGTACTTTTACTTTCATACACTAACTTCATTTTGCTGGCAGTACTTATGTACTTTTACTTTTATTTTTCATGCATGACTTCTACTTGTAATAGAGGATTCTTTTACATTGCTGGATTATTTAGGTTTAATGCCACAGTAAGTTACACTAAGGAGGAATTTGCCTTGGTTAGGATTAGTTATAGTGAATACCGAATGTACATTTGCAGGCTGAAATTAAGCATACATTCTCAACAAGGGCTGTGGTATGTACAGATGTATTGACTATGCTATATTAGCATTCATTTCACGCTGTATATGCAATCTTGATTATGTGCAATTTGAATTCTAGTGGTGTATAAAGCTATAGCCTGATCTATTCTCATGATAATAAACACAGAAGAAATGGAGCGGCTCCTACTGCGGCTCCAAAACAATTTAATTGGCTGGGAGTGACTGACAGCAACACACGATGTCAAGAGTGGTGAGTCCGTCCTGAATATGGCATCATATCACTATCTCTGAGACATCTGGTTCCCAAATGAAGCAATTTTTAATCAAAAGTTAATTCATACATTGCAGCTTTAGCTTCATAAATGATGCAGATATGGTACAGCAGAGTAAAGAAAACATGTACAGACAGGTTCAGCATCAGCGCCCCTTATGAGATCTGAATCCATAACCTAAGTAGCTTTGCTGCCATGTTACCTATTGAGTTAATCATGTCGCTCTTTTATTGTTTGGGTCCCTTGAGCAAATAAGAATCCCTAACTGAGATTAACTAGCTTGCATCCTGAATACAAATCCATTTTACACGACTAGAGCCCAGGTGGACAGATGTAGTTGTATCCATCCAATGATGTTACAATTTCCACTGAGTCCTGCACAGTTTTTCTTTATTTTTGAAACATGCAGCACCGATGTACATCTTTTGAGCTATTTTGCAATGTTTCAAGTTTTAAATTCCGTAATGGGTGCCCCAGTAACAGTTGCTAGAGCACAAATGGACAGATGGGACTTTAACTCTGCCCTGCTTTTGCCTCACCATGCTATGAAGTTATCCAGTATGTGAGCTTCTTTCAAATATTACACAACACTTCAAACTGTGTTATTCCTGCATTTTTTCCATTGATGTTTATCTTTCAAAACATATTAATAGAACAGAGCCGTGCAGTTCTTAATCTTTAATACATTAGATAGAAGGGAACCATTAAACAGCTGTGAAATTCCGACAGGGAAATGATTGAACTGACATATATAATATGCAAAGTTATGCAAGCTACTCTCTTTTCCAAGCTGTCAGTTTGTTTTACATTTTATGAAGTTGTTTTATCTCTACCAATACTTTTGAAGTCAGGATTTGTTCACTGTGTATGTTTATTTTTTTTTCTTATATTGATTTCATGACACAAGTTCTCACATTTTGGATTTGGCTACTGAGCTGCTCTGGTGAAGAAGTAGGTTAAAAACCTTGCCTAAGCTGTGGGACATGAGTAAGGAGGAAGCCTTACTGATTTAATTCCCCACACTGATATCTTCATAAGCATTTCCTGGATTGGAATCCGTGGTCTTCAGTACACAAGCTTCTTACATTTTAGGCCAAGCCAATGTTAATTGAAATGGGTGGACAGTTATGTATACTAACATAATGAGTAGCAGTGACAGTTTACAGATTGCAAGTGATGAATAAGTTGGAATTGTCATGGAACGTGTTTCAATATTGTGTTACAGCTGGTCTTGGAATACAGACAACACACAGAGAATTGTCCCGTATCAGGCAAAAGCTCAGTGGTTATTCCGTCTTATTCAGTTGGACAAACATTTGGCTTAATCCCGAGTCAATCTGCAATTACCCATAGCCAAGTGCTTACAATGGTCCAAAGCTACACGGAATTGAATTTGATAATAATTCATTATTTATGTGAGCCAT
Organism: Gymnocephalus cernua; assembly: GCA_023631565.1. Taxonomy (NCBI): domain Eukaryota; kingdom Metazoa; phylum Chordata; class Actinopteri; order Perciformes; family Percidae; genus Gymnocephalus; species Gymnocephalus cernua. Next base: position 16,422,893 of record CM042448.1, on the reverse strand, counting down.
GCAATATTTATATCCTGATAAGAATAAATAATTTAAGCCAAGATGGTCAATTATGTATAGATTTGGCATAACTAAATGCAATTTTTCTATAGCTTTTATCCACATGGAGCCAGAAGTAAAAAGCGATCATTAAAAGACAGAGAGGATTTTGTTTGTTTCAAGGTTTTAAACGAGCATTTATTCGATAGCAACTCATTTGACTCCGTAGATTGAAGCGCCTTTGGTCCCGCACTCGCTCTCGCCATAGATTTTCCATCCATTCTGAAAGTCCCATATTCTGTGTGCACCGAATGCCGCTGCCATTTATAACTTCATTATTGCTCCATCACTGAAATTAATTATGCAGAAAATTCTCATTTTCTTCACTTCAAACATGAGGTGTGACTTGTCAAATGGATGACTGAAAGACATGAGTTGTAGATGTGTTTCACAGCAGCACAGAACGTTATAATACCCATGTATACATCCAGTACTGTTGGCTATACTGAGCTGCTATACTGGGACAGCTGAGAATTGAAAGTATACACATTGTTTTAATAAAATTATTGTCAATTTGCCTTCAATTCAATACTGTTTTCATTAATATTGCATTTTTCTTTCTACCTCAAAATGTTATCAAAATAAAAGTCCAAGAGCCAAAACATATACATCTTTAAAAATATAATAAAGTGCAGCTTAACTGTACTTCCTGTATGATTTCAAAATAAAGCTGCCACATTTTTTTATCTTACATCTTGAGCTGTAATTGCGAAGATTTTCATTAAAATAAATATCTGTTAAATCACTATGTATCACTAGAGGAGATAACACAATGGTGATTGAGCATATGGCCCACTGATGAGAGTATTGCAATGTTTATATATTTGGAGTATTACGAACTGGGTGTCTGGCATAACATCACTCTGAAAAACAGAAAAGTGTTGCACACACTGTCTCCATATGCATATCACTTTTTATTCTGATCAGAAATATCATCAGAAGAAAAAGAGATATTCATATGGAGCCACAGTGTACACCACATTTTTCTTATTTTTCAAGTGTACCCCCAGTGATCAGCACCTCACTACAACCCTTGGTGTTCGGTCAGTCCGGGAGAGACGAGACTGGAGCAACGTACTGTCTGCATCAAGTGCCCATCACGGCCAGTACCCAGCTATCGTGCATCCTTCTTCAAAGGCCCCTATGTCGGACGTGCCGACTTTGTCAAATTGCACTATAAATGGAAACGTTGAATTTAATTTTAAATTAAAAAGCTAGCATGTAGCGTTAAGCAAATGACCATCTGTTCGACCTGATTAATTTATTTCCCCATATCTATAAGCGCAAATCGCTGGAGCAGAATTCATTGGTTTTTTGTTTGTTGTTTGATTAATTGTTTTCTGTGTAATAAAAAAAACAATAACTATGCCTACCTGTGAGTTTTAATTATAGGTTATAAAACGAAAGTATATGACGCCCATGGCTAGCCTAGCCAACATGAAAAAAATACGATAACCTACATAGCCTAGCTAGCTACTATTCAGTCAGCATACTGGTTGAAAAATGGTAAGAGCAATAACTGTTTAGGTTAGGGTTAATGTTGCTGGCATTGGCATCAGCTTTATGGCAAGTCTAACACAATAAGTAAGGGTTTACTTACTTTTTGCATGTCTTCTCCAGTTTACAGAGAATAACGTTATCCTCACACCCCGTTCACTGTTCAGGTCGCTACTCCAGGCTGCGCTGCTGCGGCCGACAGTAACGTTACACATCGCGGATCAAATTGTTCAAAAAAGTCGTTATATTGTTTTGGGGACAATGACATGGCTGGGTAGCCTGCTTGTCTTGTTGTTTAACATCCTGTCAAATTAGTTTTACTGTTTGCAACTGTACACAATGTTATTGACTTTGGATCTTGCTAGCGTAGCGTTAGCTTTCTGGCTCGTAGCTGAGCTGAAGGGTTCTATCAGCTGAGCGGACTATAAACATCTCCGGTTGCTAAGGATGGCAATGTTGTAATCTAAGGTCCTTCCTATTTCCTGGAGGAGTGAACAACGTTTGCATTGCATAAAAACCTGATGGATGGGAATAATTGTTCCAGGTATTAGTCAAACCATCAGGCGTAACCAGGGAAACAGAGTTATTGTTTGTAAAAACTTTAGATGTCGATTGTAAAACTAATTAAAATGTGACATAAAGTTTTTAAAATAATATTTGGCAAGTGACCATGGTATAAGCGAGTTAATGCCCTTCGAGGTGTCTATTGTCAGGTATTAATGGTCTTCTGCGCGTCGGACGGTTCACGCCTCGCCGTCGTCCATTAATACCTGACAATGGACACCTCGTCGGGCATTAACCCTTACTTATCTCACTGAAAAAAGAAATCATGCATACAGTTTTTTTTTTATTGTATTCACACACTAAAAAGGGGACTATGCACATACTTCTGAAAAACTGAAGCTAATGTAACAACAAGACTCAAGATCATAGAAATAGAATGAGATTAATTCTACTTATATGCTCCATGCTAAAATATCGGCACAATTCCATTGTTTTCACTCAAAAAGGAATTCTAAATCAACCATGACTGAAATCTTAAGGACTGCCACTTTAACTTTACAGTATTCATTTTATTTGTAATAGATAATAATGTAATGTATTCTTTAAGTCAGTACACAAAGACCTAACCAATTGTGCCTGCACACTGTGGTAGGCTCACCAGCAGCCATTTGTACACATTTCAGCTTTTCTCTCTGCTTTTGTGTCATCCAACTCTCCATTAATAAAGATTTGTTTTGGTATCCTGGAGCTTTAAAGCAATTATGTAATCAGTATGCATATTAAAACCAAAATACTAATGGATCACACATTTCATTACAACACTGACATCGTCAACAACAAAAAAGAAATGCAAACACCTTAAATTGCACTTAACACCTGCAACCTCTGCTATTTGATTTAACTTTTTTGTTGAGAGTACATGACCAACAGCATAAACCTTCCCGAGATTTCAGTTATGCTGAAGTGGCTTTGTGTGTTAACTATGTTGAAAAAATCTGATCATGATACTATAAATTACTTTATGTAGTTATTATGCTGATGTATGTGAAGCACTGTGCTTATTAAGTTGAAAACCTCTGATTCACAGCCAACTGCTCCTAGAATTCATGGAACTATGCTGGGCTCTATTCTAGTACTAATCTAGTGTGTGATTTCACACACACAAAAAAACGCACCCTATTTATCCATGCAGATTGTACACTACACTACGTCCAATTTAACACACCTGCTTGCTAATTCTTTAACTGTGATTCAAGAAAAAAACATTTTCTTCTTATTTGTTTAGTTCATAGAAATGTTCATAGACGTGTCCACAAGAAAAAAAAATCTAATTAGTTGATTTTTTTTTTTAAATCAGAGTGCACTACACCATGCACTTTTGCATACACTCTTATTATGGAGTTATGGTATTCTTGCCTTAATATGTTTACAAGTGTAGTCATAGCAGTGAGTATGATACATTATTTCCTGGATCGAGTCCATTTCCAGTCAAGGCCAATCTTTATATTGAATTAGTGATTACTAGCTCTCTGGAATACAAGCAACACAAGAACATGTCGTCCTCCAAAGTTATAGCATGAGTAAACATACCTGTTAGCAGTGATAGCTAAGTATGGCAGAGGTAGTTGTTGTTTTGGTCCATGACAGGGTAACTTGGTAGGTATTGCTATTGGAACGAAGGTCAGAGCTGCCAATTTGCACTGCTGTTCAGCAATTACAAATACACCAATATACCACATAGTGCTACAAACTGGGTTTTGTATCAGCCTTATATGCAGTTTCTCAATGGATTATTTGATACTCAAAACATGACAAACTATAACATGATTAGTTTAAAAAGTGAATTAAGTTAACCACTGGACACAAGCTGGAAGTCTGGTCTCATAAGTGTCCTGGAGTTTTTCAACATTGTGCAATTTGCATATTGTAATGTATAACGTGATTGGCTTCCACACTCATCATGATGTCACAAAATCAAGCTTGTAGGCACACTTGTCAAGCTCTCTTTGCAGATATGACACTTTTTTAAATGTAGGGGCCTCTTTAAATTGACAAAATGGAAACTTGAAAGAGGGAGCAAAGGGAAACTGTAAGAAATGAGAGAGAATGGGATGGCAAGAAAAATATGAGACCTGTGAAAAAGTGGGTGAGGTGAAGATATATTTGATTCTATTTTTACAGGATAACTCTTTAGCTGTGTGATGACAAATGACTTTTTCTCTGTCACAGAAAACAAAGTGCCCCACTGGGAGCCCTGTGCTATTTCATGATTTCTCTGACCCTGGCAGTGACAAAGTGAAAGTAAAAAAAGAGAGACTTCCAGAGTAGCCACAGACAATCTCACCGCATTAGAAATAAAGCAGGCTTACAGGGCGTGACGGTGCATGTTTACAGGTTAAGTCCTGTGTGTTTGTCTGAGAGTGTGGGAGGGTGCCTGGTAATTGATTGAAAAAGCATGCAAAGATTACAAGTGTGTGTGTGTGTGTGTGTCAACAGTTAACTGCACAACTACTTGACGGAATGTGATATCAATGACAATTGCTTCAGGAGGGACAGGTATTAAACCCATGAGCTGTGCCTTACATTTGACATTGATGACTCTCAATACTAACCTCAATTTTTCAAAGGTGCCTGGAAATCAATTTGTTCTTGAGATGGTTCGACCTCTTCGCCCACCTTTTGATTCCCTTTAAAATTCCTATCGATTAGTCCAATTTACAAGGCCCCAGCCACATTTGCTGTAGCCTTTCCTTGGATTATTGGATTTGGATTGGCTTGTTTTGTTTTCCTTTACTTAAAGCTACATTAATTAGTATTTATTCATAGCAACATTGAATTAAATGACTCGGCAGTAATGTGGAATTGTTGCTGTTAACATTGTTTGGGCTTGTTTTTTTGTCCAAATTGGCAGACAGCCATTGTACGAAGGTTGGCTGATGAGGAGAAGCAAATATATTGCATCACTTGGAGAGCCAGACAGTTTTTGAACCCCTTGTCTATACAGATAATTGTAATACATAGCGACGGCACAAGTTGGCATAACTAACAATCCTGTGCTTCTGACTATCGAGTCATATCAAACTGTGTTTCTTTCCTTGAGGAATACAAATGAGAAACTGATATCCCATTGCTTGACAGTTTAGAGTAATCCCCAACTGTGTTTACTTTATATTACACAATGCCATTTATTTCATTGGTTCTGTATGGTATATGGTTATAATCCTAAAAAGGGAACTGTTGTCCACAGTTAGATGAGAAGATCGATACCACTCGCATAATCTCTATGAACATACAGTATCCTGTATAGAATGCAGGCGTTGGTTGCATGCAGGTACACAGACTATGTGCAAATCAAGATGGAAAAAAATGACTTAAATGATTCATTTTCAAAATATTTGCTGATTCAATTTTGTCAAACTTATTGGTTATACTCTTAGCTAATTTGCTATTTGTTTTGTCTCTACTATATTCATTTAAAACCTTTTATCTACTTTTTTTATTCATGAAGCTATGGTGAGGTTTAATATTGCACAAATACAGTGAGCCCAGGCCTAATTATTTTGATTTGTTATGTGCAGAGCAACAGAACAAGTCAGACAAATGGTGGTTTTCATCCAGCTAAAGAAATAAATCTGACCACAGGCTCCTTGGCTGAAGGTTTCCTGTGAAAATATTTGCAGTAGTAATGCTCAGCTATTCACACAAATGGGAAATTTTAGTGTGCATATCAAACATTATATTATCGCAAATTAAGATCTGTCTGAGGCAGCAGACTCTGCACACATCTATAAATTACCAATATGGAGTCTTATTTGAGAACCATTTAGAAAAGAAAATCAGTTAAATGGATTTCAGGTCAACATCTAAGCAAAGCTAAAATGATCACTCAAATATTAAAAAAATAATGTTTATATAGTATGTCTGTGATACCATCATATTAGAAGGGACGGATACAGATATGGTAAAACAGGAAGGAAAGGTGAGAGGAGGTGGTACACAAATGTGATTGGATTAAGCAAGATGGAAGTGGAGATACAAAGGGGAATAGGTCTCAAAAAAGATAATTTTGAGATCCTGCTCTCCAAGTTCACACACCAGAATACAATCTGTAAATATTGTAAGGATACTTCAAGATTCCCAAGATGTATATATTTGTCTAATCTCACTTATAAGCCCTTAATTGTTTGACTGCAAAACAATATAAATGAATAATTGTCTAATTAGATGTGATTAATTCCAATTTAGATGTGACAATATTTTGGTGTGTTTGGGGAGATGTTTAATTCATGGCACTTGGTTGGGGTTAAATTAATTAATGAGAATTACCTCCCATGATTAGGTGTCGTTCACCTAGCCAACAAGAAGGAAATAGGGTGAATCTGGGCGGAAATTACGGATGTACTATGAACATGTCACCTAAAACTGGGACTAAATTACAATAGCTTTGTGGAAACAGAAGTGCTGGAGAGATGAAAATGTAACGGCAGTTGCAAAAACAGCTTTCAGGTTTTGCCTAAACTCACATATTGGATTTGACCTTTTGACTTTTTCTATAAAAAAGAATGAATGTAATGACAGAACGTAAGAGCACATCAGCTGAAAAAACCTACAACCCCTGATGTTATTGTATTCTCTCCAGCCATTTAAGACATATTCAGAATAGGAATGTTGCAGTGTCTGAGGTGATACACATGTCATTGGATAAGTGACCAGCTTTTAGAAAGACATGACTGACCTGGTTAATGTGGCTCGGGAAAGGGAAGTTTGGGGTCCCCTGCTGGAGCAGCTCCCCCCACGACCCAACACCGGATAAGCGGACGAAGATGGATGGATGACTGACCTTGACTTTTAGTAATTTAGTTGTTTGTGTCATTCAAAGGTGTAGATGTGCTTTACACTTTGATTGTGAGACATTGGGTTGGAATATGTCAAGGTAGCAGCTAAACAAAAGGTTATTGTGAGGTTAATTGTGTAAACAGTACATGTTATTGCTGTATAGTAAATTGAAATGTAGGGCATTAAATATATGTATACAAAAATAAATAAATTATATATATATATATATATATATATATATATATATATATATATATATATATATATATATATATAAACAAAAAGTAGTGCTAAATATATTTTGGGAGTAAAAACATGTTACTTGTCCAAACATGATGGACAATGAACATTGTCATCAAACAAAATGTAAAGGCTGCTGCATTAGCTCCATTGTGGTTCTTTTAACTTGATTTCAGAGTCCAGGGATCATTAGGTACTTCTGGTTTTTAAACATCTGACACCCTCATTCAGGTGTTATTAGGTCCCAGCATTTGTCCAAATGGCCCATGTGGTCCACTGGTCATCCCTCTTGATCCACAGCCATCTTGATGCCTTGTCTGTGCCATCGGTGATGTTCCTGTGCAGTCCTGTGATGCCAAGGAGCTTGAAGGCCCTGCTTAGGTATCGACCGGTGCAGCCTCTGCAGCCAATCTCGATGAGCATGCATTGCACACACCACCCTCGGCCCAGACAATCAAGTCTCCGTACTTGGCTCTTTTTCTCTTGGAGGCATCCTCCATCTGGTCTTCCCAAGGGACAGTCAATCCCAGAAGGACCACTTGTCTTGCTGTTTCAGACAGCAGGGCCATGTCTGGACCGGACATGACTGGCGTCTCTGGTGTCTGGGATCCTGAGCTGCCGTCCTAGGTGAACCTTCAGCTGCCAAGAACCCCACTTGAAGATCTTACATGGGTACTTATGCAGCTTCTCCCCTCTTCACAATGCCAATTGCCTTGAGTGCAATTGTTTGCTACTGTTAATCCCGGTGCAGATGGTGTCTGCTTCTGCTCTTAGCACCTGGTCATGACAACAACGGTAGCGCACGTCCCCTCAGGCCTTTGGACGATAACTCAGGATATACTCCCTGTGGTGCATGGACCCCATTTTAGGCCCTTTAAATGTTAATACCTAATATTATTACAGCATCAACACTTCTAATGGAATAGCAGGGTGTTTCGCAAGACAGCTTTTCCTTTTATTATGGGATTAGTATTACAATACCTAACCATTTTCCTACTTCTCAAAGGCTTTGCCCTTTCCACAGAACTCTGTAGGTGATAAATCTACTTTCTGCTATCATATCGATGCAACATCAAGACATCTAACTGATCACACAAGAGCAAACCATTGCTTTCTTCTTATAAGAAAAGCAGGTATTACCATTCTTCATGAAATGAATCTAACTAACTGAATGTGTATCACCATGCAGAATCTCACCTATCTTGCCTGCCAAACACAAGCTGGTGGGTGGTATATCTGGCACTGTAATATACTAAGGCGAGACATTTGTCTAATAGATTAGATATACATGCAGGCCTAGCAAGTGCTGAGCTTACAACATGCCAATTTGGAACACAGATGATTCAATTTTAAATCCACCCTTCCTTGTGGGGTTGAGGATGGAAAGCCTTGAGCGGAACTCTGTGCTCTTAGGCATAACAACCTTTCTTTTTGGCCACACATAGTGCCATTCAGGGTTTATCTTATAAGCCTTGCCTTGAGTGGGCCAAAAGTGCACTCATTCTCACTCTCTAAACCAAAGAGAGCATCAGTGCTGACTTAATTGACAATGACTTAAGAGTTCTGCCCAATGGGCTCAAGAGGCTACTTTGGAGGCAGCTTTACTCAATATATATAGGAATATATTACGTAGTTATCCCATGTAAGGACCGAGAGTCCTACTACTTACGGTTTAGCAGATGATAATAAAAATGATCTCTCACCAACACAGATCTTTGCCTGAAAAAAACTAAAAATTGAGAATTACAAGCACTCCTGACTCAAGGTTCCCATCTGGGATAATAAAGTGACTGAATTGAACTGAAACTGACCAATCTAGTAACATGTATTGCTCTTTCAAGCCCTGTATTAAATATTTATTAATATATCTGTCATACAAAAGTGAAAACCCTTTATTTTGCCAGAGCTTTCAACTGCATTATATGGTCTCCATTGGCATGTTGAGTTTAAGTTTGTCATCCACTAAAAGAGAGATGCAGTTAAATAACTCTGGAAAAGGCCATTACATGGACCTTGAGTGTATAGAATTGGGTTGAATTGACACAGTGTAAACAATAACTCAGCTTTAAAAGTCTCAAAAAGGGATTTTTATGTACTTTAAAGCCGCTATGCGGTGAGCTTTTTAAACTATTCTGATGGCAGTGGAAATTGGTGGAAGTGTTGTCACCTTGGGTCAGATCTGTTAGGTCCATGTTATTTTTTAACACAACACGTAGGAATCGCCAACGTCACAAAATCTTTAAATGCTACACATAAGGGAAATTAACTATGGACAGTAGTACTTGATTACATCATTGTGTACAGGCATTTCTTGTACTTGTTTTACACCCAGCAATTTCAATGAGCCAGATAACAACAAATGAATGCCGTTTTATGTAAAGACCTACACATGAGTTTACTTTTAGAGAAGTTAAAAAAAAGTGTAATTTTGGATTCATTACATACATTCTTATATTTTAATTTGCTGATAATACAGAATTGGAAGAAAATCAATGAAATGTACTAACAAGTCACTGAGGAAAATACCAAGTAATTGAGATCTAGCATGCCCTTGATGAGAAACAAAGGAATGTAATATGCTTCACATGTTTAGAAAAGTCAGTACTGCTTCTATAATCAATGCATATTTTACTGTGTGTTTACAACTTGCGAACAGACTGCCAAACGAAACAGAACAGGTTGCCTGTCTCATATGTTTTGCAAATGAGCCTGTACAGTACTGATGTATCTAGACTTTGGAAGTATTCCTCACAAAGTAAACATGGCCGCAAAAGCAATCGTCTCCCTAGGGACTAGCTGCGAGCAGCAATGTTGAGGGACTGTTGGGGGGATGCCAAGTGAGCACAGTTTGTGGCAACAGCCATTACACTTTCAAATGGGAATTACCTTGTGTTATGTACCAGCCTTTTTACTCTTGTACCTGCAGATTTCCCCCTGAAGCCATTCATTGATCATGGAAATTAAGCCCAAGCATATTTATTTGCCAGCCAGTCTCTACCACTCAATAGGCTCAACATTTGTTTTCCTGGATGTCACCATGTCTCCAGGGAGCCATGTGCCACCTGTTCTGTTTCTCGGCAGAAAATGATTGCAGGGAAGTGGGAAATGAGGTTCTTTTTTATTTTGCCTTCCTGATATTCAGTGAGAGTTTGGTGGCACATTAGCCTGCAGCTTCAACTCTCACTGCACCGTGAAGAAGCCGGAAACTTTACAGCAAAAATGATTGATGAGTGGCTCACAGCAGAAAACTCTAAGGGAGGATTCCTGGAAAAGTAAACTTTTTTTAAAATTAAGAAAAGCTAGTAATCTTTTCTTGTTATACAGCATCATGGCAACTCTTTGTTGCCATGATGCTGTATAACACATTATTATGCCAGTACTATTTTACAATAACAATACATTTTTTTTCATTATTTGAATTTTCCTGTAGTTTTCATACATTTATCTAATCTTTGCACAGCTATTCACCCTTTTAATCAGATGTCTATATGTATGACACATATGTATCTGTATAAGTATCATTACATTATATAGCATGAATCTCTTAAAAAAAAGAAAAAAAACATAACTTAAAAGTTTATTAGTAGTACCTTGATTTAGATTTACCAGTCTCTGGATGGAGATAATATTTTAAACTCGTCCATGTGTATATTTATGAATCAGACTGTACTTCCATATGCAACTTAAAGCTGCAGTGGGTAGAAAGCAAAATAACGCCAGGATTTGAAGTAGAGTGAGACCTCGACCCGCAGCTCCTTGAAATGACCTGTGATTGGCCAGAGTCTCACGTCACAGGCTAGATTTCCAAAACCCTGAAACCAAGAGGAGATGTTTAATCATGGAATCTTCGCCCGACGACTCCAAAAACAAATTGCCTACCACAGATGTGACCATTAAAATTAGTACTATTACTTTTTTCTTTCCCAATATCATAATATGCTACTGAAAATCCTTGGAGTGGCAATGATTAACAACCCCCTTTTGTGACCTGCGGCATCTGAGTGAGACATAGGATATTTGGGCTTCCGCACAGTCAGTTTTAGTGATCAATAAATCAATCAATGAATGAGTTAATGTTCTGACATCCAACTCAAGGTGAAATTGTCAGACGGCAGATTTACATGGAATGAGATCAGTAAGTCCTGGGGGCCTCCTCATTAATCTTCAAGGACACATACACAGTGGTTTTGAAGTGGCTATGCACATATAGAAATGTGCTAATATGTCCCATCAAAAATTCACGAATCCACACACTGGGAAAACAAACAATACCAAGTTTTCTGGTTTTACTTCATTTTTAACTCAGAATCCACTGGGGAAATGTCACTAGTAATTGCATATATTAGCATTATGTTAGTTAATCACTTGTTTTATTTAGTTAGTAACTCACTTGTTAAATTGTATTCAAGCCTCCAGTAAAGTGCATACGGAGCACAGTACCTCAGTCATTTACACTGTTGCCTTGTACCAACAACGTCCAAGCTGTGGGCACTTCTGTGTGCAGTTTGCATTTTTCTCACTGGGCTAACAGAAATGTCCTCCCACAGTCTGTAGGAGGTCTGCAGACTCTGAGCCACCAATACGAGACAGTGTTTGTGTCTGTCTGTGTGCTAAGGTCAAAACCTGTGGCTTGATGTGACCTCAGTAAGAAGTGAGCATGTCAGCTGTGCTGTTCAAAACAATGCTCTGACCAAAGCTGTGGTTATAGCAATTCGATAAGGGGATGATGTAAATAATGGTGGCAGCCATTCTGACTCACTTTGATTTCCGCCTGCGTGTCGAACTTTTGCCCTGTGAGGCGCGCTTCCAACCTATGTCTCATGCTTTGTGCTCTCCTGACAACTTAAGTGTTCACAGTGAAAGTTTGCATGCAGCTCTCTCCCTCAACACCCGTCAAACCACAAAAGAATGTTTGTATGTCTAGTGAAGACCCTACAGAGACCTATAGTCTTTTCCACATCAAGTAAAATCCCAGCCATAGCTTTTTTTGACTTCACTTGTTCTGTACATTCGGTAAGGTCATACTTGATTGCACTACTTTTCTGTAAATGAGGCCCCTCGTTTACTTTCCTGCAGCTGTATAAAGCTAGGCAAGGATACAGAACAGACACAGAACTTTCGAGCAGAAGAAGAACTGGAAGATTAAAAAGAACAGTTAAAGTTGTGATTTTTTTCCTGCTAAACATTGTAGTCATTTAGTTTTATAGCAGCAGGCCTGGATCTGAGGGGGCAGCCTCACTTTCGGGCATGGACCTTTGCTGTGTTAACCTTTAAAGGAGTAGCGAGAAACGGGCAGAGAAATGCAGAGAAGTCACATAAGTAGAGACGGAGAGTGTAGAAACTACAGGGAAAGGTGGAGATGAAAAGAGGAAATGACACACAGAGAGAAACAGCTGAAGAAAAGGAGAGCAGAGCAGAGAAAAGACCATGGCCTTCTGTAATGAGCCCTACCTAAGAAGCGGCACCATACCGTCTGTCGGGTTTCATTTTGTATCGATGCCTCTTTATATTTCCTCTTTCAGTCCCTACGCAGTAATCATGTTGTCTTGTAGAACTTCTAGAAAAAAAAATCATAAGAAATGTTCTCTGTCTTTGGCTCCCATCGTAGGTGTCTCTGTTCCCTTCCCATTTCAGACATTCAGACCGGAAATGTGCAGAATGTTCCGACGTTTCCATTCGTGGACTCGCTCTGTTGTCTTTCCTCGAACAGATGCTTTGAGTCGACAAGGCAACACGGCGTGTAAGGGTACACAACGCAGCCTTTGCACATCCTTTATCTAGATGCAAATAGGCTTGGCTTCACTGTAAGCACTCTGAGGGGGGTTTGTTCTTCTTGTCAGAGTGGTCTCTGGATAGTATCCCTTCATCAAGCTGTATCTTTTTTACAAGACGGAATATTGTAGATTATCATTTCAATTCGAACAGGGACATGGAGATTGTTGCTTTCTTATGGAGAAGTGCACTCAATAGTTCTCAGATCCCCCCCAAAAAGTTTGACAGCATAAGCTTGGATCTTCGCCCAAAACAGTCACAATGATATTATTCCCTTAAGAGTGCAACAGACCAGAAACGCCACAGATCTCTCAAGTTTCTGATGGCAAGAAAACTCTGATTTCTGACTGCTGTTCTTACTGAGTGGATGAAGGGTGATGTGTGAGAGGAACAGTGGCTTTGGCATCTCTCTGACTGCACATTTGCTTTAAAAAAAATAAAGTGCTGGCAAATTGACGTGTTTCAAAGATGAACCCTCTCTTCAAAGACATCTAACAAAAATGGCATTGGTACATGGCTCGAGAGTAACTTAAGGAGAAAATCAACTCGTAGCTTTAGTTATTACCTAAGAGCCAAGAGAATCTGTGTCATGTTCAAGAGCGTGTGCTTTATTAGTTCATATTACATAGACAGCATAATGCATGTGTAATGGCACGTTTTGTTGCTCTGATAATTTGTGCAGTCCTCAAAGAGAAGTCATCCAGTTAACATCATCTGTATTACTTTGAGGGTCACACTGCTTTGCTTACCCCCAATGTTATTCTGATTTGGGCATCTTTGCCTTTTATCGCTGTTCTGTTTCTAATGACAGAGACCAAACAGGACTCCCTGTGGACCAATTATTTTAGCTTTCTCATTGGCAGCCCAGCCTGACTATTAGTGTGGGCTTATGGCTATAACTAAAGCACTATATGATGTCCTCTGTTTTTGTGTGGGTGTGTACATTTCCGTGCGTAAGTTACAACTGACAGGGCGGCACCTCAGTGTGCTTTTATTATGAGTCTTCTTCAGAGTCCTCACAATGAGAGCTCTGTCTCCGTAGGGAGCCTGTCCAGCTCCACGCCTCCACCAGAGAAACCACATAAATAAGACGGTGCTGGGGAGAAAGGAAAAAAAAAACACGAGAGTTAAAGAAACATGAAGAGAGCACGTCTAGCAAGGCCTAATGAAATTGGCAACACGAACACAGCAGGCGTTTCATGGCGATCTCATGCCGGTGTAATGATTCCGCGCCCTGGATTTTACCAATTCCAGCCAATTTCAGACAGGTGTTTACTCCGACTGAGTGGCCAGTGCCTACGGCTGTCTACACAACAACACGTTTCATTTAGATTGACGGGTGCCGTCAAAGTGGGGAGGGGGCCGCTGGCAGTTGTATTATATTGAAGTCTGCTTGAAACAAGCTTCCAAGCGCGTCATGCAGACAGCTGTTTTGAAATTGAAAATGCTACATCTTCAAAGAGTTTTACAAAGTTACTCGATCCACGTCTTTGCTGTCATTTTGGGTATACGTGCAGTTTAGTGTCACAAATTCCCCATAACGTAACCCTAACCCTATCCCTATCCTAACCTTAACCACTCAATCTCAAATGCCTAACCCCAGCCAACCGAGCTGCTTCGTAGAGCGGGTCTTGGCGTGGCCATAGTGGAATTTGTGACACTAAACTGCACGTATGCCGTCATTTTGGACATTGCATGTCTAAAATTCCAATGAAAAAGTTAAATTAAATAAAAAACTTCAAGAAATGGAATAGACCCTCTGAGGACATGTAAAAATACCATAAGGTGGACATCAAAATAGATTTTCTCTTACAATTTCATGTCTCTTGATGTAATTTATCACTTCATTTTATGAGAAATTGTGTTGTAGCTAAGACCAAACTGAAACATGCTTCACATACACTATCTGACAAACTTAAAAGGTTAGTCCACCCACATTAAGAGGATTACATTCAGTTATTATCAGTGGATAATGCAGAAAATGCTGTCAGCAGGGACTATTTGGTGTCCATGAATGAACATGTTTATAGACTGTATATAAAAATAGACAACTTGACAGCCAAAACATCTGGATCACCACCTGGTGGCAGGCTGCAGTGTAGGTCATAACCCCCCCCCACCCATGTTAGTGGATGGGACATTGGCCAAACAAAAAAATCAAATGCACATCACATACATTTTTCCCAAAGATGGTTTATGTCATTTAATGTAGTTATTATCAGGCTGATGTATGTTTCTCCAATAAGTTTGTTTAGATTAATTATTTGATGCTATAAAAAGTGGGTGTGCGGCCGTATCCGGGATATTTTGGATTCATTTTTGATTAGTGGGAGGAAGCGGAGAGGCGTTGTCCAACTTTATATCATATCTATGATCTGGACCATTAAATCAGCCTGCTTGACTTTATACCACAAGAGGTAATTGAGAAAATATGTTATTTTCGTAGCGAACCAACCCTTTAAATCTATCAGCTCTAAGAGAAGCGGTAGCATGTTTCCTCTCATAGGGTTCGAATTCATGTCAAAGTAGCATTTGTCTCAAGTGTCCTTGCATACAATAGCCGAGATGCAGGCAATGACAAAGCATGAATTTCACACTTACACACTTTCCAGTAGTGCAGTGTTGAAGAGGTCGCTTTGACAAGGCACGCACTCAGTGACGAGGGCCTGATGTAAAGCGCTGTTCACCCCCAACAAGTAATAAAACACTCAAGGAACAGCCTCTCACTACCATTGTAACAAATGTCCATATCGGTTAAACCCAATGTGTGGCGATGAGATGAGATGAGCTACCAGTGTAAGGGGAAAGTAAAAGATGTAACCTCAAAACGGAGGTCAATTATGTTGGAAGTTATCCATGGCTTAGAGCAGGGACATTGCTGTCATCACACAACATAATAGCTATTACTGACAGGTTGGTAAAAGTCAGAGTACAGCGCTGAGCTATAATTTTTTTGCGGAGGCTATATGCCAGTGGTGTCAGCTTGCATCTATAAGGTATTCCGCAAAAAAGGAAACGAGGGAGAAGGCGTTCTTATAGGTCAGAGACAACAGGCCTCTGGAAATTTTGATGAATCGTTCCTGGCAAGTCTTTTGTGCAGTGCTTTTCTCTCCAATTTGTTTATTTGCTCAGGCCCGTGGTGATGCATTGCAGATCTATACTGTTCCTAATCCTCTGCAGCACTGGCTTTGACAGCTTTTCGAATTACATACACAACAGCAAGCAGTACATTCTCTCCCTTTTTGTTTAGTTTGTAGTCCTAAAACTTGTACAAAAGTGTGCATTCTGTGTGTGTTTGTGACTACACCTGCAATTGTGTGCGAATCAATCTCTGCATCTGTGTGTATCTATCTTACAAGTCTCAGTTTACACTGCGAAACTAAACTCAATCATTTGAGCTGAGATGTGTTTTTAAAGAAGAGTCCAGAAACTACAAATAACTTTATAGCATCTGTCATTGCCTTTCTGTCTTTCCTTTATCTCTTTTTCTCTATCTGTTTCTCACAGTTCCTCTATCTTCCGCAGGAGAGCTCATTCTTTTTAACAGCCTCTTTTTTCTTAGCCTTTGTTACGTTTGTCTCTCTACACTGCCCGCTCTGTCTTTCCCCTCCCTCTGATTTGTTCCTTGCTGTCTTTCTCTTCCCTCCCTCTGAAGATGGCCTTCACACAGAATGAAGGGGAAAATGAGCTCTGTGAGAGGCCAGGCAGGCACGGTGAAGCCGGGCAAAGAAACGAGCGGCAAGCTGACAGTTCACACACAGACCCATATACACATGCGGGCCGACGGTTGTATTAATTGAGGGAAGCTCAGCAGCTGTGGTCAGGTAGTGCAGTCCACTGGTGGGAAGTGCTGATGCTTCAGAAATGACCGCCCCTGGTAGTAATGCTCCTGTCACGCATCAATCAGTAGTGCAGGTATCATTATAGACACGCATGAAGGGCAAGCACTGTGATTGGTGTGATTTATTATAGGTAAGGCTGGGGAGGGTACATTTCTCTCTCCTATTTTTAATGTCCCCGACAGATAAGCCCACATTTGCTCCATGAATTTGTTTAAAATTGATGCATTAACAAAACGCACTTTGAAGTATCACTGATTTATATTCAAACTATTCTTTTTTCATAACTGTCTCTCTCTTATTCCTCCATCTGCTGTCAGTATTCTGGCTTGAAAAAGAGGGACATATTAGAATGTATTTGGCTAATTTAAATAGATTTTAAAAAAAATGAATGGTTGCAATCTTCAGGTGTCTGTGACTGCAAACAATCAATAGTCAAGTTTCCATCCAAATGTAGAGTAATGCACTTCAACTGAATTTCTACAATTGGCAAAAGAAAATTTCATCCATTACTGTATATATGCAGAGTTGGGGGCATCAAGGTAAACAGCTGGTAGGGCAACCTCTCCTGTCGGCTGCCATTTAATCATTGCAGCAGAAGAGGGTACAACGAGATGACGTAATTAAAAGAGTGCCAACGTTTCAACTCATATGTTAATTGAAAATGTTCATAAAAACAGGTGGATGGGAAGACACTTAATGAAATGTGTCGTTATTGAATTTCTCATTGGCTGCCGCTGGGTTCTCCAGCCCAGATTCCCCACGTCCCAATTTACGTCCAATGTTAATGTTCACTAACTAAGCAGGAAGCAGTGTGCGCTGTATGAAGGGTAGGGTAGGCTGTACGGTGTGGAGGTCAGAGTGTTGAATGGGCATGTAGCACCTTCAACTTTCATGCGGGAGACCTTCTCGAAAACACGTTTAGCATTTACAAATCAGCATTCAGATTGTTTTAGTGTTTTAGTGGCCTAAACTTAATCTATCACAAACCTGATCATTCTCTAACCAGCTGCTATGAGCAAATCTTGCAAAAAAAAGTACTGTAATTTTATTTTGGATGCAATCCACATATGCAAAGAATCAGACTGCAGCTGATGTCCACATTGTCCTCCACAAAAAGTCATGCTGGTTTAACATCTTCAATGAAAAGGCAGATAATACAAATATTAGGAAACACTATAGCACTAGCTGGTGGCAGGCTGCCAACTGTCTCAACTGTTGTCTTGTGTTCACAATAATTAGACCAAGGTCTACGACTTCTGAAAATCATATTTGATAGGTTTGACAATGTTTTACATTTAACTTCAATGCACAGCATAACAACATACAAAACACCTGGCATGTTTTATCACAACTTTAAAAGCCATTCATGTGACATTAACACACCTTAAAATACAATAGGCCCACATGCTGTGTGTAAAGTCATATTGGAGACTTTAAGGAGATGCACTGAATCCCTTTAACTACAAAGAGGCATGTCATCAGCAAAGGCCCCCTTACTGAGAGTATGAGCACAAAGAAAACCTTGCAATCTAATGTGGAAGCCAAGAGAGGTAAATTAAACATCTAAGCGGCATACATTTGGCCTCAATATTCCATTTCCCCCCCAATTCAAATGGCGCCCTGAAGAGAGATTTTGGTGTCAAACTAAATTAACACAGGTCACCCACTTGTGAGAACTATTTGGATGGGTGGAGGGGCCCGCCCCTAATGAGAAAGATACTGTATTTGTTTTAGAGGGGATGCAACCATATAAACATTTGTATCACTCTCTTACAGAACGTGTAGCGAGGATGAAAGCTATTTCAGTTATTTCCATTCAACTACGCTTGGCTGAAAACTCGAGGGTCACGGCTAATTGGTTGGTAAATTTAAATGCAGTTGCAGTTGCCGTCCAGTCATGAGGAAGACTGACGGGAGTAAACGAGATCAACAAACAAGTTCGTGATTATGCAATTCATGAGGGATCAATCATAAAGCAACGCAATGCATCCCCTCCTCTGAATCAAAATGTTGCCTACATTAAGATCTGTTCCTTTTGGAGCTGTAAAGACATTTGTCAAATTTAGATTCTTAGTGAATTAACAGTCGCTGGTTGATGAGTAAACCCTGAGCGGGTCAAGTGATACAAGACTGAATCATCTCTGTAGTGGGAGTTGCAAGAAATGTGAACACAACACAACCAATTTGACTTTTCAGGCCTAGGTTGGAGTGCTAATTCCCACACCCTCAGGATGTGATTTGTGAAAAAAAAGTGTTTTGATCATGCATAACAAAACAAAACATGCAAGAATCAAATCCCCCTTTCAGTACCATGGATAGTGCCACTCAGCCAGCCATGCCAAAACACTTATTTATTAACTTCAATATCCAATGGAAAATAATTTCAGAATGAAATAGCACAATGTGGTGTCAACATAAAACACAGCACTTTCAAGCCGGAGAGCGGAGTTCACTTTGCGGCAAAAACAAAATAGTTTAACCCAGGAAACACTTGTTTGTTCCTCTGGAGGGTTTTAACCACGATCCTTTTCCTAACCTTAACTAGTAGTTTCGGTGCCTAAACTTAACTGTCACCGCCGCTGCATGACACTCACTTTTTCTGGCTAAACTCAACTTCCCTGGCCTCTGAACGGACTGTCATCTGGCGGTGCCTGTAGCCGGCTCACAGTCACCTATCGGCAGCTAAATAACTGCCGCTGGTAGCCGGCATCCCGGAGCTCTGTAGCGGCTAAATACAACAAGCAACTGCCGCTCGGATTTTATTGCTCTTTGGAACTATAGACTGTTCTCGTTATAGCACTTAGCTTGGCTTAAAATACTTGTATTTTAGGTATATAATATATGGTCTATTGCCGAAGTAGCATTGATCACTTTGAGGGGGAGATACATTTTGTCCCCACCGGGGATAAAAAAAATAGTTCAGCAGAGGCAGGGATAGGAAGACCAGAAAGAATGAATTACACAAGAATGAGAGCTCAAGAATTCCAAATGTTCGGTTCGACCTCTAGACGTAGCCGGAGTTGTTATCATCTTAATATGTAGACAAATGAATACCATTTGCTCAGCCATACCTCGAAAACAACTTGTGAAATGAATAGCTTTTCACAGCAGCCATAAATCACCCCAACACTTAGCTAACTGTGAAAGTTATTTGATTTGGCTCCAAATATTAAGCCAAATATCAACTTGTTAAAAATTGTAATGCACATTTTACAGACTTGCCTGCAGGCTTTTCAGGTTTCTATGACTTGTTTTTGTGTTACTTTGGCTCCTTAGTTTTTTGGTATTTCTACTTATTTTGCTTAATATATAAAGATATAACAGTGCCACAAGTATTCTTAAAAACAAAACTGGGCTGCACAAACATGAAAAATTCAAAGGCCCCTTTCCAAAATCGTCATTTGTCTGTAGCTGAAAGTGAACTACCTCACACAACAAACATCCAGACAAAGAAATCAATAACATCAATGTGTGTGTGTGTAGGCAAATCCAAACTTTCCTTCCTACACCGCCTTGACAGAAATGAAACGATCCCTCCGTTCAGTTGTTTACACTGTGGCTGATTGTCTCAGATAGAACTGGGTGAGAAAATCATACATATCGCCTGCATTCTGATGAGTTGTTATCGGCCAATTATTTTCCTCCAGCTGTCAACAGAAATGAAGCTGTATTTCTGCAAGCATGGCTAACAACCCGCAGGGAGGCCTGTCTGTCGGGTGTGTGTGTGTGTGTGTGTGTGTGTGTGTGTGTGTGTGTGTGTGTGTGTGTGTGTGTGTGTGTGTGTGTGTGTGTGTGTGTGTGTGTGTGTGTGTGTGTGTGTGTGTGTGGTGGTGGTGGTGTGTGTGTATTTGGGGAGGTTGCACTACACAAGCCCAACAAATAGACTGCCTCCCTCTCTTTCCCCCTCTTTATACCCCTTTTCTTTATATTCCTGTTCACATTCCAGCACTGTTTTTTGCTTTCCTTGTTCTTTAGTCCCTGGGTTTATTCCTTGTTTTCACTTATTATAGTTTCACGACTTTCTACATGCAGCTCTGTCTCTGGGTTTGGTACAGACTGTTCCTCTGTCTCTCTCTCTTTTTTTCTTTTTTTTTAGCTTATTCTACCGTCCCCTAATTTCCACTGTTCCTGTCCTACTAATGTTGTATTCGTATGACTCTCCTGCTGATTTTAAGTTTGGTGTCGTGATATATTTCTCTTCACTTTCTCTTTCAAAGACATGCACACATTATTAACAAAAACAAACCCGCATTTCCTGGCAGAAATGCACAAACAAAGTGATACACCATCTATGCAAGGCACACACATACAGAGACAAAATAAACAGGAGAAAGCCACTGACACAGTGTCAGACTCTGTGCAAGGGAGCAAAGGCATAACAGGCCAGAAACAATTAAGCACAGAGCGGAGACGGCCCCACTAGTGAGGGACATTTACATTATTGAAAAGGACTTTGAGGGGCATGGTGGGAGCAGCTTGTCCAGGAAACACACACACAGGCTGCCTGCTTCCCTTTTGGACATGCCAAATCATGATCTCTCCTCTGTGTATGTCTCTCTTTCTCCCGTTGGTCTCTGCCTTCCTCTCTGCCACGTCTGTCTCCCTCTTTCTGTTGGATGTGCCCTCCAGTGCCATCCAAATCACAATCTAATCTTTACAAATGGCATACCTACAGAGCTGCATGATGTGTCACTCCGGATCACAAACTAGGCCCAAAGTACGTCTGTTGTCCCAGAGGACGTCTATTGTGCATGACATTCCCGTCCCTCCACTGTCATTTCATCATGTAAAATGTCAACGTGTGTGTGTTTATGTAACCTTGCATATGAATGTGTGGGACTTTGCTTATGGAGGGATGTTTGTGTATTTGTGTATGGCAAAGGATATATATATATATATATATATATATATATATATATATATATATATATATATATATACTGTATATGTATGTATGTATGTATATATGCACCATACAGCTCATCAGATAGGCAGGCAGGCAGGCAGGCAGGCAGGTAGACAGACAGACAATAGACCACAGACAACAACAGGACCACTAAACTCTCCCTCCCCCCTGCACAACAACAATACACAGCACCAAACATCTCTACATTATAAAATAGTAAAGTGCGGTTTCATTAGCACCAGTGGGCTATCAATAGTAAGGTGCAACATCATCAGTAACATTTTAATATTATACCAAAGTGCAGTATTGTCACACAGAAAGGATCAAGTTATTTTGCCTAACTTATTCAGTAGTGTGATGCTGGTAGGAATACATAATTTGCGAGCCCGGTTGGTTTGTAAGGACGGCACCCTATATCTTCTGCCTGATGGCAGCACCTCATACGCCTACAATGTGTATGTATATATATATATATATTAGGGCTGTCAGTTTAACGCGTTATTAACGGCGTTAACGCAAACCCATTTTAATGCCGATAATTTTTTTAACGCACGAGTAACGCATAGAGAGCAACGGGATCTGTTAGTCCACTTCTTTAACTGTCTATGGCCACGCCATGTCCCGCCCTACGAAGCAGCTGATTGGTTTGGTTTAGGCATTTCACCGCGAGTGGTGAGGATAGTGGATTGGTCAGGGGATAGGACCTGAACAAATGGGGTTACGTTACCTTCGACGCCTGGCCAATAGTAGTGATTGAAGGGCGGGTCTTGTAATTTCGCAGACCGCAAACAAAACAGACACAAGCCTCGGCCGGTTTTAGCTTGCTAGCCGCGTAGCTTGTAGGCTCGTGACGGCGATTATCTTCAGAGCGAGCGAGTAGTGACTCTACAGTCAGTGAGAGGCGACGCTATGAGCCCACAGACAGTAGGACGAGCCACGCTTGCCTCAGGCATGAGGACTATCTGCAGTACTACCTGCAATGGAAGGTAACAGCGTTACATTATGTGACAGATTATTAGATCCAAGTGTGAATGTTAGTGTGAAATTGAACATAACGTATATGACAATGTTGTAAAAAAACAGTCACAAAGCAAGCCAATCTACTTTTCCATGCTGATAAGAGAATTAAAATGAGAAAATATAATGGGACAAAAAGAAAGCAAGGGACATTTAGAATAGATAAAAATGTGCGATTAATAGCGAGTTAACTATGACATTAATGCGATTAAATATTTTAATCGCTTGACAGCACTAGTATCTTTTGGTATGCATTTCAGAAAAAAAATGGTTAGGATTCAGGTGTAATTGCAAATAGTGATTAATCATGATTAATCCACTGAAAATTCTGATTAATTTGATTAAAAATTTTAATCATTTGACTGCCCTAATATATATATATATATATATATATATATATATATATATATATATATATATATATATATATATATATATATATATATATAGCCAATATTTGTGAAATGCAGAATTTTCTGTTTGGTGGCATTAGACTTGTGTTTTTGAGAGGGAGAGTGAGTCTGACTGGCATAGGAGGAGACACGGAACTCATGGAAACGGTCGGCTAAAGACAGCTCACAGCTAACCTGACCCCTGGAGGGGAAGAATTTAGAGCACTGTTCTTAGCAAGAGCTTGTCAGCTGAAGCAGCCAGGGGTCCAAAAATCTCAAACGATTACATAATCTTTAAGAACACACACACACACACACACACACACACACACACACACACACACACACACACACACACACACACACACACACACATACACACATACACACACGCAAGCTTTTCTGGGGCTAGTAGGAATTGTAATAAAAGAATTCCACTTTCCCGTAGCAAAACAAGTTGAAACTGCAACTGTCAGCCAAAATACATGCATTAATAATGTAGAGATAGTTTAGCCCATATGTATTTTCATTTGGTTCTTATGTTGGAAATGCTTTTTTATGTTAAATATACTGTTACATTGTTATGTACAGCATAACCCCCTCCCTGCCTCTGCAATGGCCCAATTTTCCTGCAGGGATAATTAAAGTATAATCTCATCTCATCTAATTTCTAAAGTCACCAGAAAATAGCATATTGCATACCTACCCATTTCATTTAATTGAAGGAGAGGGTGGGATTCATTCAGTTCTTGCCGTGTTTGACAAAGTGGCGAGACTTAGCAGGCCCGGGCTAATTTTAGACACAAGGAGGCATTGACCTTTCATTCAGGAAATTCTGATAGTTGCTGTTTTGGTGTATCCTTGTTTGTATATAACCTGGCTGCTGGAAAAAAGCAAGACTATGGCTGTTTGATAAAGATGTAGCAGTTTCAACTAATGGAATGCAAATATATTATTATTTTGGAATGCTTGATGAATATCTTTTAAAGGGGAACTATGTTTTTTGTAGCTTAATTTACCTTACCTGAACAGCTTCGGAGTCATTGGAATGGTTATATGACTTTTTTCGGGTTGTATGGTGGTCGTCTTGCTTCCCCTTAGCACCTGTGAGCGGAAAAACCACCCTTGCAACTTTTCGGCCGGCGAGCCACCGGCCTCAGCGTCAGAAAGTATCGCGTGATATCAGGTCTCGCGATGTAACAAATTGCTTTGGGCACTGCACACATAAACGCCCCCATCCAGGAACCGGCTAACAAGGTAGCAATGGAAAGCTAGGAAAGCATTGTCGGAGAAACAGAGAAAGAGGAAACGGCAGACTGACCGAGCAAGTTTTTACAGTGTTGCCAAATATCTATTCCCAAGCTGTAGGGGGAGCTCTATAGAGAAACCTGCGAGCAAAAAGCGAAATTGCCAACAAAAAAGAATTTAAAAAAAGATACTTCTGGTGTTATGGTTTTGGGTTTTTTGTCTTATTTTGGTAGTCTGTTTTGTATTTAGTTCTGTTTCCTGTTTTATTTTGAATTCTGTTTCCTTCATGGTCTTGTCTAGTTTTACTTCCTGTCTTGTGTTTTTCCCGCCTGTCTGATTGTTCTGCCCCACCCTGATGTGTCTCACCTGTTGTATCACCTGTCCCTTGTTTGCTCGTTACCGCTTGTATTTAGTCTGTGTGTTCCCCTTGTCCTTTGTCAGATCATTGTGTTTCAGTTTGTGGATGGTATGTGTAAGTCTACCCTTTTGTCTTGGTTTTGCTGTTTCTTGTTTTTGATTACAACTTCAGTGTTTGGATTACACTCCCTGCTGTTTAGTGGACACCTTTTGTTGTATGGACTTTTTTTTTCTACACTCCCTGCTGTTTAGTGGACACCTTTTGTTGTATGGATTTTATTAAATCATCAAGCTACTCTACTCCTGCCTACTCTCTGAATTTGGGTCCACAATTCCCTGAAATCCCTCAACATCTGGTGATGTTCTATATTTTTCTTACTGTCAACAAATCTCATGAAAAGACCAAAACCACGAATGAATCGATGCTACTGAACAAGTATTGTCTGTGTCCTTATATATCCTTTTCCTCGGTGCCAGAAACACACACTCACTCTGTGACATGTTCCACCATTGTAAAGAACACAGGCACTGTATTTTAGTTGAATCAATAACAAATATACTACCCTGCTGCTTACTAGAGCAAGACATGTTTATGAATCCGCCGCTGAAAATACTCCCGCACTATTCACTCCTCCTACAATTCCCAGTTTTTTTTTCATAAACATCTCTTATTTTCACATTTTACTTTCTATGTGTGACCTGGGTTTTTATGATTGATGTCTTCAGCCTCCGATCAAGTTTTTTCCCCATTGACTTTATTGACAATAACAACTTTATTGAATACCATCAATCTATCTATCCTTTAATAATTCCACCTACATATTTTTAATTTAAATATACATAGGGTACATATTATGTATGTTAATTGCAATATCACATTAATATCAGAATATACAAAAATGAATGACACCTAACAGGGAGGATACTTTTTTCTTTCTTTTTTAAGCCAAAGCTTGCCAGAGTAACTGATGAATACTGACCTAGCTTTATATGAATTTCAAGTACATTTTGTAGTAAATACATACTGTAAAAAGATTTTATCTCAATAGCATTGAGATAAAATGGTGATTGGATAATTTTCAAAACCATTTACAGTATTTTTTCTTCAAATGGCTTTTATTTGGAGACGAAGCTGTTAAGTAGCACTTAGGGGCATTCAGAATGCCTACTGAGAATAAAATGATCATGATGCATAATAAACTATTTGCGATCCATGTTTTGTGATATAAGGACTTAAATACCAAAAGCTATCATTGAATCTAATAAGTATCCAAAGACTTTCAAAAGAACAAGAACTTAAAGTAGCTGCACTCAAAATACTTAAATAACAGTAAAATAGTGAGAAACTCGTATTACAACACACACAGAGGGAGTGGGACTTCATTCTCTGCCCAGGGCGCCGTTACTCACCTTTATCTTTACATAGTAAATAGTTGTTTGCTGCTATTAGCGCTTTGAGTGTCTATGATAAAGCGCTATATACATTTAATAAATTAATTCATTCATTCATTATTATAATGTTCTGAATGTTGAGTACAGCCCCTTTATAGAGGTTGAAATCATGAAAGACAACAGTTTTTCACATGTTTCTATTTTCTCACTTTATTTAGAAATCTCCAACTCAAATGTGAAATGCTCTAGGTTACAGTCCTTGCTGTTGTTGTTGCTGCTGGCATTAACTCCGGGCAAACTCCTTCTGCATCCTCACAGGCATTCAGCCTGAGGAATAATAAAAGTCAGCTCCATAATAAATTGCCTCTCTGTACCAGAAACGCCAGAGTAACACAAGAAAAAATGGTGGGAGGGCCCTGTGGTAAATATCGAAGGAGAGCTTCAATATTTTTTTCCATTATACAACAGACGCTTAGCACTTAGCGTGGGTCTAACTGCTTGTGTGAAGATATAGTGTGTTTGGCATAGATACCTCAACCTCAAGTGATTTCCTCAGCTGTGCAGAGGTAGCTTGTGAACCCCGACACCCCAGCCTGATCTACATCCTCTCTGCTGGCTGTAGAATTATATCCTGCATTTCTGTGTGCCTCCTTTAAGCAGTACAACAGCACACGTCCTAAGTTGCTGTTAGGAACACAGACACAGACTGCTTTTGCACATCCGTTGTTTTTATGCATTGTTTTTTTTTTTTTTCATTTGATTGGGGTTAGTTTTATCAGGGTGGGCCTCATTGTCTGTAATAAGGCCCCTACAGACACCACCCCAAAACAATAAAGAAAATTGTCTGCAAACTCTTCATGCACACTCACATAAAACAAACTTCTGCAAATACTACATTCCAGTCCACATAACACACACACACACACACACACGCACACACACACACACACACACACACACACACACACACACACACACACACACACACACACATCTCATTCAGACGCTCAGCTGCCTGCCTCCCCCAAAGTGTTGTTGCTGGGGAGTTGCTTGCTGAAATATCACCTTGAGTCTTGCCATTTCCCAACCTCATTTACTTTATTACAGCAAGTGTCTGCTGGGGGAAACAAATGGGAGAAATAGAAAACTGCCGATAGAAAAAACACACATGCACACATACACGCATACACATACACACACACACTCTTGTGCGGACACGTATGCGCGCACAGAACACCGTAATCAGTCTCGAGAGAGACTACATGCTAACGCGGGGAGAGGGAGGGGAGATTAATAGAATGAGAAGGGGAGTGTGTGTCTGTTTGTTTGAATGTATGAGGGCGGGTGGAGTGTTTGTAGGGCTCGTAGGGGGGCAGAGGG
This sequence comes from Gymnocephalus cernua, assembly GCA_023631565.1. Lineage (NCBI taxonomy): Eukaryota > Metazoa > Chordata > Actinopteri > Perciformes > Percidae > Gymnocephalus > Gymnocephalus cernua. The sequence continues at coordinate 16,395,471 of CM042448.1, read as the reverse complement.
GTCTGTTAGCACGAACCAGAAGGAAATGACATCGTCGGGGGTTGCCACGGCAGTGGAGGAGATGCTTTTCTCTCTCCTCCAGTCATTCCCCACTTCATCCATCACACGTTTGCTCGTGCAATTTTCCATCTATCTTTTCTCCTCTACTTGCTCTCTGTCTTCGTCCCCCTCCCTGTGTCTCTTTATCATTTTGCTCCACTCTCTGTCCTCTCCCTCCCTCGTCTCCATGTCGTGGTCTGGCAGAGCTCTCCATAAACCTACCAGGGACAGTACCTCCTCTCGCTCCCCTTCTAAATTGTCTTCTTCCATCTGAAACGGCCGTGATGATTGCATTCTCACACTATATTGTAAAACAAAAAAGGACAGAAAAAAGGGAAAGGGAGAGCGGATATTCGCTGCACAACATGGCCCTTTTGTGGTCCGCTGTTGGGAATCTGAATTGCCTGTCAAGAAGGGGACTTTCCAGCTCGGAGAGAAGACACACCGGAGCTGTTTTGACAGGGAGATGTGAGGCAGAAGACCATTCTCCACGATGCCGTGCAGTCATCATGATGTCCTGACTCATTGCTTGGCAGCCTGCGTCATATTGCAGCAAGCGCACACACACTCTCTCCGTCACACACATAAATTATAGCTTGATGGTACAAATCAAATGCAAATTGCATACACAAACAGAAGGAAAGTGAGTGGATGTTAATGATATGACAGTCAAATGTGTTTTGAAATGTCGTTTGGCAAATACCAATTCAAGGGCAAAAAGAGCAACAATGCGGAGTGCTTTTGTGTACGAATGATGCTGAAAACATATTTTATCCTGACATATAGCTTCTTTGATGTTTTCAAACCCCATTTATAACATGAAATCATCCAAATGCTTTGGTCAGGCTTAAATTATCCCTTTGTGTTTGCACAAGAGGCTTCATTTCATTGCCATTCGATTCGTGGCATTTTCACACCCAGCTGCATTATAAATTCCAAGCATAACCAGAAGCATATCTTGCTTTTTACGTGAACATAATTCTTTTTTACTGAAACTTGGATAGTTTGAATAGTGGGCCATTCAGTTAGATATTTACATAACTAGCTTGTTAAAACAGTATTACATGATTTGTGACGCCACTTGAGGGCAGCAGAACAATCTGTAAACACAACATTATATATCATATTATCACTGCAGAATGTTGTTATGGCTAATGATTTAGCATACAGTCGCCTATTTACACATTCAACAGACACAAAGCAATATTCACATTTATTGTGGATGCAAATGTGAGTCCAACGTTCACTCAGTTTTTAGCTTTGTTTTGGTCTCCACCAACTTCTTAGGGGAAATATCTGCCCATGTAGCTACTAAATGCTCCACTATATTCATCAGCTAGTCAAGTCTGTTTGCTGTTTGGTGCTGGGCAGGTAGTGTACAGTCCGTTTATCAGAGCGTATTACTAAAAACCTAACAGCTTAACTCTCTGCCAGTTGCAGGTTCATTATCTCACACTCATCAATGCCAATGTAGCTGGAGTGATTGACAGGCTTCACAGCTTCTAAGCTTCCAACATGTTCACTGACACCCTGGAAATTTCAGTTACTTCCATGTCTACCTGTAGGTTACAATATTAATCAGTGCAGCTTAAGACATTGCTAATAATATGAGTTATATTATCTATATTGTTTGATATATATTCAAAAGGGAAAGTCATCGTATTAAAAAAGACAAAAATCTTTAGAAGCAGCACTAGCACACTCACATCATTACAGCGTGAGGCCAGGAGGCATCACTGACATTTTGGGGATAAAGGTCTTGATGAAACCTTGCTGTTTTACACACACACACACACACACACACACACACACACACACACACACACACACACACACACACACACACACACACTGGCGCCCGCTAACAAACAACAGCGAGAGCCGTGCCAATTTCTCTATTACCCAAATCCCAGTATGGAAACATTTGTAAGGGCTCGCTTACTGATCAATAGGACAGGCGTATGCAAATCCTGAACCTTTCCCTTTTACTGTAACTCTCCCTGCTATTCCGTAAAGTAAGCTGAACTCTGCTTTCACCATGTCTTTCTTGCTGCACATTTTTGCTATGTAGTCTTGACTCATCTAGGCCAACTGGCGGAATAATAAGCAGAGAGGAATATGTGGTGGGACTTTAAGAGAGCTGAAACTACAGTGCTGTATTAGTGCTACTTTCACTCACTCAGATGAAGAAACACTGCCAGTGATTAAGCTTCTTCTTGTGTGTGTGTGTGTGTGTGTGTGTGTGTGTGTGTGTGTGCGTGCGTGTGTGCGTGCGTGTGTGCGTGCGCAAGCGTGTGTACAAGTGTGTGTGCGAGTGTGTGCGTATGTACGTGCCTTGGCTCCATTGGGAGCCTGTAGCAGAGCCTTAAATTATACACATGTTCTCATTCCATTACCAGTGGCAACTACTAAAGTCTTCCCAGCATTTCCATTACCAAAATGAAAGGATGCACACACTCACAAGCTTGCACACACACTCGTATATAAGCATGCTTAAGCAGGACAATGTCGGGCTTTTACTTCTGCAGTTACACATAATAGTGACAATCCTGAGAAAGTTCAACAAATAGTATTTTTTTAACAGACTCCAGTGCATCTGTGACCAGACGGTTGCCAGTTCAGATCCTCCGACAGGCTGGCAAAATCTGGACAGAGGGAATGAATGAATAATGCTCTGTCCTCTCTTAACTACTGCCACTGAGATGCCATTTGATTTTCTTCTCCAGTGGAACTTCTCAGTGGCCTGCAGCAGTGGGATGCACTTGTACTGGGCATCTCCTAGTTGTTAATAGCTCAGTGTATATGAATATATTCAGTTTAATAATGGAAATGAAACCACTGTGACTGAGAGATCTGCTATGTTTATCATGGAGGAGCAACATTGCCTATATTTTCTTTTTCATGATACTTAAGACATGAATAATGCACTTATATGATATGATTCCATTTTCCAAAGTCACACATGTTTCTAACATGCCTCTATAATTGGAGATAAAGTTTTAATATTCACATGTTGTTGCGTGCCGGAGAAGCTTGCATAAGCCAATGAGTTGACCAGCATTAGCAAATTATAAATCACACGCACAGAGTATGTAAGTGGTGTATTATTACTGCTTTAATAGCCATTAGCAAATTTAAAGTGGACAGTATGTGCTGAATTCAATTTCTCCTTTGTTTGGTTTATTGGAAGCCGTTTTCACCAATATTTCAGTTGGATGAGATGCATTGGAGAGCAGCCTTAACAATTCAACTGTACTCGTCTCTGCTGTGAACCTTGCTCCACCCCACTCCATCCCACTCCACCCAGCTGGATGCCAGATCTTAAACCTTCTCCGGAAAACACTGGTACCTAGCTGTGGCTGCTTCTCATCAGCTTTCAGATCAGATCGGAGTGGCGGGCTGTGAGGAGAGGTGTTATCAGACAGCTGAACAGAGAGAGGCTTGGTCGGCTCAGCGCTGCAGTCATTTGAGCCTGGCTACGAGCTGAGACAACATCAGACAAGGATTAAATCAACAAACCAGACCGACCCTGGGTGACCAGGCGGGCTACTTACAACACTGTGGAGAAAGAGGAGTATTTAGCCTGTTGGGGAGGAGACATGACAGGGGGAAATGTGAAATGAAGGAAGGTACATTGAAGGAGACAGCTTTGCAAAAAGGTTCAGGAAGCAGCCATTCGCAATATATCTGTGATTCATGAAAGGAATATGTAATAACAAATATGTGATATGCATGTGCCAGTGGAAAAGTGCCCATCAGGTTTTTTTTTGTCTCTCCATCTGCATCAGAGATGTCAAATTCAAATAGTCAAATTACCAAAGTACAGTATAGCCAAACATCCAGTGTTACCTTTGACTTGCCGCTGCTAGACAGGACTGAGAATCTTAGATATTACAATAGTATTGTGTCAAAACTGACCGAGTTTGACCGTACTACCTAACATGACTCTGATGCCACAGTGAAATTGAATGTTTTTTTTGTGTCTGTCTCCTGAGTAGTGTCCTATTGGCTTTTTCAGCTCCACTAACTTCCTATTCATCTCAGCTGTGTGTAGATTGTCACGTGGAATGGATGTGCTTGTAATCTCTGCAGGATGGCACATTTTACAGACTTATGTTGTCAGACATGGCAACAAGGGGCTGGGATTTAAGCCACTAATGGCAGCCTCTGCAATAAATACCAAAATATACTATAAAACAGCCAAGTTGTAATGCTTTAGTGTAGCATACATAACATTTTGCCTTGAGGGATTGGTTTGCTAACTTTGCAGTCCATGTCCAGCTAAAGAGCTGCCATTGAATACTCTTTTGAAATGTGTATTATATCTGTATTTTAGTACTGTATTGCTCTCAGTTTTAATATCCTAAGATAAAATATATGTTCATGAAGTTCAGAGAAAAACTATTAATGTTGAGAGGCAGATCCACATTATAAAGTATGGATTATATATTTAGTTCTGATTTTGGAGTCACGACTGATTAGATCAAAATAGACTGTGTAAGTCTGTGTCAGATATGACAATAAATAAATAAATACAAAGAAGGCCCAAAACCATGTGTTTCATTTTATCTTGCTTGCAGTAAATCTTAGGCTTTTTCCATTGACCATTCCACCGTAATACATTTTTGTTTAATCTTTTTCTTCATCTTTTTTTTCCATAAACTGCATAAATGAGCGAGGCAAATTGTTATTTGATGATTTTACATTACTGACAAGAGAATTTGTCGTGACATATCTCTTATTGTTTAGTCTACCTGCAATCTTGGAATCCATCGGCTATCAGTTCTGACGATTTAGCCTCCGGGGGCAACGGCCAACATTCCCGTGTTTCCATTTTGAAAAAAAACGTATAAAAAGCTAAATCGTCATCAATGGGTTCCAAGATTGTATTTTGGCTAATGTGTTCTGTCTCTTTTGCTTTCCACATAAACTCTTTACCTGCATGCAACCAAACATCACTGGTCAATACTACTCGGACTACACAGACTACAAACGGAAACCAGAATGCTTCCGTTACCAAAATCTTGTCCCATTGCCTACTGATTCTGCATTCATATGTAGATATCAGTTCACAGAGATAAGTCCACCAGTTTCTTAGCGTAAATATATATATATATACATTTATAACTGTCACAACCAAAACAAGTTAGTTGGTATGTGTCAGATGTCTCATCTTTGTAGGTTTTAGTACTTTTTAGGTCTATTTCCAGCTAAAAAAATGAGAAAACAAAATGCAGGTTAGTCTGGTCTGTCTTTTAGCTTTCTGCAGGTAGAACTATATAAATTATATATTATTTTAAATGTTTTTCAGTTCATGTAAAGCATTAAAAGATCTGATGCTAGCTTCTGATAAATTATATGATGTTATGAAACAGGAGCTTTTAATCTCAATTTGTACATTTCTCGCTTCCTTGTTGTTCCAATACCTTGTAAGCACTCAAAACCTCATGGCAGACACTGCTTTCATATGTAGCACAAGTTCTCAGCACAGGTTCTGCCCCTAGGGCCAAAATCACTCCAGTCAAGTAAAATAAGCAATTTTGTGGCAGGTTTTGGAGATTAGACTGACTTGAACTTAAGTCTCATTCGCAGCTGTATAGATAGGAAGTGAAAATGGGTTGTTGGTTGTTTCATCCAAACATTCATGATTCAGCTGAACTACTTCATCAGATCTTTTCATAATGGCTATGTGGTTAAGGCTGCGGGTGGATTGGAAATAGGTTTCTGTTACAGTTCGTAAACAATCTGATAATAAAGAGAAAGAGAGAAGGGGGGAAGCAGAGAGCAAGCGAGAGGGAAACAGAGTTAGGAAAACAGAAAACAGCTGAAAAGGCATGAGGATGACTGCCAATTTAATGATAATTATAGTCTCAGGAAAATAAATCTCAAATCAACAGAAAATAAACATATTGAGCTATGGATTTCTGCCCAAGGTGAGGTGTTGACAGTATCTCTCCCTGCCATCTGAATCTGTCACAGAGCTTATTCCTCCATTTTCTTTCTATGGAGTGCAAGCAGAAGAAGAAGAAGAAGAAATAAACTCAATCTCATCCATGGGCAAAGCCATCACTCACACGGTCATATTTGAATTAGGTGTCTAGACATACAGTTTGCCAAAGGACTACTCTGCTTTGTCGCCGAGGGTTTCCACACAGCCCTTATCCTCTATCAAAATGATAGAGTCCCATAAAGGATCCAAGGCTAGAAATAAATGTGGGTGTAAATGGATATGATCTGGAGGGGTTTCCTGGGAATGGGTAACTGAATCCTGTAAAGCATCGTACTCAGGAACTAAAAGAAGAAGAAGAAACATCCATAAGATGCAACATAATCAATATGGTACAGTATGATATGGTAATATTTGACACAGCAGTAGAAACAATAATGGATGATGAGGGATCAAGTATGGGCCAACTTTTTAGAGCAGTATAAATATGTATGACTCTAATTCCCAGCACAGCTAACTGGTGATGCATGCAATACATATTGCCTACTTAAGGGTTAAAATGCTGTGGTGAGGCATTAAGAATGGGAACCATCTTACCCGAGGTCTGGTCAATGATGACCTTGGCTATGAAAAGCCATTAGAATTTGAGATCTGTTGGCTGCCCATTTAGGACCATGTTTACTTTACAATAGGCCTGGCAAACTCGATTCCTTTTAAGGATTCAGGTTATTCTGAGTCACTCACTAATCTGATCCGGGCTGTGCGAGTCACTTGAATCAGTATTGCTAGCTTGCAGTGGTTTAGACTGTCTGCTCGACCTAATTGCATTTAAACATACTATATTTATACACCAAAACCTACAGTAGGCCTATCTAGGCTACATGCAGAACATTGTATGCTATTTCAGAAGTGAAAGAATGGCTTTTGTTGTGGATTTGCTCTACCCTGAGCTCGAGGAGAGACTTCACTCGCTTGTCTGCTACAGATCCACTCATAGCCGGCTGATTCGCGCGATTGACTGACTCGCGCGAGAACTCACGAGTCATCGAGGACTCATGAGTTCTCGTGTGAATCCCACGGTCTGCGGGCTCTGAGTCTGCAGGTCGGGAAGTTCCTATAACCTGTCTCGGACAGTCTCTCTGCTCACTAGTATTGGCTGTATTGGCTGGTCTAACTTTATCATTTAAGTAAATTATGTATTTGTGTTAATGGATCCTATGACAAGATGCTTGAAAGACCAGATGCTTGGTCGTTATGCAATATTAGCATGCGGGCAGTTTTTGTCAAATACAAATTATAGTGCAATAGGCTATTTGTGTTATATTCATGATTTTACAACCTATCATCCAAATTGCAAGTGGAAACTAACTAATTCACAAGCAGTGAATATATGTATTTTCATTTGGTTCTACCATGCAGCTTGCTTGTGACCAGCAGAGACAAATTATTAATATCCTTATTATATGAGTATGTAATGCCTGTAGGAGCTCCAACACCACCTCCCTGTAAGTCTGTTAATCTTTCTTCTATAGTAATTTATTTGCTGCTTGTTTGCAATAGTCACTACTTGTGTCTAAAATGACCAGTAAACCGAGAAACATTGTCACTGACCATTACACATTGATTGATTGATGCTTGCTAGCTCTGGGGCTATATAAAGACTTGGCTTCAGAATCAGATCAAGAGTTGTGCAGGGGACTGATTATCATCAGCATTCATAAACTAAAGTCGGTCAGTGTGCTCACGACACCTCAAAACTCAGTTAATCAGAGATCCATCGCCCTTTATTCCCACCCTCTGCACCAATCACTTACCTATGCTTGACTTCCACTATATACTGACAGTTCACCCACACTCGTGCATCCATTTTCACTCATCTCAACCCTCAGAAATTGTACCTCCTCTCTGATTGGTATAATTTATGCACTCATCATCCTATCTTTTACCTTTCTGTTGCCAAGAATATAGGCCAGCTCCAACCTTTGTGTCTAATTATTCACAAATGTTTACGTACGTACATATTTTAAGAAGAGGTGCATCTGAGTATGCGTGTAAGTGTGGCAGTCAATTCAGCAAACAGACACTGTCCTTGGATATGCGTTCTGGGTTTGTCAAGCACCTAGCTTCGATTCAGGGAACCCTACAATTCTCTCTGTTTATTTCCCAGCTGTATAACTGGTTCCATCACACATGCTGTGCATAGAGATAGGGGGAGTCAGAAAGGGAGAATGGGGGAGCGAGGAAATAGGAGGGAGAGAAGGAGACAACATGAGATAGAAACAGAGACCTAGAAAAGGGAAGAGAGAAAGAGGGGATAGAAGATGGAGAAATTAAATTCACCACACAACAGTGCCATCTGGTGGGTTCCCCTTTCATTCATCCCTCCTTCCTTTTTTTTCCTTTACTTCACATTGTTCCTCCCTTCTCCCGGCCACAGTACATCCCGAGCTCTCACTTCCATCTTTTTTTCTTGACACACACACACACACACACACACACACACATATTCATCACACACGCCTACATGCCCACATTAATATGCATGTAGGGCAGTGCATGTACGCCTGCACAGATTCCTGATTTGGCATATTAAAGCAGCAGTGACTCGTAATCGTCTGTGTACTGTGCCCGTGTGCCGCAATGATTCAAAACAAGGACTCACAGAGACACACACACACACACACACACACACACACACACACACACACACACACACACACACACACACACACACACACACACACACACACACACACACACACACACACAGTGAAGAAGTAGCTAGCCAGTTTAAAAACACTTGTTTGGCCCTGTCGTCCTCTTTTACCCTTGTTTACTTCTATTTTTCTGTCCCCTCACATTGCTTTTTTGACCTCCCGCTTTTTCTCACCCCTTTAACACATTCCCCACCTCTCTATCCCTCCCTCCCTCTCTCTCCCTCTCCAGAGCACCACCACCCAGACTGTAAACAGCGCTGATGGATTACTAATTGTCCTGCTCTAGATGCAGTGGGGTGGAGCTAGCTGCGGGCTGGATTGAGGTGTGTGTGTGTGTGTGTGTGTGTGCGTGTGCGTGTGCGTGAGCGTGCGCAAGCGTGTGTACATGTGTGTGTGCGAGCGTGTGGGTGCGTGCGTGCGTTGGCTGTGAATCACGCCATCAGAACAGATAGTAGGGTTCATTAAATAAAACCCTGTGTTCTGTATCATACATGTAGTAGATACAGAAATGATGATGTTATATGACAGGACATTCTGACCTTCTAAGCGTATGTCCTTGATTGAGTATTTGCAGTTTGATACCTTGCCTATTAGTTTTGCTTTGATAGTCATAATTAGGCCCTTGGGGGATCTGCTGCAATTTTCAAGCAATAAACTCTGTCCTGCGACATAAAAATAAAGCAGGCGCTTTAATGCAAAGGTGTTTTTTGTCAAGTGTAGGTTTTGCTAAGGTATGAAAGGACTTCAATAAAAAATGTAGCAAACACATAAATGTAGTGGTCACTGGTGGTAGCATTGACTTCCCACAGTGGCAATTTTGGTCAAGTTCATGTTGGGCAGTCTGGAGTATTGCCATTGTGCATGAAGATAAAAGCAGACTATGATATAGGATAGGATATAACTGAATATAAAAATGGACCAAATAAGGTAGCTTATCAAGGTGACCAGTGGGCTGGATTCGTTGTTGAGCTGTTAATCCGATCTCTTGAACCTGTGTGACATTAGTTAAAGTTAGCCAAAATCTTTGAGAAAATATTTCTATTCCACTGTTACTCTGTTCTTGTAAGTCAACAATGTTGATAACTAATTAAATGTTTAAGTAATTAATTAAGCAAATTACACTCTAGGATTTCCATCAATCAATTATTATTCAATATTAAAAGTAATTGTTAATTGCAGCCCTACATTTGAGCATGGAAGTTCATTCGTGAAAGAAAACAGTACTCAAGTGACATCGCCCGAGTAATCTTGTTTTTGGTTTGGAAACTAGACAGTTTTAACAAAATGCTATACATGCATGCATCACAAACTGGGTGCACACGTTTGAAAGACCTTAAGACATACCAGTCAGGGAGGGTCTCATGAAAACATACCGACAAGTTGCATTATGGGAAATCCAGTATTTTGGAGCTTGATTCACACTCGAGAATTAAAGGTCAGGTTATCTCAGCCTCTGCTACTTTGATTTGACCTTTTTTTTATCTTACTCTTGCAAGTCCAACTCCAACTTTATGAAAGTGGAATGCCCTTTTAACTTTAATTGTTTTAGTAGCTTAGCCTTAATTGAGTTATAATTCTAAATCGTTTGGTACGAGGAAGTGAAAACTGTATGTCTAATCTGTGCTCATGTCACATAAAATGGTTTGCGGTCGGCAAAACATTCAAATCCATGATGTTAATTCATGCCATGTTTGAGTTGAAGTTGTTTATTCCAACTTCTGGGTGAAGTTTTTCTTGTCATTAAGAATTGATATGATCGGATAGTTGTCGTTTAGACAATTACTGCACCATCTGGCTCCAGTTGTAATGCTAGCTTCACAGATTGCAGTAGAGTTGTAAAAATAAAAAAAAAACAGTAAAGTCTTAATGCCACACCAACACTAAGTTTGAGTCAGCACACATGCACCCACACACGTCTCGTTATCTTTATCTCCACCTTCCAATCCATCCTCCCCTCCCGCTTCCTGCTTCCTTCCTCTCTGGATCTCAGTGGTCACATCACCCATCAATTAAACATTGGACAGCAGCCACTGGAGATGTTATCTCTGTTTCTTTGGCTTTGGTGGTGGAGGGGAGAACGAGTTGATTGCCCTAATGAATTATATATGCATTATTGATAAGCTCTACTTTTCCCAGCTTCTATAAATATATATATTTATATAACGTGTCACTTTGTCTAATCGTCACTGGTTGGCCCTGTGTCTGTCCTCAAGCTTCTGGCAGAGACGAAGGCCCAGGAGTTGTGCCAACTGTGTTTGTATGCAGCTTGTATATTTAGGTAGGGACTGTGTTTGTGTGCACACTAGAAAAACCTGGTCAATAAACAAATTTGCTCTTATTCAGAATGCAAGTTCCTTGGATAAATAATTTAAGCAGGATGCACAGATGATTGATTGATTGATTGTCCATCTTCTTCTGACAGTTATCCAGCAGCTCCACTGCTCACCAAATAGCATTCATAATTAAAACATACAAAAAAAATGATGATACATCATACATCATACATACAATGATACAGAAAGATGATATTAGCTTCAGGAGTTCATACAGCAGCCCAGCAAGCCAGATCTGTTTGACTTCTTTGCAGCTATGAGGATTGATTTGATCAATCATCACCTTTTCCCCCTCTCTCTCTCACTCTCCTCTGGGCTTGAGCTGCTTGGTAAATAATTTAAATGCAAACTTTGGCAGCGTCTATCTATTTGGCACTTTAAGGGGAGAGGCTTAGCAGAGCAAGATCAACATTCACTGTCATTCCAATCAGTTTAAAGCCTATCTCCTCATTACCACCTTTAGTCGCAGCCACATCAGAACTCATTCACAGGCTTTTTATTCAATAGTTTTTGCTCGTGCCGTCACGCAGAACAGTTTGAGCTACAGTACGGGCTAAAGATGTACACAACACATTCACAGACAGCTCTCTGTCTCTCTCAGATGTACACTCATAGAAACAGAGGTACCGCTCTTGTTCCTGGACGGGTGCAAACACACACTGTCTACACTAGATGGATGAACTTGATTCAAAGCATTTGTTCTCACGATCTTCCCCTGAGTTCACACAATGGGACAAAGCATACTGACTCATAGTAAGTTATAGTAAAACAGAACACAGACAAACATCTTCAGATGTGCTTGGTAAGGCAGTCAAAGCAGATACGCTCCCCTCCTCCAATTGTGCCATGTGTGTATTTGCGTTTGTGTACGGATTTGTGTATGTACTGGTGAGAATGCTAATTTGTGTTACCCGTCAAAACAAACCAGACTACAAGTTATTTGGCTTTTTTTTTTTTATTGTGATGACAGTCAGCCACGGTAAAATCTCTATGGTTTACCAGCAGCCCAAACTGAGACAAAATTATATGTCACAAATAATATGGTGTTGTGCTCTGATTAGAGCATCGCGGTGACAAGTCTGACGCGGACTGTTGCAATCAACAGCAGAGCTCTCTTTTTCTCAGTCTTCTGATCTTAGTAATCAAGAAGAAAATCCACTGTCAATTGTAGTGACATTTCTTTCTGTACATCTGACAGACAGCCAAAGAGCTTCACATTTAAGTAGCTCCAAAGTACAGTAGGTCTCCTTCACGAAGGGATAGCTATCATTGCCATCATTTCCACTCCGAAGCCCCTTTCATTTCCCCACGTGGGCCGAGAAATGCAACTTGACATTCTGAGAAGCATCAAACCCCTTTTAGACCCTCGGTTTCCAGCTGCTACCCTTTACTTTGTCTATCTACCCCTCTGTCATAATGTGTTTCAAAGAAAAAAAGACAAAAAGAAAAAGTAATCAAAAAATAGCCTCCACACTTTGCCAGCGAGGTTCTCCAAAAAGCAGCCGCAATTACATTTGGAGCCTTGGGGGTGGAAGAGGAGAAGCAAGGGAGGGGTGATGGAAAGAGAGGACGTTGGATGGGTGAGGATATCTGGGTGTGATTGGTCACGCCTTACCCTCCCTGCTGAATCTCAAAGAGACAGAGAGAGGAGTGGAATTGGATTGCCCATTTTGTTCCTGGATAGAGGAATAGAGTCCTCCCCTGATCCACAGCGTTGAAGTCCTCTGTCACAGATAGACAAACATATACACACATGCACACACACAAACGCGCGCACACACACACACACACACACACACACACACGCACGCACGCACGCACGCACGCACGCACGCACGCACACACACACACACACACACACACACACACACACACACGCAGCCTCCCAACATTGGTCACTACACCCTGCGGTCCAAATGATGACTCAGTACTTTAATCGTATTTGCAGGGGATTTATGCCCAGAGAGGAGTTTCCTTGCTGCGCACTGCGAGAGAGCAAGGAAGAGATAGGAGTGATAGAAAGAGAGAGAGAAAGTCTCCAACCCGAAGAAAAAGAGAGAGTCATCAGAATCAAATGTGCAGCTATTGAACCACGGCGACTGTTGCACAGAGAACTCATTATTGTTCTCAGCGGTGAGAAGAGACGGCCTTATTATTCTCCTGTGCATAACAGGAACTCATAACAGGAGATTGCTGGCAGCGTTTATGGAGTAGGCATAATGCTTAGGTGCTTCTTGTCCTGACTTTCGGCACACTCTTTTCTCACATAATCCAATAATTTGAGTATACTCAAGCTTATTGTACTTGTTAGTACTTCTCATTCTCCTGGAATGAGGAAGGTTAGGGTCGGAGGAGTTGGAGCACAGTGGGATTTGAAGGTGCGAGTTGGTGTTGGTGGTGGGGAGTTTGAAATATGACTGGGGGGGGGGGGGGGGGTGTAATGCACTTGGGTTTGTGCATTGGTATATTTTCTCTTTATTCTCTACACTGACAATTTTGACAGAAATGTCATAGAAAAGAACTAAAGCCTGCACTTAACGCTCCAGTGCGGTTTCATTTTTGACAACATCCTTTTCTCATTGTAGCTGTTTCACATACTTACTGTACTTTTCTTTCCTAATATAGTTATATCACCTGTTTACATTTTAAACCATGAAACAGTCAGAAGAAAGCCTCTACACAGACATTTAAATTCCATGCGCTAATCCAAAATTGGGGGGATTAGGTAAAAATGTGGATACAGTTCCTGAGCTGTGAACGCCCCTTTCTCGAGCAGTAAATGACAATTGTCATGAATCATTAACACATTTCACAACTTTTATTAACATGCTTGTTAATAGTTGTATAAACCAAAAAAATATAACTAATAAGGAATACTACTACTAAGGATATGATACAACGTATCAGTAAGGTTGTTCGGTGGCCCATATGGTCTTTTCTCTAGGAATTGTCTTATTAAGATGTACTGACCGTTTAGGCATTTATGGATTGTTTAAATATTCAGTATAAAGTTGTCTCATCAATAACTGTGGGAAGCATGATTTTGAACATATTACATTTATATTACTAATATCCAACTACCATAAATGCATTGCTCATGATGGTGTATTACACAAAGAGTACCTCAAAAGTTGTACAAGCTGAACAGACTTTGCCAAGATGTCCTCGCTTCATTCTCCATCACTTTAATTTGCCCTTTATATCACAAACTCAGGGAAGTTTCTTCTCTTCATTGGAAATGAAGAAAAACTACAGTCACAGGCTCTGTCTGAATGGTTCCTGGAAAGAACATGCTCCTCCTTGGTGATTACAATAATTATGCTATTGGTGATGCTTTTTGTATCGGCACTATAAAGGACAAAGTGCAGAGGCATCTTAGTGGGCTTTTAGTGACATAATAACATTCATTACAAAACATAATCTATATTTTTGTCATCTCCTTTGTGGCAGTGTCCAAAGCCATTTACTTTGTTTGGAAATGCTGTTCATGAACTTTGGCCTTGAAAATATCCATTTACTCCAACCTTCGTCACACTTTAGCAACACAGAGGAATGTATCTTGTTGATTTAGAGTGCTGTGCCTATTAATCTACACAGTAAGGTAAAAGGCTTTGACCTTATGGCATTAAAATATTGGTAAAGTGGTTGAGTATGCTGTAGCCACATCTGAAGCAAGCACAAGCAACTCATAAATATAGAATCAACACCAGTAGGAAAATAGTGGTAGTGGAAGTATCAGAATCTTTATTTTCTTCCACATTGTCATCTGCTGATGAAGGCCATGTTTTATGGTTGAAAGCCCCCTGACATGCAACTGTCAATCAAAAGTTAATTGTTCAATGTTATATATTGTTCTGTTAATATTTAATAATAAGCTATTGCACTGTTTAATCCCTGCACTGTTCACTTTTGCGCTACCACCATTGCACACACTCTCCCATAGCACCTTATCATGGTCATTTCATCACATGGTCAGTCCATACCAGACCTTTGTAATCACTTCACAAATTGTTAACTTTAAATTTCTGTGAGTGATTTTTGTGTATGTGAGCAATATGTGTGCATGTGTGTTTGTTGTGTTATGTTTGTCTAAGCTACTGGAAATTTCCCTTGAGATGAATCTATCTATCTATCTATCTATCTATCTATCTATCTATCTATCTATCTATCTGTCTGTCTATCTGTCTGTCTATCTATCTATCTATCTATCTATCTATCTATCTATCTATCTATCTATCTATCTATCTATCTATCTATCTATCTGTCTGTCTGTCTATCTGTCTGTCTATCTATCTATCTATCTATCTATCTATCTATCTATCTATCTATCTATCTATCTATCTATCTATCTATCTATCTATCTATCTATCTATCTATCTATCTATCTATCTATCTATCTATCTATCTATCTATCTTGATTAGGCTTAGGACAAAAATCATGGTTCATGGTTTCAAATAAGGACGTTTGTTACGTAACTTAAAATAAGTCAATGTTGACTTTTGATTTCACAAACACATTCACCTGGGTGGAAGTCCAGTGTTTGTTTCACCCACCCATCCACCCAAACCTACTCCCTACGCAGACTCTATGTGAACTTTGATTAAAAACATATTTGTGATAAGTCAAGAACAACATTAATGTGTGACTAAATCTAGTTCCTTTAAACGTAATTGAGAATGCAGTATAGTTCTATGGCAACGTAATGTTTCTGAGACAGGGCTGGACAAAGGATGGCTTCATTTGTTTATAACATACAGTTGTGTTCTCACTGACACTTTGAGTTAAAGAGAAATAAGTGGACATAACTTAAAAAAAAGGGCCGTGATGTGCTGATTCTGTAATACATAGTGGTATACATGGTCTGCTTTTTATTGAGTAAATGCATATGAGATTCAGCGAGCAAAGAAATTTCAAGGCACAGTGCTTTATCTATGAATGATTAGTTGCAAAGTATGAAAAGCTAGAATGTTTTTCAGCTTACTGCTTCAGCAATCTCAAACAACTCTAAGAAGGTTGACTTCTAAGGAATGACTTTAGACTGTGTCTGCATCTCCGGATGATAGGCTGCTAATACTGAGGTCGGATTTAATCTCATATTTTTCAAAAAGATAATCGGAAACTAAAGCATACACAACCTCTGGCACAAGCTATTGACTAAGCATTTGCCATGCAAGGAAAATGAATGTGGAGAGTTTATCTCTGTTTCTCTACTTCCACACACTGCTGCGGTTGAATTGGTCCGAGCTGTTGCCATTAATACTGTGAGCACCACTTGGAGTGTTCGCTCACGTTAGAAAGCAGTCGGCAGGTCCCTCTATCAGTACCAGGACTGCTATCGCAAGTGCTTTATGCCAAGTGGCTGTGTGCATATATGGAATGGTGTTTTACAGAACCCCATGTATAATTGCCTGATTTGTAAGGATGGGATTTTTTTTTTTAAATCATCCATTTATTATGTGTATATATATATATATATATATATATATATATATATATATATATATATATATATATATATATATATATATATATATATATATCCATTGGTTTATTTTGCAGGAGTTCGCTCATTGCAGTGGCAGCTCTGTTTACGGAAACGGGAGAGCATTAAACCATCTGAATTCTCTTCAAAAAATAATCAACCAAGCTGTGTAATAAAAAATACTACAAAGGCTAGCATAATGAGCACGAGGCTTCCACAGCACCATTATTAGCCAATGTAAAGAGATGATGGCCTTCACACAATTACAAGTCCTGCACTTATCTTGTCGAAGCAGATTCTGCAGAGGAAAGAGAAGCTTGTGTGTGGGTGTATGTGTGTGGGTGGGCAGCTGGAATGCACGGCCAGGCCTTTAAAAAAAAAAAAAAGAAGCTCCATAAACTAACAGTGATGGTCCAATATTCTATAGAATTCCACAAACTAAGCAGAACACCATATTTCATTTTTTGCTGAGTCCTATCATGTCATATGGGCGAGTCATTATCTCGGACCAGGCACGATTTATATGAGTCCTTGTTAACCATTATAAAGTGCTGAAATGTCATGTAACTATGATGGATTGGATCATATGGCATTTTTTTTATAGCTGCAGCATCTGTGTTAAAGGGTAAACCCACACTGAATCACGCAGGGCAGAAAACTGCTGCTGGCTCATTCTGTAATTGTTGGTCATATCATTTTTTCAGGATATGATATGTCCCATGATATATTTTTTATAAGCCTATTTTCCCACGAAATACCACTGGAACTCCAAGGTATAAAAGGTAGCCTGCGGAGGGTTTTCTTTGCAAGCAACCATTTTCACATTCAGTGTTTCTTACCTAAAGAGTCTTTTGCGTATCCTTGAGGCCTCATAAACACGTTGAAGGCATTTCCGTCCATGTGAAAACACTTGCAGACGCAATTATTGGAAGAATCGGAAATTATGCTGTTAACATCATTTGCTTGCTAGTGAACTTTCCCTTCCTTGCTTTTGTTGGACCATTACTACATTTCAGATCTCCTGATTAGCATGGAACCACCGCCAAAACTGTGTATCACCTCACCCACTCGCATGGGCATCTTGGTGCACATGCAAAAGATACAAACAAAACAGGGACCCACTTTTTTGAAAAATTATTGCCATAAATGGTTTTTCTGATCTTAAATGTAGTGTTTGTCAATTGATTAAAATATTTAATCACGATTAATCGAATGACTGTCCGCAGTTAACTTGTGATTATTTGCAAAGTATCTCACGCTTTTTATCTGTTCTAAATGTACTTACAAAAGGGATATTTTTCGAGTTTTAATGTCTACTTAAATGTATTAATTATGACATGGTTTACTACTTAAAGGTCCCATGGCATGAACATTTCACATTATGAGGTTTTTTAACATTAATATGAGTTCCCCCAGCCTACATATGTTCCCCAATTGGCTAGAAATGGTGATAGGTGTAAACTGAGCCCTGGGTATCCTGCTCTGCCTTTGAGAAAATGAAAGCTCAGATGAGCTGTTCTGGATTCTTGCCTGTTATGAGGTCATAAGGAGCAAGGTTACCTCCCTTTTCTCTGCTTTGCCCGCCCAGAGAATTTGGCCAACCCATGAGAGAGAGACATCATGGCTTTCAAACGAGCAAATCGCTCAATAGCTCATTAGCCTCAATAGCTACAGACACAGAAATGACACGTTCTGAGTAACGCTCATTGTGGGACTGGCTCTAGTGGCTGTAATTCTGCACCAAGGCTGAACTTTGGGAAAGAGACTTCAGATACAGTATTAGGGGACCACTAAGGTCTATATAAAAGAGACTTCAGATACAGTATTAGGGGACCACTAAGGTCTATATAAAAGAGACTTCAGATACAATATTAGGGGACCACTAAGGCCTATATTAAAGAGACTTCAGATACAGTATTAGGGGACCACTAAGGCCTATATAAAAGAGACTTCAGATACAATATTAGGGGACCACTAAGGCCTATATTAAAGAGACTTCAGATACAGTATTAGGGGACCACTAAGGTCTATATAAAAGAGACTTCAGATACAGTATTAGGGGACCACTAAGGTCTATATAAAAGAGACTTCAGATACAATATTAGGGGACCACTAAGGCCTATATTAAAGAGACTTCAGATACAGTATTAGGGGACCACTAAGGCCTATATTAAAGAGACTTCAGATACAGTATTAGGGGACCACTAGGGTCTATATAAAAGAGACTTCAGATACAATATTAGGGGACCACTGAGGCCTATATTAAAGAGACTTCAGATACAGTATTAGGGGACCACTAAGGTCTATATAAAAGAGACTTCAGATACAGTATTAGGGGACCACTAAGGTCTATATAAAAGAGACTTCAGATACAGTATTAGGGGACCACTAAGGCCTATATTAAAGAGACTTCAGATACAGTATTAGGGGACCACTAAGGTCTATATAAAAGAGACTTCAGATACAGTATTAGGGGACCACTAAGGTCTATATAAAAGAGACTTCAGATACAATATTAGGGGACCACTAAGGCCTATATTAAAGAGACTTCAGATACAGTATTAGGGGACCACTAAGGCCTATATAAAAGAGACTTCAGATACAATATTAGGGGACCACTAAGGCCTATATTAAAGAGACTTCAGATACAGTATTAGGGGACCACTAAGGTCTATATAAAAGAGACTTCAGATACAGTATTAGGGGACCACTAAGGTCTATATAAAAGAGACTTCAGATACAATATTAGGGGACCACTAAGGCCTATATTAAAGAGACTTCAGATACAGTATTAGGGGACCACTAAGGCCTATATTAAAGAGACTTCAGATACAGTATTAGGGGACCACTAAGGTCTATATAAAAGAGACTTCAGATACAATATTAGGGGACCACTGAGGCCTATATTAAAGAGACTTCAGATACAGTATTAGGGGACCACTAAGGTCTATATAAAAGAGACTTCAGATACAGTATTAGGGGACCACTAAGGTCTATATAAAAGAGACTTCAGATACAGTATTAGGGGACCACTAAGGCCTATATTAAAGAGACTTCAGATACAGTATTAGGGGACCACTAAGGCCTATATTAAAGAGACTTCAGATACAGTATTAGGGGACTACTAAGGCCTATATTAAAGAGACTTCAGATACAGTATTAGGGGACCACTAAGGTCTATATTAAAGAGACTTCAGATACAGTATTAGGGGACCACTAAGGCCTATATTAAAGAGACTTCAGATACAGTATTAGGGGACCACTAAGGTCTATATAAAAGAGACTTCAGATACAGTATTAGGGGACCACTAAGGTCTATATTAAAGAGACTTCAGATACAGTATTAGGGGACCACTAAGGCCTATATTAAAGACTTCAGATACAGTATTAGGGGACCACTAAGGCCTATATAAAAGAGACTTCAGATACAGTATTAGGGGACCACTAAGGTCTATATAAAAGAGACTTCAGATACAGTATTAGGGGACCACTAAGGTCTATATAAAAGAGACTTCAGATACAGTATTAGGGGACCACTAAGGTCTATATTAAAGAGACTTCAGATACAGTATTAGGGGACCACTAAGGTCTATATAAAAGAGACTTCAGATACAGTATTAGGGGACCACTAAGGTCTATATAAAAGAGACTTCAGATACAGTATTAGGGGACCACTAAGGCCTATATAAAAGAGACTTCAGATACAGTATTAGGGGACCACTAAGGCCTATATAAAAGCATCCAAAGAGCACCATGTCATAGGACCTTTAAAATGGCTGACAAACTAAACCTCAAATCTAAAAACCACTTATTTTTTAAACGTTTAGAATCAACCCACAGCACTGCTCTCTATGGGTTCATATTCTCAAGCATATGGTCACACACCAATCTGTGATTCACTGTGGATTTACTAAGAAGAGTGCAACACTGACACATTGGATCATGGGCTGATACAGTCCCATGTTGCCATGTTGTTCTAAAGCCAACGCGTCTCCATTGCCATGGAAGAGTATGAGGGTTTTCCTTCTAGCCAAACTGTATAGCAGCCGACTTTCAACCAGACAGCAGGGAACCAATTAGTGGAATCAGCCTTTGTACAGTTTGTTTGGAGGGAAAACCTGCATACTCTTCCATGGTAGAGGGCTGAAGAGCAGTGATTCACAATGCACAATGGAAGGGTTCAGTTGTTGAACTCATGATGTCATAGGTTAATCTGACTCATCACTCTGTATGCACTTATTTCCCCATATATCCTGTCAGCCTCTGCTGAGCCTAACAGCGCCAAATAGAGCAGAACTGTTTTTGAATAATCGCATCACTCAAAATCTAATGGAAAAGTCGGAAGATAATAAAAAATATTCATCAAGCGCCCGCACTCCTTGTTAAAATTTCCACTATAATGTGTCCCTATAGTGTCTCGTATGCAAGGCTTTGAAACCCAATACCTTCTTTCATTGAATGTTTTTCCACTCTTCTGAATATATTATTTAATAGACTTGAGTGTGGTGACTTACGATACAAATGAGCAGCTCATTGTCCCCCGTGTGCTTGTTAGCCTGATAATCAGGTTAGTCTGAACTTGAGAGTTCCTGTAGGAGTTGATTTATGTAACAGGTTACTGTGAAGGAAAATAATGCACACAAAGTGTTACTAGGCAGTGTCTTGTATTTTCAGACCTGCAGTTCCAATCTAACCTGCACTGGTACGTGTCAACTGCGAGAGACAACAAAAAATGTATCTCATTTGAATTGTGCCATAAATTACACGTCTGTGAATTTAAAAGATAATTTTGCAAGTCAGGGAAGTTGCAGTTTGTCCTAAAGATGTTGAATAAGTATGTAATTAGAAAGACTTGAGGGTAGTGGGTTCTCAGTGTTTAGTAAAGTTAACTTGGGTGTATTATGAGACTACTTCAACAATCGTATGGCTTCAGGGTAAAATCTGCCCCAGTGGCGAAATGCTGCAGTGCCATTTGCAAGACAGCAAGGGACAAAAGACTTCATAGTTTGGGCGGGTTAGATTCCTAGTTTTGCTTTAAGCCTCCCTCCCACACTGCTTTCTGTAAATGTTGCGTACAGGTGGGAATTAGTATTAGTGATATACTGTAGTTAGGCCTGTTCTATCTACTGCATACAGTGGAATCAGAGGCCATGCTATGCCCACTTAGACCTGCTTTATGTGATGACTTCTTTAGCCCTCTCAGTCATGTTTTATTGCAAATAATGGTCTTTTGTGATGTGATTTTTGAGGAACTTGCCGGCTTTATCATCCGCAATACGCATAATGGTGGTCACTTTATAGCTTCCATTCTGATGCCAACCTTCTGCTCTTTTGTCTTGTCAGAAGAGACAGATTGCTGCCTGCTCGCCACGCCACACCTCACGTCAGCACGAATCCCCTGCAGGCGAACTCATTACAGTCTGTGAATTGGCTCATCCCTTTGGTGTCATCTGAAAACTTTCAGCCACGCTTGGCACGTGTCTTACATGGTCACATCGCTTCACAAAGGTAAAATCTGACCAATGATAATAATGACAGGGGATGGAGAATCATGATCTGCATTACAGTGGGGGAGCCAGCACTTTTAATAGAAAGATTAAGTCCCCAAGCCAACAAATCACTCATCTACAGTGACCTCTTATAATGTGTGATTCTGTAATTGACATCCCCCCTCTCATGTTGATCCTGGCTTGTGGTTCACCCAGCAGTATTCACACACACTATTCCTATAAGATGTATTTAATCAGAAACACTTTGGCACCCTCTGAAAGGCTTCGGCAATCAAACGGGGATATGAGTAAGCTCGTCAAATTTGCGAACATAATCATTTGTTGGTAAAGACTTCTTTTGTGTCTACTGAAGCCACCTTTGTCTTAGAGATATAAATTAGATTCCTCCACGCCATAATTCACCCAGCAGCCTGGTCTTTTCTTACCATGAAAAATAAACGATTGATGACAAAGTTTGGCTCCACGCTGAAGAGAGATAATTTGAAAGAGAAAATGTCCCACAGCTATCAGCTTTTTTTTCGTCAAATGCACAGCTCCATAGCCAATTAATTGGAATGGATGGAGAGATTTTTCTCTGCATCACAATCAAAAGATCCATTAGATGTTCAGCAGTTCATGAGAAGAAACGATAATGCGGCAACAACTGTCATTAGAGATTACAGAACAGTCTTATGATTTATAGTTGGGCTTTTGTTTTTGTATCTTCAAGCTATGTAGCTTGTTTTCACAACAGATGCTATATTGGTCTATCCCTTAACAGACAGTCCATAAAATAAACTTTCCTGATGTGAAGAAGGCTTCTACATCTTTATTGATGAAGCTTAAAACTTTGAAATGGCTGCAGCACATAGTGTGTTTACTGTGGAGCAGAAATGTTGGGGGAGGACATCACTGCTCCTTGCTCGGCACCCGCAGACTGACACTTTTAATACTACTGCCGTAGAGGAAATATGGTAGGTGACCTAACACGGAGGCTTAGCACTGATGGTCACAATGAGAAGGTTCAGTGTCAAAGCCATTATACAAGCCTCTGAGAAAATACACACACACAAATCAACCTCTGGCTGACATGCCAAGATTCTTGACTCCACAGACAGCCTTCGGGGAGATTTCCCTTTTCATCAGCTTTTCTCTTCTTCTTCTTCTTCCAACCAGAACCAGTTAAAAGATTGGGATTTGATATGCTGTCACTCATCTCCTGGCTGATTTGGATGACAGGCGGGTTCATGAGCTGCTGTGGAGTTGATGCAAACCAAGCAGGGAAGAAATTTGGAGGCTTCTACGGATTCCCCACTGAGCACTAAGGCAATCATTAGGAATTACGAAGGGGAGGAGGAAGAGGGAAAATAGTTAAGGGAAAAGGGGAATAAATTTAATGGCAAGTCAATAGGTATTGATTTTTATGTAAATTTCTACACAGCAGAGGAGCGCCTATTCCGTCCTGGGCTATCAGGATCCAAAATAAGCCTAAAATAGATGAGGGGGATATTATCCAGTATTTACTGTCTACTTTGTTTCACTATTCCGCAACCTCTCTGGTCACTGACACTTTCTCAATCACCCTTCTTTGTCTCATTCTCTTTCTCACTCATTCTCTCCCTCCCATCTCCATCCCCTTTGTATTATTGCCAAGCAGTCAAATGGATGTTGGCATATTTTAGAGCCCTGTTGTCCAACTCTCTCTCATGCGCAGGCCAAGTCCGTGGCTCAGCAGAGTGCAACTTGGCAGCCGACGAGACAAGCACACAAAAGCAATTAGCCTGGCCACCAACAGTCGCTTGGAGAACTGAGCGTCCGCTCTGTTCACAAGTCAAATAGAGGGTGTTATTTATATCCAAAGGTCAGAGCCCTCTGTCAGAGGATTTCAGATCTGTTAATGTGGGACGTTTACACTGCGGGCACAAAAAAAACGAAAGTAGTCGAAGCAGAGTGATGTTAAAAGGGCAGTCCTGTGACAACGCCGCCTCCTCTGCACATGCATGCAAGCACAGCAAAAGTTAAAGCTGGACAGTGTTAAAAGATCAGGATTTTAACAGCCTCCTTCTCACACACACAAACGCAGACATACAGTACAAACAATGCACGGGAATGCGCAAACCGAGCGAAGAGGTCAGTCAAAGTGGCGCACTGTAAAAGGCGGCGGAGTATGACAACCTCAGTGGGTCTGACCACCCTTGCTGTCAGGAAAAAATGACCCTCATCTCACAATCTTTGCTCCGAACAAGAGAGGAAGCAAAGCTGACAAAAATGACAGCCGAGCCTAAAAATGGTTTGCGCTGCTGGGATACCTGAGAGGAGCTTGCTTGATGTGACATGCTTGGCATGAACGTGCTGTCGGGGTTCCTGTGTCAGTCTGCAGCACATTGCTTGATGAATCTGAGATTGTGGGTGTGGAAATTAATAGTTGGTGCTACATTTTCATAATGACCAGATTTCCCTTGATGTCCATGATGTAAATTGAATGTTAGGTTGTTGCTTTCCATACATTGAATTATACCTCTTCATGGTTTAATGGTGTTTTTATTATTATTTTTTTATCTGCACAAAGAGTAAAAGCTAAGACTAGTAAAGTACATTCTAGCACATGTCCATGACCTATGCAGAGAATCCATCATACCCCCGGATTTTTTAGTGTTCCAATCATACCCTAGAACAAGTCCTTGATATTCTAGAAATGCAGCAACTAAAACAGCATTTGCTTTCTTTTATTATTGAGGCACTGTTCAATTAAAAACAACCTGGATTGTAAAAAGCATTGAGTGTTGACGAGTCTACCCGCTGACTGATCTGTATGTGACTTCAGATACTTAAGTGTTACTCAGTAAGTGTTCAACTTTTTTCTTTTTCTTTTTGCTGTGGTCTAATTGTTGCTTATTAAGGACGCTTCCTGTGGGATTTTCTACACTTCTAGCAGTTAATTTATTTATGAACACGTTTCTTATTAAAGCCTTTTATTTAGCTTTAACAAACGCATCGAGTGTTCATTACTAAAATATTTTTTGGGGGGGATTTTAAGTCTCTGTGTTCCCAGCTGGAGCATCAATTGCTAATACAACTTGTGATTTATGATGACCACCCGTTGTTAGTGAGCAGGGGGCCCAGGGCCCGACGATGTCAGTCAATACCTGCAATATTGCCTCATTTGCAGCAGCTGTCAAAGTGACTTACACCCGTGTGCACGCATACATTCACATACACACGCGCACACACACACACACACACACACACACACACACACACACACACACACACACACACACACACACACACACACACACACACACACACACACACACACAAATGCACCTTCCCCACTGTCAAAGTAAATTGGGTGCATGTTCTCTAAACCCTATTTATGGGTCTCCCATTGTTTTTCTTGATGCAGTGTCTGACACAGGGAGGAAAGGGCAAAATTTGTCCACCCATTATGCAGGCGGTTAGAAAAAGATTTTTTATTTGAAAGTGAGTGAGAGTCAGAGATGGACAGACAGGACAAAGAAGACAGAAAGGTTGAAACAGACTGGCAGGCATAAGAAAGAGACAGACGGATAGAGAAACAGAAAGAGAGGGAAGGTGAGACAGCCAGAGGGGTATACTGCATGCCATGAACTCAGCTGTCACCCCCCCCCCCCCCCCCCCCCCCCTTCACCTTCCTCACCTCAGCTTCCTGTCACTCACAGCTGATGACAGTCCCCATCCTGTCTCTGCCTCCGTCACCTCAATCACACAAGGACCTGATACTGTCATCACACTCTGAGCGCCATATCAAACTAGTACACTGCTGTGTGCGTGCGTGCGTGTGTGTGTGCGTGCGTGCGTGTGTGCATGTGTGTGTGTGTGTGTGTGTGTGTGTGTGTGTGTGTGTGTGTGTCCCATTCTGAGGAAAGCCTATGGATTAGGCCGGGACGACAAATACACCCGTCGTAAATCTACGTTGCTTACATGGGGACAGCGGATGCTTCGACCTCAGGGCTGCATTGAATACAGATCAAAATCTTTTATGTGGGAAGCACTCTCAATTTTCCAGAAAACATGTATGGATGATTGATACTGATTGATATTGACTTCCTTTTTTTCTGATGCAGAATATTATTTTTTTTTGAGAGATATCTCTTGAAGATAGAATATAGTTTCCATGGTTAAACAGACAGATATCAGTCATTATCATCCACATGTAATACTTGATGATAATTGATGTTGGGAATAATCGTAGAAAAACCTTGAAATCCTAGAAATGAAGTCTGACAAAACTATGGATGGACCACTTACTTCACTTCAGCTATTAGCAGAACAGCAGGACTTCTCGATCTAGTCACTTTGTTATAATATCATTTTTTTCACAGTAACCTTCTAAAGGGGCTGTACTGGCTTGGGGTGCTAAACTGCACACCTGCTGTGACACAGACATGATGACGCTTCAATCATAATGTAATAGGTCAACGTTCTGACAAACATGGTAGATGCAACTTGATGCCGAAGTGTGGGGAAAGCCTAATTGACTGTAGACGTGGTACATGTGTCACACACACTGACAGGGCTGCCAACTTTTCAGTGTAGTTTATAGTTAGGGTAATCCTGAATAGGATTACATTGCAAATGTCCGCAAACCTCTGAAGCAAAGATTTAATGACAGTTTAAACATGAGGACATTTTCTTTGTGTTACAATGTATTTTGAGGTGTTTCACAGTGCTGTTGTTGCGCTGTGAAACAGTCAGTGTCCTCTTCTTCGCGTTGTGACATTATTAGTTATCAATTTGTTTTTCATTGTGTGAGAAAATGGACATGAGAGCGTGTGAAAAGTATCACTTGTGTGAGTGTCACAGTCAGTGCGTGAGAGTTGGCAACCCTGCACCTCGACCCCTCCTTTTTTGTCTCCCCTATTACCCAAACCAACACATACACGTCTTAACAGTACACTTCCACTTGTCATACTCCCACACTGCGAGCCTGTCAAGCACAGTCGCTCACCAACAGGTGAGGCAGAAATAAAACACCACACCTCACCTAAAGAGCAAAGGCTTCACTGGCTATTACATGCAAGTCAAAGAAGAATGCACATGTTGCTTGTGTACAGCTGTGTCCAAATGCAGGGGCCACTTCCTTTGATGGGAAAACAATCTACATAGGCATAACCTTTTAACAGACTCAAGGCTAGGGACTGGACGTAGCAACTTCCACCAGACTTTTGAAGATCAACAGCGACCGGAATCCTGAGCAGGACCAACTGTACTTCCACATGTCACTGTTTTGGATTTACAGAATCTTATTAGTGACCAATCGAGTTCTGTTGAAGGAAAAACAACTTGTGTGATGTCTGCCTTCCGAAAACAAACTAAACAAACCCTTTATACAGCCATAACCAAAGTGGTTGGGTAGTTGTTGTGTTCATCCCTGCTCCCTCTTCATCCAGCTGTTTCACTGCTACTCACTTGGCCTCTGTTTTTGGTTTCGCACCCCTGAACCTTCCCAAGGCGATGTTCTTGCCCGATTGAAATCTATGCACATATTCAGAGAAATGTCCTTTCCTGCCTGTGCAGGGTGTCCCATTTTTTTAAAACATAAGTTATGGATTTATTCATTAACTTTCATTATGTCCACTCAGAGGACACAAGAGGAGACAAGGAGGAGAGGAGTGTGTGTGTGTGTGTGTGTGTGAGGGGGGGGGGGGGGGGGGGGGGGGGGGGGTTGCTTGCATATGGACAATGATGTGGAGGATTATGGCTAACCTTTAGTTTTGGCCATTTTAAGATGATTAATTTGCCACTGTGTTTTTAGCTGGAGGGCAGATGCAAGCAGTGAAAACTTATAATTGCCTCAGTACTGCGTACCCTTCTCAATGTCAAACCTATGATAAAGAGCCCCTATTCAATAATGCCTAATCTGAGAGGGATTTAATCAGAAGACAGATACAGTTGAAAAAACAGTGTGAGGTCATTACTATTAAGTTATTCCCTTTTCCACTGACATGTGTTGTGGTTTGTAAAGGCCTACCATACTAACACACTGGAGTTTAGGAATTGTATGTAATGTAGCCTTCTATTTAATCACTTTGATATTTCATTTTTAGCAATAATGCAAAAGGGACAACCTCAAGAATCTGTGTTTTCTCAATCAGAATAAGAATTTCTTGCTGGAAAGAGATCTAACATACAGAATATCTGTTTATGCACTGCTTCTGAGATACTGGTTTCTAGCTCTTGTAATGTTTGCCTATCCTGTATGGTTCATTTCCCATTTCACATTGAGTGATGCACTTCTATAACGTTTGGGTAGTAAAGAGAGACAGATATTAAAAATGGTCACAGTCAATGTAATTTAGGCCAAGACACTGACTTTTAGTCAGATTTTAGTTAGATTAGAGGCTGAAGTAGCCTACAAGAACCTGCTAACGAGAGACTTCTGTAATGTCAATACAATAAAAATGGACCTGCATAACGAAGTTTGTTCACTGCTGGCTACAAGTTAGCAATCAAACACAACAAAGCCTGTCACTTGAATGGCGTTTTGAGCTAACGTTAGCAAACAACGTTTGCCGGATCCGGGTCCCTTGGCGTTATGCCGCAAACCGTTTAAATCTGAGCATGTGCAACTCACATCTGCACTTGACTCACATCGGGTAGTGACACATAGTATCTAAAAATGCTGGGTAATGCACTTCCCATAATGCAACTTGATTGTTGTATGAGTTGTAAAAAGCTAAGATAACCCTCAGTGTTGTTGCTAGATATGCATGCTGCGTCTCTGATGCATTCAAATCCTAAAGGACACACTGCGAACAACAAATCTGTGTTGTAATCATAGAAATAATTAAACAGAAACCTTGCTGTCAAAAACAAATCATCCACCGACAGATCACTATTCTCTTACCGTCTGCACATCTATCACGCGCAGACCAGATCCTGTGCTCATAGTCTTAATTATCACGGGACTGACTAAATGCCCTTGCTGCAACAAGAACAATCCTCGCCTGTATTGTATTCGGGACCCACTCAATAAACGTAGGACCCACTCAAAAGACCACCTGTAGGCCCCGGGCACTCACTACATTGAAAACGATAGTTACGTTATTGTAACTCCAGATTCTATGAGTATAGGCGAAGCCCTCTAAGAGCTGTCGCTATTGGGTTTATCCCTTCGCGCATGCGCAGTCGTGAAGACTTTCTTTCCCGCCCTTGCGTACAGCACGGGCCTCTCTTACGTCCGCAGATACTGTATATAAACAGAGCGGACCCATAGAACGTCTCCCAAACATCAGCTTTTTCTTCAGCTAATGTTAATGGAGCAGGTGGCCCGAGTCTTAGTGGGCTTCGCCTATACTCATAGAATCTGGAGTTACAATAACGTAACTATCGTTCTATTTCGTATAGGCTTCGCCCTCTAAGAGCTGTCGCTATTGGGTTAGGGCGAAGCTGATGTAGTCCATGCCACCTGCGACATAAGGGCTCAAAAAACAGAATAGATCAACATTCCCCATGGCCGCCAGGGGAATGCAACATGTGAACCGTCTATTCTGATAGAGAATAAAAAACCCTTGTCACAGTAATGGCTAATTGTTGCACAAAAACCCACTAATCATTGCAGGCGTGCATGGGTAGAGAATAGTGTGAGAAGAAACCCATGCAGCAGCGCACCATGTCATGATTGTAGGTGCGTATGATTAGTGAGAATTGCATCATGATTGGTAAAAGAAATTCATGATTATGTGAACAACCGTGCCCAACCCAGTCCCCAGCAGGGGGGGGGGGGGGGGGGGCAGCGGCGAGTAAACACATGCAACAGCACAAAGTACCGTGATTGAGTGCGTGCATGGTAAACAGAAACTGTATCATGATTGATAAGTTATGGGATATGCGAGGCGGCAGGTAGAACCACTTGCAACGACGTGTTATTCGTCGTTGACTGTGGATAAGACCGAATGGGTCATAGAGGGCTCAGACATGTCGCGTAAATAGAAGCGGGTGAAGGGGCATGGAGATGCCCAGGAAGCTGCTGCGCAAATATCGGCCACTGTTACTCCTCTGAACAAGGCTGCTGATGCCGACAGCGCTCTAGTAGAGTGCGCTCTGATGCCCTGAGGGGCTTCCGCTCCTTCCGCGCTGTAAGCCTGGGTGATAGCTTCGCATAACCAGTGGGATAAGCGCTGTTTTGATAGGGCCATCCCTTGAGAATGCTCCCTATAATGTACAAACAGCTGTTGTGTTTTCCTGATGCCTGCTGTGCGTAACACATATTGAGATAACGCGCGCACCGGGCACAGGCGGTGGAATTTTTCCTCCTCGCCATTGCCATGAGGAGGGGGGAAAAACCCTTCGAGGGAGATTATTCTTGAACGAAAAGAACTTGTCAGAATTTTCGGTGTAAACGCAGGGTTTGGCTGTAAAGTGGCTGTGCTCCCGTCACCTCTAATGGAGAGGCAGGACGGCGAGACTGACAGCGCGCATAGATCGCTTACTCTCTTAGCCGATGTCAAGGCCAGGAGGAGCGCTGTTTTCAGCGACAGCATTTTGAGAGAAGCTTGTGCTAGGGGCTCGAAGGGGGGTTTCCCCAAAGCTCGAAGCACCAGGGCTAGATCCCACTGTGGTGTGAGAGAGCGCACGGCGGGCTTCTGGCGCCTAACCCCTTTGAGGAAACGCTTCACCAAGGGGTGCGCAAAAACTGTCCTCTCTCCATAGCCCTCGTGGCAGGAAGAGATAGCTGCTGCGTAGGTTTTGATCGTAGATGGGGCCAAATCATTATCTACTAATGTTTGGAGGTAGGTTAACAAGAGAGGCAGGGGGCACGCCGTGGGGTCTGTGGACCTTCCCGAGCACCAGCGTTGAAAAGCCGCCCAGCGCCCTGCATAACACGCTGTGGTGGATGGGGCTCTTGCTCCCTGAATAGTGCGCACCACGGCAGGGGGCAAGCCTAATCTCTGCAAACGTTCCCGTTCAGCAACCAGCCCCACAGCCGCTGGGTTATCACCGGGGGGTGAAAAATCGCGCCGTTCAACTGTGAAAGCGCGTCCCCGCGCCACGGTATTTGCCAGGCGGGGGCCGCCAGGAGTTGTATCAGCGTCGGGAACCAGGACGCGCTTGTGCGCTCCGGTGCCACTAAAATGACCGACAGGTTCTCCTCCCTGACACGTTCCAAGAGGCGAGGGATTAGAGGAACCGGGGGGAAAGCGTATAGGAGGGTTCTGGGCCAGCGGTGGTGAGAGAAGGCGTCTACGCCGAGGGGTGGGTTGTCCCGTGTGCTCAAGGAAAACCACAGTGCGCACTGTGCGTTCTCTCGTGAGGCAAAAAGATCCACCTTCGCTTCCCCGAACCTGCTCCATAGCTCCTGAACAATAGTGGGATTCAGTCTCCACTCGTTGTGAGAGGGCCCCCCCCTCGACATTAGGTCCGCCGCCCGATTCAGAATTCCGGGGATATAGACCGCTTTGAGGGATAGCAGATGGCTGTGAGCCCACAGCAGGAGGCGTCTGGCTATTTCCAATAGCCGAGCCGAGCGTACACCGCCCTGTCGGTTTATGAACGCTGCTGCTGTCACATTGTCTGTTCGCACGACAACATGCCTCCCTGCTATTACTGGTGCGAAATGTTTCAAAACCTTCAGCACCGTGGATAGCTCCAGACAGTTGATGTGGGGGAGAGGGGGAGGGGGCCACTCCCCTCCCACCACCTGGGATTCGCACATTCCTCCCCAGCCCGAGAGTGACGCATCCGTGTACACTGTCACGTGTGACGTCACTTTTCCTAGGGGAACCCCGGCAGACAGAGTCCGAGGATTTCCCCAGTATGACAAATCTGACTGGAGAGACGGAGGAATGGTCAGTATTCGCCACTTGTGGCGTATGGGGTCGATGCTCTGACGGTGAAACCACCTCTGAATTTTCCTCATGTGGAGGAGACCCAGGGGGACCACCACGTGGGCCGCAGACATCATGCCCAACAAACGCATCACTGACAGCGCTGACACCATCGCGTGTGGCGTGGTGCGCGACAATAGAGAGGTTAGTGCGTCTCGCCTTGGCGTCGACAGCTTGGCTCTCATCACATTCGAGTCTATGGCCACGCCCAGGTACACTATCGACTGTGCGGGGACCAGTGAGCTCTTTTGCCAGTTTATGGCGAAGCCCAGGGTTTGCAGATGTAACAGGACTTCCATAGTCTGCAGCGCCGCCTTCTCTCGAGAAGGGGCCAAAATGAGCAAATCGTCCAGATAAAACAGGACTCTGACGCCTTTTCTCCGCAATGGCTGTAGAGCCGTTTCCATGCATTTGGAAAATGTGCGTGGGGCCAGAGAATAACCGAATGGCAACCGGTTGTACTGGTAATGGGCCCCTTGGAAGCAAAAGCGCAGGAATTTCCTGTGTCTGGGAACAATCTGGATGTGAAAGTAAGCATCTTTCAGATCCACAGATGTGAACCACTCGTGGTGACGCACGCATTCCAGCACGTGCCTGATGGTCAGCATGTGGAATGGACGCTCCGTGATGCACCGGTTGAATTGAGACAGGTCGAGTATGGGCCGCAACCCGCCTGTCTTCTTCGGTGTGAGAAAATAACGGGAGTAAAACCCTTCGTTCTCCTCTCCTGGAGGGACGAGGGAGATTACTCCTTTTGTCAGTAGACTCGTTATTTCTGACGTCATGGCGTCTGTCTCCGCCGGGGATGACACGGATGTCTCCAACACGCCCGTGAAGCGGGGCGGGGGGGAGGCGAACTGGAGTGTATAGCCCTGCATTACCAGTTTTGACATCCATGAGTCCATGTGTGTCAAATTCATCCAAGCCGCGCTGCGTTCTGCGAGCGGGCGCGCGCATGTTTGCGTGCTGTTTGTTGACATGGACAGCAGGGAGTGCAGAGCCCATTCCGCCGCTGAACGGGACGAGTGTTCGTGCCGTCCAGCCCAAGGTAGGGCTCTGTCGAAAGGGCCGGTCACCGCCGTCAGAGGCGGGAGCGGCCACTAAGCGAGCGGCGCCGCTACTACTGAGCGGGGGCTCGCTCTCGCTGTGAGCCTGGGAAGATAGCGGTGGAGCTCTGTGAGTGGGGGCGCGCAGCGGCTGGTCACTGCTGTATGGGGCAGGAGTCGCCGCTGAGCTGGCACCATCCTCTCGACAGCTTAGTCGGGGGATGAAAGGCGTGAGAGCGCCTTTCATCCTTTTCATCATCCGCCTTTCATCCCGCCGAGCGAGAGCGGTGCTTTTACTCGTGAGTAGGCACTCGCTCTTGCTGTAGGCTTGGGGGGAGAGCGGTGAGGCTCCGTTAGCAGAGGCGGGCTGGTGAAAGCTTGTGTGGGGAACGGCTGTCGTGTTGTCAGCGCAATGTTTAATGGAAACACGGGCTGAAAAGTTAAGGAGAAACTGCTCTTTAGATGGATGTGAGTGGCCCTTAAAAGGGCCGTTGTGTTTCTCGCTCTTAACTGTGGGAAGACAGCTGTTCCCCGCGCCCCATCATTGCCACCGTCGCCGTTGTTTGCTGGGTGGCTCAGGGGGCGGGTTCGACCAGGTGGGAGCCGCCTTCATGGTCCTCCGGCCCCGGGAGGCCTGCCGGCCCGGTGGGGCTGGCTGCCGTGGTGGGGGTGGGGCGGGTGGAGGAGCGGAGGTTGAGGCGTGGGAAGGCACAGTCGCAGCAGAGGCTGCGGGGTGCTTCCTCTTGCGGTGGCTGTCTTGACGGCGATACCGCCGGGTGGGGGGCGCCTTCCAAGACCCGAGCCGCCGCAGGTGCTCTGCTTCTTCGGCCGCCTGGTGGAGGTGGGCCGTGGCCGTCTGTAAACGGGGCCCAAATAGTCCGTCGGGAGCTATGGGGCCGTACAGCAGCTCACGTCTGATCTCCTGGGGTAGCTGTGACATGTGGAGCCAGATGTTGCGCTGGGCCACAGTCTGCCACGCCATGATCCTTGACAGTGCCACGGTGGTAGCAGTAGTCAGGGTGAGGATGGCGGTCATTGCCTTACCTATTTCCGACGCCAGCTCGGTGGGGAGAGTCTCCGGGGCAGTGGCCATGGCGGAGACGGCGGAGGCCAGTAAGGCAATATTATTTTGTGCCGCGAGGCCCTGGGTCGCACATTGGTGGGACCGGTCAGTGACCTGCGTGCAGACCTGATCCTGTGCGGAGGGCGGCGTAGGTTTCCGGTGACCGAAGAATGTGGACTTCGGAAGCAGGATTGACGCCAGGCTCTGCTCCAGAGGAGGGACCGAGGGGAAACCCGCTTCGGTTTCGCCGTGAACCCGAGTGAACGGGGCGTAGCGGGAAACCGGGGCTTTTAAGTTCCCGGGCTGGGAGAGAGCCTCCTCCACAAAGGGCCGAAGCTCCGTGAAGCGCGGCCAGAGTGGAGCTCGCTTGGACGGCGGCTCTTGGGCGTAGACGTCGCCACTGAGCAGGCCTCGAGCGGGGGGGAGAATCTCCGTCGGGAGCGCTATGCCCCTCAGGTCCGCCGCTTTCTTGATGATGTCTGGCAGATCAAGAAAAAGGGCCTTCGTGGTGGTAGGAGGGGCCGTCTGCGGCAGAGGGGAAGCCCGCTGACGCGGTGCCCCTGGCCGTTCCGGCGATGGGGAGAGCCTAAGGGGAAAGGCGTCGATCCCCCCCTCTGTGTCCAGTCCTGCCGGTGGGGAGGAGGGACGGCCGGTGGGAGAGGCGTCGTGGGAGGAAGACGAGTCATCGGACTCGTGTCCGCCGAAGACGTCCTCATCCAGCAGCTCCAGGGTGTCGGCAGAGTCCCGTCGGTCAGCCCAGCTGCCATCCCCGATACCGTCAGCCGAAAGAGCCATGAATGCGTCCGCCCGCCGGTAAAGCTCTTTAGAAGGCAGGCGGGCACAAAACTGGCAGGCAGCGTTAGGTGTGAGAGCCCTGCCGGCATGTTCGGCGCCGAGGCAGGTCTCACAGCGGGGATGGAGGTCGTCCGGCATGATGTAGCCGATGTCGCAGCCAGGGCAAACGCGGGAAGCACCGCCGGAGCTCTTGCTTGAAGCCTTCATGCTGCTAGCTTGAAGAAAAACTGGGAGACGTTCTATGGGTCCGCTCTGTTTATATACAGTATCTACGGACGTAAGAGAGGCCCGTGCTGTACGCAAGGGCGGGAAAGAAAGTCTTCACGACTGCGCATGCGCGAAGGGATAAACCCAATAGCGACAGCTCTTAGAGGGCGAAGCCTATACGAAATAGAACCAATCAACATCACTGAACCCTGATGACATCACTATGACATCATCACAGGTTACTTTCTCACTCTAAACTCCTGTAAAGCCACAAGTGGCCCTAAACAACTGAGCAGTACTTACCATAACAACAAAAACTGATGTTGATGTGTAAAATTGGTGAAGTTACCCTTTATTTCAAATACAGGTGAAGCAAAGATATTTTCACTTCTTCCTCTACCTCTTTCACATGTTTCAGCATATGTTTTTGGACAAAAGGGACAGCATTAATAGCAATAAAGCGTGTTTTTTTTCACTAGTAAAACTAGTTATCAGTAACATTGTGTAGCACCAGTATGTCCTTCTGTTTCCTCCGGATTTCTTTGTTCACAACAACCACTTTAATTGCCAATATATTCTTGTGAAGAAAAATACATTTAAATACCTGATATCTGAAGTCCTGTTAATACAATACAGGTTCGGATCTGCTTCAGCTGGTGTGACATCTCCACAACAGTAGCAATTAAAAACAGCAACAATATAAATAATACCAGTACAGTACACATTGCATCCATCCTTAACCATGCTATTTCATCCTCGTCTTGTTGCACTCCCCTTGTGCAATCCTTGTCCTCATTTGCATTTTAATTCCCGTGCTTGTGCGGTTCGGCGTGGCTAATCCTGTGCTAACCTAAATGAGGCCTGTGTTCTCAGCTAAAGAGTGTGTGTTCCTGTCTCAGGCCTCGCCGCTTCATTCTGAAAACCCTTTTCGTTCCTGTCAGAGACACACACGTGTTTCCCGCACACATGAATACACTCGCATGACGGAGGGCACTTTGCTACACTGGCCCACACACACACATACACACACACACACACACACACACACTGACAGCCACATAAGCAGGAACAC
Organism: Gymnocephalus cernua; assembly: GCA_023631565.1. Lineage (NCBI taxonomy): Eukaryota > Metazoa > Chordata > Actinopteri > Perciformes > Percidae > Gymnocephalus > Gymnocephalus cernua. Next base: position 16,359,411 of record CM042448.1, on the reverse strand, counting down.
ACACAGGCAGACACACACATTCATCAAAAAGCCTGGAAATCTTTATTTCGCTTTTAAACACGCCACATAACCACATTTCTTTTTCTTTTCTTTTTTCCAGCAGCATCATATCCTGGTAAATGAGACAAGATAGCCAATTAAATCAATCCTCGCACCTTGTGTATATGCTATGCAAATATTCCTGCAGCTGAGGAAAGGAGAAGGGGTGACAAATTCTGGCTCTCAGCTCTGTCTCTCTCTCTCTCCTCTACCTACAGTAAAAAGGTGCTTAGATGGAAAGAGGATTACAGCTTTGCTACCCACCTGAGACGCCTGTTGGGGGCTTTATTGTGTTTGTGCGTGAAAAGCCCTTTTACTAAAGTGCTGACGAGCCATGGCGAAACGCCGAGACAGAGTGAGAGAGATGCAAATTGTGCTGTTGGTGAGTGCATCCTGATTGTATTTAGATAACGCTTAACACAGCAGCTGTTCATTTAGGTGCAAATGTGCGTGTACAGGCGCACATATAGGAGTCTGGTGGGTGTGTGCGCACCCAGGTGTAAATGCATCTTCTTGGGCGTAAGTTTGTATTTGTTCATATGAGGGTGGTGCATTTGTCACCAACCCCTGCTGCATTAAAAGCTCCCTGCTACCATTCTCTATCCCCAGGTCCCAGCCTATGCATTTTTAGCAAACCCATCCACTCATATTTAATCATCATTTAAGAACATCTTACATAGGCATCTGCAAACGGACTATGGTCAAATGAAGATTGTACTCAGTTGTCCCTCCAGGCCGTGCTCCTTGTGCACCATTGTGGATCCCGCATGAGACTGAAGGAGTTGGCGAAGTAAAGGCATTGATGCCTGATGTATGAATCATACGTGTCAGAAAATAGCATGCCATGCAGTCTGCAAGGGAGATTGGTACTCCATGTTTAGCAAGTAATCAAAATATATTATTGCGTGGTATTGTGCAATTTTGTCTCTAAAAGTTTATCTGACATGAATGGGTTCAGAAGTCTGTACTGTTTCAAGCATCCTTGCCATACAAGCCATGGCCGTCTGGCATTTCTGACAGAATCCTGATGAGCCGAGTGACTCATGGCCATAATATCAGGTATTTTTTTTCTTCTTTGTTTGTTTCTTAGTCAAGGTTGCCGCCTGCTGTGCCGGCTGCTGGGCCAATCATTTCCTTTTTAACGCTTGTACTGTTGTGTGTCCAAGTGATGGAAAGAGGAGGAGAGTTGTTTTTCAGAAACACAATGTGCATTTGGCTTTTGTTTGTCGCAGCACTGATATTGCCACGATGCTCCATTTATTATTTTGATATTTTACTTGGCCCGTGAAGTTTTTATTAATAACAGGCTTGGGTCTTTTTCCAGTGCCTAATAAATCATGATTGTGTTTTGTTGATAGCCCCTCAGCCTTTAGTTGTTGCTGACTATGACTTGCTGGCTTTAATTTAAAGGAGCACTCCACTGATTGTACGTCAAAGTCAATTAACCAGTCACAAGGAGAACTACACATCCTGTAAAGAAAAAAAAAAAAAATAAGGTGTAATGGATGTATAGTGTCTTCTGTGGCTCTGAAGGAGCTTTGTCAAATCAGAGAATACCAACTAAAACCAACTCAATCACAGAAGTACCAATGTAGAAACAAATATGTCTTAACATTTATTAGTTGAATAAAACTGGTGTTGTTCTGTATGACGTTTCAAGCTGACAGTGTTATTAGTCAAATAGACACACAGATGATTATGGAACCAATCCCAAAACAAGACTCCTTTTTTTGGATGTTTTTTTTTTAATTTTAGGGTTTAATGGCATGTTCTAGCCGATCAGACACAGAGCTGAGGTTGAAAGTAAATTTACTTCATTTTCATCCTGGATGGAAAAATAAATTAAAATGGAGAGTGAAAAAAATCCCCTTGCTCTGTAAATTAAATTTGCATTTCATTAAAGATCTTTGATTTCAAACACCTGTTGTTTGCCTGGAAAAGTGACTCGCATGTCAGTGCACTAAGAGGGAGAAGATTATGACAAATCCACTCTTAATTTAAGGGGCTCTCTGTTCAGGCAAAACACACACGCACGCACACACACACACACACACACACACACACACACACACACACACACACACACACACACACACACACACACACACACACACACACACACACACACACACACACACACACACACACACACACACACACACACACACACACACACACACACACGTCAGAATGGACTGCAGAGTCACAACCTACTGTCATTGTCATCAATTGTCAGAAAAGTCAGAAATGTTGTCTGTTGAGTAAATGTGGACTAACTATTTTTAACCTAAGTCATTCTGGTTTGCAGCATCAGTTAAACACATACATGTTTAATCTAGACATCAAGCCACACACGATGATTTACAGTAAGAGGAAGTGGGGATAAGAAACACGTTTTTTTGGAGTACTAGCATTCCTCACACATCATCATGAACGTGGCTTACAGAAGAGACTGGGCAATGCCTCATTTGCCAACCCTTTTGTAACCCTTGTTTGGCTCCACACGCACGCACGCACACACGCACACACACGCACGCACGCACACACACACACACACACACACACACACACACACACACACACACACACACACACACACACACACACACACACACACACACCCACCCACCCACCATCATCCACTCATTCCTCTCTCTATGACACATCCGTTATTTCACTTTCACAAATGCCTGGCATGGCCACAGGTTGTGCATCGAACAGGACCCGGCAGTGGCAAGCGTCAGCCACTGCGCTGCGCCCCATTTAGCATTCAACTCAGCCTCCACTCTCAGGACAGCAGGCTCTGCAGGGACATCACAGTGTTAGAGGTTTTTAACATTCCATAGACGACTCAGCACTGAGAGAGAGAGAGAGAGAGAGAGAGAGAGAGCGAGGGGGGAGAAATACAGCGATGGAGAACAATAGTAGCAGCAGATAGAAGGGTAAGAGAGAAACGGGCGAGGATTTTGAGGACTAAGAGAAGTGGAGGGGGGAGAGACAGAGAGATGGCAGGTACTTTTTTCTGTTTGTGTTAAACACCACAAAGCAAGGCGTCGCGTTCCTGTGTCAATCCTCCAGTCGTCTCCCCCGAGCAATTACATAGTACATAGTAGATTTTAGAGTGTGAGGGAATAGTAGTGGGGTGCATTGTGAATGCATGGGTGAACACAAAGAATGGCTTTTTCATCTTTATCCTGCCACTGACATTGTTTTGAAGCTGGCTAAGTGTCCGGAATGACAAATTGCGGCGTGCAGATTTGTGAGACCGTATTCTTCTGTGCACTCAACCTCCCATGCAGATGCATGATGGGGGGGGACTTTATGGCTGTGGTGCTTTACAATGTTAGATCATTACCGAGATACATCTTATCAATCAATAGCTTTTAGGCCTAATGGGTAACGAGCGAGAGGGGAATGGTGAGCTGGCTGTACTCTAAGTACTACCCTTTAAAGGCTCATGTATGCGTCTCTGTTCTACCTTTAAATTGATATAAAATAGTGACCTACAAGGCAAAAAAACTATCTTCTGCATGGCATATGATGCTACATTTCAAAAGCGGTAGTAAAGAATAAAAACTGACACTCAGCTTTTTATGGAATGGATTCTCTCTGAGATGCAAGGAAGGTTGCCACGTGTTGGAATTGTTTGTTGGACTCTGTAGGACGCCATTACCACATGGTTGACGCCACTAACAAAAGACACTGATTCACTGGGCACGCTCTGGACAGTTCACTGCACCCACCTCTCACCACTGGATCCCCTGGACACAACACCCCCTTGCCCCTTGTACTATTAACTGTGTGTACATACATATATATATGTATACATAATAAATGGATCATTTTGCAAATTTTTACCCACGACCAACTGCAAAATGCTGACCTTGAACAGTATCAAAATGGGATTCAATACAATGACGAACTTAATGTATACAACTATAAGTACAACTGTACAGTAAATTAACTAAATTAAAATAAGTAAAGTAAGTAAAATCTAAGTTGATGTGTTGACGAGGACAATAACAGTTGAGTAATGCAATGATCTGTTGCCAAGGCGCATCTCGTAAGGTGAAGGAAGAGAGTCCTTGATGTGATATTTCTGCACCGTACTTCTCAAAGATCACCCGTCACTCCTGTCACTCAAAGCGTGTGGGCGGGACTCTCTGATGCCTTTAACCTTCAATTCTTTTTTTTTCCTTCCTGTTTGTTGTTGAAACTGGAGACATTCTTTGTTCAGCTAACAGCTCCGATTTGTACACACTTGTTTTGCCTTTAACTAAAACATAAAACACATTACTTCAATGTGACCCCTTTTTAGACGCACAGACATTTAGTAAAAGCATGTATGAAGGATGTGTCATACTGTGGCTTTGCATTCCCGTCGCTTACATAGATAGCGGCCAGCCCACATACTGTATACATTTTGATAAATCCCCTTCTAGTCATCAGTTTCTATCAGTAGGTGTCCCCTTTATGCCCTCCAGACTACATCCTGCTGGTGTATTTCCATGGGTGTTTGGCCCAGGGAGCAGCACCAGGCACTGAGAGCGCTATATCAGTGTTTTGAATCATATTAAAACGTGTAATGTAGACTTATCTGCTAGCTGGAGGCTACAGTAGCTCAGGCAAAGCTTCTGTATACTGGCCTTTCCCCCAGTCCCAACTGGCTGATTAGCATTTCCCCAGAGCCACAGAGTACCTGGGCGGGTGCCATGTGCAGCACTAAGAGCTGGCTGTTTTCAAAGGTCAGAAATGCACCAGGAACAGAAACGTACAGCTGTTTTCATCACAAGTTATTATATAATTTCTAGATACATAAAAATGGAAAGGAAGCAAGCTTTTCAGCACAAGTAATTACACATAACCAAGAACTCCTTAAATTGTTTAATTCTAATGATTATGATTGGGTTATTCAAGCATGAGTGCAAAACATATTTTCTCATTACTGCACAGTATTTGCTTGAAGCCACTTTCCTTTAATCCTGCAGTTTTGCGTAGGAAATACAATTGATGACAACCAAAATCCTAGACATCCTAGTTACTCATGCCTTCTCCTTGTCAGTCTCTCCTAAGGTAATTCTGTTTTCTAACTGCAAATAAGATCACTCCCTCTTCTTCTCCTATTTATCTCTCAGCCGTCTCCTCCTTACAACGCTGCTCTGATTTCCTCTATCCTTTTTACCTTTCTCCCTGTGTCTCCCCTCCTCTCCCAAACAAAGTCAGCGTGGGTGTGATTGGGCCTAAATTTGCATTAACAAATCGCACAGGCTGTTGCAGCTCGACAGCGGCGGCGGCAATTTTTTCAGATGATTCAGCTCCAGGTGGGTGTGTGTGTCTGACTGTCACATCGAGTGCCGGGAGTGTTTGTGTGTAGACTTCCCTCTGCGGGCGTCCTACTTCCCAGCCACCATGTCAGACCAACACACACACATATACAGCCAAATGTGCTTGACGTATTAATGCTTTTGGAAATATTAGCACGCTTGCTGCTGCCAAGGATTACTCCATCTGCAACAGCCCCTTCCAACCCTAATGAGAATTCATGTTACATTTGAAACAGCCAAGAAGACGTCGGCTGCCTCACTATCATCTTTTCTTTCCTTTCAGCCCCGTATTACTTTTTGACTCTAAGGTGCCAAATTCAAATGAATTTCAGCGAGAAGAAAGTATATTGTAAAATACCTATGAAGCAAGAGAATGTTTAATCCAGCAAATATGCGCTCTGTGTTAGGTTTGCAGTTTATGGAGCGACTGTATTATTCAGATAGGATGGTCTCGAGGTCTGTATAAATGAGAAATGGCAAATGAGCGTGAACAACGAGCAAAGTTTCAACTCGCATGGCGACTTAAAAGTACACTCGGCTTTCCAAAAGAGATCCAAGTGAGGCTCTGGTTATGAATTACACTGTGGGAGTAGTGTGAGTGTGTGCGCCGCCTGTGTGTGTGTATTGTAATGCACAATAAATACTCCCTGAGAAGTTCCACGTATTAATAAGCAGGCGAGACGAGTCTCAATATGCGTTTGTGTGTGTCAACATACAGTAGGTGTGTTTCAGCTGAGAAAAGAAAAAAAGACACATGGAGGCAAATCTTCGCCATGTGCCTGCATGTGTTTAATTCTCTTTGTTGTTGTTTTTTCAAAGCGTGAACAATCAGTAGGACACCAGCACGGCATGATAAAAGGGCAGGGGAGGGGAGGACAGGAAATGAAAACGAGAGCTGATGTCAAAGCAAGCATATGATTCCATCAAAATGAATGCTTGCAGATGAATTTCCTAAACTGCAACTTACAATACATGACTTTATTTATTCTTTTTCTTCACTCAACAAAAGCACTTACTGGCCATATCACATCTTTCCATTTCCTTCTATGTCTAGCAGCCGTGTAAATCATACTGGGATTTTGTAAAACTGCAATACAGAATCTTGAACAACCGGAGTATATTGTCCTTGGTTACATTGAAAGCCCTATCTCCCTGTCTTCTCCTCCAGCGTCACACTTTCTTCCTCCCCCACAAATGAAACAAAAGCACCTGTTGTGCTCTTCTAGTAACATATTTTATATTCTTAAGCTTTAGCTTTATTTGAGAATGGTTGTTAAAGTAAATACCACAGTGGAGATTGTACTGTGCTGTTGCAAAACAAGCTGAGAAGAGAATAAGTAAATCATAAATGAGTAAATCTACTCATACAAAGCATCCAGACTATGTATTAATTACATCTCTTTGAAGTTAGTCTAGCCTCCCCAGAAATACCTACTTCACATACTCGGCGTTCACCATGACTGTCCCAACTGATCTTAGATGCATCCTGTTTCCTTTTGATCATTAAAATGTCTCTTGAATTTGTTTAAAAGATTATTTTTTGGGGGTTTTCCCTTTATTACATAAATACAGTGGATAGGCATGAAATGGAGAGAGAAATGGGGGATGACATGCAGCAAAGGGCAGCAGGTCAGATTCAAACACACGATACTGCAGGACTCAGCCAACATGGGGCGATCGCTCTTACTGGGTGAACTAGAGGCTGCCTCAAATGTCTCTTCAATTTGACTGTAGTTCACTTGGGATGGATGCAACTGATTGGACATGATTAAGAAAAGGCACACAGGTATCTAAATTCAGCCCACGCAAACACAACGCTTTGAAACCTCCGAGATAGAATCATGTCAAGATGGAGGAGTAGAAACATTTACTAAAGCAATATTCCCAGCACAGCAGGCTGTGTTGTGAAAAGGTTGAGGCTGGAAAGCACCATGACTCAAACGAGGAAGGTGATCAAGAACATAATGGTAACCCTAACCAATCTTCAGAAGTCTGAAGATATGGTCAAATCTGCCAGAGGGAAGCTCTCCATCAGTCAGGACTCCATCAGTCAGGACTTTATGACACAGTGAACGAATGGAAGCAACCCTTGAGTGAAATGGCAGAGAGCACTTACCTAAAGACTGTAAAGAAACCTCTGAGAGAACTTGCCATGTGCTTTCAGGCCCCATTTATTCTACCGACACACACATCAAACTCTGTTTTAACAGGTATTGGGGAGTACTCGTAGTTGTATAAAGCCTTTTGTGGAGCTGCGCAAAATCTAATAAATTGCCTGAAATTATGTCACTTGAGTCCGCGTTAGTTGGGGCTACACGTTTGAAGATGAAAAATAGCTGGGGAGTGGAGTTAGAAAGAAGTGTGCTTACCAGACCTCTGTAGCCCGCTCCTCATCTCTGCTCGAGGCTGCGTTAGCCAATACTAGCATAACATACCCAAATCTGTACAGTTGATCGACTTGCAGTTTTTCTATTTATTGATGATGTTGCTCTGCTGCATTGGGTTTTATACTCTCTATCCTGAGTCTGACAGCATATTTTTTTACTTTTCGACACCCTCCGCTGAGCCAGTAAACTGAGCCAAATCTAAAAGGGTTCTTGAAGAAAACCTGCTTTAGAGCCCACAGCTTGAGACTGGGATGAACATCCACCTTTTAGCAGAACAATTACCTCGAGCACACAGCCAAGTCGAGGCTGGAGTGGCTTCAGGACAATCGCCCTCTGAATGTCCTTGAGTGGCCCATCCACAGGCTTGGCTTGTAAATATTTGGAGAGAGTTGTAATGCAGTGATGGTCAGTCACAGGACCCAGTTTTAAGTCCCAAACATTGACTAAAGCATGCCTTTGGATTTTGTTTTCAGGAGCACAAAGAGGGCTCCACGCTGATTATACAGAAAAGATCATATGCAATGATAATGTAGCCATTTTCTTTTACATATCAAACGAGAACTATATTCCGTCCTAGAAATCTCCCACAATAATCTCCGTATGAAGCGCCTCCTGTGTGGCCCTGGCTCCAAGGTTGACAAACATTTTTTTTTCTTTTCCAACTTTGCTTCGCAGAAATAAATGACAATGAGCTTCATTAAAAAATACAAAGAGAAATCAGGAGAAAAAGAGAAGTTTGTCAGCTTCTCAAAACACTGGCTTTTGACAGCTCTAGGAGCTGAGACTGGCCTCTTTTTTTCTTTCCCCTCTGCTATTCGTTCCCACTTTTCTTTCCGATCCGTCTCTTTTTGCCAGCTCTTCTCTTCAAAGCGTAAATGACCCTGGAGGGTTGGCAGGCTGTGAGCAGAAGCTAGTCAATCAAGATTTGAGAAGAGAGGCAGAAGATCCAAGACGTCATGCTGGATTTCAGACCGTGTGTGCGGGTACTGCGTGCGTGTGCAATGTGCATGTGTGTATGCGTGTGCGTTCCAGCAGGGGGTTGTCAGCCCAGGTTGGCCTGACACAGGAGTCAGTTTCAGAGGTTGCCTAGGAAATGAGGCGGAAACGATTCCGCTAACTCCGTTCTTAAGGCAGACAGGGAAAGTGACTTTGGGGAGTTAACAACCACTCTCACAAAGGACAGGCTGAGCTGACGTTAAAAAAAGAATGTTTTATTAGTATTTTTTCGTGCTTTTTTCTCTTCTAAGAGAGTTTGGAGGGATGACCTAGACTTGGACAGAGAATTTGCAATTACCTCTGGAGCATGACGTTTATCTCATTTCGGCACCTTGCCTGCATTATACATCCTGGAGACAAAGCAAATTTGAAATGCATGGTGGTCTGGCACCTTCCTAGAGTTCAGGAAAGTGTTGTTACACAGCAGTAAGTGGAGAAATGCAGCTGGCAGAGGCAGTCTGGTTTGTAGTTATTTGAATGTTTTCAGCCGGATGACTTTTGATTTTCTCTACCTGATGTTCTCCACAAACTGGCTTGTCAGTGTTTTCCTGAATCTCCACGTTATTCACATGAGTGATCTAAATAAAAGGTCAGATTTAGCTGAGGTCCAAAGGATGCCATTGGAAACGACAGGGCGTCTGTCTTCAAGTAAATGAACTCGGGGAGAAATCCAGGTTTGCTCCACAGAAGTGAAAGAGGCTGATTCAAAATATGATTAAAAGCTAATTAAACACACCATTAAATCGGCAATGAATGTGCTTGCCTCTATTGTACAATGAGGTTCATGTATCAGCCCCCAGCTGTCCAGCTAAGCACGGGCCACTTCATTTGTCACCGCTGTGTGGCTTCAGTGTGGTGTCAGCATCCACAGTAATAGTTTCTCTGTTGATCCACTTTCTGCAGTAGTCTGAGGTCTTTTTTTTTTCTTCAGTGCATCGCAAAAACACATGAAACCTACAAATCAGTTTAACCGATTCTGTAACATCTTTGCATGTGTAGAGGCATGTTCATATTATATTTCCTGGACGATTTCCTTTGAGAGTCGCTTTAAAGGAGAATTCCGGTGGATTTCAACCCGTAGCTCTGTTGTTTGTAAATTTGTAGTGCTGTCAGTAGCGAAAAAAATGAAACCAATCGGTGCTACCTACACCGTGTTATCCCCCTACTCGCTCTATCACCTAACAGGCATAAACCGGGCAAGTTTTAAACGTGTTTTTAGCCTCTAAACATGCTCGAAATATCATTACTCGGTCTTACCCATGTGCAGTTATTCCTTCCGAGGGAACACAGCGAATCTGACTGCAGTAGATGTGACAGAAAGGCAGAAAAGTTGTGTTAATCCATGCCTCTGGTTATTTACAGATGTCTGGTTGAAGACCACACGAATCGATTGTCGAACTCATACAATCCAATAGTCCAAAACGTATTTTTTCCACAAAAAACGATTTGCCGTGGTTAAGTCCTTACTAATGACTATAGCAACATGCTGTAACCTGACACCACTCTGCGGCCACAGAGAGTTCAAAAGTTCAAGAGCTATCGCGCATGCGCAGGTCGCTAGGCAACAGACACACACAGAATTCTTCTTTAAGTATAAATCAATCCCTCCCGGATAGAATCAAATAAAACCTGGCTTTTATCAGTTTACATAAAATGCTAAAAAATCTGTAACCTCTTGAGTTTAGAGTAGAATTTCTACTGTCTTCTATCCCCGTTTAGATCTACACCAGGGTGTTTTGGTAACTATCTTTATAATGTAAAGCGCGCATCATGCTGTCCTTTTTAAAAATGAATAAGATACAGTGCAAGCTATTGTACAACTCCCCCTCCATGCTACAAAAGACAGTTCCTTTTGATGATGTAATAAGTTGTACATTTGATCTTGCCGTACATGTATCTTAATGACCAAATGTATCCAAGCTAGAGCAATGAAATGAGTATTTCACAAACACACGTCAGGCATTTCTTATTTTATTGTTATCTCATTATTTTATTTCCATTGCTAACCTATACTGGGCGGCTATCAAGATGAACCAGCAAAGGCGTTTCATGTTTTGTTTTACTCTTCCTTAGTTCAATTCTTTCACATATTTTTAAATGTTTACCTTTTTGGTTGAAATAGTTGCAGGAGGGCCCAGCTTTGGATATCAACATATGTACAGTAAAAGACCTCAGTGTCTTGCACTTAGGAAGGGGCCATATAATTCAGCCGAACCAAACTTTCAAATACGACACATACAAATGCACATGTATTAGGTATGTATTGGTAGCATTATATACAACCCGTTCGTCATATACGCCAGCTTGCTCAGTGGCCCTCAGCGTCCGATACCCATGCACAAGGCACCCTTTAGTGTCTGTATGAGTCGCACCAGACTTTCAACTAACTCCAATGTAAACCAGTCTGCGGCAATATGAGATGCTCAGAGCAAATGATGTATGCCTACTATAAAGAGCAAAAAAATGTGTGGGGATAAAGAGCAACAAAGTCCACATAGTTTGGAGGTCTGGGTGTGTGGATGGGTCAAACAGGATTTTCACCAAGGAGATCACTGTTCATGTCTCATGTTAAACCAAAAACATCGATTTATTTTAACTTAACTCACGTATGTAACGTAGGTTATGTAACAACGTATTTATTGTATCCCAATTCTCAATCTTTTTCTAAACCTAACCCTGCTACACACATTGAAAAAGGATGCCAAAGGGGTACACGGAGCGATAAAAAGTGACGCTAAGTGGTCCAGACCAAGCGTCCATATGTGACGATTTGCAAATGAGATTGTGTTATAATATGCCAACGTATATTTACAATTATTTCCCTTTTGAAGCACCAACACCTCATCTGTAGATACAGTCTACAGCACTGTTATAATTAAAAGATGCACAAAAATATTCTATACCTGTAAAATGTTTTTCAGTAAGGCATCACTCAAACCTGTGTTGTGCTGACCATCATCTAATCCTCTCCTCACCATAAATTCCCCATCTACACACAGACAGAGCCATCTGTCACTATGTGACACTCAAACTGTTGAAAGGCGCGGCTTGTCTTTTGTACTGCAAGACAATTCAGTGAAGTGAAGCAGATGAACAAAGCAGCATAAGACAGTCACAGAAGTGTTGCTGACTAAAAAGTTATTCTCTGCAAAGATCAGGAGGGGTGGATAAATCTTTTTTTCTCTAAAAATTACACATTTTTCCACTAAATTGCTTATTTCTGTGCTCAATATTCTAATATTGTTTCCTCATTTTGCTCAGTGCTTGAGAAGTAATGTCCTCATAACGTGAACCCTCGACACGTTATGAGCTGTTTAGAATTTATAGTTTTGTTTTGATCTTGGTATTAAATACACTACATTTATATACTTTGGTTTTTGTCTTGTAAAATACAATAGTATGGCATCTGTGTTGACATCCCTTAAACATATAACATCAGATTCTTTCACTTTATAACTTTTTATATTAAATATAAAGAAAATGGATGCACAAATTAATCATTTGAAGGAACTATTTGGCAAAAAAAAGCCTAAACTTGGTTGTTGCGAAATCTATATTGCAGTCACATTCCATTTATCAAATAGTCAAAACTGAGGCTTAGAATTGACAGCCATAGGAGCTAAATGCTAAAATCTGCATGGAAACATGCACACAATGACAATGTTAACATGCTGACGTTTAGCAGCCGTAATGTTTACCAGTGCTGTGTCAGAGCACAGCCGTTAAAATTGGTTTTCAACGCATTACTTGCAATTATATGATGTTTACATCAAATTCAGAGTTGGCTATCCATGACTGCAAACACATTTCTACAGATCAGCCACCAATGATTTTTTTCTGCTGGGATGGACTACCTGTCCACCATGACTACATGGCATGAAGACCAATAAGATACAGCTCAGTTCATCTGCTGTTTCGGTTGTGTATTTGCAGAAGTACAGCTGCAGTGTTCAAATATTATGAATCCAACCTAATCACTTTGGACTGTGGTGACACTCTGGATAAAGTCTTAAAGGTCCCATATTGTAAAAAGTAAGATTTCCATGTTTTTTTGGCTTATAATGCAGGTCAAAATGCTCAATCCACAGATTAATGCAATGTGCATAATCAGAAACGCTGACTTTAAACAAGCCGTCAGGACTTCCCTACGGTTGTGATGTCACAACTATACTATAGGTAGAAAGTCCCGCTACAGTGCTGTTACAATCATTCCCCGACTGCAAAGACTATGAGAGTACAGATGCAGAAGACCCCAAAATCCTGACCAATCAGAGCAGACTTGGCTTTTTCGGGAGGGGTCTTAAAGAAACAGGCACTAAAACAGAGCGTTTCAGACAGAGGCTAAATAAGGTATATTCAGACAGACAGTATGAGAAAAATAATGTGTTTTTTGAACATTAAAGCATGTAAACATGTTTCAGTAGAAACCCAAAATACAAGTATGAACCTGAAAATGAGAATCATATGGGACCTTTAATGCCTCCTAGTATTATTTGTCAATAGAAGCTGCAGCCTGAGCATAATATGTTTACATAGAAACCCATTGGATATTGACTAGATGCAATTAGAACAATCTTCTAAATTCATGCATTTGATCTATGGACTGTTTCTTTTGTGTGAAAGGGTTAGAGCAATCCCTCTACTCATTAGTGTGTTGGAACATCCTTTGGTATACATGATGTGTTTCGTCCAGTTACCGAGCTCTGCCATTTTGGTAGTCCCTCTGGGAAAAGAAAGAAACTTCACACATCATCATTTAAAAAGTAGAGTGTATACATACACACACACACACACACACACACACACACACACACACACACACACACACACACACACACACACTGTTAAGCATTTGGAGGCGTATGTTTTGAAACACCATCTATTCTTTTGTTCTGTATTGGAAAATATACATAATGCATAAGGCCAGCTAAAGCTAATTAACTGTGATGATGGCCTTTTACAGAATGTATGAATAAAATCAATAATAATGTTAAATCTTTACTTACATATTCTGCTCATACGCATTATGAATGTTATTAGCTAGTGTTTTTTTTGTGGCTCAGAGGGATCTTTTAATTCACAGCACAGCACTGAATAACAAGTACTCTGGCTCTCGCTCTGATTGCATTGTAAGCTCTAATTTCTGCAGTTTTACTGTAAAAGACTGTGAAAGGAGATGGAGGTGGAGGGGTGTAAATATTGCAAAACTACAACATAATGTTGGTGTCAGCACAATGCTCGAAACACTTCCTAAACCTATCCCTAAGAGATAATGACCTGTACACACCCCTCTGTCAAGCAAAATAAAAGTACTGCTTCATCAGCCTGTTCTTTTTATTATCTGTTTTTGGCATCGAGGTGTGTTTACAAGACAGCTCCTTATTGTATTTCCTGATCTTATCCTTTGCCCACTTTCATTTCCGTCTTGCGCCTTTCATTTAGACGCCACGACGCAGCACCTCTCTTTGCCAAGCCTCGTCAAAGTCCGCCGCTAAATATGCAGTGACCTCAAAGATGCTCTTTCCCTCCCTTTCCCCCTCCCCATCTCTCTATCTTTACCTCTCTCTCTCATTCTCACTCATTTTTTCTCCCCATCTTTCCTTTTTCCCGTCGCCTTTTCATTCAAAGCTCAAGAGCAGCTGGTGCTCTCAGAGGAAATACAGACCCTGCCAAAGAATTCATTGAATGTGTTGTACAATTGCTCTCTTGGAGGCAGGCTGGGGTTGAGAGTGGGGTGAGGGGGGCAGGAGAGATGGAGGTATGGAAGGATCAGGAGAACAGGGAGGTAGGGTTAATGTGAAGGGCTGGCAACTGCATCAGGGGAGTCTGATTGAAAACACCACGACAAAGTTTCAATTGGAATGGATCCTGTTCAAATTTACTTCCCCTTTACCCATCTCCCAACGCTGTTAAGTGAGCAAAATGGGAGAATGCAAAAATTGAGTTTCCACAATCTACAAATGAATCAGCAGCAATTGTATTATCATGTGTCCCCTGTTATTTTCTCTCTAAATTAATGTATATCATATTGGTGGTAATCTGAGATGAGTGTACATTACTTCAGGGTTCCACTGAGGCTGAAATTAATGTCAGTTTGGTAATGTCAATCATGGTCAATGATTGAGCAACACACATGGTATAACGTATTTTTGCCGTGTGTATTTTGTACATTGCAAATCCACACCAATTGGTTCCAAAACGTCCCAGTTAGAGAGTAAATGCCGTAAACATATTCTTTGTAAATCTTTACAATCATTCCCTGAACGAACCAAGCAGGCCTGCCTTGTTGCACGGTCCAATTTTTTCTTATAACTTTCCATTTTCAGCCTGTAACAATGCTCTGAGTTTCCGGTTAATTTTGCTCAATGCTTAAAGTTAACACAAAGAGAACGGAAAGTGAAAGGACATCCGGCGGAATTTCCGGCGGCGCCAGAACTGTCCCATACCCGAACCGTCGCCGATCCACTCACATCCACACACATCACTATGTGACTACTAAGATTGATTGATTGATTGATTGACAGGAGAAGGACATCAAAACAGGCAGCTGACATGCAGAAGTTGTATAGGTTAAGTCGTTGACGTGCGGGTGAGTGAGACCTGCTGGGTCCTGTACTGTGCTGCTATGGAACTCGGTGTCACTCTATCACTGTGATGGATGTGCTCCATGACCCCCCCCCCCCCTTTGATACTTAACCACATACTTGTCAAGGCTGTCAGCAAGAAATTAAGCAATTCTTACATGAGAGGTTTCTACATTTTATAGCCATTTTCTTAATCTTTGAATATTATTTTTGAGAAATATTAACCAGGGTTTTGCAATCATCTCAAGGACTTGATTTATTTCTCTCAGAATACCAGCTAAGGTTAGCTGGTGTCCGCCGCTATGTGTTTCTTAGCCCATTCCAAAGTATACATAAAATTAAATTACATTGACTACTACTGTAAGCATCAATACCATTAAGATGAGCACCAGTAATATGAATCCAATTTTTCACGATTTTGGAAAGTATGTGGCAACAACCTTTATCAGCTTATCCCTGTTAATGTGTCCACTGGTTGAATACTGTACAGTTTTGTGATCATAAGACAGTAAAATTATCCCCCCCGCCCCACACACAGATTCAGTGTTAATACAGTGTTCAAAACATCTGACCACGGTAATTAAAATCATAATATTCGGGTGCCTCTAATTGTGATAAGAGTTTCAGTAGAAAGGCTGGCTAATGGCTTCCACATAGGTTTGATCATTAGAGAGAATGAAAGCTAGCTTTTGTAAGGCGCTGCTGATTATCGACCTGCTCCATTTTGAGCCGAGGAAAAATTGGACCTCCAATTTGAATCTGCACGGATTCATTTGGTCCACGGTGGCAACAAAAGGTCTGGATAGGTGCTTGTTTTGTTATGATGAGACAGAAGAAAGCCAATCATACTGCACAAAGCAGAATGGTACCAGCTGATAAGCAATTAAGCAAACAGTTTTTTTTAATACCTATCTTGGGTGTCAAATTAGTTGCATTGTTGCATCTGTATTTTCTAATGTTGCTACCATACTAAGTGACCATCATTACTCATATCTTACAATGCTTTTGTGATTTTATTACAAAAGAAAGCCTTGAAATAATGCTCAGCATTTTTTAAATGCCTGTATTTCATCCCTCTTCCGACCGTTTTCTTAGTCAAGTTTAAGAGAAAGAAATAAAAAGAAAAAAAATATCAGGGGACATACGAAAAGCAGCTTTCCCAACAATAAGTGGATTCCAAAACTTAAGTTCTAAGGCTTCCAAACTCACAGGAGTCTCTGTTTGGAGAATAACCACGACCAGCGGCTAGCTGCCTCTTTTCCAAGGTATCAAAGCAGTAGGGGAGGTGGTAAATAAATCCAACATTAGGCTATTTTTTTGGCATAAAGGTTTTTTTCACTGTCTTTTATTTCTCTAAATTGTCATATTCTCTGCTTATCTTGCTTTGTGGGTATTCTAACGGTAGCTAACTCTGGCAGGTTTTACAAGCTGCGAGGTATCCATGAGGGCCTGAAATCCTTCTATTATTTGGCTCTGTAGAGTGGAATATAGCAGGGCTCACAAGCCGCGCCTTCCCATCCGCTCGGTTGATTGCAGTACAGGAGCTGATTCCCCCTGTTTCACTTGTTCTCACAGCGCTTTGAAGTACCTCACCCAGAGCTCTGGCAATCTGCAGGAGACAGATCTCCAGACATGCTGAAAGAGGAGGAGCCAGAGAACTGAAACGCACGTCCGGCACACGCTCACACATACACAGCTGTGTGCACATGCAAACATACTTCGCCATGCATTACTTTATGACATGTGAACACGCGTTTGCACCTCTTCACACGCAATTAAGTCCTTGAACCTTATCCTAAATAAATGTCTTTGCTCGTACCTGCGGACAACAGTACCTGCGAGAATTCACTCTCAGTCCATTATGTCAATAATATATCATAATACCAATACGTCAGTGTTGCATATTCCATTTTAACTTATTTAGAAAAGTTCCTGAATTGCCTGAAATTACTTCTAATTGACTCCAATATGTTGCTGCCTTTGAAAATCTGCACTGATTCTCTGGCATGAGTTTCACTTCCAGTCGGCCCCGCTGTAATTTAGCCTTGTTCCCCCCTGTAATAATATTACCATCATTACACAGATGACTATTCCCTCCACTTCTCAGCCTCAAATGCTCCTAAAATCCCTAAATCTCTACCTTGAAATGCACTTCCACAGTGCTGCAAGCTATACGCCCCAGGCTACAATCCAATGGGGCAATAATTCCATTACTATACAGAGCATAGCATATAAGGGCATTGATTCTGCCTCAAAACACACTGACTCACCGGATTGAAATGTGCCTTCAGTCTGTGTTACTTCCACAGCATTCGTCCCCATAGTAACATCTCCAGGGATGGGCATGACCTACACACTCAGATGTACACACCTGGAGGAAACTCGCTGCTATCTGAGTTTGTCATTTCATTCGTATTTTTACTCTGATTATTTGAAATGCTGGAGTGTTGGGATTTATGGTAGATTCCTGGGATTTTCTTGAATTGGGACACTTGTTCTGTATAGGTGCTGTGCGTCTTGTATTTGCTGCTGTAGCATTGAAATCTCCCAATTTGGGATCAATTAAGTCTTTCTAATGTAATCTAATCTAATTAAAGGTGCAGTAAGCGATGCTGTGCCACCCTGATTGATGGACGCACATTCCCATAGCAACCACTTCTGTTAGTGTCTCTGATGATAAACGAAATATGGCAGAGTCAATATTAGCTTACGTTAGGTTGTGGATTAGCAATTTGAAATGATGGAGGTTTCTGCAGCGTTGAAACCACGGTTGAAACGCATCACCGGCGTTAGCAAGGCTCTTCCTCCTCTCCCGGTCATACAACTTTTAAATGTGCATTCTTCAGTCCTTTTCCTCTTGCTGCTTCGCTGCCAACTCTTCTTGTTGATAACCTGAGTGTCAGCGATGTGTTTCTTTACACATGTCTTTGGCCAAGAGACCCTGCTTGATTGGATTTCTCTATATATCTACTGGATTTCTTCACTTGCAGAAACACAAAAGCAGTTAACAAAGCAGATAATCCACTGAATGTGTTAAACTAATGTGTTGGTATTATTTGATGCCTTACACTGCGACAATAAACCAAGAGTGAGATATAGAGTGAGGAATTGCTGCTGTAGGTCTGTTACGATTGATTGTAAGATCTTGGACACAAAGCATTCTAATGAGTGAGAAAAAAATCACTTTGCTGAAGGGGAAAGAAGAAGTTCATTTATTGCTGTGAAACGTGGCACAAATGGTAATGTGTGAGCAACATTGAAAGGACCATAATACCAGGATAGCTGTTATAACCACAGTTATTTTAAGATGTGTAAGTGCAGTGTATACTGTAGGTGTTATGTTGTTGAAAGAACGTTTTTCTCACTGGTTTGTTGGAGATTACATTCACTCATCGTGGGTGTAATGGGCAGCAGCAACAGTGCCTTAAAGCTATAGTTTTAGTGTTAAAGGTGGAATACCATCAATGATCATATTAAAAAAAAATAGTTAAATTCAGCTTTGTCATGCACAGTGACATAGTAAATGTAATTATAGTCGGAAGACATTATGCACAGATTTCCTCAAAGCTTTGTGGAACTGAACTACCCCCGGCCATCTCGCTTTGAGCTGCGATTCCTCCTCAAAATGTTACTATCATGACAAATAACCATCCTTTTTACTTCCAAATGGAGCACAACGTAAATTCCTTCAGGAAGAAGAGCACAACCCTCCTCCTCCCCTTCCACCTCCAGTCTTCATCACGCACGGCTCCCTGGGTCCTCCTCCGGCAGGCCGCTACCGTCGGCTCCTCGGTTTGGTCTTCGGGCTCCCTCACACCACCACCAGTGTCTAGACTCCATCGGGGGAATATCTTTTGGCTTTCTACCCCTTACAAAGTCATTTCATAACGATGGAGTCTAATCTCCAAAGACTGTACATTTCATATTATGCATATGTACAATAAATC
Organism: Gymnocephalus cernua; assembly: GCA_023631565.1. Classification (NCBI taxonomy): domain Eukaryota; kingdom Metazoa; phylum Chordata; class Actinopteri; order Perciformes; family Percidae; genus Gymnocephalus; species Gymnocephalus cernua. The sequence goes on along the minus strand of CM042448.1, from coordinate 16,340,134 downwards.
TTGCAAATCTGCAACAAAGTCTCTCCTGAGTGAAATGCTCACCCAGTTGAAACTCCAGCACACAGCTTAAATCCTACATGGCTGTATTTCAAAAGTTTACTTGACAGATTGTTTGCCGCTACAAACACGCTTAACACACATGCGCCCACATGCATACGTACATGAACACAGTCTGTTGGAGGAGGCCCAGGGAGCATTACTATTCAAGGTGTTGCCAGAGTATTTACGCCCTTCCTCTGGTGTGCAGTTGACCCATAAAATTACTAAGCCAAATGGATGTTTGACTCAAACAACACCCTAAGGATGTTTATGCTGCACTGCAAAATGCAGTCAGCTTCAAATCGCCCCGGAGTAATTTACGGGGCTTTTTTGCCAAAAAAAAAATAAAAAAAAAATAAATAAACATTTGCTCTTACAAGCTCCAGCATTGACATGTCTGATTTGGAGCTGAGATATAAAAGGTGCTTTGAATGTGGGATGATTTTAGTTAAAGGATGGTTGGAAAAATGGATCTGTGTGGTTACATAAATCCACACCTTGGGCGATGTCTTATGTTGGAGCTAGAGAGGGGTGGGTGGAGAAAGCAAAAAGCTTTGCAAACTGTTGCTCATGGGGACAGGGAAGTGATCCCAGGCATCTTGTTTGCATTGTCTTGCATGGCCATTGTTTGTGAATGTCAGGCGACAGCTTCCAGCTCTCAGTGTGCTGGAGAGGGTTGAAGCTTAGTACCATGACAGATACACACATGTATGGGTGTGCACAAAGAGCTTTTTTGCCAAAGCCGCAGTCTGGAAAGGCTCCATTACAGTGTGTGTATCACTCTCTGCTGGCCGACTGTATAAACTGCAGCCACGCAGCTCCACTCAATGATCCCTACTCTCACCCTCAATCCTAGCATTGCACATATTTGGCTTTTTCTTCTCGTAAATGCTAGTTGAATTCATCAACAGCTCTTTATGAACCTTAAATTAACCCTAATGTTGTGTTTGGGGTCCTGCAGTCAAAAGGCCCTATTTTTTTTCTTTTTTTAATGGTTCTTTTAGCACCTTGATACTTCATGACTTGTCCTAAATTCATGAGAATTGCTAATGAACATGATTTTGTACTAAGGACGTGTTTCATAATAAATGATTAGCATTATTGTTTATACTTAATGAGTGGGGCCTGTGGGACCTCCAAAAATGAGTAAGTAAATCCAATGTCAACAACACCCAATAGTACTGCTTAGAAATGTTTCAATGATGTCAAATGCATGAGCAAAATAGGTTATTTAAAGTTTAAGGATATGAAGTTCCTGCAAGACAGTGAAGATATTATATAGTCTTGCTTGTAAATCAGTGAATCAAAACATGTATCTGTGTAGTGGTAATCCAGGACCTGCTGTGTATTAACTCTGTATGGGTCAATCAAGGAGTTCCAGGGTTCCTTGGCAAAATAAGGAATTTAAGGAATACATAAGAAATACAGGGATTTGAGTATTCAGTATTATTTATTTTCATAATAAAAATACGTCTGCAATTTCATATATATAGTGTTTAAAGTCCATACTGTTGGTGTAGACCAGTTCAATAACTAGCCAACCTCACTGTGATTCTGTGCTAGTAAAAAAAATACAAGGACCACTGAGTTTTGAGCGTATCCCTGTCACCCCTCATCTACTTCAGGCACACCACGGTTCAATACATACTGTGTGTACAGAGGTATGTAATTGAATGTTACCTATACCTTTCAGTCTCACTGGGATCCTGTGAGTGGTGAAACTCTATTAAACACCCCACTCACAAACAGCCTCCTTGGGTCTAAAGAAATCTGTCAGTATATTGAATTGTCATTCATATAAGCCTTGGTTTTTCTTTATTTCCTATACATCCTTTTTTGTGAGAACAAGAAAGTAGATTTATTTCATGTAATCATCTTGTTGATTTAAGTTTCTACAAGGGTCACTTGACCTTAATCATTTGGCTGCAATTGGATCAACAAAGCTAAGATTCACTAATGTAGATTTTGAGTGATGTGTCTGTGTTGGAAAGGTATTTTAGCACAATTTTCTTCCTGTCGCGTGGCACTGATGGGGATGGATTTCTGCCAAACTCCCTTGACTTTTATGTCACAATAAAGACATTTGTTGCAGAACATTTATCACCCTCCGTTTGTTGCAGAATTTCCTCTTTCTTTCAGATTTTTAATGGTTACAGTGTGCCAAGAAAGTCCTGGCTTTTTCTTCAAAGTATATTCAAGTAAATGAGGGATGGTGTTTAATACAATGGGTGAACTCGGGGACAACCTCACCAAGGATTACACATTGTCATTCACTTCCATATCTCACCTTGCAGTTGAGGGGCGTTTATTTAAAGTCAATTATAAGGAAGGTACTTGCAAGAGGACATATTTCACTATCAAATCAATAAATGTTCCATTCTCCACTTTCACAAGTTGGATAATATATTTTTCTTTGTCATTCTTGCAAAAAAAAACGTTTCATTTAAATCAGTAGAATGACCTCTACACTTTCTACTCTATGCATGGGGATATTGAAAACCCTCCCGGGGAGCAATTGTTGTTGGTGGCAACTGTCACTGTTTGAAATCCTAATTCATTATAAACCTTATCGCCAACTGAGAAAATTACTGCAACCTTTTTTTTTTATGTTTGGGCCATATTTCCCCTCCTCTACCCATAAATGAAAGCTGGGATAGCAAAGAAAAGCAACAGCTTGCACAGTAAAATATGAGCTTGATTTGACTTTTGCTGTGATAAGCTCATATCCATAATTTGAGTGGAATTTTCTTTTTCTACCGGCTTAATGGGATTGCATCATAAAGAATTAATTGTGTGCAAAGCTCACATCATTGGGTGGAGGGAAAAGTAGCTGGAGCTATGTCTTATCTGCTGTGATAGATAGATAGATAGATAGATAGATAGATAGATAGATAGATAGATAGATAGATGGATAGATGGATAGATAGATGGACTTTATTATTATTATCATCGCAGCTATCTTCCAGGGGGTTCTGGCCTCCTGAATCATTCAGGGTTCCTCTCTCATTATGTCCCAGACCTTGAGGTTTCGGGGTTGAGAAGCTACTAAACAATGCATACTGGTACAATGTTTTTCAGGCTTTTGTTGGAAAGGCTCTCTGAGCAAGAAAATGTCTTACAAACCACCCGGATATACTGGATATCAACACAATTATACAACCAAAATGTTGCTGTAGTCTGTCAACCACATGGAATTGAGCTGAATAATATGATGGATTTGGAGGAAGTATGTGTCTGTGTACACACTGCCAGTGCATGTAATAAACAACTGTGATGTCTTTAGAGTTACTTCTAAGTCAGCAAGATGAAACAATGTATCCGCTTGGATCTGCACACACATACACACACACACACACACACACACACACACACACACACACACACACACACACACACACACACGCACATAGTCACACACACATGCACAGGGATGCATACAAGGATATCCACACATGAGGCAAAGCAAAATCAAACTCTTGCTCAGACCGGATATGAACATGATTTAAGGAGTCACCTGGGAGTGTCATTTCTAAGTATCTCCAGTGGGACTCGCCTCAGGTAATCCATAAGCAATTATTCTGGGGAGACAACAGACAGGCCTGTTATATCCGTTCTCCTCTGTGCAAATGCACTCAGGCAAGAACAAACGCTGCCACAAGCGCGCCCACACCCACACACTCGCACATCCATATACAAATGTGCATCTTCCTCTCCCTTTTTCTCCCTCCCCCCTTTCTCCTTCACACACAAGCACACCTAATATCACACATACTCTCGTTGGTGCTCTTGCTCACACAAACTCACCCAATTCTCTTTTTTCTTTTTCTCTTCTCACGTTGTGGCTCCCTCTCCTCATCACCTCCTCTCCTTCACACACACATGCACGCGCACACACATACATACTGTTGGAGTTGTATCTTATGAAAAACCACATTTATTCCTTCTTGATAAACTCAAAGGGGCACTCCACTCATTTTACACACAGGGTGTACACCTACTGCTGGGTGTTTTCTGCTTGTCCTAGCTAATTTTAGTAGTGGGGATGTATGTGGTCTGGCTGAGCAGATAGTCATTTGCAAAGTGTTTTACACCTAGCATTAACATGCGTTTTCCTTATTAGGATGAGATATTTAGATACAGATCTCATGTGTAAATGGGGTCAATGTTTCTTGTATGGAGTCAAACCTTTAATTATAATTTTCAAGAAAGAATTTGCACTAATTCTGAATGATGAACAGCAAAGCACTGTTAATCTGTTTACCCTAAAGGCAAACCAACTACCAAAATCTATTCTTTATTGTGATTAACAATTGTATTCATTTTTAAAAAACATACAGAACATTAAATTGGCAGCATTAACCTATCCTACTATTGATCTTACTCTAAAGACTGAACGAAATCTACTCACGTTTCAGAAATGTTGTCACTCGAAAGGTCGAAAACTCAATTTGTTTTCCCACAAGTACAAAAGTACAAGAACACACAAATGCATGAACACAAAGACGTACAGTCGTGTTTGTTCTTCCACCTTGCCGGGTCAGAGATGCTCTCTAATACTTTCCAAAGGCGATGTGTTGCTGATACAAGCGGCACTCCGCTGAATTTTAAAAATGGAGATGAAACAAACCTGAGGAGCTGTGTTGCACACTGCCCCACCAGCACTCCTCTCTTAGTTTGGACTTACTCAAGGGAGAAATGAGCAGAAATGGCTCAAACACCTAGCTAACACCCTGCTCGTGTCTGCTACCTTTTAATTCATGCCTTTGTTTCTCGTCGCTTGGTTGCTCCCCTCTCTTGTCTCCTATATATATATATATATATATATATATATATATATATATATATATATATTATTTTGTTCCCAATTACTTGAGTGCACAAAAGCTCTTGCCCATTTGGAGTGCAATAAATTATTGTCTCTTAATTAGGCAGCAAGGCGGTAAAAGCATGTCTGTCCAAGTTTGTTTCAACCTGACTGAAGATTTTATGATTGAGAGGTGCAAACTAATTGGATTCCTGACTGGCTGTCTGGATAAAAATTGCTCGACTATCAAAGAGGGATTGAGTGAGTGATTGAGGAGGTCGGTAGCGAAATGCAGTGTGTAAGTGAGCTTTGAGAAAAGAAACGCAAGAAAGGGAGAAATGCTGAGAAATACAGAGTGTGAGAAAAGAAAGAGGGAGATGGCAAAGGATGAAGGAAAAGATACAGGTACACACATGACAGTAAACGGCATTTCCACATTGAGCTCGTGGCCTCAGAGTTTAGCATTCTACTTCTTCACTGAACTTTACACAAACCCTATAATTAGTAAAATGATCATTCCTTCCTTGGGGCCTTAATTGTGCCCCAGGCCTTCTCTGATCAATACACTAAATTGTTCCTCACAAAAGCCTTTGGTGCCTCGTCTGCTGCAATATAGAATGCAAGGCATACGTAACAAGTGTCTAATTAAGATCAAATGCAATGAAGAAGAAATGAGGGGTCTCATTCCAAAAAAGAAATGCTATCACAAGATTCTGAGTAGGTTTTGGCAAGAAGGGGGTATGGTTGAGCGTTATTTGGGAGGTAGCGGTAAGTAAGGGGAGTCCTGATAAGAAGCTGTGCCAGACCTCATTCTCATTATGACCCTTTATCTGTCTGCTGTCCTTTCAGGGGATGGTGAGCTTGGGAATGTGACCAAAGCTGGTGTGGGAGTAGTTGTTTTTTAAGAAGCTGGTGTTGCTATTAAGTCATCAGCTTTATCCCTGAAAAGAGGAAACACAATTGTTGTTAGAGGAATTGCATTGATCAGTAGCACGGCTTAGTGGTGCTGAAAGCCAGGATGAACAGGCAACAACTGAATACCTGCTACCTCCAAATCCTCCAACAGCTAGCTTGCAATTAGCACAGACTGTGTAAGGGCAGTGAAGTGGACTACTCTGTTCTTTCTGACCCAACATAATGAGAAAAAGAGCCACGCAGTAAGCTCTGAGCCTTCCTGGAGGATTATTCTGAGGTCAGCAGGAGGTATGACTGTCCAGACAGCCTTTGGGCCCTTGTGGCTACTCCACCTCCTCACAGGAGAGGCCCAACTAGCAGCCAAAAGCCTTGCAGCAGCCTCCTAGATGTACTTAAGCCAAGTTAAGAGGGCATCTGTAGATCCAGACCAAGCCCTGAAGCGCCGGTGCCGTCAACCTGGCCTTCACCGATGTCAGCCAAGATCTTAGATTCTTGCTGGCAGCAAAATTCCACAGCTGTGGTGGTCATCAAGACGCTTTACCAGGAGGTGGTAAATTTGTTTTTTGGTAAGATAATTTTTGGGGCATTTTAGGCTAGTACAGATGAAGACATGAAAGGGGAGAGAGAAGGGAATTACATGCAGCAAAGGGGCGCAGGTCACAGTCGAACCTGTGGCCACTGTGTCGAGGAGTAAACCTCTATATACGTATGTGCGCCTGCTCTACCAACTGAGCTAACCTGGCCACAGGAGGTGGGAAGGTTTGGCAACAGCGTATCAGTGGGAATCTCTGCAACACAGCAAACAGAAGACCATAACGCCTTCTATTCACTGTCAGACACTGCAGCCGCTCTCTCCACCTCGCTGCTAGTCATTGACCTGAAACATGTTGGCCAACAAATTTCCCATAATAATGGTAATTGTACCCTCACAAAACCAATAATTTTGTCAGAGAGGGTGTGATATTTTTCAAAAAGTGGCTATTTAGTATGTAATGTTTAATACTACGATGTGTAATGCGTGATAAATATTCCCCTTTTTGAGGCACGAAACGGCATCTTTGTGGTACGGATGCAGTGTCTCGCTCAAGGACACCTCAGTAGGGTGGTATGCTTGGAACCTGCTTTCATATAGCTCGAAAGCAAAAATAATAATACAATGAATGAGTGGAACACCCCCCCCCAATTTCCGAACACAGACTTGATTTTCTGATTTGGTTCCATATGAGTAGCTAAGCCAAATACACGTCAGTTACTGTTTGCATATTATGATACTGATTGGGTGAAATGATGAAGTTCCTCCTTGACAGACCTTAGTGTGAAGGAGTTCTTTACTTCACTTGTTGGACTAGAAAATGCTTGCAGTCTGTGCCAGATGTGCTGTACATTCTGTGTTCCTGTGACATACAATTGGAATGTGAGTGCATGTTGAGATCGTCCATGGACACGCAAACACACTCAGCAAGGAATACAAAATAATGACCGACAAGCTCCTGATTGCATATTGATCTTTTCAAAACACTCATGAAACATTATGACTGCAGTCAATCCTTGTGACTTATTCTAGCACATTTTCTCAGCCCATGCTAAAAAAGACATAACTATGGTCTCAATTACTGCTATGACTTGTGAATAATGGTTTTCCAACCAAATTGGGAATGGAATAGATAGTAACTTAGATGAGTCAGAGAATGCTGGATGAAGATCCAAATGAGTTCGACATAAGCACTGACACACACGCACGCACGCACGCACGCACGCACGCACGCACGCACACACACACACACACACACACACACACACACACACACACACACACACACACACACACACACACACACACACACACACACACACACACAAACCAGGTCTATGTAGAAAGAAGTGCAATAGTCATTCTGTAGCCAATTACAGTTTTTTGTGGTGTGCTTGTATGCTTGTATGCTTATTTTTAATGAATTCTAACAGTGACATCTGCTGGATATTTAAAGGATTGATTTCACTATGCTACTAAACAGCATGCAGAGACAAGCTTTTACATGGCCAGCCCATAGGTATGAGGGGCCAGCCACAAATGCACATGCAGAGTTTGCCAGAAACAAACAAGTCAAACATTTATTCAATTTTATGTTGAGCTTCAAATAAGTTGTGTAATCTTATTTTACCACCATAGAAATGTATTTCCCATTAGCCTATGTCATTATTATATGGATGGCATGGGTGTGGTGTATATTGGCCAGGAGTGGAAGTAAAACAGCGTCACCGTCCTTGGAAGATCCGGTGGAGCTCGGTGCATGGAGAGAGAGAGAGAGAGAGAGAGAGAGAGAGAGAGAGAGAGAGAGAGAGAGAGAGAGAGAGAGAGAGAGAGAGAGAGAGAGAGAGAGAGAGAGAGAGAGAGAGAGAGAGAGAGAGAGAGAGAGAGAGAGAGAGAGAGAGAGAGAGAGAGAGAGAGAGAGAGAGGTGCGCTCGGAAAAGTTAAAACATTTAGAGACCAACAACCCTACATTCCATGGGAATTGCGTAAAGTCTGTTTGTCGGCTTCTTGAGCCGTGTGCTGCCAGTGTGCACATCGGTTTGAATTATGTTTTCATATTTTCTCTCACGATCGCTTACCACTGCCAGGGTTGCAACTGAAATAAAAGGCTAAAGCAACGGCAGTTTATGGAAAGCAAAAGTGTAATTATGGTCAGATCTTGTGCCTGACTGGTGGGGAAGTGATCAGTGCAGTCTAACGTATTTTGGGTGTGTACTGTACTGTATATTGGCCAGAATCTGCCTTTGGGGGAGCAGGGCCATATCATAGTGGAGGGTCTGGGTGTCCTCCCCCAGGGAAGTTTTAAGCATCAACGACTTCATCTCCTGTATTCTACACTTGTATGCACCAATTTGTGGTGGAAATACCTTTATTTAGCCTATGTGAAGAAAAAAAAACACAGATGACAGTTTAAAATACATAAAAAATATATTCTAAAGTATGTTCTTACGTGTCATTGGGCATTTTTAAGTGGGTATATGGAAATCCTGTAGCTTTCTAGTTTTCTGCGTATCACATAGACTACACCACTGGAAGTGATATTGATATTGTGATTTATGCATAACAGCGTCGGCTTGTCGGCATTTTTTTGCCAGCTTTCCTTCCTGCGTTTTGCCTGTAAAACCGTGTCTGTGTTCCTCATATTTATGTAGAATTATAGTTTGCTCTTCTTATGTAAAATATGCGGCTCTGGTAGATCTTTGCGATTGGTCACGCTGTGCAAACACCGGCTTTATGTGAACACGCGCGCCGCCGGATTGGGAAACCCCGTGGGTTGTTTGAACTACTTGATGACCACCGTCGTGACATAGCTTATGCGGGACCGCGGTTGTTAGGGTTAGTGGAGCTGGGTAACTGAAAGAAATCCAGGACATGTTGATCTTGATTCGTAGTAGGCCTACAGGCCCCTGTTGTCAGAAAAGGATCAAAAGAATCCAATCAGCAGAGAGGAAGCTGCAGGTGTGTCTGCGGCCGCAGGTGGGCGGAGCTCCACAGAGGTGACAGGTGAACTTGTGTAGCCTAATTAATCACTGATTTGACGCACAACCCCAGCACAGTCACGTCACAACAGGTGTAATAACGTGGGTCTGGCTAACATGCTAACTGCTTAAATGCTAATGATGGAGCCTCCAGTAGTGCGTGAGTTCACTGAGGAACTTTTACCTTCAGTAAGGAGTGTGAGGACTTTCTGCTGTTCTCTGTCACAGTCTATTGTCACTGTCATTGTGTTGTGACTCTCGGAGCCTCATTCAGCTCAAAATGTTTGAAAACTTTCAGGAGCACAGTGGGACAGTGAGACCGAGTGGACTGCTTCTAGTGGGACACAGGTCTGGAGCTGCTAACCTATGGACTGAGAGTGGATGAGAAGCTGAGCAAAATGTGGAGGACTTTGTGGTGCCAGATTGACCTTCAGACTGGCGAGTACAGTAAAGTAACGTATTGTTGTAACTCACTGTACAGATGAAAACATTGGCAACCGCTGTGTTCCCTTTGCATATATACTGTAGGCTATATGTGTGTTTGTGGGCTGCAGTTGCTGTGGAGTCTATTATACAGCTCTTCTGTCTGCTTTGCTGATGTTTTATTCTGCTGTTGGCTCTATAACAAGCGTCATGTTTAATTTATGTGGATTAATAACGCTTGTTACACCCGCTGTGGTGTCTATAGCTTTTTTTTTTTTTTTCATTTGTATGCACAGGCTGCAAATGTCTGTCTGTAGAGAAGGAGTTTGATTATTGTAATGCAGTAACATTTACTCAGTGTATATTTTAACTGACCTACTTTTTACTTTTATCATAGTATATTTTTACACAAGTGCTTTTACTTTGACTTGAGTATGATATTCTAGTACTCTTTACATTCCTGATCATGGCTAAACAGAATATGCTCAAATGTGGTTTGAAAGCGACGTGCAGCATTGTCATCCAACACAGACGCAATAGTTAGTTTATTTTGTCTTGGTTGTTCCTGTGCTTCTGTACCAAAAATCATGTCCCATTTTCCAGATCTACTCCTAAGGGAGTTACTGTTATTGCTCCTCTGCTCAATGCAGCCATTGCCTATATGCTTGTAGTGCCATGTTGTCATTAAGTAGCTACAGATACATGCCCAATTTTAGTTTACCACACATACATACACATACATCAGAACTGCAATGCCTAGAGAATACATACACCGCTCCCCCAGGAGCACAGAGACAGTGTATTTTGAAGTCTTGTCTCTGTGCTGCCGCTTGGCTGTAAAAATCCCCTGGGGAAGGCAGGCTCCCCAGACTGCCCATATAAGTGTGGTTGCAGTGGAAGCTTCACAAACAACAATACAAAACTGGGACAGTGTTTGCCTAAAGGAGAGTGAAGTGGTCTTGTGAAGGAAGGTCAGTGGTTCAAATTCCAAGACCCATGGGGAAGAATTAAACGAGTAACAGTTTTGGCTTCTTGCTAAAGTATATTCAAGGTGCCCTTAAGGCAAAAAAAGGCCTGAGCTCTTCAAGCTGCTGGACCTTCACAGTTCTCAAATGTGGTATGTTCCTGTGAACCAAGGTTGTGTAGGGAAAGTAACACACAAGCTCAGCAAATCCTTTCCTTGACAAAGGCTAATATAATAATAGTTGGTCCTCAACCTTTTGCGGTACATTTCAGCCGAACAGCAAAATCCCAAGACACATTAAGTTACTGTATCGATTGTTTTAAATGTCACACAAATCCTTGCATGCGAACACAAGAGGGTCAGTGAGCACTTTTAACTGCTGAACTTGACTCACATTGGATTGAGTTGGTGGAAAAGGGTAGAATTTAGTGCCTGGATCTTTTATTTTTAAGTAAATGCAGTTGGTTAACAAATCTGAATGTATACCTCCCTTGCAGTCGGCCAACAAGGAATTAATTATTTCATGTCATGTAGAAAAGTAGACACGTCTCTTAAGGACAGATCGGTGCCACATGATATACTGTATATGGAAAGTAGTCTCAGAGGCAAGTCTTTAGAAGATAATAGCCCTCTATGGACATCCACATATCAAGAAATGACACAATTCATGCTTGACTTACTCCTTCTTAGAGAAGCACAGATGGCCTAATATTGTGACTCATTATTTTATGCAATGAATGTAATTGCGTCATGGGTGTAGCACTGAAACTACTTGTGATGACGCGTTCTGATTTATATTCAGTCAGTCAATTTAACGTTGTTTAAGCAGACATTTAGATGAGGTGTGTTATTCAGACGCATTTATGCCCACGGCTAATGCTTTTTGTGTATCTTATACAGCAGCAGTTATAGAGAGCAGCACTAATGGCTAGCCGTCTGTCAATACTATCTTCACCATATCTTCTGTACTACAGGTTGAATTACAGAAAACACCTCCATTATTTGCGGATGGTGACCTGTAAATTGTCTTTGGGTCTTTTTTTTTATTGTTTGCTCAGTGGAGCGCTGGGTAAACTCTTTTTGCCCACTCGCATCACTGAACCGTGTGAACCACACACACACACACACACACACACACACACACACACACACCCCTCCCTAGGTGTTTAGCGACAAACCCCCACCGATGCCAGGCGTCTAAGAACGTTAGCTCCTGGAAAAATCAGGAAGAGCCCCCGATTGTCCACGGGAAGTTCACATGATGAACTTGACAACCTCCTCTTCCACAGTAAATTCCCTACTTGAGGGAACATGTTGAGGTCTTAACTTGGAGTGACATAAGCATCTGCATTTATCCTGTGGAAGGAAAAAAATACAGATGCTGTCGAATGCTTTGATGCCTTGTGCAGCATCTGTTCCTATAGCAGTTAAAAAGTAAGTAAAATAATGTGGTTATACAAAGGATAACTGCATTATTCCCCTGCCCCTTATTGTATAGTCATGACAATTAGACCCCACTTTGCTAGATAAATCTAGCCACTGCAGATCCAATGTAAGCACCATAGGGAAAGTGGTTTTGTGACTAGAGAAGTGGTTTTCAGTCTAGGATTTCACATAAGTAGTCATGTCTCCCATTGTCAATATAAGAATATTCATTATATCAGCTTTAAATGTCAGATGATGAACAGTGTCTGACCTGAATTTGCCGTTTTACCTTGGCAGAAAATGGAGGAGGACATACTCATGCAAAAAGCAATGAGTGCAGTGTCTTCCTGAAGGCCACTAGTAACTATACACAGACCAAAATGCCAGAGTCTAAACTTATTGAATTTGAGCTTGAATTTCCTCAAAATGTGATCTTTGTTTGTACATCCCCCAGAAAGAGAACCAGAAATAGCTTCTGGCATTTCATCCTGTGATGCTTTTTATGAGATTGGCTCTTGACATTCTCACATCCCTGTTTTGCCTCACTGGATAAAGAACTGCACACTTTAATGTGAAAAGGAACAACATTTATTTTTGACCTTCTCATAGACTTATCTCACACGACAGTGATGCAAGCACTCATACTGTATCCTGTTTGCCATAAAAAAATGTCCACAGACGGAACAAATAACACCATGGTCATAAAGTTCAAATGGAAACATTAAATTAAGCACTACATATTCATATCAGATACAATGAAGGCATACCCTGGAAATCCAGAGTTCTCGTGAGAGCACAATTTGAATTTGCTCAGCGAGTCACTCTGGCATTCAGTAATGATGCTCATTAATTATGCCCTTGTAGCCGAGCTGCACCAATCACATCGGTGTATCTGATGTAGGCGGGCCAGATGCGAGCTAAACAGATGACAGCAGTTTAATCTACCAGTTAGCTCCACTGGTAGCTAAGCGTATGGGGCTCTGGATATGTCACCCCGTGTATTGTTGTGATTGGTCATAGTGTTATCCAATTGCGTGCAGTGAGATTTTCCAATGCATGCTTGGTGCCGCCCGTCAAGTTGGGCCATTTTCATTACTCAATGCCACACCCTTAATCTTTCAGATTTGGGTCTGGATTTCCAGCCTAATGAAAACATACAGTTTAATTAATTGCCACGGAAACAGAACTAAAAAATAGATTATTTGTCGCCATACTTTTATAGTGTACCAGGTTTTGAAACAAAGCAACATTGAGAAATGCAACCAAATCTTTGTATTTACACTGAGGAGTGCCTTTTTCACTGTTAAACATTATTACATAAACAATTAAATTTATAGGAAATATAATATAGGAGATTTTGTTGTAAGGGTCTGGACATTTTTGAGTAACAATGTAAAATCAAAAGTTTTGTCCCTTTTTTCTTTTCTTTTTTTTAGTATTTTTTTTTAAATGGCAAGCCAATGAGTGAAACGAGTTATGTGCACCCTACTGACATCATCAATGTGCAACTGAGTCTGAGGACAGCCCACTGTGCATGGCTATCTCAATAAAGTGAAGGTTGGTGTACTTCAACCTTTTTGAACAACATGAAGATTTGAAGAAATAAGACCTCAGAGTAAACATGACATGTACAGTTGAATATTTTGAAAATGGAAAGACAATCTTTGTATTGAGTATTGGCACACCAGCACAAACAAGTCTCACTGAACAGCCATATTATGTTGTATAGAAAAGCGAGGGGGAAATAAATCACACCCAAATGTGCATTTTACCACTTAGCTCCATTAATAACCTGGGGCTATTCCTGTAACACATCTCCCAAATAATGTATCACATGACATCCTAATGGCAGCACAGGTCTGGCTGCCACAAAAAGCAAATTAACACAATTTAACACAAGTCAAACACGTTCCCAATATGAATGTGCACCAAAATTAATTATAGGCTACAAAAGCATGAATAAAGTATGAACAATGTGCAAAAACAAAGTATACATTTAAGGGATTCCTGCATTTAATATTGGCATAATTATATTTCCTCTCTGTCACTTTTAAAAAATAACTAAGCATTTATTAACTTATGTAAAGACATCTGAACAGACATCAATGGCTACTTTGGTTCTTTTTAATGAACAAGGGAAAGATAAGGGGAGGTATGCCATGAATTTACAAAATATACATCTGTTATTCGGCTCTATTCAGCAACCATGATTGATTAAAAGTTGGGGGTGGTGTGTGTGTATTTGCATGTTTTTGTGTGTGTATGAAGTGTGTTAGTGTGTGTACTTTTCAGGGAAGTGCTGTATCTGATAAGGTGGTTTTAAAAAAGATTTTAGTCAAAGAAATTGATTTGTGGCTTGTTTCCTAGTTGCCATGGTACAAATGCACCCATCTTGGCCTAAAGTGCCTTTTACAGAAGGAATTTCTGGCTCAACTATATCCATTTGTCCTGGTTTCTTCTGGATTGACTCAAACTTACTGTCATCCATCTCAAAAAAGGTTTTCCACTAGGAGTCATGAAGATGGCATGAACCAGTGCCATAATTTGCTGTAAGAAATCATAGTAAACAACTGAGAATCACTTTTGAGAAGCTGGATGAGAACACTCCAGGCATCTCTTCTTTTTTTCCTTCACATATTAAAGCTGCACTAGGTAATTTTGCACTAACGGTAATGTTTATTTGGATTGAGAAAGTGATGTCATTGGGTTACTCACATGCTTTTTTTTTTACCATTGAAACGGATGGGAAACACTTTTGTTCTGTCCAAATAGGGTCATTTTCACAAAGCTTACCCAGTGCAGCTTTAAGATAATCAAGACCAGTTCATGCTGATTTATTCTCGTCTGTCTGTAGCTTTCAGTTGTCGGGCTCCAATCCCTCTAGATGGTCAGGGATGGGTAGACCGGTGAGAATCGTCAGACATTTATTCCACACGTTGAACACGGGACACACAGGCTGGACGAAGGACACGTGGAATGTGTGCAGGTGCTGCGAACCCACGGCGTCGTAGAAGGTCACGTAACCGGCGTCGTAATCTAACAGGACTCCGACGCGTCTCAGGTGGGGCGAGGGCTCGATGGCCAGCTCCTTGCTGTTGTGGCGAACCACCCAGGAGTTGTTGCAGCGGCAGAGCACCCAGGAGGCCGAGTTCTTGCCGATCCACTCGTGCTTGGGGGCTGATTTGTAGGCTATGCCCACAGCGTACCTGAGGAGGAAGGGGAAGCTTCTGTTATCCTTTGAACCTTTACTCAACCGGACTCTTTCTGACAAGATATGTGTGGGTAAATAAAACTCACCATGTGCTCCCTCCAATTAAAGCCTCCCAGTAGTGACGGCCGCTGTCGATGTAGACATTCCCCACCACGCCATAGCTGTTCTGGCTGCAGAAACGCTCCTGGCTGTGGCCTTTCTTGGATGTGGTTTCGTCCCGCTCCACTGTCAGGTTGTCGTGGGACACCTTGAGCTTCTTGTGGGCAGATTTTGGATCCAGCTTGAATGGCTGGCCTAATAGAGGAGGAGGAAATTAAAAGAAATTGATTTAGAAAAGTATTAATATCTATAATGGGTAACATACTTTATTCATTGTCATATTTGCAGACGGCGAGGAAAACCATTTTTTTCAAGCACCACAAGTAAAAATAATGAAAACCAATAAGCTTATGTGCTTGAATATGAATTTTCAGTAAAGGTCAATCCAATATGGAGTGTTTGTTTTCAGTCGTCTTGTGCTTACTGTTGGTCTTCAGAGTCCCCGGTTCACTGCTCCTGCTTCCCGCTTGGTTAATGGCCTTGACAACAAAGATATACTTGGTGCCGCTCTGCAGACCGTGTACCGTGTAGTGGTTCTGCTTGATGTTCGGTACAATCATCCAGCTCTCCAATGAGTTACACAGACCTGGCAGGAGAGGGGAAAGAAGGGCATAAGGAGAACGAGGCACAGATGAGAGGGAGTGTGCAATTCAATTTGAAATGATATTCAAGTTTTATTTAAGGCTTTATTTAAAAGACAAAAGTCTGTGAAGAAATCTATGGAAAACGCATTCAATTATAACTTTCAGCAGACACTTTCAGCTACAGACACTGTGAGAAAAACACACAAAGAAAAAATACTATTTACTTAAAAGCCTCTTGGAAAGAGTGATGTACAGTATGGCTGTGTGGAAGGATAGTGTACTCAGTGATTAGTCGTGTGTGAGCCTGTGGCAGTGGGAACAGGTGAGAGGGTGTGGAAAGGCACAAGAGGAAACCATTCACACCTCGTTGGCTTTATAGGGGTGTGGGTGTGTGTGTTGGCTTCTCGTAAGAAATCTCCCCAGGAACCCACACTGCTGCTTTTTGGCCACCCAGAAGTGAAAATAATCTTTCATAATGCACGTCCTCAGTTCTCATTTTAATGTTACAATGTCGCATAAAGGCATGTTCATCACCTTCTTCTAAAGATATCCAAAATTGACAAAAGGATGAAAAGAATGTTTTTTGTTTGCAGAAGCAGTTCCTCCATCTATTCTGAGAAACCTGAGCATTATCTGTATGTTGTATGGCAATGTTTTTATGGGGAGTAAAGCCTATAAGTAATAACATGAATGTACGACAACCTTTTTATATCCGCCTGAACACTTACACATGCATGCATACATACATGCATGCATCCTTTTTGTGTGTAGTTGCACAATTTGAATCCTGTGCGAGAAAGGTGGACTCTACAAATGATGATAAAACCACTTTATACAGAGGCAATTTCTTCATGCTAATGCATTAAACATAAATGCCCTAAATAGTATGAAAATGTAATGAAAATCTTAAGAATTGTAACTAATTAACTGATGTAGGAAACTACTAAATATGCATTTATTTTAAGCCTAACAAAATGATTAGAGCATCGAGCTGTGGAAGTGAAGTTTATTGTTAAAGCGAGGCCATTGTTAAAACAAAACCATTAAAGTAACTACTATTATTATTCATACACTAAGTTAAGTTGTGAAGTAAATAAATTTAATCAAGCACATTGACAGACTCTCTTTCTTTGTCTTTTCATCTTAACACATTTTCCACAGGGAATCTAATTTAGAGGGCTGTTCTGAACAATTATGCATAGGAGTTAATCATGTTGTGTGTGTGTGTGTGTGTGTTTTTTTTTTATTTTTTTTTTTTATTTATTTTTATATTAAATGATCAAAATAAGGCTTTTACTTCTTGCATTGTGATTCATCAGTCGGGAATTTTCTGGCACGTGACTTGGATGCCAACAGTAACACCTCTGACATTACTGGATGTGAAAACAGAAGGTGAGAAAAATCACAGTCTTGGTAAACAGAAGTGGACAGGGATGTGAAGGCAACAGGGAAATACATGTCACTTTAGCTTAATGGCTGTCAGTTCTAAACATGCTTTAAACTGTAAAGTAATAAGGAGTTAATGACAAAAGGTGTAACCTCGGGAATATGGGAAAAAAGAAAAAGAAGGCGTCTGTTTGCATACTCCGTCAGTGCTACTTAAACGTATTCCATGCACAGACATGAAAACTGTACTTCCACTGAAGTCTTTTACTGGGAGCTCTACACCCAATGTGAATTCTCTGCTGCACTATTGTCAAATTGCATTCTCCTTTTCATCTGTCACAAGCTACAGTCACTTGATGTGTGACAACATCTGAGGGTTATGGTAGCATAAAAGCTAGAGGCTTCACTTCCACCGCTGTGGCGTCTATTTCCAAAAGCACTGTGACTCCCGACTGCCTTAGAGGGCCTAGTGGCCACCAGTAGAGCAGCATGATTTTTTTATTTTTTTTTTTATTTTTTTTGATTGTCAACTTTTCAATAGGGCTGCCATTTCTTTATTTTTTCATGGTTGAAATCTGCTGTTTCAGAGCCTTCTCCGGTAACCTAAATGGCCTTTTTATTATCACTTCATGTTTCCCATTTTACATCTGGGAAGGGGTTGTTATTCTCTCTGTAGCGACTGCCACATCCATCCAGTCTGTGTTGTTTTCAGTCTGCAGGAAACTTGCAGTTGTGCTTTGTAGTGTGCATGTTTTTATGTTGATCATAGAAATATGCTGATTTTAGAGTTATTTCTAGAGGCAATCTTCAGAGTAATTTTCTGTCACTTGTTTTCTGGCCGTGGCAGAGTACCTACAAAACACCCTTATTTTTAAAACACCAAATCACTAAATCAAACTTTTAATAGGGCCTAGGTTGCTAAAAACACACAATATGAAAATTATGCATAATGCAAAAACCCCAAACTACATGAATTTCCGTTGTTTGGTGTTTTAAGCCCCCAACGTCGTCTTCCAGGCAGTGCTGTCTGGAAGGCACTAGGATTAGGCAATGGTTTGGGTTAAGTTTAGGATTAGGTGCCTTGAAGTCGACGGTCGCAGCGCTGCCTTGAAGTCGACGTTGGGGGCTTAAACATCATCGAGCTGAATATCCACACATACTTACTGGCAATGTTAGACTGTCCAGTGAAGATAGCATACTGTAGCTCATAGGAAACCACTGTGAACTCATCATCGGACGTCCAGTGGACAGAGATGGTGTCGTAGGAAGCTGTGCACAACTCTTCCCTTATGGACGGAGCACTCGGAGCTGCACAGGGAGAAAAAAGGAATGTCATCCAACAAGATCTAAATACTGATAATTCCAAGTGAATATAGTTACATTATTTCAAAAACAAAAGTTGTTATAGCAAACGGTAGCCCCAATTAACCTTGTACGTGTTCATTTTGGTTTAATTCATAGAGTGTAAAGGCTTCATTACGCACAGGATTGAAGATGTTCTTTCCACTAGAGTGGTGGGTTGAGCATTAAACACAATGCGAAAGAGAAATAATAAAATATTCAGACAAATCAGCTCATGTTAACGCAGCAGAGTGAGTCAATATCACAATCCTTTTTAGCAGTAACAAATGTGAGTTGTTATATAACCAGAGACAACAGATTGGCTTTCTTACACTCATGTGTTCTACATTCTTGTGCTCTTTATCATTTTATAGTTCTGTAGTGAAATAAATCAAACATAATTATTTATCTTTTTGTGCAGCACTTTGGAAACCTTGTGTTTGTTAAAATAGTGCCATATAAAGTTGGATTGGATCCAACCACAAAGCCTTTTAGTAGAAATATAACTGACTGAGGTAAGAAACAAAGATACAACGGCACAGCTTAAATTGATTGTAAAGCCACTTCATATCTCTTTCTGTCTCTGTCACTCTCTCCCTCTACCGCGCCTTCTGCCATGAGTGGCTGCACATAGTGGAGTGATTCAGACTGATTCACTTAGTGAAAAGGCCCTCCAGCGAAGCCTTCATGCATTGCAGAGAAATAAAAGGAGCCAGCCATTTTCACAGACCTTCAAATCCACTACACATGATTCCTTGTTTTCATCCCCAGCGAGCTCATAATTCATACGGGGACACTTTGACGGGTCCTTCCAAATGGGACATCGGAAATTAATGTTGAAAATTAATGTTGGAGTTAATAGGCTAGGGCCTGCTCCTTCAAACGCAGAAGACAGCAGAGACTTCAAAAGAATTACAAATAACAAAGGCCGATTTTTAAAGCTGGAATAGAATTATGATTAAAGGAAATGTTTGGTTCCATGTGTGTCAGTGAGGAACTGAATTAAAGGGCTAGACTGGTTTTTGATTTTAACCTCGAAGAAACTGATTTTGACTTCAAATTAGTCCTCCGAATTTAAAACAAGGGGCTGAAATCTATAATGTATCAGTAATAAAGGGAAAAACTTTGATGAAAACATGAAGGTTTACCAGTAAGGTAATCCAGATTCTCCAGCAACTTCTTCTCTCTGGTGAAGTCCAGGGCAACAGAGTCAAAGGTGTCCGATAGGTGTATCTCAGGGATCAGCACTTGGGTTGATGCACTTGCCATGGAAACCCTAGATCATTCCCAATCAAAAGTGGGCATGTTTTCATACTTCATCTGCAAAGTGTTTACAGTAGAACTGAGGAACAGGTATCATGATATGCTATTCCAAGATTTATAAACAATGTACTTTAGCATGCTTATCTGATGAAGCAACACAGATATAAAGTATTTAGATTCTGATTGAAACACTACTTCTGTTCAAAGGACTAATGGATGATAATTGCTTTTTATATCACTCACTCCTGAGGATGCACATATTGGACACCGGTTCTCAATTATCAAATCAATTAATCAGAAAGCTTGAGCAGGGAGCGGAATGAGATTACGCTAAATAAAGAGATTTCGTTCTCTACTTGTCTTTTGTCGTTAGGGATATTTTAAGCACACAAAATTCTAAAATATTTTTTTCAACATCTATGTGTGCACTCTTTGCCCTTTCCCTTAAGCTAGACTTTTGGTTTGCTAAGCTGTGTGGCCAGTGTGTGGGCAGTCGGACCTCTCGTTGATGCATTTGGCAGTCTGCAGGAAGCGAGCGTGATCGGTTTCCTTCAGTGTCTGATCGGCCTGCGTGATGAGGGCGGAGGACCTCTCGATGCACTGCTTGCAGTTGGAGATCTGTTGGGCAAGCTTTCGAATCCTTTGTGCCTGGAAAGGATGGCAAATGCAAAGAGAAGTCTGAGAATAATGCCTTTAGGCTGGATCAAAGAATCAAAATCAAGAATGCATGACAATGCCCTCAACCAGGTTAAGATGTTGTGGATCATTAGGGATGATAACATAAAATATGGGGTTTTATTGGTACAAGGAGATGGATGTTAAAAATTTGTATGACTTGTACACAAAAAGGTCAGATCCAGGGTTGGCACATGTACATAGTCCTGTTTTCCTAATGGTATGAACATCAAAGACGGTGAATAGCCTAGGCCATGGACATGTCCATCCTGCTTAACTTAAGTTTCAGGGACAGGAAGCTGATATGTGTTGGCCTCCCTACTTGTAATGTTTCTTCTTCTATGAGGTTTACTGTAGATAAGAAGCCCTGGTTCTCTTGTAACTGTGACGATAAATGAACCAGACATTTCAAGGTTAACTCTTCTCTATGTTGTAGAGCAAGTCAAAGAATCTATGGTTGTGATTGTGCAACTAAGCTTTGTAAGATTGGATTTCTATTGAAACAGAAAACCGATCGAATTACATGAGTTAAGCTTCTCTCATATCCCTGCTAATATTTTCTAGGCGTTTCAATGTTTCTTTTGCACGCAAATCTGGTATTTTATTTCCCCCCGTTTGCCCCTCGGTTTTATTCCTCTCCCCACAGTATGAGCGGAGATGTTAAGAGACAGATTGAGGTCAGTGGCTGGATTGAGGTCAAAGGACATTTCATCAGCAGTTTGGCTCGTAAAGAACCCAAAACCCTGCAACTCTCAATGGATTTGGATGGAGATTAAGAAGTCCTCGTCGTGTTAAAAAATAAGGACGACCAACAACAGAAACTTGGTCTCAGAAAAGAGCCTTTTCAGTTATTGATAATGTTCAAGCACTCCACCAAAAAGCATTTGTAGAAATCTGTTGGCCTAAAAATACATACCTCTATCAATCTGTCTTTACTGATGTAATCCTAAAAGCTAAAAGCTCACATTACACGGTGAAACCCAGTGGGTTCCAAGTCTCATTAGATACAGCTTTAAAAAATCATCCGGGTTTAGAGCACAAGTACGTACGCCCTCCCATATGCTCTGGGATCTACTTTTGGCCAGTTGAAGTGTTTTTCCCATCTGTTCGGAATGTGTTGAAGGGTTTGCATTTTAGGCAGCTGAACAGTTTGCCTCCTGATCACAATATAAGGTCAAGTGGCTGTAACCAAGTATTGCATTTGACACACAAATGGGGTACGATGGCAGCTTGGGTGTTTTCACTGCATGTGTTAAAACAGTGATGGAAAAAGGTGAGTTAGTGAGTCTGTTGCAATCCAAACCTTTTGACAGTGAATGTCTGTCACCTGGATAGTGATTTGTAGCACATATTGCACATTATATTGTGTGTGTATATATGCAGGAATAAGGGAGTTGGATTTGTTTTGATTTCCATGCATATGACTGGGGAATATCATATATGCAGATTTGCCCCTTGATGAACAGGATACCTGCTGAAATGGTGATGGAAAAAAATATATTTTTTAATCAAACTAATTAGCGTTAAGCATTAGTAAAGTACATTATGCTGTATGTGGTGGAACAAAATGACAAGTGTGTTCATGGGTAGCTTTAAAATGGGCTACACATTTCACGTTTATTCACTTCTTGCCAGTGAGAGGATATGAAGTGAAAGAGGGGTATAAAAAGCAGCAAGATAAAATAAATGGTGTCTGCTATCACACTCCTCGCCCACGTTGAGTCTTCACCTCACCTTCCCCTCCTTGATCTTGTTGCCAATGATCTGCCTCCTCTGCTGAATAATGTCAATCAGGATATCGCACTCCTCCAGGAGCTTGCCCTCTTGACGGGACGCATTCACCTGAGAACCAATTCACACAGAGCATTAGATAAACAAAGGGAGTGATGGATGCTGGTCATATAGAGAGGATATAACTTTAGTGGCTCCGCATCATGTTGGCCTGAGAGACAGGATGTCATTTTCATCCATCAGCTGGCCCTTCTGTCTTGAAGCCAACACTTGAGGAAGATGAGGCTTATTCTGCCATTTTGCCTCCTACTGGCTTGAGTGCTGAGTGACAAGTAAAATAAGCAGGACGCTCTGTGGCTGTTGGAGAGCAATATGCTGAAGAACCAGACTGTATATAGGGCCCTAAAAAAAGTCCCAAGATAGAATTCAGTGTGTTGCTTAGGCAAAACGACCGTTGTGAGACAAAAATCTAAAATTTACTGCTCACTATATGTATAGTAAACTGAGTGCCCATTGTATAGGGAATATACACACACTTTTAAAAGTAGAAACTAGCCACCCTACATATATAAAGGTCAGTGGTGCCCTAACTTTATATAAAAGTATATTTAGTTTTGGGACAGTGGTTTTAAACTAGTCTGGCTATCATCAGACCAAGCTCAATCTTTTAAGATTGAACATTAGTATGGGGAGTCTGCTCTGTATTTTCTACTGCACAAGAGGCGTGATCAACGGGCATAGTTCAAATGACTCTGTATGCAATTGGATAGTCCTTCAACCAATCAGACCAACGTTCCGGGTGACGTAGCAGCGGCATCAACGGGTTGCTGCGCTTCAGTGGTGGCCGGCTTGTTAAATGTAAACAAAAAGCTGCTTGGTCGCTTCTCTGTCGCCATCGTGTTAGACCTGCCAATAGCGCGCCAGGTGGATAAGCCAGTTTGTGATTGGTTTCCGCAGATTTGTAACAGAAGCAGGATAGATAAACGTACAGGGGTCCGTTTCACGTAGGAGGTTCAACAAACTCAGAGTCTAAGCCTGACCTCTGAGTTGATTTATCCTGAGATGGGAAACTGAGCTGATTCAAGTTGGTTCAATCAACTCGGAGTAGGTTGACTCAGAGTTACGCGCGTGCACCAAAGACCGCATGAATGGAACCATGATACTACGATTCACCATGGTAACAACCACAAACGGGTCGGCGGAAATACTCTTGCGCACATACAGCGAGTTTGTACATGTATTTCATTTAAAAAGCAACACAGCGGCTGCTGCAAAAGAGAGAATTTGCATTGGAGAAAATTGCTGCTAGAGTAAATGCATATATTCCAATATAATGTATATCATATTTAATAAGTATAGCCTAATATTACTGAAAATCTATTTCATTTAGGTGCAATACTGCGGGCGAAAAAGTACTAGGCTACTAATCCCATTCTGAGGCTGCAGCACCATCATTAACAGAATTATAATTCATAATCTTTTATTTCAAATGGTTTACATCATTCACCTGCAATACTGTGGAACTCTTTAGATAACTCTTTAGTACACTTTTTTTAATGGCTCTTACTGGTTTGTGTCCAGGGAACACTAAAAATGTTTAAACTCTTTCACTGACCCGTATACGGGACACTCACGCTCAAAGTGGACGCTGCTTAAACTTTGTTATAAATTTGACGCATTAAATCTTCAAAATATATGGTCATGCAGCACATCTATTGAAAGCTTAGACTGTCAGGATTTAATTAAGCCCAAACACAAAGCATATGATGATTTATAGCAGTTATACAACGTTTCAGAGCGATCTCTTCTTACGGCGCTTTATTAAATTATTATCACCAAGGTTGAGACAACTGTAATGCAACACATAGAATGTGCTGGGATGCAGACCATGTCCATGATGGATGACGTTAGTGATATGAGGACGGATAAGGTTATATAGCTTACATAACTGATAGCCTACCACTCAAATAGGAAGTTATCTGGAAATTAAAATGTGTCAATATCATCTTCCGACATATGTTTAACTCCCTGCCATACAGCGTCTTCATCAACGGGATCGTCGAAAAAAGGAAATGTCATGTTTTGAGAAAAAACAATGTTTTAAAGTCTGCCTAACAGTTAATAAACCAACAATGTTTTTTTTATTCACGCCAATATAACAAACTGCGCTGAAATGCGCCTGATCCAGACTGAATGAATGAATGAATGAGGAAATGAAGAGCGCTGTGTCAGAGGGAGGAGCGTTAATTCTCTTCATACATCCATGGGGAGGAGTCTCGAGGTTTCTTGAAGAAAACCTGCTCCCGACCAGGTTAGGTTCATAGGCTCAGTTACCATAGTAACTGACTCTGAGGTTAAGTTGCCTCTCTTTCTGAAACAGAAAACCCAGAGTTTCCCTCATCTCAGGCTTAACAAACTCAGTTTCCACTAATCCTCCTACCTGAAACGGACCTCAGGTTTCCAGCCTGATCTGCAGGATGAAATCAAATCGCCGGCTGATCGGGCGGGGTTTACCCAGTGTTGGTTTAAACATCAGCTTGGCCCAAATCCACAAACTGATGGCAATTAAACTAAACAAAGTAGTGTTGCTTACATTCAGTGTGTTGTGCCATTAGGATCTTTTAGTAGAGAAATCCAGCTGCATTCTCTGACGTGTTTTGATTCACTTGGAATCTTTACAGTCTAAGCAGACTATAACAGTTGTTCTAACTCCAATTACAAGACTGCAGGTCCTGATGTAATGTGTGATTTCTCATTGTGGTCATTTCCTAGCGCTCTTTTCAGCACCTTGTAAAGTGTTTTCTTGCCGCGGCAAAGCGATAGCACAGGGAGCAATGAAAGGGAAGTCAGCTATGAGTGTTGCCAGGCCAAGGAGTTGTTCATACACTGTTAGGCGTGTTGACAGGTGTTTTAATAATGACATCATGGGGAGTCATTTGTCTTTCCTCCAGAGAGCCAAACAAGGCTGAAAAGGACTTCCTCAATATCCTCAACGTGGCCTCGTAAACTGCATTTATGTGCTTTTCTAGGCATGTGTTGCCAACAAAAACAATTTGCCACCTGGATTACATCTCAGTGCTTTAGAGTATCTGAGACATGCTAAACTGAATGCCTTCACTCTGCTGTATAGAGCAACGTTGGTGCATCTGCCTTTTCACTGCTAAAACATTGCTAATTGGTTTCTTCAACATCACGGCGACAGCTCTGGGGAAGCTTAAGATGTAGAACTGCTTACTCTGTGAAAAGCTTGTGTATACAGTATGTTATCTCTTTGTGCTATTTTGTACACCAATTAGCATACTTATACAGATCTAAAAATACTGGAGTTTCAGGGGAAGAAGCTTCTTTGAATATAGAAAGCAAAGACACATTCAAGTTCATCTGTTTTATCATTTGGTCTCCATCAGATTTAGCTTCTTTTGCTGTGTTTTTTTTTTTTTTGTAACCACCATTGGGTCATAAATAGTTTTCAGCAACTGATAAATGACAATAAAACCAAAATAGGACTAAGTTTTCTTGGCTGATTGACTTTCTCTGACATTTTACGACTGTTAGTCTCAAGAACTCAATGTGAACAAAGATGACATCCTCCGATATTGCTCATCTGACTGGAACAAC
This sequence comes from Gymnocephalus cernua, assembly GCA_023631565.1. Taxonomy (NCBI): domain Eukaryota; kingdom Metazoa; phylum Chordata; class Actinopteri; order Perciformes; family Percidae; genus Gymnocephalus; species Gymnocephalus cernua. Next base: position 16,314,146 of record CM042448.1, on the reverse strand, counting down.
CGCCCACAAGGCTGCATGAACACACAAGTCACCACACACACAGCTCAGCTTGCAAATGTAAGCATTCCCGTAAGAAAATGTATTAAATTTCAAGGAAAGGAAGACATTTGGTAGCGTCACACATTGTAATAGTCAAGCTGCTGGTAAAGGTTGGCATGATAAAATTGTGATAACTGCCACATGTATACACACACACAGACACAGACAGAGTTTTTGACCAGAGTACATAATGTGTCATGTAAAGATGTGGAGCATCTAATGAGTGTGGGCAGAGCCCTCTGAAGCATACGAGCACTATGACAGATTGCACCCTGGCAGGGACATTAAGTGATTCATTAGCCACAGAAACACACACACATACAAAAATGACTCGGTCCTCCTCGAGGATATCCAAACTTTCGGAAAGGCACACTAACCAAACTTTCTGAAGTTTGCATGCCTAATATATTCCTTGACATGATGCCTGTTTGTGCAGCATTAAGCCAAAGACATTAGCAGTATTTCTTATGTTCTTTTTTTTGTTACAGTATAAGCAAGTTTGTGATCTTATTAATTGGATTCAAACATGATTTTTTAACATGCAAAAGGCATTTAGATTCTAACAATTCCAGCGTCTTAATTCTAGTAGTCGACGTGTTGCCAGCTGAAAAAGAATGGCGGGATTTAAAATGGTGTGGTGCAGGAGCATTCAATTGTGGGTATGGTTAAACCAAAGCACGTACTGTTTAGTGACATGAGGTGAGCTTGCAATCCTTTTTAGAAGACCATCCATGCCTTATTCAATTAAAATTTTCTTTTCTAAGTATGCATGAACCGTTTGACAGTTTGAGAGAATCTCAGCAGTCATCCCCAAAGAAGCCTTGGCAGTAGATTAATCTGATGTGAAATATTTAGAAAGCTACCTGTGCAATGCTTCTTTTTTTTTCTTTTTTCCATTAGCCCTGTCACATTCATCCCTCCCATGAGCAGCTGCATGTCAAATGGCTTCATTTACTGAGTTTATGCATTTGTTTTGGCTCATGATCACCAAGTTCCGTCCTCTACTTGTGCAATATGACTTTTCTCACCTAAAGCTTAGCAAAATGTTACCACTGTACACTCCACAAGCTTTTAGGGCGTCAGAATGTGCTGTGAAACCCGACTGTATGTGTATTTGTGGCTGTAATGCCCCTCGTGTGTGTATATATATATATATATATATATATATATATATATATATATATATATATATATATATGCATGCATTATTTAATAATATCGGAATTTTAAAGGGGAGTGTTTCCTTTTTTGGGTCCTTTTTTTAGTTTATTTAAAATGTCTGCATCATCCAAATTATTCAAGCTTAGCTAACAGAAAAAAACATTTGCGTGATGGTGACACAACAACAGTTACAGAATATGCACAGACCTTTAGAAAGAGGAAAAAAAATCTCCTTAATAAATCACAATCCTCTTTCCTTGCAGTTTCTAAAGGCCTTGTCTGGCAGGGAGGCTGTTCGCCATTATTCCTCAACAAAGATGTCACTGCCTTTTAAACCCTGTGGCATTGCTTTATTTAAAGCTTCTTAGTGGGCCAGTGTAACATGAACAGGCAGGCTAAGAACAGAATTGTCTTCAGTAAAGCTTAATACACAAAGACGTCCACAAACTTTGTTATCCTCATAGTAAACCTACAAGAAAAACCAGATGTTTCACACACTTAAAGGTGTTAGTTTATGCTACACATTGTTTTAAAGATGGATTACATTATGCTTAAGCAGCGTCAGCTGATGCTTAAGTCCATATTTTCACACCTCGTAATACTCATAATAGAGAACATGATACAAGATATAATTGAAACACAGCACCGTCATTTGAAATTAGTCTTTTCTTAGCATTAGCTTTGTGCATACAATTCATAACATCTCTGCAGCTTAAGTTTAGAAGTTTGACCATAAAGAATACAGCAGGGCTGCAACTAAAGATTATGTTCATAATTTATTAATGGTTTAGTCTATACAATGTCAGAAAGTACAAGTTCCCAGAGCCCATGATACCATCTTAAAATAATTGTATTGTCTGACCAACACTGCAGTCCCAAAGAGAGACCATTTTCAATTGAAGACACAAACAACGACTAATTGATTAATCGACAAATCCTTTCAGCTCTAAAGTAAATTTTCATATTGCATAATCATTTTTGTACAGTCTCTATACTGTTTTAGTTCAACTGTTAACATTAGCTACATGCTAAGCTGAATACTGAATACTGGTTTCAGTCTTAAGTTGTGATACAGGTAACATAGGAGATAGGACGGTGGCTGAATCACTGCATAATAGACATAGATAAACATGAAAATATAAAATTATAGTATGTGTGTATGTATAGTATATGTAAATGTATTGTAATAATATTAGGCTAATAATAAAAATATAAAACGCAAACCTTCATGCCCAAGCAGATCAACATTGCAAATTCTATTAGAAAAGTCTGAGACAATAAATGGGTTGGTGGTGACCTCAGAGGACCACTGGGACTCACCTCTACATGTTGACAAGTCTGGATCAGTTTCCCCATAAGAGACTCCAGCTCATTGTTCCTCTTGATCAAATTACTCAGGTTGGAGTCCAGGGCTTGCTGTAGCAAACAAATCAAAAGAACAACACAGAGTGAGAAACGAAATAGAAGAGCTGTAACTCAGAGGATGAAAATGCATCAGATCTTTCCTGCTCAAGAGTCTCTGCTTACAAGAACCAAAGAAGTTGTAAGACAACCTCAGGCACTACATCACAAAACAAAAAGTTTTAGAGCAAGTGGAAAACCGCAACAATTTAGAGATTTAAGGAGAAATGAGCAAGCATGATTCCTCAGTGCAAGAGCACCAAAGGGAAGCAGTGTTTTCCCTCAACTCTTCCTCCTCACAAGCATCCTCAGGAGTTGCAGTTTTCTTCTTCCTTCTGAAGAGGTGCGTTTAGTATCCACGTACCTCAGAGCGTGGGGGATACCCCTCATCCCTGTACTGCCTCCTCATCCTGCCCGGTCCGAGCCTCCGACAGAGGAGCCTACTCTAGGAGATGTGACTAGGACAGCCACTCCACTGAGCACCAAGCCATGCGCAAACCCAGCCAAGCGACAAATTAGGCATGAAAAGCTTTCCTTATGAGAGCACGCAGCAGCGCTCCCGGCTAACGAACCGGCAAACAGGTGACAGTACATCCACTCTGTCCCCTAACGCTCCTCCCTTGCTTTTTTTCTAACCCTCCCCTTTTTTCGCTTTTGCTGCTTTTCATCATCACAGTCTGGCTCCTTTGCTTCCGAGACCGTCATATTATTGCCAAACTAAGCATGCTTAAGCCGCTCTGATGCCACGTCTCTACTGTCCTGTTTTCCAGAAGAATTTAAAACTCAGACTCAGTGAATGCTGAGATTTCCTGCATGTCTTGAAAGTGGGGTTAAGGGGCATTGGAGCAGCAAGAACTAAACAGCACATGCCACAGATAGCTTCGCTGGGAAAGCACAGGTTTCTGAAATCTTGAATTTGAAATTTTTTAATCCCTTTCCTTTTGTTAAAACAAAATTGCTAATTTCTCAACTTTAAAAGAAGAAAACCAACTAGCTAGGTATGCCACATTACAATTCACTTAACCACCTTATAGCAGCAGTGTAAACACAGCCAGGTTCTGACATTTATGTTGAGGATTAAAAAGGAGTTAACCCTGGGGGGGGGCACTAGGGGCTGTATGGCTGGCCTTAATACGGCGATGACACACAAAAGCAAAGGCAGCATAAAGGATGCCTCTGAGATGAATATGATGCTTCTTGTCGCCATTATCATCCATAGAGATAAAAATAAACTAAACCTCTTATAGGATGATGACAGGAATCAAAACAAGTCAGCAGCTGCATCACGTGCAGGTTGGTGTATGCAGCAAAATGCATGCAGGCATGCATGCATGAACACAAAAAGGAAAAGCATATTTAATTGTCTAGCATATTGTATACAAGCATTAAATGCTAACTTTACTCCTCCACATGCACACACATAATCTTCAGAAATACATGAAATACACAGTGACATGTACCCAAGAGATAAAAAAAAGAAAGAAAAGAAACCTGCCGTCTCCATGCCTCTGTATGTACTTGTTATACACACGCACAAGGCGAAGGCAAATGCACATGTACCCTTTGTAAATGTGGTCAGAATTGGACATGAAGGGGTTAAACCAAATTCACAGCATCCATGTTGTCAACTAGTATTAATCTCTTGGAGCGGAACTGCCCATCAGAGGTTGATCACCTGACGGTCATCCTGCTTGTTTATTCTGTCGTCCCCCCCCCCCCCCTCCTTTTCAGCTGCCAGTCCGAGCCAGAGTTAAGCTCTGAAACAACTAGGCTAAGCCGTGTTGATTTGATGACTTTTTAGATATACAATAAGCCAATGGATGTGGATACATTTTGTGTTGAGCTGCATGTATGCAACATAATTTCACACACTTAAAAACAAGTAGCGGAAAGTAACACTTACTCAAGTACAGTAGTTAAGTACATGTTTAGAAGTTTTGGTCTCCATTTCTTCCTGATAATGGACACCTTATCTGGCATTATCCGTTACATAACATTTCAATACATTTGAAATCTTAAGTATGTATTTGTTCCATTTTGTTTTACAAAGTTAGACAAGTAATGTTTTAAGTCCAGCCTGATGTCCCCTTACACCTTAAGCCTGAGGTACCGGGACTAAAAACGTCAGAGCCATGCATCCCTAATTAGAGTTGCAAAAAACATCACCGTGTGGATTAGTGACTGACCATGTCATTAAAGGTAAGGCATGGCGGGATACTCCATCTGGGAGCAATACATTTCTGTGTATATGTTTCATAAGTTTTTCTTTTTGGCGTAGGAGAAGTATATTTCTAAACAACTAAACACCAGCTATAAATCTTGTTTTTAGTGACCTCCAGTGGTCCTCTCACTCTGCTGCAGTGATGTCCACGTGTACTCCGGGTAGTGTCATCACGCTGTGACATCACACTCGGTTGGGGTTACCTTTAATGAAACGTGTACATACAAATGTACTTCTCACAGATGGGGTAGCCTTTCATGTCTTGTCTTTGAAAAAAGAAACCCTAATAAGGATTGATGTGGTCAGTCTCTAATCCACACAGTGGTGTTTATGGTCACTTGGAGGCAGACAAAACTCTCCTGTGACTCTACTGTAGGAGACGAGAAGAATAGTGAAATGGCTTGAAATGTAGACGTCTAAAAATAGTTATTTATTTGAGTGGTCAGATGACAGAGGTAGTGCCAGTTTTGTGTTTTTCAAAGGAAAGCCGGTTCCTTCCACAGCATCTGCTCTTAATCAGTGGGAAGCTGCTCTGCTGCAGCACACACACAGCTTCTTCTTCTGTCACCCCACAAGAACCCACTCTTTGAAACAGAGGCAAATTTTTCATCACCTAACGTCTCCCTGTCAGCTGAAAAACAAAAGTTGCGTGGCTCTTGATGTTTCCTACCATTGTCATTAGTGCACTGTTCATGTGTGCAAGAGCGGCTGCAGGCTACGAGTGAGCTAAATCATCCTAAAGCGCTGCTGATAAGCTAAGACTGTTTGCAAGGGGATCACACACACAGACACACACAGACACACACACACACACGTAGATGGAGACAGGTAGACAAGTGAACTGAAAACTTCAGAGGAGCTACATCTTTTTTAGATTAACTGTGACACTGAGCAGGATTTTGTTTTCAGGTGTGTGTGTGTGTGTGTGTGTGTGTGTGTGTGTGTGTGTACTTTTACACAATTTATCATCAATATGTCTTCATTGCATAGGGTGTTCTGTATTTAATAGAGGGCAGCGTTGTTTGCTCAACACCTACTTTTCTACCAGTGAGCTCCTCTGTAAATTGGAAGCTGTGTGTCTCGGAGTCCAAGAGAAACAGATGACTTGGGCAGAAGAAAAAAAAAAAGCCAAAAGCAAAGCACAACAGAGAAAACAAAGAATAGAAGGAACATTGTGCTAGGGGAAATTGGGAAAGGATGGGGTGTGTGCGATTGTGTTTGACTGTGGAAAAGGAAAATTCCATGCAGAAAGACAGAAAGTAGACAGTGAGAGCTGCACTGTAATTTTCTCAAATAATGGCTTTAATTGAAGAGAGAACAGAGAGAACCAGACTTTATTTTGACAGGCTTCTATTAGAGACCTGGGGGTTAAACTGGTGGCTCTCTCACAAAACTGGGACAAATGTCACGATACTTAACTTAACACTATGAGTAGAGATGCTTCAATTCAACGCATGATTGAGAGTTAAGACAATGTACCAAATTAAACATTCACAACTTCCTTTACATTCAGTAATGCCTTGTAATTACTAACGAGAGCAACCATTTGAGTCTTTTTACTCCCCTTGTTTACATCCTGAAGAGGCATTTTTCTTCATTTTTCCTGTTTTAAGTAATACATTACCAGTGATTTAATGTTCTCCTTAACATATATCTGGTAAATATCATGTAATTCCCTAACTTTATGAGTTGGCGAAAGATTGCCTTAATGCTCCCTCAGACAACATTCATCAGATGCGAGGTAATGTGATACAAATAAGTGGAAAGGATGCATGTGTTTATCAATGTTCTAAGCCCCCAACATCTCCTTTCAGGCAGCGCTGCCTGGAGGCCACTAAGATTAGGCTATGGTTAGGGTTAAGGATTAGGGTAAGGTTCCTTGAAGTCAGCAGTCGCAGCGCTGCCTGGAAGGAGACGTTGGGGGCTTAAAACACCATTGAGCGATGCATGTACACTGGTTGTGTTATTCAAATTCAGGCAGAAAAAAGGCTGTATTATGCAGTTGTATTTGCAAGAGCTGTTGAAATGGGATTGGCCTTGACAACCTGTGATGACGTTGTGATAATATGCCAATGTATTTACATGCATTTACAAAATCAGCTAGCAAGTTTACGGGACCATAGCTTTAATTTCTAGTCATTTTGTTGCACCTCTGACCACACCCAGCACTCATGGGTGTGATGTCACCATGTACACGTTAATGCCCTAAAGCACACTTCCACATCACTGCAGCAAGGTGAGAAGTTACACCACTGAAGAAGAGTTTTAGCAACTCTTTCAGATTTACTTTAAGGGAAGTTTGGTGTTGGAATTTAGGTGGAAATTGTCCACATAATGTCGTGTTAAGGAAGTAAGGGAATACTGTAAGTGTATTTGTGATCTAAAGGACGAATGAGGCAGCCGGAGGACATAAAGGTAGATATTGTGCTTATCAGCAAGGTTGTGAATCAAATGGTCTGTGTGTGTTCATGTTTTATTGTGCATGTTGGCACTTTGACAACCCAAAGTATGTTGTTCCAACACCAAAGGGCAGCGGATTAAACCAAATGGATTATATATAAACACAACAAACCTATGATTTGAAACTAAAGCACGCACGCACACGCACAGACACACGCACACCCCTTTTATCCTCAAGGTTCTTTCTTCTCAGACCCAGAGCCAAGGACTTTAAAAGCTATTTCCAGCCGCCTTCTCCGTCAATTTCCTGTGACGGGGGTAATTTTATCTCTGAAAAAGGATGGGTGTTCCCACAATAACCTCTGAGGCTCTTATCAGACACACCACCACTGCCACTGAAAAAAGGAAACTATTCCAATCATCTGATATTCTTTTTTTCCCCCGCTGTGCCGAGTGGAGGGGATATCTCAAATTCCAGCATATCAGTGCAAGAAGAGATGAGCGTGAAATGGTCCGGAAAATATGACCGAAACAGTTTGGACTTGTCAGATTCCAAAATAAAAGACAAACATCATATCTGAGTAAAAGAGGGGGTGGGGGAAGGACTGTCGTAACATCTAAAGTATTTCAAGTTTGGGTTACCTGATGGAGGCTTTTCATGCCTGTTTTGTGGCTAACTCTTTTACAAAGTTTTCTGTCTTTATGAATTAAAAATCAAATGTGTTGTTCAGCATGAATATTGCAGGGCGGTTTGGTTGTTTCCTGTGGTGATTAGCTTCGATCGAGACCTCCGTTGATTTCCTACGGTACCCTGTTTCTGTTTCTTGTTCAAAACTCGATTTGCCACAAAACTCTTAAAAGCTTTAACTCAATTCAGCAAAGCCAGTGAAAATGTGAGAAGTAACCAATTATTTCAATTAAAACTGACATATATTTTTCTGAACGTCTAAAAAGATTAAATTAACTTGTGTTACATAATCATAATTGAAGATGTGATTACTGTTTCTATCAAGATTTGTTTGCTTATAGTTACAAAAAATAAGCCTATAGTGAAACAAATTAAGGTTAAGTGAACTGACATGTACAGAACTTGGCTTTCTACTTTGAAACCGAGTTCAGCCTGAGGCTGAGATGTTATTTAAGCCTCACTGTTATTGTAGATGAAGCCAAACAAAGTGGACAAAAAAAAATTCATTTTTTTTCTTTTAATATAAAAAGTTGCATGTGAGACGTTTTCAGACGAAACGGCCATATGATATAAAAATACGAGCAGTATAACTAGCATTATTCTTTCTTGCAAACATAACTATACATATTCCTCATCATATACTCTTATAAATATTAAACTTAATGCATAAGCACTGAATATAGAAAAGTTCAATCTTACATCTTTGTATACATAGAAATATTCCTATACATTAAAAAGTACAAAACGCAGTAACAAAATATGCCGTGCCGAGATTCTTCAGCTTAGGCTAACAGGGTCTTAACCCGTGGTTTGTATCAAACTCACATAATGTGCCAGCTGGCTGCCGTGAGGCTTTTGAGGCCTAACAGGTGGTCAAATCCCCCCCCCCCCCCCCAACTTCTGCTAGGAAAGGCACATTTATTTTCCGTGTGTGTGCGAAAGGAGCTGCTGCCCGTGGCTATCTTCAGATTATTGTAAGGGTAGAGGGCAGATAGGGGGTCCCTAGTGTACTCAATGTGTTGCGTGCCTGGGTGTGTGTGTTTGTGTGTGAGAGACGGACAAATAGAGAGCATTTCTTTTTTACTGTTTCTATGATTTCTTTGGATTTATTTTAGGAATAAAGCAAACCTAAAAACAAGTGTCATTTCAACTTTAATGGGCTAGCTGGGGCTACTGTTTCTGGCCAGCTACAGTAGCTTTAACTTGATATAGCTCGTATTCTTTAGCTGTCTAGTTGGCTGTCTAACGTCTCATTTCTAATCATAGTTTTAGATGTTAGAGGATAATAAACTATTACAATATAAAATATTTTTTGCTGTTAACCCCCAATTGTTGTGTTTCAAAGCACCAACAGGGTTGACGGTGTCCTCCGGCAATTCATTTAAATTCAGTGTGAGAGTGAATCACACGTGAACCCTCTCATGCAACCTTTAATGCTGAGATGAATTCTACTTAAAGTATTTTGTCGGGGTTGGGAATACACATACTACTGCAAGTAGAGTACACCGCAGGGATGCATGTCACATCATGCATCTGTGCTGTTAGTGTTATAGCAGATAATAAGCCTGTGTGGTAACTGCTGGGTGCGCTCACCTGTGCTACGTTACATTCTCTCGGAAGAATAGAGGGACCATGATAATTAGATGATGCACTGACCCCGTAGCTTTCCCGCTAATTATTCATCCCTGCCTAAACTGGCTGCACGCAAGATGAGAAGGTACACTGTAATGACATAAAGCCCATCATCATTGGAGGCAGAAAGGCTTGAAAAAAGGGTGACAACCAGCAGAGGGCCTATAATAGATCAATGTGTGGGATGTTTTTCTGCTGATTGTTTTCTTTTCCTTGAGGAGGATGATGCTAAAAGTGCAGATGCTAAGAATAGATGGTTTAATCATTGAGTGTGGTTATTGTTGGGTGCTTTACTGCTCTTTAGTAGGTCTTGGATGTTTAAAATAAGGGTGTTTTACTACTTGGTTACATATTATACTCTGTGACACTACTAAAGTCTTGACAAAGCTGCTATTTTCATATTGAGCACTGATGTTTCAGTAATCAGTACCTTATTTTCTGTAGGCACATGGAATTGTTGATTCAATTTTCCTCCATTATATCAGGGCAGGCATGCCTCCTCTCTGAGGACCTATTACAAAGAACATACTTGAACATGTGTTTCACACCTCTGGTAAAAGGAAAAAGCTGCTTTTCTTAGGAGTCACACACCGGCATTTCATTTAAAGATGCTTAGCAAGGCTGAGTAAACACTTTTGGGGTGAGCATGCACGAGGATTTTGCTGAAAACCTTTTGCTTTTGAAAGGCTCCATGTGTGTTCTTGCTCACTGTGCTGCGAGAAAATCTGAAGCTGAGGAAAAGTTCTGACTGTTCTCACCCAAATGGTCATATTTGACCCAAATAAACTGCATCTGGTTAGGGTTACATAACTGGCACCAAGATATGAGTGTACATATTACACTGTGCTAACCAATTTACAATAGCTCCCTGGTAGATTTTTGCATTGAATTTCTTCAGATTACTTATTATGGCTTTTGTGCTTGAAGAGCGACTCCCTCAATGTTATACTTCAAGGTCAGTTTACTAGTCATGGGGAGTAGTACACAGCCTGTGAATACAGCTGACAATTGCCCAAAGTCCCCAAACTTTATGGAAGTGCAAAATAAATCTGTGGATTAGCCCTTTTTAAGAAAAGTGATTAATTATTCAAGGGCAGACTATTAGGGGAGCAGCATTCTGTGGTCATTCAGAGTTCCATTTCCTTCTGCATGAGCTCTGATGTAACGCACATCTATGCGCGCGCACACACATGCTGCCTCTCTGGCCGTTACCAGCACACTCTAATAGCCATGCTCAATTAAGCACACCTACACCCGGCAGGCAATTGGCGCTCGTTAACCTGCAACCTCATTGAAGACACCATGCCTCGTCACTAATGACACTTCCCATATTCACTGTGTGTGCATGCCTCTGAATACCCTCCTGGCACACCAGCATGCTGTAGTGATTATGCTAATTGGTTAATTATTCTGCAGAGATAATAAGTCGGCATGAGATGATTAAATCTCACTTGATAATCGAGTTAGATACCTGGGTAAGGATAATAGGAAATTTCATACTGCAGAGCAGCATAAAATTAAAACTTGAAGTTCATTATTTGTTAGATAAAGACTGGGGACCTTGATATTGAAGGCCACAGTTTAATTGGATCCCTCCATAAAATCTATATTTTTCACCTGAAAGCAATCTAAAGGAAATTAAATTGTAATTTTTTTGTATCAACTTTTGAGCTTACCTTGAGTTTTTCATAGCGGTCGCTCAGTGCTGCCACCTGGTGGTCTCTGTGCCTTCCGACCAGTTTGCACAGTGAGCAGATCAGCTGATCATCAGTGACACAGTACATGTTCACCTTCTCCTCATCGTGCTCCAGACACTGGAGTCCCCTGAGGTGGGAGTCTGGCATGGGCTCAATGAGCCGGTGGCCGGTGAACGGCTTCTTGTTTGGGTGCGTCGCTCGGAGGCACTCCTCGCAGTATGACACCTCGCACGTCACACACGTCTTCACAGCATCCTGTGGCGGGTCCTGCTCGCAGAACTGACACTGGACCGGTTCAGGAGGCGTGCCTGGGCTGGACATGGCGGCGCTGACTGGGACCAGCGCCAAACGGTTGCTCCCTTCCTCGCCGGGAGAGTTGGGCCCGCTGTGGGGTGCAGGCAACGGCAGCGGTAGAGGGACCCCAGCTGACGATGAGGCCTGCTGAACTCTATCAATAATGTTCTGCAAGGTCACGTTTCTCTTAAGTCCTTCGAGTCCACGCTCCGGACTCAGGGAAATGACATATCTACAGGTGGGGCACTGGAAGGCGCCGATGCTCTGAACAGATTCGTTGGTGGCACAGTGGGAGATGAGGATGCGATGGGCGCAGCCGAAGCACAGGCTGTGAGCGCAGGGGAGCAGCAGCGGATCTTCAAAGAGCTCCAGGCAAATTGGGCAGGTCAGCTCTGACTCCAGAGTGTCCATCCTGCTCAGAGGAGGCCCGGCGGGACCAGGCGCAGCGTCAGCGAAATCCAGAAGAGCCGCTCAGCTGTCTGCAGGCCAGAGACAGTGAGATTGAAAGAGAGAGGGGGAAAAGAAAGCACAGGGATTTGTGATTAAATGGTGTGAAACGGCTTACTTCTCACTGCTTTCTTAGGAGGACTTATATCTCAGTGGAGCAGACCACTGAGTGAACTTAAAGAATGGCGTGTTAAAAGCTGGATTTTCTAAGTCCTGTGAGGGACAATTTATATTGAAGACTAGAGAATCATTTTTAGATCTTTAAAACATAACCCACCAATAACGCAATAATTAGGTATAGATTTCAACAGAAAAACACACCAGAAATAAACTCACACAATGCATAGTACGAAACTTGACATAAGCAATGTCAGCAAATCCATCACAGAAGCAGGAGTTAAGATCTTCCAAGTCATAGCATGTACAGTTTGCCGGCCTTAAACCTTTTCTATGAAATACCCAAAATGTATCCAGTTGCACACTGAAAATTCACACATCAACATCATCCTCTTACTGAAAGAAAATACCAGGAAGAAGAAAAATATTGACAAGCCAGAGAAAACATGAGTCTTTTACTGTTAATGAACCTGCATTCCATCATTGGAACTCCGATTAGAAAATTAACTGTGTAGGGGAGTAAAGTCTTGTTCAAATCATTTTATTACAACTGATATTAATATTATAACTGATATAACGCAAAAGTGGCGTTGTGTTCTCACTTTTTATTCCGCGTTTAGACGAGTGTATTGCGGGGGGGGAATCTGCGTGCAAAAGTGTGTGAAATTCGATGTAGTATGCACACCAGGCGGCTAGGTGGTAGTGTGTAGCACTTCCACACAACACCACCAAGTCTGCACGCCTGCGTAGAACCTTCCTTCCTTCTCTCCCTCTTCTCCTCCTCGTCTCTCCCTCTCCTCTCCCTGGTAGTGCCAACCCCAAAACATGTACAACCAATACAAACCCGTCAGTTAAATGGTATCACGTACGCTGAAGAAAATGGATTATCTCAAGTGAACATGCAAATCCATGCAAACTAACGCTATCAACAATGCTCCAATTAATATTAATTCTGGTAGGAAAAACCTCTACAAATCATGACTGACAAAGACATAATGATTCCTGACTTGAATATGTGCATTTCTGAGGCAGTCTGGTATTTTCAGCAGATGTCACTGTTTACTGAGCTTATACTTGTGTGCATCTGAGTGGACTGCCACACTCAGAATATCTCTCCTATTCACTCTCTCGCCATCTTTATTCATGGTTTCCTTTCATCCTCTGTGCTGCAGATAAACTACGTCGCCCATGATATCTCAGGCCAGATAACATTCATTTGCAGTGCAGATGAGCTGCAGGATCAGTAAATGGAAGGAAGGGAAAAAAGAACATTTTCTTTAGATTTAATATAAAAACTGAAGTCAGGCAACTTTCATCTCTTATTTCAAAATAAGAAAGAGAAGGCCACCTTTTTGAGCTGATGCAAATATGGAAGGACATAAAGGGAGTAAAGGATCGAAATTGAGTGGGAGAGATGGAAGGGAGTCAGCAATCACACACTTCAAATGAAATGTGTGTGTGTGTGTGTGTTGGGGAGGGACTGTAAACACAACAAATCCTTAGACGCTCACATTTACACACACACTCAAATCCCCACAAACACACAGCAGTTTTTCTAAAGCACCAACGAGCCTCCCTCAGGTGTTTATATTTCCAGATATTTCGTCAGCGAGGACTGAAGCTTGTTGACACTCCGGTAAAACTTGGGAGAGTTGTAATGCCAAAGGAATTCAGTATATCATGATGCTGCTAGCCTTTCTTGGTCAATTTTCCAGTTCAGAACATGTAGACACTAAAATCATCCCTGCGTCCTCGTCTGCATGCACGAGAAAACAAAAGCAAAACCAGCGCTACTAGAGGTTGAACTTCACAATCTATCATCAATATTTTTACACAAACAAGCCTTGATTCAATATTATTATATTATTATTATTATTATAATATCAGTATTGTGTTAAAGGACTTGCTAGTAGTAACAAACCTACAGGGAACTCTAGTACAGGGTCTAGTCAAAAGTAGAGTGAATATTGGTGTTAAATTTGAGTGGCCATAAACGACTCCAAATAAATGCTAATGTTCCTTTGTGTCTGCTGGATGTGTGAATATGCAACAGTATGCTCACATGTTTTACCATTAGGTGATGACGAGCTGTCTTCAGCTTGTCTTACTGCCCCCAAGTGGACAAAAAAAACAATTAATGTAGCTTTGTTTGATGCAGCATCATGCCAAAAATTCCAAACTCATGGCTAAGTTAGAGGCGAGTAGACGTTCTATTAATAATAAAAGTGGATATTCAAAAATAAGCACTTAAATTGCACTCAGTCCACGGACAGTAAATCTGAGGACTGTTGAAACTGAGCAATAAGCTACAGTTAGTGTTGGAACACCTGGATTAAATTACAGGTTTAATATGGCCATAATCTTACATAGCTAATTTCCCTTCTAACACCTTATTTTAACTTGTAAAGTCCTGCTCCACAGTACTCTTATTGGATACAGCCTGAACAGTTTCTGCTCTTTAACCAGTGTTTTCACCTAAAATCTATATTTCTTTTCTAAACGCATGTCTATAGCCTGATTGTCAAAATGAGCAAATCAGTCTCTCTATTAAACCCAGATAAATCTCGTGCAGTAATGTACGGGGTGTGTACCTTACATTGAGCATTGTAAAGAGTTAATGGTGCTATATTAAAGAAGCATATTCACTGTAAGATGTATGCAGCTGTCAGCCAGGTAATATAAACAGCAGACAGCATGGAGGGGTACAGGGGGAAAAAAAAGTTCCTGACAAAGCCGGCAAAGTTCGACAATGATGGAGCTCTGACAAGTTACTGCTTGGCAGGCGGGGGAACCTGGAGGCACTAACGGATAAAGATAATAAATCCACCTCATTTTGACACAGAAAAAAACACACACAAACCTAAAGTTGACATGCATAGTAACAAAAATCCAAACTGGCAGGTGAGACAGGGTGAAATGCCTCTCAGCACACCATAGGTGACACTGTTGAACCATGCATGGAGATGACACGGCACAAAACAGAGGAAATAGGAGGAAGAGCATAACCGAGGGAGAGGAAGAAAGAGGAATTGAGAACAGGAATGTGAGAAGGGCATTCAGACTGGAGGAAGAAATCAAATCCAGGCAAAGTTGTTTATTTTCCCACCATCACTTTGTGCATCTTGACTGTCAGAGCTGCCACTGTGTGTGAAAGGCTTGTTTTCTGTGCTGGCACCATTGAAACATCAGTACCAATACTCTTCAGTGGGGGGCAATACAAAGCTGAGTAAGCAGGGGATGAATCCACTCTTCTCATTTTTATACTGGACAGAAAAACAGATTTTAATCTACCATACACTTTTTTTTAATCTACCATACACTTTTTCTCTTTCCTTCCTCCTTAAATATACACCAAAAAATGATTTTGCATTCGAGCAACTTACAGTAACAACAAAATGAACATACTCCACATTGGTGCCAACCTTTCTCAAAAGCACAACAGTTTTATTTGGCTTTATGCAACTTGAAACTTCATAGGTAATATGTCCACTCTCGTCAGTGACCGCTTCGTGTTATTTCTTCATTTTCTTTCCCCATGTCAAATTTATTTTTTATTTTTTTAAACGTGCAATAACTTTACAAAAAAAAAAAACACAAGACAATTTGTGCAATAAAACATTACAAGAAGACATAGGACAATTGGATGGTGATAAAACATACAGCCATTAGGACATAAGACAAGAACAGGAAAAAAAGGACTTCTATGGGTCTGGGAGGTTGAATTTGGCTAATGAGTAATGACAAAGAAAAGAGGGAGAGAGACTCAAAGTAGGGAGGATAATACGGAATTATGGTAACATAGTGATGAAAACAGGATGAGAACTGAGGATGTGGGTGATTTTAAACTTGTGGGGTTTTAAATTGGACAAGTTAGTCCCCTGGCCAGCATGCTGCGGATGGGCCGGGGGTGAACCATAGGGCAGGCACGGGGGGGCAGCAGGGTCCACCCTGGAGGTGTAATCATGTCAGTTTCTAACATTTTCTGTCATTCCATTCAAGGCCAAAGAGCGCATCGTTGCCTAACTACATTAGTTTGTTCACTTACAGGGTAGGTTATAAGTCCTATTCACAACTATGTCTTCCGGATGCATAGAGTTTAGGCGTGATACACTTTAGCAGCCCGAGCTAATGTTACCCAAGATAGCATTACATTTGCCAACACATTGATTAGTCCTCATCCTAAAATCTTTTTTTTCTTTTATGTTTAGAGTGCAAAAAAAGTGTGTAAGCTAAGCAGCCAAACAGGGTCATGTTAAAATGAAATGACAGCCTTACATGTTGCCTTATCATATGTTCATGTCTTGGATCATCAACTGGGGGAGAACTGACTTTTTTGCCTGGGACATGCAGCTTCAATCATTTAGCATGTACTGTATGTAGTTTAAGTGCATAATTAAGACACCGTTTACAGGAGTCATGCTTTTAAAAGAGTCAGCTAGAGACAAATAGCCTATTCAGGTCAAGTTGACTTTCACTGTGTACTAGCATGAACTGAAAACCAATTGCCTGATATGGAATCTAAATGAAGAACTTAAAAACGGCACAATAGAACAGGAAAATATACACGTTTGGTAGTGCAATGGGAAACTATTCCAGTGCAATGTAATCACTTAAACCACAAGAAAGTAATTTTTGTCAGTACTTTTACTGAGAGTGCTACTGCACTGTAGATCTCCTGAACATGGCTGTAATCCCTGGTCCCCTATCCTTCCCCTATACAGATAACAAAATAATACCTGAGATGTGATGTGCTTAGGTGTGCGTTAGAGGATCTGTGGTAAAGATGCTCGTCCTTTTGAAAGAATCCAATTCCTGTATCGTTTTCTCTTTCTATTCCTGGCACTTTTCATAGCTCTGCACCTCTCCTGTTACCGGATCGTATAACCAAAGTCCAAAATGCTCCATTTCTATTTTCAGAGGTACAAATGTCATTGACCTGATGTATGGTGTTTTATTTTGAAACAAAACTTACTATATGGTCTTTGATCCATAAATGTCAGCAAATAACCTTTTGCTCAAGATAATTTTTCGTGTGTCAGTGAAACCTTTGCTTTTCCTATTTTGAAGGATGCCAACTGGCTCCTTGGAAAACAAATAAGCGCGTCTATGAGAACAGCTAATGAAGCACTTCAGAAATTAAACCTCCACTTCTTTCTTCCTGTTTATATTTGGGCCGTCTCTCCCATTAGTCTGCCCTCTACTTTTAAATCTTTCATTGACTTTTGGTCTAAGGAGGTTGTGTCTTTCCCTTCCACTCACAGTTTAAGCTGTTTAAATTTTCATAGGAGTCCTTTCTATCCATTTTCTAAACTGATTCGACAAGAGCACGACGCAGACAAAAACGGGCTGTGTTTTTGAAAATGGGAAAGGAATGTGAGTTGTTCCTGTGGTACACCATAATACATACAGCCACTCATAATGCTGATGTACTGTTAATAATTGTTAATAATTGTGGGTCTACGCACAGTTTCTTCTTCAATTGCTTTCACAATAAAAGCCTCTGACTTTATATTTTGTCCTTTTTTAAACTCTGCTTCAGCTAAATTAATAGTTCAACCACACCATCGCTTTGACAAATTGAGCTGAAAACGTTGTGCTCTTTCATCGCAGTGGGGAGTGATTCCATTTCCAGATCACTACTAGTAAATGATGCGACACCAAAAAATCTAAAGTAATTATAGTAAGCAGCCAAAAGCTATTTAACTACCCCAATAGCACATGTGGGTGGGTGGATGGGGTCTGTTTGGTGAGTTGACGTGAGCGGCTGTGGCAGTCCACAGAGCAGGACTCAGAAGTAGGTCAACCCCATTGACCTGGCTCACACAATCAACATACACTGTGTGTGTGTGTGTATATATAATTCCAATTCTCTCTTAACTCACAGGAGGCAGAACATTAGCCTGGCTAGCAGAACATGGCAAACAAGTGAAATGTTGGAACCAGGCGAAAGAGGGCAAACCATCTGAAGCTTAAGATCATTTCTGCCTTTCAACCTCTATAATGCCACGTTGTCGGACCAAAGAACCCCATATGATCTGCGACCGTGACTTTCAAGATATCATTTGGGCATTTTACCACTACAGCTATTGGCAAATCATCATCTGGAATACCAGGTTTAAACAAACATCACCTACTTTAACAGTCGGGCCACACAGAGAAAGAACCAGTGCTCAATTATTCACATTTTTTGTGAAAGACTGCATCAATTATTGACACTTTTTGTGAATTATAAAACACAACCGTGTTTTTTTTCCTTTTAAAAACTTCCCTTTCTCCATATTTAACGATATCTAAACCTTTCGGCACCTTGTTTACCTCCAATCTGTCGAAGAATTTTAAAGATCCCTCAACCGTTTATGGGATTTGCGATTCAGAAAAAAACCCCACCATAATCTGCTTTCATAGCAGCAGCGGGTAGCGCGCAATGAGAGATTAACCCTCGACCTCGCAGAGTCGGCGAGAACACGTTGTCTTTTCAGGGTCATGCTTTCTGTGCCAAGGTCGATTCAAATAGATTTTTATTTCCCATAAAAAGGATTTCTTCATCCTTCATACGCTGTATAGATGCAGCCATGCAGAAAGCGTGCTAATATGCTCCACCCCAGCCATGTGAAGCAAAGTCCAAATATTATTCTACAGCGTTTCCTTGCAAATTATTTGTCTTGGGCACAGCTTGTAGGAAGTATGTGATAAATCTTGCAGCGCAAGCGCTCGGAGAAATTCATTTGATGTAGTCCACAGCACACTAGCTCGTAGGTGAAGGTGCTGAAAGACCAATTAGGACAGAGGAAGAAAAAGCATACTTTGGTGATGAACATGCCCGGAGGTAAAGCTAAAGAAGTCCAAACTCCTCTTTTAGACTGGCAATAAAAAGCTTGGAGCTTTCAGATGTCAAATTCAAGGGAGAATTAGTTTTCAGAATCTTTCTTATCTCCTCACATCCCTTCTTCTCAGCTTCCTCTCCTCTACACACACACACACACACACACACACACACACACACACACACACACACACACACACACACACACACACACACACACACAATCACACACTCTTTGTGTGATTCCAGACGACTTGCCATGTTGATCCCTAATCCGCTTCCTACCACACTAGCTGTGACCAATCACGGCCTTTTATGTTACAAAGCCGGCAGTCACACCTAACAGCATTGGCTGGTCGTAGTCTGGGATGCCGAGGCTATTAGTGATTACGATAAAGGGTGATGTGTGTGGGGGTGTGGGTGGTAGGGTCTGTCTAGATAATTGCGTGTGTGACCCAGATTGCGTATAGTGCAGTGAAATATTTGGGGGCCAGAGATTATACAGTACGGGACAAAAACAAGCCCGGGTGAAGTATCTTCACACCCGTGACACACACACACACACACACACACACACACACACAGTGACGGGAATATTAGATGGAAGAAAAATGCCAGTTACTGTCAGATACTGAAAGCCAGACATGATGCATTTCAAGGTTACATCTGTTTCATTGTTCTGCCTCTTCTTTTTTAGCAAAATCCCACCCGAGTATTTGGTTTATTGCTTACTCACATGGCTTCATTTAATCTTGTTGGGATGGCAAAATAGATACAGAGTGCTGCCTTGGATGATGTATTATTAACTAATGAGCACACATATACTAAATTTCCTTTTAGACACTACACGTTTAGTTAATGCTTCCCTTCATGATCACAATTATTCTATAATGCATTAGTGTTTCCTCAAAATATGTGCTTAGGATCCCCTGGCAGAGATGAAAGTGATTAAATAGGGGTTATTCCCCAAAGTACTAAATTATGATCGCAACTTTGATTGGATAATGAAATGTTTTCAGCATGAAAGCGGCCCCAGAGAGCTGGCAGATGAGGTAAGCTAGTTAATGCATGTATGAACAGAGCACTAACGAGATAAATAGGAAGCATGCAGCATCTGCATGGCTCAAACAGTGTAGCTGCAAAGTCATGTGTTATGTGACAGAGGCAGACTTTCTCATTTGAAGTGAACTATTCCTATATTTGTCTTGATTCTAGTGCAGCAATGTGTTTCAAGATGCTCTCTTCTAGAACATGTGTGAAATAAGATGATTTTATGGAAAACAGGTTGACATATTGTCAGATTATTTTATGTTTTTGAAGAAAATAGAGATTTTAGGTCTCTCAGGACATAAATGACTTGATAAGAGTTGGCTTGGAGTTCTATTTCCTCAAGAAACCTGTTTCTTTGCACATGTGGCCTCAGTTTAACCTGAGCATGCCTACAATGACCCTGCTTCATAGAGCACCTTGTGTGTCACAACACCCAACATATGGACAGCATTGGAATATGCTTACAATTACACATGCTTTTGAAGCGTGCATTTTTTGGAGAATGAATGATGACATTTCAGAGCAAAGTGAGACTTGACATGATCAGTGTTTACATTGAATCCGAAGGGAAGGAATGTAAAACAAAAAACATGATATTGAATTCCAGAGGCCCCTCACGTGGCAGATATTCCAAAATGATGTGATCTGACTTTTTAAGATCTACCGGCCAGCAGCAGAATAACCAAAACCCCTGGCGCATATCAAATGGCTGCGACAAATCTTCAGACTCCCAATCTGGAGAGGAAAATAACTAAAGCGGCGGTGTGTCTGTCACCTGTGAAAGGTTGTTTATCTGAGAGCGCTCTCAAAGAATTTAGAGATTATTTTGCTTCTGGAGGATTAAACTGTAGGTCACGTTTTTGTCAAAGGCTTCAAAGGATGCAAGATTTGGTTTGGTTTTGAGGACATTTTTACATGCAGTGCACTGAGTTCTGCAAGAAAGTTAATGAGACTCAGAATAACTGTGGTGTAGTTTGAAATATGATGCACAATGAGCACTAATGCAAAACCATATATTAAGTGTATTGCAAATTATACCAGAAACCAGTGTTGGAGCCTTTTTTGCTGGAGCAAGCATTTAATAAAGCAAAATCTGGTGTTTTTAAATTGGCATGCAGCGCAAACTGGACGAATATATATATATATATATATATATATATATATATATATATATATATATATATATATATATCTCACAGAAAGTTCCACTCCATTACAGACAGAATACCAGCTGAGATCAGTTGAATTGTTTTTTTTTAACCAGGGCAGCAGTGTTCAGATTACAGTATCTGCTTACATAATTGCAAAAGTGTTCTCGACTGTCCTGATCTTTAATGCAATATCTACATTGCCCATTATCAGCAACCATTCATCCAATGTTCCAAAGGCACGTTCTGTTTACTAATATGATTTTAAAAGGCTAACTGAGAAAACATTGGAGAACCCTTTTGCAATTATGTAAGCACATAATGTAAAAAGAAAACTGCTGCCCTTGTTAAAGAAACATGATGATCTCAGCTGGACTTTTCTGTCCATAATGGAATGGAAATGTGTGACCCCAAACTTTTGTGTGTGTGTGTGTGTGGGGGGGTTCAAAAGTTAAGTTTTGGGCAATACCACACTTGAAATGTGTAAGGCAGCCTGCTGTAGAGGCTTCTGTTTAAGGAACCACTTATCCTCTCCACAGGACTGCACAAGCTGAACGCACTAGGGTGAATGAAATGAACTGAACTGGAGTGGAAATAGGGGGGAGGATGAGTGAAAAAAGTATTCCAGTCTGTCTTTGTCCTTTTTTTTTTTTTTCTTTTTTGAAGGATGTTTAGATAGCAATTAGCAGTTTTCCCCTCAAGCATCTAAAGTGGGAGACACTTTGAAGATCAAATTAACCAATTAGAGAGAGATAAGGGTCTATTGCATTACACCCTCCCCATTTTATCATGTAAGCTACACACTGGTGAGATAACAGGATATTTAGGGGGCAATATAGGTGGCTACTGCTATCAGCAACAACGTTTTTTTTTCCTTGTGATTTAAAGCAACAACACTCCAAGCAAAAAGAGTGCACCTTTCCCTCCTACCAAGTCTAAACAAACTGACAGATGTGCCTCACGCAGGAAATGAAATGGCAATACCGCCTTCGCTATATTTGTCTACGTGGTTCCCACAGTCTTCTTCAGGTGGAAAAAACAAACACAGAAGGATCTGAGAGCTAAGATGCTTTTCTCAAGCCCGCCTAGGCTGACAATGCCGCAGAAACATGTCAGGGGGGGGGGGGCAGGAAAAGAAACTGCAACAATACTATTGTTGCTATATCGGTCGGCATCGTGACAACTACAAACCAAACAGACAAAGCTGTTTTGTACTTCCTAGTCTCTATTTGTCAAAGCAAATGTGGGATATGGCAAACTTTTATGGACTGAAAGTTTTTATGGATACATTTGAGTTTTTTTTTTATTTTTTTTTTTTATAGAGCAAATCACTATATATGTTCTACACAGTCACTGTAATGTAGGTCAAATCTCATAGTATTCTACACGCCTTTTCAAAGGTTTAGTACAAAAAATGTGCATTATTGGGAGTTAAATCTAAGAAAGCTGCCACCAAAGTTGCACATGCTTCTATTTAATGCATTGGCTTTTCTTTGGTCAAAGTTGCACCTATCATTCCTTAGTGTAGTACTTTAAACTGCAGTTACAGTATAGCAGACTTTGCTCCTTAAGTTTCCCATTTTTGCGCAGATCAAACACTGAACCTGGATTTCCTTGATCCCTGTGACCCGTAGCAGGTGAGAAGGCTCAGTAGTAGCATTGAGCCTGTGGCAGCCAGCTGTCGCACACAAACCCATACACACACGCTTCGGCACCCATGAGACACATGCACCCTAACACACACACGCACATTCTCAGATACTGTTAACACGCCTCAGCACACAGGAGATGCTATGAAATTGAATAACCTGACCTCTGGGAGGATTCAGTAAAACACACAGTTGTACATGACAAATAACATGCAGTGTGTATAGCATGCACTGATGTGGATGTATAATCTGTGTATAAAGGTGTTTTGCATTCAAGTAAACAGACATCATTTAGAAAAAAGTGCCATCCAGCTAAATGTGTCCTCTCCCCTCGAACTGTTAGATTTCCTCCTTTTTAAGTGTAAGAAAGACCATTCAGGACCTTTTTTTTTTTTTTTAAGCCATTTTTCACACACACTCACACAGCGCTCAAGTACACACACATTTTAAGCATCCCTTAAGGCACTGTCTCCTGTCTTTATGTATCATGGGCTTTTAGCAACCACCAAAACACAGAGGCTCTTTGAAATTGGGTCACACAAAACAGACTCTCACATGCGACGTCACTCCACCCACCCACCCCCCCTCCCCCCCCCCCCCCCACACACACACACACACACACACACACACACACACACACACACACATATACAAACACATACAATTTAACAAGTTTTTTTGGGTCAATATTCAAATGTGTCACAGTCGATACCTGTGAAACCTCTTAAGAATCAGATTCAAATTTCACAAGAATATAACCATTTCACAAAATCTGTAGTTGATGGCATGTTTTAGGGGCTAAACATGGAGAATAAAACACAAAATTAAAGTTTTTGTAAAGCTGACTCAGAACTCAAAGACGGATGCATTTAAAGCAATCCGGAATAAACAACTCACTCATAATCATTTACACCACATAGTAAAAACAGACACCTTGTTGTAAATGTGAATTCAGCAACTGTTTCTGCTGAAGTTTCTTCTAAACCATGATACACATGGCTCCACAGCACTCATTGGCTGAGTCCCGAACCCACTGCTCTATCATTATCATTCCAGTAATGCTGGCACTCAAACGCTTCCACTCCTCATTTCCACTGAGAATACAATCTGTGCTGAGATGGAGGGTGAAACCATGCGGGAATCCCCCAGGGACTCGCAGACTTAAGTAAACTAAGAGGAACGCAAACTCGCACAGTCAGGCCCCTTACAATAGTCTGAATAAGAAAACAAAGCAAGCTCCTCCACTCCTCTTACCTTCCACATGATTAAAATCCCATCATCCACAAACAAAGTGAAAAAGAGGAAGAGAGAGAGAGAGAGGTAGGGAGAGAGTGGAGGCTATCTTTGGCTCTCTCTCTCCTCTGTGGGACGCGCTAACAGCAGCAGAAGCGGTGGCGGCATGCAGCGAACTTGGGAGTCAGTGAGGATGTGGATAAGTCTCCGTGGCTGTGTCATCACCTCTCATGACATGTTTCCTCCCCTCCCTGTGTAAGCCTTTCCATCCTGACCCGGCAGAGAGAGAGAGAGAGAGAGAGAGAGAGAGCAGGGGACAAACTAGTGCACCGCCCTCCTCTCTATCTCCCCTCCCCTCCTCTTCCTCTCCGTCCATCCCTCCCTCCCTCTCTGTTACCCTGTATTCAAATCTGCCAGTGGGCTGCCCTGCCTCTAAGTAGGCCAATCACTGAACCACTGGGGGTGGAGTCTGGGCCAGCTGTGTGCAAGTGTGAGTTTGCAGTCAGATGGGTCACATAGAAGATCTGTGTGTTTGTGTGCATGTGTACTTGTTCTTGCGCATATGCTCGCTTGCATGCAAACTCGTATGTGGACATGTGTATAGTACACATGCAGGCAGTCCAAAGCCAAGTTACATCTTGCATTGAAGTAAAAGGATCTTTCCATCTTTTTACCATTTGTTCTCAAATCTGGTGTTCAATTAATAGCCAAGTTGTGTCTTGTGCCCAGCACGAACAAATAAAGTCACGCCAGTCCCCAAAAGTGCAGTCACATTAAACGTACGTCCTGCAAGTATTTGCTCTGTCTCCCATTCACTTCAATTGAAGACTGTATGACAAATTCAAGCATGCATTTCCTTTTTGGGTGCAATCTCCTTTTGTTGAAACTTTCCCCCGCGGTTGCACAGCATCGCTCTTTTGTAATCGCTCTGCTCAGTATTCATTACCCACATTGGAACCGTGTCACCCATTTTCAGGGCTGAGCGTGGGACAATTTAATTAAATGGAAGGTTCGTAAACAAATGGCTTATGTGATGACAACTTTAAAGGCTGTGTAAAAACAACCATTTAGGGTGTTGAAATGACCAGAGGCCTGTACTACGAAGCAAGATTTGGTGTTAACGAGGTAACTTCAGGTTCAACCCAGGGTTTTGTGTATGACGACAGTGGATCACTTGTTACCGGGTTAAATCGCCGTGGTAACTTATGCTGAACACCTAACCTGG
This sequence comes from Gymnocephalus cernua, assembly GCA_023631565.1. Classification (NCBI taxonomy): domain Eukaryota; kingdom Metazoa; phylum Chordata; class Actinopteri; order Perciformes; family Percidae; genus Gymnocephalus; species Gymnocephalus cernua. The sequence goes on along the minus strand of CM042448.1, from coordinate 16,288,921 downwards.
TTGGGAGCAGGTTATGTTGTTGATTAGAGATCAACCGGTGTAAAAGCACCGCCTACTAACCAATCAATTTTGTAAAGTCTATTTGTCGGCTTCTTGAGCCGTGTGTTGACAAACATCGGTTTGAATTATGATTTTTATATTTTTTAATTTTCTCTCACGATCGCTTACCACTGCCAGGGTTGCAACTGAAATAAAAGGCTAAAGCAACGACAGTTTATGGAAAGCACAAGTGTAATTATGGTCAGATCTTGTGCCTGACTGATGGGGAAGTGATACTGATAAGCGTTGTGATTTAGGCATTTACAGCGTCGGCTATTTTTTTGCCAGCTCTCCTTCCTGTTTTAGGAAGCAGCGACTGTATTGCGGTTTGCCTGTAAAACCGTGTCTGTGTTCCTCATATTTATGTAGAATTATAGTTTGCTCTTATGTAAAATATGCGGCTCTGGTAGATGTTTGTGATTGGTCACGCTGTGCATACACCGCCTCTTTTATGTGAACACGCTCGTCGCCGGATTGGGAAACCCTGGGTTGATTGAAATAGTTGATAACCACCGTCGTGACACAGCTTATGCGGGACCGCGGTTGTTAGGTTTGGTGAAGGAGGGTAAAAGAAATAAATCCAGGGCATGTTGACCCTGCTTCATAGTACTTGCCTCTGCGCTCTCACAGCTCACATGGTTAATTTAGCATAATGCACCAACTCACTCAATACAAAAACATGGTCATGTCATAGCCTACTCATCACACTTAATTCCAATAATTTCTACTTAGTTTTTTTTATTATTATTATTGCAGATGTTTCACATTAAAAGCATACAAAGAATGGGAGTGTGGCTGCTATAAGATTTTTTATTTAAAACGTATGACAGAATGTTGCATTCATGTTTTATTGGAGTTATTGTAATTACTGGTTGCGGACTACATACAAGTTGTATTTACAACCAAGAAACTTGTTTTAAAGCTGAAATGCATCTGACTGGGAATCTTTGCCGTCCATGTCACATGACATGAACACGGAAAGAACACCAATTAGACAAAAAAACAGCAAAGTAGAACTGATTGCAATTAACAAGTGAGTGAAAACAGCCTTTCTGTTGGAGAAACTCAAAGCAAAGATGTAGTAGCTCTGAGTCGTAGTCGTACTGATGGAGTAAGTGCTTTGGAACTGTTATTTACTAATTAAAAACGTTCATCTGTCTCCACTTCTGCATCCATGATACGTCCTCAGCGGCAACTTAACCTTTGTACTGTAATTTTTAATGTCTCCCGGCTGTCGCTACCTTGAAACTTCAGCTGTTTTGGCTGCTACTCATAAAAAACACCCCCCACCCCCCCATTTTTATGCGTCCCAAAGGGAAAGAAGCTTAAATTAATCTCGAGTCAGTCATTTACTCTCCCACACAAGGCAAGCTGCCCCACCAAAACTGCAATCTTTGATCAGAAATCCTTAGCAGGCACCAGCCGTCCCGTTGCATACCTCCCAGTCATGTCTTATTCACTGTGGCTGGTGCTCTTAGTCCTGCCAATTCTACATAACCGAAAGAGAGAAAAAAAAGAATCATCAGCCCTAAACATTTTTTCAGAACTTTACAGTCCATGTGATGTGAAAGCTTTAAGCCTGCTGCTCAATGGTTGCTATATCCCAAATAATCCCTAACATTTTGCCCTAGGGGAGTGAGTCCTGTTGAAAGTGTAGGACATGGTTCTTACTTCACAAAGAGCTATGGGTTTAATTCCTTCCTGTATCCAGGACTGCATGATCCTAGAGCCCGAAATGGCCTTTTGGCCCAAAATTAAGTTTTGTGCATCAAATGGAATGGTTTGTTTGGGTCTGATAAGTTCCAGAAAGCGTGTCCAAAATTGAATGCACCACTGAAAAGCCAAGCCCTGACAGACATTTCAATTAGATAAAGTGTTTTGGAATTCCTGTAAGGTCAGTTTCAGGAATTTTCAGTTTCTTTCACCACTTTGACTCTAATATCTCAAATGGATGTTGTTTAGTGAATTCAGTGAAGAGTTTTGACACAACCATCTTCCCTGAAGTTAAAAAAATTCACAAATTTCAATGATCATGCAGGTATGTTATACCTAAACAAACAAAACAATGCCATAATGTGCTACATGGCCATTAGCAGGGGTGTAGATGGCATGTTTCATGTACAGCTTTTTCGTGGTGGATGGTTAGTACCCTGTGTGTGTCCATGTACAGTATTTGGATGTGTGTGCTGTTGTGGGGATTGTGGCTGTGTGTGTTTCTGGCGGTTGGAGTGGGATCATTCGGGGTGAGGCGGCTCCTTAAGAATGCTTCTCTGGAAAAGGACAGGGAAAGAGTTTCCATCTGGGGTCAGTTCCTGGCAAGAGCAAGACCGCTAACTTTCTCAACACTCTACTAGTCCCCCAAGACATGAAGTGTTCCCTCACCCCAGCAAGAAGGAAAATATAGGCACATACATAGTTAGTGCATTGACGTCAATGTAGACATATATTATTTATTTTCAGTTCATACTACTGAGAATGAATATGTTGAATATGTATGTTGCTGCGTTGTGAAATCAGAATGTATGTCTGAAGGTCACACTTTCAAGCATGTGAGTAATACTCGTCATTTTCACTTACAAATTAGCTACCAGTAGATAGATACAATTTCATATGGCTTAAAATGGAAAAGGAAATAATTAACGTTTTACCCAAAAACCCTTTCACATTCTTTGAAAGTGATCTCTTCCCCTCATCTCTTTCGAAGCCATCCAAACTACAACATCTCGATAGAGCTTATAATTATAGACCACTAAAAGGCTGAATTTATGAACATAATACTAAGTAACCAACTAAACTATGAAGGCACATCTCCATACCTGCTCTGAATGGCCACACTCAAAGTTGCAGTGAAAAGCTGCCCGTCACAGAGGGGCAAGGTTACCATTTATTAAACATGGAGATAATGGCACGCACGTTTAGAGAGATCCTATAACCCTGCTTAATTTCTCACCTCCACAGAACTGGCCAGTCAATGCATAAGGGGGGGCAAATGTTGGATACAGAAATTGCTGAACACAGTCCCTCCGATTCCGATGTCAGAAAGATGTGGCAACAGACTCTGTCTCACCCTCCAACAAGCTCTACTGTTGTTGCCTTAAGTCAGCGTTTTAATGCAAAAATATGGCGGCCATAAGAGCGCTGCGACTATAGAAATCACATGCAAATAAAGCTCAACACATTGCAAGATTGTGTTTTGTATGTGGACCACCGTAAAATAGTCAGTTTTAGTATTTTGTTCAGAGTTTAACCTTCAGGGAGGCCGTTGTGGAGAATACAGGCTCAACTTATCTTATTTCATTGATGCCAGAATGTAGATAGAGATACTGCACAGTCTGCAAGTTATTTTGTTTTTTCCCCATTTGGAAGTTATCCAACAGCACTCTTCAGAATTAAAGGACACAGACACAAGGCCTCTTCATTCATTCAAGTCTCTCAGCCGAGGAAGTAGCTGAAGCTTTGTCAAGCGTCCTCTACCTCAAAGTCGAGTTTTTCACCTTGAACTATATGTTCCTGTCTTGCCCCTGGTGATATTGCGATTGTGCTCCAAATGACATTGTGCAAGTAGAGATGGGGGTATTGAGTTCAGAATCCTTATTTGACACGCACAATGGACATGCTATCTTTTAAGATTTCTGCACAGAAATATAGCCAAAAGAGATGATGACACTGTGGTTTTGTTTTGCTCTTAAGAAACTATCCCACGAGGTTTTTGTGTATGTAATGCAGTTATTTTGGATATTTAGATTTTACTCAGGTTTTATTGTCACTTTTCAATGGCACCGAAGAAATCAAGCAAGGAGAAGATAAAAGATGCTGTGACATTAAAGCTAGTAAAACCTCTTTTAAACATGTTTTTTTTTTTATTGTTTGCTTTATACCTTAGCTCCTACATTTATTTATGAAACGTAGGGGGGCAACTTCTCTTGCCCTTTTATTTTCCAACCTTTCCCTGACAGCTCTTTGAATTTAGGAAAGCTGGCTTTTACTGAGTTTAGAGAGGGCTCATTTTTAACAACCAGGAATGCGCGGAATGCGGTGTAGACTGTCTCCTCTCTCGGGGTGAGACCATTACGGGGATAAAGCACGACAAGGTCGCGACCAAGACCTTTGCAGAGGGCACCGACGCTGTGGGTAGTCCGGGATTTGCAGGATTTACATCACACATATGTGCAGATGGACACGTGACCACAACACTTAAATGGGTCTCAATCTATGCAAAATCGGCATCCTTCTATCCAAACGGCCACATATTTTACAGTAAAACAACCATGAGCTCCATCAGCATATTATCTTCCAGAGGCATCTTTATGACTTAGATATACAGTGTCTTGAAACCATCCCTAGTCACTGATCACTATCTTGGACAGTACATTAGATATACAGTCATATCGCATGACTCATGAGAGGCTGGGAGGTGTTCTGTAGAGCGGACATACGTGTGGCGCTGAGTGTGGTCGGGTCTCACCCCGGCCCTTAAGAAGTTGTGTGAAATTGTGACCTTTTTGTGAAGCGATTCACAGCTAAGGCCCCTTTTTGGAAAAAATGCCAAACACATTTCCCCTCAAACTGACCTCCGGCCTTCTAAGTGAGTTCACATGCGGGCAGTAAAGCGCTGGCTTTAATCAGCGAGGGGAAGATGTACAGCTGGTACTAGGCGAGCACATACAGCAAAGAAGGAAAGAAGTGTTTTGTGTATAGTTGAGGAGATTCTGTTGTTGAGTCTGGGAGGTATCTGTCTCTGTCAAGTGACATCTGTGAATGAACCGATCTAATCACAGAGAAACTAATACAAGGCCCCTGAAAACAGATTTTAAGATGGGAGGGGGAGCAAGGCAGACAGACAGATTAAGAGATATGGAGGAAGAGGGATGAGGAGAGTGAGAGAGATAAAGAAGTCTAGGTAATAAACCGTAAATGTAGCTGCACTATTTTCTCTTAAATATGCAGTGTAGTTGTAAATCATTAGGGCACTGAACATTGAAAACAGTCTGTATAGAATCAACTAGGAGTATCTTTATTTTGTAGTTTGGGTGAACTGACCCTTTTTAATTATGCCCACTGAGAGTAGTTGAGACTACTCATTATCGTTGATGATTCAATACTTGAAAAACAGGGATTGTGAGGAGTGTGTGTGCAATCATGTCCATCTGTGTATGTAAACTGCCAGAAACATTCCCTCCGGTGCTTCAAAAGCTTACAGGCCGTAAGATTCTTTTTAAAAAAGGACACAGAGCATTGCGCACATTACTTCAAATGCCATAGTGAGTCAGGGAATCATACCGGTCAGCCGATCAACAGAAATATTTAGATTCACTCCTGTTTGTGAATATGTAACAAGGAACATGAGGCAACTGAGATCACAGTGAGTAATAAAACAAACTCTGAATCAACAGTAGTCGTCAACATCTTTACCCTGCCTGCTCCTTTTGACCATGACATCAAAGTGGATGCGATTTAAAAACCTCATCATCCAGGACATAAAGCAAGAAAGGGCGTTCTTTGTCAGATTTTAGATCAAATTCAGAGCATCCAGTAGCGATTTTGTACATTATGCATGCACACAAACACACACATCTAGATCCGTTGCCTGAATCTGGCGCATTCACCAGCAGCAATGGCTTATGGGCATTCTCTGTCACACCGAAGAAATTCAGTGCGACATCATCAATGCAAATAGACCCATACACAGTCAAGCACACTTAAATGCCCAAAAGCACATACACAAATCCATGCACGCAAGGGCACACATACTGGAAAAACATACACACAGATGGACATGCACAGATATATACTATATATATATATATATATATATATATATATATATATATATATATATATATATATATATATATATATATATATATATATATATATATATATATATATATATATATATATATATATATATATATATATATATATATATATATGGGTGTCAGGCAGCATCATCATTAGCTGTCAGCAGGCCTAAAACTGTGTCCTAAAACTGTCACGGAAGAGTCACGTCCTAGCTGCTCACCCTGGACATGAACCAACACCAGCTGGCACACCATGACAACTCGACATAATCCCCAAGAAGACTCCAAATCATCACTTGTTATAAGAAAACTGCTTTTAAGAGTTAACAAAAGCCTGCTAGCTCTCTGTAGCTTTCAACTGCATCTCACGCTCTTCCTCATCAGCGATTGGAACTGACTGAGGTGTCACGTTTGGAACATTAATAGCAAGTGGTTGTAGAAAAACTTTATTTCTTAAAGTAAGATATCTGATTTTCTTTTTTTTTTTTCATTTTGGTGTGGGTGCCCATACTACAGTACCATACGAGCAGATACCAAGACCTACTAATCATTGTATTCTCCTGACCTGTCTGCCATTTGTAAAGGGTCCAAACAATGCTAAAGCTCAGTATTAAGGTCAACAAAGCCGATGACCCGATTGCGATATGCAGTGAAGCATCAAAATCGTAGACTTTATAAAATAGTGGGAGCAATGGCATCAATAACATTTGTAATTTTAAAATTGAAATTATCTACAAGCTCATTGACTGAGACCCCAGAGAGGGCGGGTGTGGAGGAGAAAAGCTGAATGAATGTTTCACTGGTGTTTTCAGTGATATACCATTTTCTGATTACCTTAGTTTGGACACTTTTGGGCACTTAGTGCCGTTAAAGAAAAGAATGAATGAATGATCAGAGAGCAACGTCAGTCACCACAACCTTGGAAATGTTCAAACCCTCATTCCCACATGTGTTCACCTCCACAGTTACTTCTAACCGTTGAATTTTGGTTTCCAGAACAGCAATCTTCTGAAGGAGTTTGTAGTAGTCATCGACGGAGAAGGGAGGCATCTTGCTGCTAATTAGCTTTAGCTAAGTATCACGTTTCCAGTCACTGCAGTACAGTGATTTATAAGTATCCAAGAGCCGCTGCTCATAGTTTCTCTCAGAGGAAAAGCAAGATTATCAGCAGAAATATGCAAGCAGAGGCAGGAGCAAGCAGCAAAGCGTCTGCACTGTAAGAAGCAGGAAGTCACCCATTGGTTTCTGAAGAGCCAAAATTAAGCTCAAAACCTGACATCACCTAACTCGCCTCCTGTGATGGCAGCTAACTTTCACTCAAAGCAGCACACCCTTAATATAATTTGAATGGGTGAGTTATAAAAAAAATTAACCCACATATAGTTGTCATGAAGGGTGAAATTAGCTATAGAGGCCAAAACTGCTTTTGCACCAGCCTGTATACATGTTTATTTCTGCTGTAAAGTTGGGCATATTAACATGGGGATCTATAAGGATTGACTCGCTTTTGAAAGCAGCCTCAAATGGCCATTGGAGGAACTGCAGTTTTTGCCACTTCCACGTTGGCTTAATACATTTTGTAATTAAAGCTATTTTTATTTTTAAGTGCAAAAGTGGTGAGATTATTTGACCTGCTTTACCATTACCTATCCCAATCAATCAATATCTAGATTACATTCTCGCAGGTTTAATTAACACAATGCAGTTGCACATCCGCTGCATGTCATAAGTCACTGGATGCCATGCACCATGTGAGTAGCATCAACAGGCTCTCAGGCGGTCACTGTCACACACGGCTGAGTCTTCAAGCTAATGTGCTATTTCAGGCGTAACCACATTATCTATTAAAATTCTCACACGGAGTAAAGTGCAGTATAGCTGCCTTGTTGTATTGAGTGAAATAAGGGTGCGATGAGCCATAGAAAATTCTCTTCACTTCTCTTCCTTTGAGCCCGGGGTAAAAGCAAATCTAATGTGAAATATATGTGGAGTTCACGGGAGAAAGGAAGATCATTATGTCCTCATATTCTCCTGTGAAGTACAGTCAAACTGCTGTCCTCATTATGTTCAATGTGAAGCCCTCCAATTAGTACATGAACTTATCTCTCCACAATGCTCTGCTTGTATTTCACACCCAATCACTTCACCATTTGTCCCAGGAAGTTGTATAACTCCTCATTCAGTCACGCAAGCTCATTTATAAAGGACAGCAAACATCATTAGCTGGTGAACAAGCATTGCCATTCAGTATAATCACAGTCCTAATAAAAAAAGAGAGAAAATCTGAAGTGCTTTACCCTGAACTGGTATAAAAGCTCAAGTAGAATTAATGTGGTAATTAACAAGGCCATGAAATGACCTGATAGGCCAACTGGAAATTGGCATCACATAGCAGCACTAGTGACCTTTCAGCTGAATGTCTCCAATCCAGTGCCAATGATTCAATCAGCCGAGCCTGAAACTGCTCCAGCTGGGACACATTGCGGGCACAAACATGCATTGATAATACCGTACCACAGTTTGGGCAGCGCAACTCTGTCATTTGGAGCTACGGAGGAGGTAATAGGAAACACTATGTGAGGATGTTTGAAAAGCAAGTTGTTATTTTAAAGTCATATACTGCTGCTTTAGATAAGCCTTCCCACAGTGAAAAAAAATTGACTTTTTCCCAGGTGTGCCAAATGACAGCGTGAAGCTTGAATAAGTTATAAGTGAAAGTCAGTCTCTCCGACCTCCCCTGTTCTTGTCCCCTGCAGTGTGTGTGTGTGTGTGTGTGTGTAATGTAATGCAATGTATTGTATTATAGTCCACCTGGCAGTGAGAAAATATTCTGATTTATGGGCCTGCCATCACTTGTGACAGGGAGAGTGCACACTCACTCACACATATATAAAAAGTAGGAAGTGGGAACATCTCACTTTGCTTACAGTGAATATAAAAAGCTTATATCATCTGTGGCCATGGGAAGAATCAGAGGTTAGCTATCGATGCAGATGACTATGAAAGAAGAATCGAAAGTCAGAATATTAATCAAAGGACATGAATTTTGTATGAAGATGGGGAGGTGGCTTAGTACAGTGTGATGGCAGTGTGACTACAGTATAAGACAGCCATGAATTATAAATGGAATAAATGATTGGTCTCAGTTGGATCATTAATGGTTTGAATTGTTAATCAAGTCTATTGGGCTTAGCTGTGATTTGAATAAAGCATCTATTTTAGTAGTTTACTTAAAGCCATCCGTGATCCAAATGTAAATAAAGGGGTTGTTTTCAAATCAAAACCCAAGATTGGAACCTGCGATCACTCTCAAATTGGTAAAGTTACTTCTCATTAAATGAAGTTTGTGGATATCAAGATTGGCTAGTGCATATATCATCAAACACTCTTTAAAGAAGCTCAATGATTTTTTATTTGTATTACTCATACCCCTTCATCTGAGTATTTGAATGACAGAAGTAGGGCAGGCAGCTATCAATGTCCCTATTTGATAAATGATGATTGATTGCAAGGCAATGAAAATCATCTTCACGACCATACTGCAGGAATAGCAGCAGGGTTCGCATACCGACTCCTACATGTCATTACTCACAAATAGAATTTAAAAGAAACAAATGTAGGAGGTTCAAGAGGCTGATGCAAATATCTATGTCACTTCTAATGCAGTATTTAGACAGGCAGACAGCAAGGCACACACAGGTAGATGTGCTGGCCTTCAGAGGTGCATCCCAGGGGACAATGCTTCTCAAAGTGAATGACATTGGCTTCCAACATGGTCACTTGCCTTCTCCACATGTCTTGTTTCAAGATTGAGCTTGAGCTGTCCCCTCAGGCTGAGCCATCACCTCGTCTCTATTCTTCTAACATCAACACAGATAAATACTGCCTACCCCATACACACACACACACGCTCGCACACGCATTGACCTCAGAGATTGTTCAATAAACCACCCACAGCACTTTTCAAAAGCTAGGAAAGAGTCATTGTGTATTAAGCCCATGCCTCAATCTACTCAGTAACAGAAGTCAGAATAATGTCTATACATTCTTAAGGAAGTAGATATTTGTTGGTTGCACCCCGATTTTGCCGTTGAAACATAATTTGTGTTGCTTTTGCAGTTCAGATGGCACTTACAGTAAATAGTTGAATTATCCCTCAAAATAATTAAATGAAAGCTCCCTTTAGCACTGCATTTGTATACAATTTTCCAAAACAGTGTGGTTTCTAAGTGACTGTGATCCTGTTGACTAGACACATTCCCTCTGGGTTTTTTCTCCAAACTGATGTGGACCAAAAGTGATCAAATCTCCAGTAAACATCTATTAGACTGCTTTGCTGTGTTCAGACAGCACGCAAATCCAGTTTTTTTAGAACCGGTCATAAAGGCTGGCTTGTGCACTTTGTATTTTACAAGCCTCCACATTGGATTTATGTTTGGACAATATACTATTTTGCTGCCATTATTATATTGGTTGTCTTGCTAATAATATTTGTACATGCTGACTAAGATTGTGTTTTCTGGGTGCGCCACAATATTAAAAATTTGTTTGGGATTTAATGGTGGCAATGCTGTGAGGTGGCACGAAACATCTTTTGTCTCCATTCCGTTGACAGCTATAGTCTATATATAGCCTAATATATAGCCTAATACAGCCTCATTTTTCTTGTCTTGTTGTTTTAGACGGATCAGATTTTTATTTTCTCTCAGTGGAGGTGAACAAGTCAAAGCACAGCTTGAATTTTTGTTGTCACCCCAACATTCATAGCTGTAATGAATGAGAGCGTGCTGGTATGCTTTCAGGTTTTGGTTACAAATCGCAATGCTGCATCTGGAAAAACCTGCTCCCCATAATTAGAAAGCAACCTTTCCTGGAATTACATGGGGCATCATGATGTAATATTATGATAGTAATAAAAGTGCTCATTTCTAGCCACATTTGTAACGTAGAACTCCACTTTTCCAGCTCTGGGAACAGCTCTCCCAACACTGTTCTCCCAGTTTATGAATTCTCCACGAGGACACATCGATCCACTTTTGCTTGTAGGCCAGACATTGACAGGCAGCAGTATGCACACCGAGCTGCAGCGTTAATCAATGGCATACTAAGCTGCACAGGCACTGACTTTTGAACTAGATGAGACACATAGTGTCAGCTATTATGATGTTGAGAATGATCTTGCTCAAATTACCTTCTTTTGGCATTTAGGAGGCATTTTCTATTGTATTCTCTTCTGTTGATAATCACTTTTCAGGTTCTGTTGACTTCAACAGCTATGAAAATGATCAATCAGTCAAATCAGTCTTTCTCTTAATGGCAATACTCCAGACACCACTGACCATTCATTCATTCATTCATTCATTGTATTTACCTTACAGTACTCAGAGTCATACAGGACAGCCTCATATTGCATGTCTAACAAATGGGCAAAGACATTGAGACCTGTGTATACTGCATTTTGACAGAACTTGAAAAATAATAATTGATCAAAGCACCAGTTTCACAATGAGCTTTCTGATATTCCAGTTAGGGCATTGTGATCTGTGGGGGGAATTAAATAAATGAATATGAATACTGTAAATGCAGTTTTCTTCCTATACACTCCTTATACGTACATTTTCGTAGTTTATCAGATTATTTTCACTAATTTACTTTGTCTGGCCACTGTCCTCTGATAATTGGTTTTGAGAGTAAATGAGGTCAGAGAATGGGATTTATTGTATTGATGGATGCTTCAGAAAACGCACAAAAAAATCACTACCTACACATCAATTTGAATGCGACCGCTGATTTGGCTCAGCAGGGGTGCCAATGCAGAAGGCTCCGACAAAGAAATGCAAAACTTGGCTATATTTTTTTTCTGTAATGCAATGCAGCAATATGTGCAAGTGCACATTCCTGCTAGATTACTTTGTAACATGAACACTTCTAGCAACTATTTCTAGCAACTGTGATAACTTTCCAGAGTTGTAAAATCCTGTCTCATACTATTATAGTCGCTGTGTAGTGCGTTGGCGTCTGATTCAAACTCATAGACCTACCACTCAAATCAGCTTTTCTGGATTGTGTGTAATGTCTCACAGGTACCAGAAACATGTCATGCCCCCACCAACACAAGCCCTTGCATTGCTTTAATGTAAAGCTGGTTTCTCTCTGAATGCCCTTTTGTGAAGTTAAACCATACACTCAACTTGATGCCTCAATAGATACAATTTAGGGTTCACACATCTTTTTAGCAAAAAGGCCTAGTATGCCATCATTTCATTAAGTGAAGCCAACACCAGCTACCATACACTAAGGTAACTCAAGAATTTCCTAGATATTTCAACTTACTAACTCATTACTAACTCATCATGATTTCCTTTTCTTGGAAAAGCAAATTTGCATTTCCAAGGATGGCGAAGGCATGGCTTTCCCTATTCTGCCTCTGGTTGGCTAGTACTGGTTGCCTTCATTGGTTGGATTGGTTATGTTTAGGAATGAGGAGTGAGATTGTTAGGGTAAGAATACCAGGGTAAGCCAATCAGAGGCAGAGCAGGGCGGGACTCGGGACATGCCTTCGCCATCCCAAGAAACACAAATTCCCCTTGGGAACATGTTTTAACCTTTGACCCTTGTAATAGGTTGACACATCAGTCTAGATATTACCCAAATGAAAGGCATGTGACATGATATTGTAATTTTGATTGGCTATTGCATGAACTGTGTTGCAAATAAGTTTAAAGTTTTTTTCCTAGTGCAACTAAATTGCATGCAACTCTGAACACTGAAATATTATATTTTCTTTACTCAAGATTATTGTCCTTCGAGTGTGAGTTCTCATAGCGGCGATGCTTTTCTGTAAAAGGTTCCCAGCACATTTAACAATAGTAAGACTCCGCTATTGTCCCGCAGTGGCTGGCACAAGCACACAGTGTATTAAAAGAAGTTGAATTGCCAACACAGCCAAGGCTGCAGTGAAGCCAAAGCTGTGTGTTTAGCAGAGACGGAACAGAACAGGGCACTTGACTAGTTCACAGTCCATCTCATCACCAACTGTCTTTGGCTCTTTCAAACTTTGTCATTGTGCAGATAAACATTCAAGTGTCGTGTCTGGTCACCCGGAGAACAAACCAGCCCATACACAAAGTCCAATACCCCGAGGGTGGATGAAAGGGGGTCATTGCAAATAAAATACCTCTACTTGCATTTAACCCCCCCCCCCCTTCTGTCTATTCAAACTCATTTTCTCGACAAGGAGGTGGCGAGGATCCAGAGTTTGGCTGCTTGGGAGCTGTAACGTGAATGCCAAGCTCTCTGGTCCACAGCAGAGAGATGGGATTTTGTAGCTGGAATGTGGGGGGGTTTGGCTGGGCATGAAAAAGATTGGACACATTGGCAGCTGCTGATGCCAAGGCCTCCTACCTCGAGAACCTGCTGGGCTCCAAATATGGCAAAGAGGGTGTTAAAACTAAAAATAATTTGAGCATACTGCAGATAGTTAAGACTTCACAAACGGGAACAATTTTATTGTGTAAAGTAATATTTAAATCAATTGTTCCGTTTCATAACATTGGAGTGATTGAATCTATAGTGTTTTTCTTTTTTTCCCTGGAAAAATAAAAACAGTGGAATAAAGAGGCAAAGTACTGGGTAGCTAGCATTAGCAGCAGCTATTAAACAAAGAAGAGCGTTACCTCCAGAAACTCCTACAACTCAGATCAATGCCACAGCACTGAGCGTACAGTTTGATTGTGGTCTCTGGGCACCAGAACACCATGCTCTTGAAGATGATTGCCATAAAAGGCACAAATACATGTGCTTGTAAATTCACTATCTAGGCATCTTTGCATTTCTCTCAGACCTTTACTCCTCACTGTGACAAGCCAGGAACTAGCATCTATTAGTGTCGTGTCTCCTAACCTTCCTCCACACACAGTTTCATTTCATTTTAGCTCAGCGCCAGTAGCTCCAGGTACAAAACTGTCACCTCCTGCTGCATTCAGCAGCACCTCCCTCTCCACATGTCAGCACTGATAAGAGAATGGAGTGTGTGGAATCCACGATGGGGAAAAAGAGGGATGGGGATGTTATGAAGTGCGAATATGTCCATGACCACAGCAGTAACCTCTACCTCAAACATTTCTGTTGGCTTGGCTAGAAGTGAATGATGAAACATTGCATCCTTTTTGAAGCAAAAAGTCAATGCACTACCAGGACTCCTGAAAACCTAATCTACAAAAGATGAGCCTTTTTTAAAACTGTCTTGCTCACAACGCCATTTCAAAATGAATGAAACATATTACCATCAGTCTAAAAGACAAGTTTGTTTTTGGGAAATTGTTTATGATGATACATAGTTTTTAGTCCACGGCAAAGATATGTTTCTCTAGAGATTCATTTTAGATTTATGCTGCTCAATCAGCCATGGAGGAATCCTACTGACTGCACCAGCAGCTAAATGCATTTATCATTATTCAATATTTAGAGCTGTGTGTGTGCTTGTGTGCCGGCATTTAACGACCAAACACTTTGAAGAGAATATCGCTCCAGTACAAAAATAAGTTGGCAGTGACGTTTGAAGCAGGCATTCACAAATATAACCTGTTTAAGAGAAGTGTGAACATGCACGTTTAACACAAACCTCAACGCTCGGCATGCAACTTAGTTAAGTTTTCCATAATTGATAACGGAGTGTATACACTTTTTGTATTATTCATTTGCCATGTCAGTTGCAATTCACGTTAGACACATTGCTTTGCCGTGAAGCGTGGGAGGGTATTTAATGCTGAAACCTCACAGAAATTCATGCATACCTGAAGGAATTTAAACTACTTTCTTGAACTGTACTTTTTAATCTTTGCAAAGTGAGTCTATATTTGCATTAAAACCTAGAAGTCCAAAGCAGGGGAGGACTCTTTATAAAGAATCTTCAGTTTGGAGGCGTCTGAGAGAACAAACGCAACTGAATAAGTCCACAAAGACATAATTTTAGTACAATGTAATGAGAAATGTACTTATCTGTCAAAGTTGTTTCTTATAGGAGTTATGAGTGCTTGTGCATTCAAATCATTGCTTGCATCACTTTTGATAGCTCATGGAACAAAGCTCTTCGGTCTTAAAATATGTACTCTCATTTATTCTTTACTAAAACTTAAGATGCATCCTTAGAATTTGACAGGACTCTGAGGTCAGCAAAGAGACTAACGAAGCCAACAAACAAAAGCCTGGTATTATACTGACGAGCAGAAGATTTAACTTTCTGACATATCCAGTTCAAATGTGGAACATTGGCTTCCATAATACGGAATGAGTCCAAACAAGCAATTTGCCCATTTGGCTCATGTACACAAAGAACACAAAATAAATTAGATATGTTGGTATAACTAAACAAAGCCTTCTGGGTATTTGCAGGGTACAGCTAACAAGCTAGTGGTAAAACATAAACATGGCATTCTGTAGAAGATAACAGATAGTCCTCAATTTCAAGCAGTTGTAAAATGAAAACACACCCTGACAGTGTTATAGTTCATTCGATACTGTATGTGACCCAATAACTACTACTGTATTGCAACTAGATTGTTTAAAGTGCAGGGGCTTTATGTGGACACATAAACATGTGTGTACCTTAGATGTGTGTACAACCACTGTTAAGCAATAGTAATAAGGCAAGTCCCTAATTTACAGTAATTTTATTATATTTACATAAACCATTGATTTTGATGGTTTCTATATGAAAATTTTTTTTTGTTTTCATCTATGCATCTCTTTCCAGTTAAATGAAGGATCTTGCAGACCTATGATGAAGCATTTTGAGTTCATGGTTAAATACAAAGCCAACCATAATTTCAACGACTAACACATGCAACTAACTGAGTTTCAAACTAAAGACAAAGCTGTGCAAAAGCTGCTCTGAGACAATGACAGCAGCAGACACGTGCATTCAACTCCCACGCTTGGACCACATGGAGCAATCAAGCCCCCTAAACAACCCCCACCCCACCCCTTCCCGACCAATGCATGACATCCCATTGTGCATGTGCTCCGAGGAGGGAAGGAGAAATAGCCTAAACCTCTTGCTTCTAAAGGAATGGTCCCAATGAAAGTGAATTAAACAACAAAGGAGGCACTTACATTCAAGAGCCTCACATGGTCCTCCGACAGAAAAGAAGAGAAGCGTGCAGTGATTCCAGTCTGAGAAAAACAATAGTGAGTAACCTTGAACAGGAGGAGAGAGAGATGTAGAGAAAGTCAGGGAAAAAAGAGGGAGTTGGAGAGATGGAAAAGAAAGGTGAGAGAGGACACAGATTCATGCATCCACACACCCAGCATACTCGCAAATCAAAACTCTTGCATCTCCCCTCCTCCTCCTCCAGCCCGCTGTTCAGCTCCCCCCCCCCAACCCGTGCCTTAGGGTTTTACTTGTCATGTGTTCAGGCTCAGGCAAGCGTGAAGCAGTCTGTGGAAACCAGCGCTGCAAGTGCTTTGTCCAGCGGTTGGGAAACTCATGCTTATATTAGGTGGTACATTGATCTTTCTTGGACCCTTCTGTGTGTGTTTGATCCAGAGCAGATGAATGGTGAGGCAGGAGACGATATCCAGCATCTTGGCTTGTCTGATCCTGCCCTGGGATCTCATCCTAAAAATCTAACAAAAAAAGTGTGTATCCTTTGGAAAATGTAGATAAATCTCTTTTTAGAGGCATGTGTCCAGTTTCCAAAAAACAGCTGGCTACAACTTTACATCTCCGTTAAGTCAGTCTTATCACGGATAATAAAAGTCCCAAACTGTAGACACACTCACATTGCCTTAATTCAATTAAAGGAAGGGCTCTTGCTGTGCAACCATTTGCTGATTACACAAAATATTACACACCATGTATCTATTTTTTGTCTCATTTAAAGAGCTGATGCAAACTGCCTCAATTTTCAGTAATGTTTGCAATTTTTCCTAGCTTTGAGTTGCTTTTAACTTGTAGTGGTTGTCACCTAAGGGAAGAGAAGCGCAGAGCAGCGGGATCAGCAGACGTTTTCATATTCAAACTCAGTTTGTCTTTGGGCTGAAACTCTGTTTTTAAAGACTAATATGGTATTTGATTTACCAAGAGCTGGTGAGGTAAATGTGACCAATCTCTTGCCAAAAAAGAAAACTGTGTTAAATTTTCAACAACTTTAGTCTTGGTGGGAAGGAAAACGCGTTGAATGTAAGACCATCATGAGACGCTGAAGCTCAACATTTACTGTACAAAAATACTATTAATGGGATAGTTGGGATATTTTGTAGTGGAGTTGTATGCATGAGGTCGGCACGTCCCCAGTTTGAAGAAGCAGACAGGAGTACCGAAATGAAAGCTAAGCAATGCACTGCAGTGGATGGGGGCAGCAGCAAAACATATTTTAGCCACCTAAAAGAAGGCCCACTTAAAGGTCCAATGTGTAGGAATTTCTCCCATCTAGCGTTGAGATCATATATTGCAATCAACTATCTCGCGCCACGCAGTTCGAAGTACGTATTACAGCTACGGTAGCCTTCACGCTTTTTTCTGATGACGCCGGTCTCTTGCTCTTTTCAATGTCCTTTTTCTAGGCGAAGAAGACTCCTGTTCCTGAAATTTGGATTTTGAATACTTGTGGTCCTCCATGTTTTCTTCTTCAAACTTGCCGGGGCCGGGAAGCTACGATACCCATTAACAGGACCTGTGAGTTTATCATGTGACAGCGAAAACGCGAAAGGCGGAGCAGTATGTCCTGTATGTCCCTTACCAGTTACCATATCTCAAGATGGCGCATGAATATGGAGCGTCTACCCCAGTTCATGCTAAAGCAAATGTAAAATTTCAAGCAAATAGGAATACTTGGAATTGATGGTCATTGACTGATCAATATCAGTTTAAGTTTTAAGTTTATGTTTAGAGTATTTTTACTGCTTTACCTTGCCTGTCACACAGCCCTTTCCGGCAGGATCTTCACTCAAAGCCACCAGACTCCTTTTTTGGTTTTGTCAAAGGAGTCTGCTGACTTTAAAGAGTGCATAGATAACGGCTGCTGGTTCCGTCAGAAAGAGCTGTCTGATGGCAAGGTAAAGCAGTGAAAATATTCTAAATATAGCATACGTTCAAACCGATGTGTTTTATTTTTTATTTTATTTTTTAGGTGGCTAAAATTACATTTTGCTGTGTGGCCCTGTCCACAGCAGTACATTGCTTATCTTTTGTGCCGGTACGCTGCTTCTCCAAACTGCGGACATGCCGACCACCATCTACTGTAGTAATACACACTGACTATAGATAGGTACCTCTTACAACCCCATTTCAAAAAATCCAATCTATCCCTTTAAGGAAAGCAATTTGGACCCCCGCTGACAGTGGTTAGGATTTGAATGACCTAAGCTGTTCCAGCAGCCCCTAACAACATGATCAGCAGCTAAGTCAAGCTCCACCAGGGAGCATAAGACCTGCTGATGAGGGCAGACATGCCTAATCATCTGCTTCAGTGCTCAAGAAGAAAAATAAAACAGATTAAAGTGAATATTGAATGTGCTGTGCTTTTAAGAGACGGCTATTTCATACTCCATAAAGATTAACAGAGGATGTAGAGCTGGTTTTCATGTCTGTATCTTCTCTCCCTCATGCCTATGGACATGCAGGAAGATAATCTTGAGATGTGCTGCCTTGCTAGAGAAGTGGTAGGATAATCTCCCAATCCACACAGGAGAAGGCCTTTGGTTTTCAAAGTGTGTTATCCTGGTCAGATTATTCATGTGCATCCAATTTTGTGTTTATGCTGAAAGGGTAACTTACCAAAATGGCCCTCTTGTTGCACACTGCATTAATAAGGGCTGTTCTTGTGTACTATAAGCAATGCTAAAAGAGCATGAGTGCTTATTGAGGGCAGAATAGACAATTTACAAAGCTGTATTGCTTTTGTCTTTGTGTGAGTTTCAGCTGTCTCAATATCTCCCCAGAGCTCAACGATCACTCCTAATATGTTCCATGCCAACGTATGGCCTGTTTTAAAAATGCTTTTATCCTTTCTTTGCTGCAATGGACCCTATTAGAAAATACCTGTTGTGTCTTCCATTACTTCTAACTAGAGGTGAGTGGGGCATTTGCTTTAATTCTATTGCCAGTGTGCCAGCTGTGTCAGGCTGTTGTAGTTTAAACTTTTGTCATATGTCCAGTTCTGGGTAAAGATGGAAATGGTGGGGAAAAAAATACCAATGGCCAAAGTACATAAATGAAGAAGATGTTCCTGTTTGTCTGCTGGCATCCAGGTGCCATAAGATGGACTCCATATCATCACGACGTCCCTGGTTTGATTATATGTCCACATACATTTCTACACCCAAGTAACAAGTGATGGCTGCAGCATCCCTGATTGTCGCTATTAATGCAACCTTAGGGCTGCAGCTACAATCAAGGACACTGAGGTTATGTCCTTTGTATTCCATGGGGGGATTTGAAAGGCTTGGCAACCTAGATGGAGCTCGTAAATATATATAGTTTGAGTCCAGTGTTAGATTCATTATATTCATAAATAAATAAAATAAGGATTATTTAAAATAAGCACTGTGGATGAGGCTTTGAAACAGCATTTACACCTCTACATTGGGATATTAAATTTAGCAAAGATATACAGACCGTAGACCGTCGACTTACTAAATAAAATATTTAAAATTGGAAATTTGTCCACTTGGGGTGATTTGGTGCTACTTTTTTTACCAAGGCAAACAGGAACTCCTGTGCCGTAGATCATATTCTTTCTTTATAGTCGCAAACCGATCTAATAAAATAAACAATTTTCTGTTTTACGCAATCGCTATACTGACATTCAAACTTGGCGGTCAACAAGCAAACTTGTCTAATCAGATATTTATGTTGTTACACTAAGGTATGTAACCCTAACCTTACCCTGTAAAAGCTTTGTGTTTTTAGATATAGCCAACGTAGTGTAGACACGGTCTAAAGTGCAAAACTTAACATAACTTTTTAAATAACAAAAGTTGGAACTCTGCCACATGAACTGCCCCCAGCCAATAAGAAGAAACTCTAACAAGGAAGCTGCAGTTTAACAACATCTTGTTAATTGACTTGTGGGTACTCAAGTGTTACCTTGTTGCCTCAAGGTGCAGACCTGCCCTCATACAGCAGGAGTTTAGTTTACAACCTCCAAAAGTACTGCACATCAAAGAGAATAATGAATGGGATAAATATGTTCCAAAGTGAGCACACACATTCCAGCTGTGTACTGTACTGTATACAGTTTGAAAGAGAATCAAACAGGTCAAGGCTGCTCGTAAGTGTGTGTCAGCAGCCTTTGGTTTCTCTGCTGAATCTCCACAGGCAGGAGGTCAGCTCTCTACCAGAAGGGAATCACTGACACACACACACACACACACCGTCTGTTGACCCATTTAGCCCATCTGTACAGTAGGAAAAGGCAAAAAAAATACCACATTACTGGTATTTGGAGGCGATGTAGACGAGCCACACAGGTCACTGCTGTCAACATTATGTCCTAGTTACTACTTCCTCTCCCTAATGAAACTCCCAATTTCAACAGCATCAAATAACCCATCACCATTAACAGCAGGAGAGCTAAATGTTGGCTCAGAGGTGAGGGAGAGGGTAAAGAGAGCATGGTGGTGACAGGTGGCACACTTTTAGAACTTTGTTTTTAGTTTGGATTCATTTGTTTCAATTTTCCACAAGTTTTATGACTCTGGATTTTCAAGGGAAGATTTTATGATGTTTACTGTTCACCTCTGTGCAGCAAAAATGAAAGCGTAAACATAAAAGCAAACAATATTACACTACAGAGGTATGTTCCTTTTTCTGTCTGCAGGGCATGAGGAAATTACACTCTAGTGTATTGTCATATACATTTACAATAAAATATGGAAGGGTTATATTATGTCCTGCTACTGAGTCATTTCATAAATATTTCACATACTGCATCAGCTGGACCAATATTCTTTTCTATATGAAGAGCCAGTACATGGCTGACTGCAGAGCCATCGGAGCGCCATGGCCAGAGTGCTGCTGAGTGGAGGAAGTCAAAAAAGGAATTAAATGTTTGTAAATAAAAAAAAAAATCTGGAGAATTGTGGGAACAAAGGAGATGCTTTACATGAAATGTCTAACAAGGCAAATGGACCATGATCAACATGGACAAACTCCTCCGTTTCCCTTAATCTTTCCCACAAGGGTCTACTCCTTAAATAACTCAAGGAAATCAGCAGGAGTCAAAGGGCATGATAGCTGGGGGACGACGCACAAAGCAGGGAGTAATAATCATAATAAGATCATAATCATAGCAAATGGAAAATACGACCGATTCCCCAGATCTGTATAGCCTGTAGCACATGTAACAATGCATGGGTGACCTATTTGCAGTTAGTAGTGCAATATGTTGAAATGTATTGTATTAGTTGAAAACCCCATGAATCCAGTGACACAATATCTTGTAATGATACATAAGCCTGGAGAAAGCCCCATATGCTGATCCATAAATACCCATTGCACTCCACTACCTAAACAAAAGGGCAGCATAGTTAAAAAGAAGTCAAATGGGGCAATAATACATAAGCAGTCAAACAATAATATAGGTTTTAAACAGATTTATTTATTTTTTACGAAATGATTTGGAAGAGGCTAACTGTAACACTATCCATTGTAAAATAAAATGATTTTCTTAATTTAATTTTTCTGGAATATGTTAAAATGATATCAAGGAGTAGACAACGCTTGCTCCTTTTTTATCAAGTCTGTGATCGGTGTAGGTTGACTGGGATGTGTAATTTTCCCTTTTTTGTGGATGATTAAATAAAATGAAACCTCTAAGCTTGAAATAGCACATGGAACTAAAGCTCTAAGCTTGAAATCCATCCTGACATATTTGGTACCTATGGAAACTTTGGGATTCCACTAGCATTTAAAATAATTTTTGTGGGTTTGAACAATGCATGGCTGCTGTAATGACACTGGCAGAGCAAGGAGACTTAATTTAAAACCGATTAATTACTGTCATCATAGAGCAGGTTGGGTGCTAACTCAAAGAGAGGTTGTGTTATGTCCTGACCTCTCCATGTCCTGGATGTTTTGGCATTGTTGCTCTCTCCTCATGTTCCAGTGCATTTTGCTTCCCAAGTACCGTAATGCAACACCACAACAGAAACTGGCATTTACACTCTGCCTCTCCATGCCCACTCGTCTGTGGCTTTTCCACTGGACGTATTAGTCAGCATGCGTCTGCCCCTTCCCTAAGCCTTCATGACGTTGGGCGATGCCTCAGGGCTTTGGGACATGTGTAGGGGAAGGGTCACACATGTCTGGAGCTCTTACGGCTCTGTGCCAGCTTCTCCTGCACAACTACCTTGACCCATGGGCCACATTTAATTATACTATATGTGTTGTGCTAACAATAGGCAGCGGTACTCAGCTGTGAGAAGCAAACAAGCGAGCTGACCTGGAAAAATCATGCCTTTTTAATATGAAGGGCCCGGAGGGTCTAAAGGGCACTATATAGGAGAGTGGCTGGCAGCGCTGAAAGCATTGGCAGTATATCTCCCATCAGCCCTGGTTGTGTTCAGTCACTGCTGTTTTGAAACCTATATGCAGGAACACGGATGCTAGCCTTCACATATCAGACAGTAGCTGTGCTGCAGTGCTGCCGTTTTCCAAAGACTTTGCTTTTCTCTACACTAAATCCAGATATTATAATAGTAAGTGAAGGACACTTAAAGACCTTTGAGCATCCCTGTGGCTCTCATTCTCATTAGATATGGAATATGGGATTGAATGATTGCAAGGCTCTGTTTTACAGGGCTGTATCCTACTCCTTTCTCCTCTGGGCGTGTGTGGTAATTTAATTAAGTCCACTGACTTTTTGAAAGGGCAACTGCTAGAACCAACACAATTTAAAAAATGGGTGACTCCTCTGCTCTTTGTTGCTCTTTGTTCTCCTTTCCTCATTTGAATGGCTCACAATCCCCTCACGGCCCCCGACCTGATTTGCATTTAGAAAAGTCAAATTTGGCCTCTGTGCTGTAATTATTCATACACTTTAAGTACAAAGTAAATAGCACATGGAGAATTCAGCAAGTGGAGACCTGACAAAACTTCTCTTTTAGGAATTTATAAAAGTGCAAGAATCATTTGTATGCAAGAAAGAAGACACAACTGAAGATTTTTTACATTTCTGACAATATATGCAATAAGAATTGTTATTATTTGCTAATTTGTGGCTCTACAGCATGATCTAAAAAAATTGGCTCACTGACAAGTGGTGGTGTAAATGCTGGCGTGTCAGATTGTGGCTCCAACTCATCCACGTTCCTGTGGGGGTCTACTTATCCTTCTCAAATGTCAGTGTTTAACTGATGATGTCACTTCCAAAATGGTCGCTCCTCTTTGGGATTTCTCTCTAAAACTGAGGGTTATTAGCAGGATGGCTGTGGCTCATAGATGGCTCAGGGGTCCCATAGGACAGTTCAAAGTGTAACGAGGTTAATTAGCAAGAATCACGACCTACTGTAGACTAAAGAAAACTCATAATATACAGTATCAAATGTGTTGGTAATTTATAACTTGGTAATTTAAGATTTTCGACAGAACTATATATGTCAAACAATATCGTTTTATTAATCTGAAGTAGGGTTTGACTGAGATTGGTTTTCAAGGCCATTGCCAATATATATTTGGTGATTTACTTTGCTGAGCGCCATATCTTTTGTACTGTATCATCAAATGTTACCAATCAAACCCAGATCTGATGAAAATGACAAACTGCAAGCCATTCTTACTTACAAATGTGTGGTTTTGTCTAAAAATGTGCATTTAATCCATATGTTCTCCATCATATCAGACATGAATTGTTGCACATGCATTTTTCTTTACACTGGAACAAAATGTGAGGGCAAATTTCGGATCAATCCATCGGCCAGCCAGAAGAAAATCCACCCTTTATACTTGACACACACGTATGGCATTAATAGTAAAAGTTCTTGTGCCAGCCAAGGTTGTCCTTGTTACACCAAAAGCTCGATGTGCAGAGGACCAAAAATCTAGAAATTCCAGATGTGGATCTCCATGAATAAGCTTTAAAGAAATCATGCAGACAGTCAGACAGATACACCAACAAGGGTAAAAAAAAAAAATTGGGCTGCTCATTTATTCAGCATAATCCAGCCAGAAATCCTTGCTCACTCACTCACTCACTCACTCACTCACTCACTCACTAGTCCTTAAGGGTGTTTTGAGGATACATTGGTCCATGCAGTCACCAATAGGTCAGCGTCTAGAGGACTGCTCCCCATGGCGGTAAAGAGAAATGTTCTAAGGTCAAACGTAGAGCAAGCACCCACACAGAGACAAGAAGAAAAAATAAGGTTGGTTGGGTGGCTGGGCGGTCCATGTATGTGTGGTCACTTATTAACACAAATACACATTATTCAATTTGTGGTTAGTGGTAGTTGCTGTGCATTTCATCACCTTGCTTTTTCTGCATACATGAGTTTATGCGCTTCACAAGTGTGGCACTGTCGACACACATGTTGAGAGTTCAACCTCGCGGTATACAAACATCTGTTTCCCATTGCATGTGCTGAATTTTGTATCTCCTCTCACCTGTTTTTAGCATGCAGTCAGTCAACCGCTTTGCAAACACACAGTACATATGGGGCAAGTGTGTATTTCTGTATGTCTGTGAATTTTTAATATGCAAGAGGAGGCCACTCGTGTTATGAAATTATTTATTTTTCTTCAAGTTCGTCAGTCAGACTTTTGGAGGTTATAAATCTGGGCTGCAGGATTAGTTCAGAAAATTCTGTTAACATGTTTTTAATATTTACAGATATAATTATTATATTTGCCATTATGCATCTTCTGACTTCAACTGCACCAAACAGTCAACCCCTTGTTTCTGTAATGAAAAACATAAAGGTGTTCTGTTACCCCAGAGCATAAAATAGCATTTCTATATTTGCTTTATCATCCTCCTCTAAATTCCCAATTGAGATCATGTTGAGAGCTTTTCAAATAAAAAGGCAAACCAGAGCATCCACTCTCCTTCATGTATATTTTATGCTCTCTGATTCTTGTACTGTATTTCTACATCTGTATAAGTCGATATTTTTACTTTTACCAAGCAGGTCCTCTGAACAATGCAGCCTTTGGCTCTTAGGAAGCATTAAGGTCTGTCAGATGAATCGGAAAAATCACGCTCGGAGAGGGAATGAAAGGCTCTCAGAAGCTACATGAAATCTTAAACACTTCTTCAGCGCTTGTTGTTTCTTCTTTCTTTTCATTCGGCGGGCAGCGCTAGCACTGAACAATCTTAAAGGTCTCAATCAGTGGGCAGTACAACACTTAGGCTCTGTTTGTAGGTTGTTTGACTTGTTTTTAGATCAGGTGAGCAATGACAGGGCCAAACCTCTACAGTGTAAATACAATTTAGAAAGTGAGTGTTGAATGAAAGGAGTTTGGTTTTGTCACTTAAAAAGTGTAAAACCAGTGAATGTGCATGGTTTTATTATTAAATTGGAGATTGTAGTACACTCTGTCACATTGATGCCTCGGAAAAATGTAATGTGAAGGTTTTTTTTTTCCTTTAAAAGGCACTACCTATCTGCTAACCTTGCACTTGCAGAGATAAAAACTTGATTGTACATTATTCTCTACTTACATTTTCCACCTATCTTCACTCCTGTGCCTGAAAATATAAATTGGACTTCTTTTTTTTCCGACTCAGTGGACTTGGTTGTGAGGTGCTTAACTTGTGTATGTGGTATTTGGCCTGTTAAAGTTTATGCTTTTACCTGAACCAGAACTTATAAAAAGTAACATGAGCTCAGTTGGAAGACAAAGCAAGGTCATTTACAAACTCTCTGATGCTCATAATAGTAGAACACATGAGACACGTCAAACCTTTTTTACCCATAACCCCTTTGTGTTTTTCTTTAAAGCTGCATAAACTGACCAGAGGAGGTATAAAGTGAAACTGCTCCAAACATGCCTTACTTGAACTCAAGCTTCACACCATCAGTGTTAAGCAGTTGAATTCTAAAAAATATCTTCAAAACATGACTAGCAGGTCATTCAAAGGGCACTTTATGGAAACCTGAAATTAATTCCACCACCAAGTTTGCTGAAAATCCTCTTTCAAGTGTTGATTTAATGAGCTTATATTTTATATGGAAATGTCTTCGGCAGATGGTGTGCTCACACACGTTGCACTTTCACCAGGCATGGAGGTCATGTACCACAGTGCAATATGCTGTTCCCACCGCTAATGAAGATGAAAACACACATGCAAGGTCACGTTTGCATGTGAACATGCAAAAGGACAGAGGCGGCCTGTTTGAAGTAAATGCACAACTTAGTAAATGTGGAATTGATGTTCCGATCTGTTTTGTAAAGAGGCAAAACATCTGTTTGTTACACTAACCAACAAAATACCATGGTCCTCTGAAGCATGTGGACCCACAGTACAGAGGATATCATGCAAAGCTTTTTCCCTCAAACACTTCCAGTCTGTGAAAGATGAAGAACTATTACAGAGCAACTGAACGGTAAAATCTTTAAATGAAACCTATCAGTGATTTGACCAGACGTTATGCTTTTGAGGACATAACCCTTCTTTGGGACTGATCCTGATACGGGATTGAGATCTTTGGTTCTTTGGGCAAAAACACACCACGTTAGTCACTTTTTCCACTGTATTTGCAGGAGCCTGTGGCTATCATAAGCAGTTTTCTGGCAAGTCTGAAGCCAAACAAATTTGATGTGCTCCAACTTTCCAGTAGTCATCTTCTGTCTACACATGTAGAGTCTTAAGCATGAGGGGAATATCACTAAATTTCAGATGTCAGTTTTTGGCAACACTCTGTGTGTCTTATTCAAAGAACTCATGAATCAGAGCAGATACTTCCCAGCATATTTGATCGAGGTCGCACAAAAGTTAACAGTGTGGCGTGACCAGCATGATAAGTGTGAGATTACTTTTAAATTGTTTGACATGACTGCCCTTTACATGATTAGAGTAAAGGGTAGTTTGCCTGTCTGATACAATAGTTTGGATGGAAGGGGTATAACGTTTGTTTTTAGCCATGTTAGTGGCGTTAATTGCTCTAGGGATGGCAGTGTTGGATGGGTAAATGGCGAACTTTTGAACAGACTCTGGCACATCTCAGAACTTTGGTGATCCTTACACTTTCCATTTACATCTGGTCAACATTGTAATGTGTCCAATACTTTGGTTTATGGTCAGATACCTGAAAATCTAATTCTAATCCAACATTAGCACGGAATTGCTGCTCAAAGAGTTTTCTTAAGAATCGCTCGTTCTAACAACTTGACACTCGACACTGCGCTTACTTGGGTCCCGGGAACAAAAGCGTTTATTCTCGTCTCTCCGGTCTCTCTTTCTTCATCTTCCCTTGATTGTATTATAGCGAGCGACAGAGAGCGAGCTGTACTCAGTACGCCGGTCGGCAGAGTAACAGTAAATAGGAGTCCTCTCTCAATAAACTGCACAGTGTGTACTTTTGGTGGTAGTGTTGCACTACTAATGTCCTGTAGAATACTGTGATACACCCCGGTACGTCAGACACCACCTACCAAGAGCCTGGCTCTGTCCGAGGTTTCTTCCTAAAAGGGAGTTTTTCCTCGCCACTGTTGCACTAGTGCTTGCTCTTGGGGGGTTTATTGTTTTTTTTGTAAATTATAGTGTGGTCTAGACCTACTCTATCTGTAAAGTGTCTTGAGATAACTCCTGTTATGATTTGATACTATAAATAAAATTGAATTGAATAGAATTCATGAGCTGGTACTCAACACTGCACTTCCTTGGGTCCTTGGCAATGCACCAGCCAAGTCTGAAGTCGATCGGATGAATGGTTGTCGAGAAGATCGACAGACAGACCTTCCATTTTTAATTAGCACTTAATTGGAAGTCGCTTTGGTTAAAAGCGTCAGCTAAATGACATGACATGTAATGTAATTAGATGTAAGAATGCTGATGTTTGCATTTAGCTCAAAGCACCGCTGTGTCTACAGCCTCACAGAGCCACGCGCATTGGCGCCTCTCTTCCCTAAGGCTGACAAGATGATTCAAAAATGTTTTCAGTACTGCCACATAAACATGGTCTGATGTATTGTATCACAACACAAAGCAGAAAGATACGTTGTCTGTAATGTTACCTCAATAGTCAGCTTCCTGACCTAGAAAACAGGAAAACGTTCACTGTAATTCTATCCAAGAACGTTTTTCTTAGCATGTATAATTCGGTTAAGTAAAAGCTTGAACTATCACAGAAAAGTACAAATTTGCAAGAAATTGCACACTCTGTGGGAGTCCACAAAGACAGTATCTCATTCATTGCTAGTACTTTAAACAGATACAGAATGACGCAACAAACTGAGGTCCTGGGGAAAAAGCATGTTGGACATAAATTGTTGGCAGATGTGACTTGAAAGCAGCGGGTTTACCTCCTAAACTGCGACCAAATGATCACTTTGGATTTCCATCAGCAATTGACATACTAAATGTCTGACATATTCAAAGCATCATGTGATCATAAACAATAAGACAGTTGCGCGCTGTCAGAGAAATGAAAAGGACTGGAAGCTGACACTGTCGTTTCGGACTCGGTGGAAGACCGCAGATGTGGACCGACACACCCTGCTCAAACCACACACTGGATATTTCCACTCACTGAGGACATGAAGAATTTTAACTGGACTACTTCAGGCAAAACTGACAAAGTAAAGGACTAGGATTTTATTTAACATTGATCGCACAACTTTTGCTTTGATGCATACGGGGGAATGAATAATGCAGCAGTGTTCTTGTAATGCTCTTAAGGTATTACAAGCTGGGTTTTTTTTAAAGCAACTTGTTGCACAGAGGAAAGTGCATGTGCCTTTAGCAAACTGGGGTTGTATACAGTAGGACAACATATTTAAATTAGCTCTGCTTTCTTGTCATTCATCGTCCAAGGACAAAATGCTGTCCTGAGGAATAAGGCACGGAATATATTAAAGAAGCCTGTGTATAAACTGTCACCCTGTAGTTCCTATAAGGCTGTATGATTGCAGTCAACACTTTATTTGGTGGGTTCTTTCAAAAGCTACCATCCAAGGCCAGCCAGTTTTTTTTTTTGTAAAAAAGGATACAAGATTCTTGGATGAATTAAAAAGGTTAGATCAAGCCACAGGCTGTTTTTGATGACTGTGATTGAATCAGAATTTACAGTAGATATATTCTACTTCCCTGTTGTTGAAGTCCCCAGAGAGCTGTCGATGAGGGCTGTAAATTGTAATTGTATGGTGCTGTGCATAGCATTTTAATGTCAAGACATTCATTCTGAGACATTTGTAAAATTGTTATGAACAAATAATGCCCTGGCATAGAAGATTAGCAGCCATTGATCATCACGATTGCTTGCAGCAGAGTTCCAGCCCCACATTAGCTGACCTTGTCCTTGCAAATCTACTGCCAAAGCCTCTTGTCATTAAAAGTCTGTGTTCTTGCTCTTTAAACAACAAGCAGGATACGGCACACATCTCACTCTTTGCATAAGAAGAGCATTTGTGGGAGATGCTGTCTTATTGAATGAAAAACCTTTTGTCTTGATAGCTTGTTTTTTTGCAGATGATCTGGATTCTAGCAGGGTAAGATTGATTACCAGAGACATACAAAGGGGTTGGTAATGTGCAGTGTTCAAGGTAGCAATTAAACTGAAAGGCACTGGTGGAATATATTTTAAAACGACACCAAAAGACTCCTGCTACTAGTGTCCCCACGGGGCTGTAATGCTCAACACAATGGAAAATAAAATTGTTGGATGGATGGGGAAAAAAAACTTTTCTTAGATCTTCACCACTAGGGGCAAAGCAGTCAGGTTTAAGGCCCGTTCACATAGGACGCGGCCTGCGCTGCGCTATGAAACCCATTATTGTGTATGGCTTGCGCGCACAACAGCTGATCTGCCGCTGCGCTGAGCAAAGCGCAGCGTTAGCGGCATTTTCCGGCTTGCCGTTCTCGCGCGTGCCGCGGCCAAGGTTAAACATGTTGATTTAGTTTTTTTCAGACACGTGACAGCACGTCACAGCGCACAGCGGCTGCTCTTGCGCGTGCCGCGGTCAAAGTTCAACATGGTTCAACTTTGACCGCGGCAAGCGCAAGAGCAGCCGCGGTGCGCTGTGACATATGTCACAAGCACCCTATGCTTTCAAAAACCAAAAACAACACAGAATGCACGTGGATCCACAAACGGAACAGCAAGTAGCCTATTTATACCAATGACATAATCAAGCTGACAAGTCCATATATTTTCCATTGTTTATTAGTGAAACTGCTTTGTGTTGTTGTCCATATTTAACAGTTCACTGTAAGTATAGTCTAATGAACAATGCACGTGAGCACTATTCCATATATGTTAAGTATAAGCATTAATGATCTGAGAAATGCGCCAAAGCGATGAAGAACTGTAGCCTACTGTTGTGAGCTGCAAAAACCAAATACCAAGTTGATTAGCCTATATATGGCTCCATACAGGTACTTGTAAGATATATTTGTATTTGTATGTTTACATTATGTAAAATATGTTTGGACTGATTGACACGTCATGTTCGTTTTCATTGAAGTAGGTAATATGCCTTTACACAGAATAATTACCCATTAACAAGCGTACGTAAACTCCAGTTTTGGAGGAATTAATTGTACTACATATGTAGGCTATTAAACAAAGTGTTTTCCAGAGTATGAATGGATGATGATGAATGTATGAATTTAGGCTCATATCTTAGATTTATTATACCCGACTGCAATGACTGCAGACCTCTTATGTATGTAAAATGCAATGACACGTAGTTTTAAAATGTACCATCTTATTTAGAAATTAAAATAATCCACACGTCTTCATCTTCATTTTCTTCATTTATTTATTTTTAAACAGGGACAATGTACAACATACATTAACCTTAGACAGGAGAGATGCATTTTACCAGGTTTCCAGTGTAGTCCCTGGGCAGGCTGATGTCAACAAATACATTTACTAACACTTTTACCCCAAAACCAACATTAACATGATGGGAGAGCCGGGACAGTTGAAACGCGGGGCAGATGAAACATTCCAGTTTTCTCCGAGTGCAGTGATGACAGACAGACTTCCTCAGGTCAACACATAGAGCATGTTAACCTCCTTCTATCAGCCAAATATCTTCCTGTTATTTCCTTTTATCACGGAGTTACAGGCGATAAACCAGTTTTGATGGTCGAAAGTAAACTTCATTAGCGGTTACATTTTTTCGATTATTAATGAGTGTTTTTCATTTAAAGGTTTGACTACATGCGGGTTATGTGGGTTATGGGCACTGCACTCCAAATAATTATTTGGAGTGAGTGCAGTGTCCATAACCCACGTAAAAAACGACATTTTCCACAATAGACATACATAATAAACATATTAATGGGAACACCTACTGTTCTAGCTATAAAAAAATGGCAGAATCATCCACAGTGCATGATATTTCAATAACCGCTTCATACACGCTTCATGATGACGGCGATGAGTTGTTAACAGACATTCACAAAGACGTAAAGCCCAGCAACAATCTATGAAACATGACGCACGCCCCACTGTTGCTGTGATAATTCCTGAACGGTTTTGTTCAAAGCTGAAGATGCAGCTGTATTTGACAGATGACAGGTGGAGGTTGCTAGTGACAAAATATTAGCTTTCAGTGCGATACGATCGCTTTGTAAATTACGTTTAATTAAAAAGTGTTTCAACTGTTCCGGCTCTCCCCTACCCTTCATTCATTTACATAAATGCTCCCACATACACATCAGTTACTATACATTATGTGAACATGTTTGTTTTAAAAGAAGACATTTATTTATTTGTTTCTATTTAGAGGAGTGTAAGAAAAGGTGGAAGAACCTAAGGGACAGGTACATAAAGGAGAGGAGGCAACAGAGAGACAACAAAAGTGGTGCAGGGACAGACCAACAAAGTACTTGGAAGTACTTTTCCATACTGTCTTTTCTGGAGCCACACGTCAGGGAGAGACAGATTGTAGAACTGGGGTATCGGAATGTTGTTCGTATCCGGGAAATCGTAGAACCGACTCTCGTCAGCAGACTGTCAAATTGCTCCCTGTTGAGCCAAAAGTAGCCCTGGAACCGGTCGAAATGCGGAGCTCCTTCACCAGCCGGAATTCCCCCAACTGCTGTCTGGACCTGAGGGTCTCGTGCACCCACACCCTTGTTGCTGCGGCTGCCTTCCTCCGTCTTCTCCTCCTCTCAATCAGGGCAACTGCCAAGGCTTTCTTTTGGTTGACAGAAAAAAACCTCTTCGCCACCAAATCACAGGTGTATACACAATGTCGCATGTAACGCACATCTGATGTCAACACCGGACGCAGACGTGACGTAATTTAAATATTGTCGCATGTATGACGTAAATTTCGTAACTCTGCCTCTTCTGCGCTGAGCCCGCTGAGCCCCGCGGCAAGCACAACGGAAGTTATTTTGGGAAAAGGACAACCTAGCGGCGAGCGCAGCGCATGCCGCGTCCTATGTGAACGGGCCTTTAGCCAGAAAGTGGCACCTAAGAAAACTGCAGTGGTGAGTTCATTCTGTGGACAAATGCAGGTGGATGCTGGGGTGGTGGTGGTGGGGCTGAAAGAGCAGGCTGTAATACAGGTGGAGGGTAGCAGCAGCATTGACAAGGCAGAGGGAGAGATGGGAAAATGTTGCTGCTTAAATAGACCGCCAAATTGAGAATGTGTGTTTGGTAAATGATACTGAGAGAGAGAGGCATGTCACGTGTGTATGCAGCAGTGCAGCTCGTTGACTGCTTGAACTTGTAGCTCGTAGGTGTCACACCATTAGTTGGATTGTGACAGGAGTCTGGTTTCCCACATGCCAGCCTGAAATGCACAGCCTTACTTTCACACTACTGTAATTGCTGCACTTGCACTAAAAGTTGGCATTGGACTTCAAGTATGCCCTGCAGATTCACTTAAAAGGTTTGACCTGTTGATGGTGCTAGTTACAGAGGATCACCAAAGTGTTTAGGGTTCATCCTCTGGGAGAAAAATGAATGTTTGCAGCATGTGTCATGCCAAATATGTCATGTCAATGCATCCAATAACCGACTAGACTGACAGATTGACTGACTGTCTTAGGCGTGTCTATAGCCACACCACAATCGTGGCAAAAATAACACCGCAAAGGATCATATAAGAGATCATGTCCTAGAGGGGAAAATCCAATGTAAAGCGAGACAGTAGACAGTAGAATGCAGGCTTCTGAGGCTTCTATGCCTTAGATTTAAGTAATTCATGAGGATTCTTTTTTCTTCTCTTCAGTGAGAACGTGGAGGAAGAAACTTGGTGAAAAAGAAAAATTAAAAGGAAAAATGAACGTTTGGAAAAGATGGATGGAAGAAGCGGAGAACTGCTGACACACAGTTCACCAATGAAATATTAATATGCCCACTGTGTATGGCATGGGCATCTCTGCACTTTTCTGTCAGACTAATTTCCTATTGTAAAAAATGGAAGCATGCTTATATTACACTGTATATGTGAATCTGTTAAATACATTCTCACACACCCAAATTTTTACTGCAGGCATGTACATTTTTGTGCAATTTCCTCAGGCTTTATAAACACAAGCCCGGCTGGCTGGCTGTGGGACAATGAAAATGTCAGTAAGTTTCCCCTCCGAAGAGAAGCTAAGGCAGACACATCCCCCTTGGAAACCAGCAGTGAATTCAGCAGCCGTGTGCTGGAATGTTTTGTGATGCTTATTTTTTTCTGAAATGCTGGGAAAAAGAGAGTAAGAGGAATGGGATGACATGGAGTAGGAACGTATTGAATAGCAGAAATAGCGGCGATGATAGCCGTTTGCCTGGTACAGCCAACTTTATCAGTGTCTTTTTATGCTCGTTAGCATTATGAAATGACTATTTCTGAACAATTTTACAGTCTGATAACAGCAGAATATGTAAAAGATTTCCATCATTGTAGACTGTGGAAAATGAAGGGGTAGGAGAGGAAAATCAACAGAAAGTGTATCCAATAACTGTTGAAGATGAGAAGAGGCTCTGGAGGAGGAGGAGGAGGAGGAGGAGGAGGAGGAGTAAGGAGGTGTAGCAGTGCGAGGTAGCGCCGTGCTGAAAGAGGAGCTGAAGTGACAGCCAGGTTCTCATATCCTATAATTATAGCACCGCCATCACTTCTACTCTCTTCACCTCCTGTCCTGTCATTCCTTCTTTTTGAACCCCCTTCCATTCTGCGATCGCCGTCTCTCCCTCCCCTCGCACATTGTCTCCCCCCTTTTCTCCACTCTTTCCCTGTCATCTGTCATCTCATACCACCTCTTGCTTTCCCCTGCTCCTCCTGGAGGGATGTGGGCCATTCAACTTTTGTGTTCACCCATTGAAAAGGCTCGGCTGTCCGCTCCCCCAGCGGGGCAAGTCCATCTCCAGGCTGCAAGTTGACCACAGTTTTGTCACGTTTTGTCTTGCTCTAGCAAGGCCAAAATCTAACTGAGTTCAGGCTGAGAGGGGCAGTTAACTCAGGGATTGTAGGATATTTGTTGTTTTCAAAGTGCTGTGTCATATTTTGATCCAAATCTATAATATGACAAATGATAATATACATATGTTATAAGTTTGTTGTATTCTCAAGCAACCATTATCAAATATTTGTATTCCAATATAGTAAATGCATACACTGCCAGTATGATAGTCACACATAGCTAAGGCTAATGCAGAGGCAGGATTTATTATATTAGTCCACCCCAAGTATTATTACCCAATATCTCTAAGTAAATATTTACATATATAATATACACAATTATCTATGTCCCACTGACTTACATCAAATATTTGCCCCATTTACTGTAGAAGTATAGTCTTGTACCTTGCCCCTCTTTCACTGTCTGTTAAAGGTATAGTGGAGGATTTTCCCGACTATTAGAAAAGAACCGCCCTCTCCACTTTTTGAAGAAATGCACATGCACAACACTCTACCTGCTCCCGAGAGGGAATGCTTATTAAACGTGTGCACGAGAGAGCATGCACACGCCTAGTTCTCATAGTGCACGCTCTGTTTACATGTTTCCAAAAGAAGATTTGCACTTTTTCCACTATGTCAGACTCGCCACCGGTAAGTGAAAATCTATTTACGACAAGCATCTCTATAGCTAACGTTAGCATGCTACAGGCCAACAAACAAGCTATCGTCTAGCATCATAGCGTCGTCGTTTTTTTTTTTTTAATTGCTGGTGCATTTAGAGCTTTCAAGAAGAGAGTCTTGTGGGATCTGATATTGACTACGAGCCCGTGCCCTGTTCATCCCGACCAAGATCCAGGAGGGGGGGGGTGCGCCTAGAGGCCGAGGAAGACGAGGTCAGGGCGGGGGCGCAAGAGCCAGCACCAGCCGAGAGCGGGGAGAAGGCGGTCGGGCTAGAGGCCGCAGAAAGCAAAAACTACCTAGGGACGAGCACGTACGACGGCCTTACGTAAACATATCAGAATGATTGACAACTAGGAGGACCAATAGTCTTGATGATACACCCGGAAAAAGAAAATCCTCCACTATACCTTTAATATCTTGAAATGAAGGTCACCTCCTTTAGAGTCTTCAAGCATGCACAACTTGAGACAAAAACCAAACAGTGTCTCTGTTAGCATGTTTCTCAAAAATGTCCTTTACTTGTACCATAAAGCAGCTGGTCTAGTTTGAATGCAACACAGAGACTGATAGAGGCTTAGTGTCAAGTATCAATTTAGTTTCACCTGTGACATGTCACATTTGATTATGTAAGTGCAGGCATATTTGGTTTCTGTCTTGTTTTGAAGTGTTCCAACATCAGACCTGAAGTTAGCTTACCCAACCTGAAGTGTGTCAGTCTATCCAGAACAGAAAAAAAAGGAA
The DNA here is from genome assembly GCA_023631565.1 of Gymnocephalus cernua. Taxonomy (NCBI): domain Eukaryota; kingdom Metazoa; phylum Chordata; class Actinopteri; order Perciformes; family Percidae; genus Gymnocephalus; species Gymnocephalus cernua. The sequence continues at coordinate 16,253,149 of CM042448.1, read as the reverse complement.
AATCTCCATTCACACCCACACAACAACTTTTAAGTGGTGAATCAATATTTCACAAAGTGTCCTGTGCTGTGCTCTGGGCTGCTGAGGGCCTTCACTAAACAATAGGATCCTGACCTGCATTATTCATCCCTCACTCATCTCAGACACAGAACACACAGGGGAATTCAACTTTCCCAAACTAAACTTCAGATAAGAAAACCTTTCAAACATCTGCCCCTCCTTCCTCGAACCTCTGCGGTATTCTGAGTCGCCTCGTACCATCCCTAATAATGTTAATCACATTGAATAATGCATTGCTGATTCATATTTCACAGTCGGGACACGCCAGAACCCCTCGGTTCGACCCAATGTCAATGAGTAAAGCAAACAAAATGTATTAGAAATTTTATAACCATTTCAGTGATTAATTTCCAGAAGGTGAAACATCACATCTTTTGTGTCAGAAATGTGTAAAACTCCATCTAACATAGATACAGATCTATATTTAGAAGTACTCCAATCATCATTAAATCTAAGTTTGGGGATCCAATAAGCGTAACTCAGTTATTAGAAAATGGCTCAAATACTGGCAGCAGATTTAATGAAGTTGACATTTTATGCTTCACGGCTCTTAGTAGGTTTCCCCTAATGTCTGTTCATAACGTGTAATTACGCACAGACTTTAAATAATGTGCATGTGCAAAGGTTCCTGACAGAGGAGATGAGGATAACTCGGCCTCAATCAGTGTATTATCTCTGATGCTCCAGACCATTACTGAAGCTGGCTACCTAATAGCCTCTGAATTAGATGTGGAGCACATTGATTATAAGTGAACGAGGGCAGGGGGATGTCGATCGCAAACATCCAAAGTGACTTTAAAGAGCACAGAGAGAGAGACGCCTAAAGATTTTGTAAACGCAAATGTGTCGGGATGTATTTTACCCTTCAGGTCTGTCACTAACTTCACCTAATCTTACCATACTTCTTGTAAAAGTGAGGCCCAGCCAGAATTAAAGTACCACACTTCTCTCTGGAGGTCTCAACCTTAAACTGGTTCAGTCAAAGAGCACCTGAAAGTACTTAATCGCTTGTGGATGTTCTACACAGTTGCCTAGGGCTATTAACAGATATCACTCATGAGAAATGAAACTCCTCCAGTGCCAATCAGCCAAAGGGAAACCAAGAAGGAAGCAGCAGTACTGTTACATCAACATGGCCCAGTCCTTCCTTCCTCCCAGTGTGACTGTATCCTGCTTTAAAAAAAGCCAGCAAGTGAAAGAGGGGTGAAGTTACCTCAGAGGAGCTCTCTTTGGACGGCGGTATCACAGGACGCGGGGCAAATTCCAAGCCATATGGCCAGCTGTGATGATGTGCCAGAGACTAACTACAGACAGGATCTTCTTACTATCACAGCTCTGCACACAGCACAGCAGAGGATTCAACAGAAACCAGCTGGCAACCACGCTTAGAGGCTCATCTTATCCGTTAAAAACCCACTTGGATGCTCAGTTCGTTGAGATTTTCAAAAAGTCCTTTTTTGGAGAATCAAAACCTGCCTGACAGCATTTTTGCAACAGACCCAAAAAGGGTTCAAAGAACTGAAAGAAATCTTACAAACATGCATAGAATCCTTTTTAAAAGTCAAGTTTATGCTTTATAAATTATGATGCTCCTGTTCATTTACACCACTACACGTTTTAAACTGTGGCTGTAGCTGACTAATTTAAAACCCCCAAAGGTGAACTCTTCATCTGCAATTTCTGATTCAAATGTTGTATTTGTAGCTATGTGTAGCTGCTCTAATTTATTCATGTATGTGTAATAAGTACAAGTATTCAGTACATTTATAAATGACTAACAACAATCTCCCACTTTCTCCCACCCACACACATAGCTACAGTATAAACCAGCAGGCACACAGATTTGAAATGGAGTGAAATTACAATCTTCAAGGACAGCAGAGTTTCAGTGTGTTGTCTTTTACATCTGGCTTTAAGTATTCTCTGCATATGTTCTGTATGGAGGTAGTACACGTATGGGCAGTTTTGAGCTCTCCAATTGTGGTCCAAGATCGATCTGAGACACAGTCACTGAGACGAATTAGAGCTTTGACAACCAAAGCATGCTTGCATCAAAATTCTGTCTAAACTATTGTTTTTATGTCAACATTAACAAGGTATATAGGGTATATGTCACCAATTTCTAGACATATATATTTCTTTCTTTTTGTCCTATCTACAGTGCTTCCTCTTTATACAGAAATGATTGCTCATTGATTGCACCTGTACCTGGTATATTTAAGTGACCTGGAAGCTTGAGTCTGTTGGCACTGAGGGAGGGGAAATGGTCTGAAATGTTTGCAGCATTTTTGCATCGTGCAAAAGCGAGATTAGAATCAATGGCGAAGAAATCGGTTGCGTGACGAGACCATTGCCTGCTAGGACAGCATTCTCTTATAGATCAGGGCCATGTGGTTAATTGAGTGGCCCATTACTTTCTATAAGTATAAGCTGCTGAGGTGTGTGTGTGTGTGTGTGTGTGTGTGTGTGCCACAGAGGCATCAGTGAATAGCATGGTTGGTTGGACAGTGACCTCCTGTCACATGGCTATAGTAGTCATGGAGCCAGAAGATGATTTCATCTTTCCAGTGTGCACACACTGGGAAGATGAAATCATCTGCTGGCTGTTTACAGTAGCTGAGGTCTAACAGCACATACACAAGCCCTGTGTGAAGTTTAGTCATAGCACACTTTGAACACAATTTGTGTTGATTATTTTCTAATCATGTTTCAAGTTGTCGCATCCGTGTACCATGTCATCTTGACCCAGCTGCTCTTTGGAAAAACAGACATTTGAATGACCAAGGAATTAATTCCTGCCCAGACTTCCTAAAATCAATCTGGATACAATATTGATATTGTGGTAGGGCATTGAGTATTTTTGTTACTTACTCATAAACTTGATTGAATGAAAGTAAACGGTCACATTTCCCATAGTCGTCTGTCACTAAGAGCATTTTGATGTTCATCCAGTGGATAGTGCAGCCTTGGTTGGAGGTATGCGATCTCAGAAAGCTTGTTAAAGTAAAATATGTGATTGAAGCTGTTATCTGTTGAGCCTTCTCTTGGTGGTCATCAATGCATGGGAGAGAATGTACTGTAAATATGATGTATAAATGACTCACAGATGGGTAAATTCAGGTCAGAAACCTTTTTTTTTTTTGCATTTCCTAACATTTCTATCTCCAGGACTGCGTGAAGCAACACATGACAATGAATAGACTGGGCCTGCTAATGAGGACCTTGTGGGTACGAATTCCTTTCAGGATGTGTATGCGTCCATGTGTTTCTGCATGGGTATAGGCGAACAAAAAAGTGTTGTGCATGTGCTGCTCCAATTGTCTCATAAAACATGAACCATGCCCCTCAAAAATGTGATAAAAACCAAACTGAAATCTTGTTTACTGACATGCATGGATTCTTAACTCCCTCCAGGAGTGGGGCTGAGCTATTGTTCTGGCAATTACAAGTGTCTCTCTGTGGATGAGTTCATGCATACCTGTTTGTGCATGTGTGTTTTTCTGGCAAATTTTCTTTTAGCTTGGCCAACTGGATAGCCTTACTTTGGGCCAAGTCATTAGCCACTGAAATAAAGCAGCTTTGTTTTGTTGTCATGGTCCACAAAATTCTAATTAAAACCAGGCTCCCTTCCAGAAACCTGACAAAAATGGGACAAAAGAAACGAGAAGAAGCGCACTCAGAGTACAGTATGTGAAAAACGAACTGCCTCAACGCTTTCACTGATCACAATTAATCAGAGCCTCCTCCTTGAACTGAACATGACATGCTCATTTTAAACATCACTGGCACACAGTACACAGGAAAAGCTTTAATTGGCTGTGAGGGATGGACATTGGAGTGTGTGCATTTCCTCGGATAAAGAGTGGTGAGAGCAAAGTGGAAAGGGGTAGCTGACAAAGCGAAGAAAAATGCATCTAATATAAAGATCCTCGGTCTGCCCTGTGCAGTGTGTATCTGATTGTGAGATCCATGAAAAGATTCTAATTTCTTTCCAAAGTTTCCAGACCTGATCTTAACTCTGATAAGCTGCTAGTAAGAGAATGGTTGAATTGACTTTATTCTCATCCCATCACAAGGAATGAGAGAAAGTGTTATACTGCACATTGCCTCTATTTGAGTTATTAGCTCGCATCTGTCAGTCACAGACTCTCTGTCTCTGTCCCCTCACACGGAGTTAGACACCCAAATGCTCATCCATTACCTTTTCCAATGTGTCTAATGGCTTGCTAGAAGCTAATTTTACTTCTCTAGGGGGGTCTGTTAGGTGATTTAATATGCTATCAGGCATGGCTGAGGAGAATTGAAACCAAAAGCCATGAAATCGTTTTAATCGTTTTTGTTTCTCATTCCATTTCCTGTATCTCTCCATCACAAATCCATTAACATTACCATACATATTCCCTTTTTTTAATGTTATAGGCGTACCTGCATTTGTCACATTCTATAACTAGTTTTGTGTAATTCATTCTTTATCAGATGTGGTTTGAGTGGTATGGAAGAGACAAATGAGTTAATTTGGCCTCAACCTCAAAACAGTTGTATCTGCTTCAAAAAGCTATCCAAGGCTCTTGACTGACCTCTAGTGGTATAATTGGGAGGTTACAACCAACACATCCAGCACAAGATTCCTTTTTCTGAGCTCTAAAATATACCAGATTTTTTCCTACAGACACATTTAATTAAGGACAGTTGTTCAAGGATTGAAAAAGATACTCTATATTCGCTGCCAAAAAAAATCAAGCAAACACAAACATTAATTGAGTTAATTGTGTATACCATGGATCACATACTGTATTGTAGACAAAACAGCTACAGGAGACCTTGGCTTTCAGTTCACCTGCAGGGCTGTGACATCATTTTTCCACAAGAAGCTCTATTATTCATGTTGTAATGCTGAGTTGGCATGAAACCTGTTGACTTACAGCTCCATTTCCATCCTGGGCAATGCCACATCAAATGATGCAGATTTGTACCAGAATATCTTTGTGTTTATTAGCATGCACCTGTCTTGTTAAGGGGTTAAACAGAACCTTCAGACATCTTCTCTGTGCATGGAAACAAGCTCCAAGACTTGTTGCCTTAAAAAATGTTCCTTACAAAGATAGAAAAGTATCGTGTACTTTTCTGTCTTTTTAAGGGACATTTTTCCATTGTTCACTAGACCACCACCTCTATTTTTTCAACACTTCACTTGCAGACATGTATTTTTCAGATGTAATAAAGGGTTTACGCACTACAGCTCAACCATTCTCCACCGCCCAGTCAGGTTTTTGAAGGTGAGGCTTTAGAACTGCCTGCTCATGCCTCACTTTGACATTTACAATTGAGTGACTCAGAGTTTTTGTTCGGTTTGTCCTTGCTTCTGAAGCCAGACGGGGTGAGAATGACATCTTTCTCTCAGACTCCCAGGTCTTACATTGCTGGCTGGTCTAGGAGCCTTCATGGCTGAATTTCCTCTTATGTCCTACCTCCTAACTATTAGCAGTCTCTATGCGTAGCTTTAATCTCTTCTTAAAGGCAAAATCTTCCAAGACACACATACAGTAGAACAAATAGAAGAAGAAAAAAAATGAATAGTTCTTTGAAATATATATGAGTTTGTGTTTCCCTCCAGTTTGGAATTGAAAATCAAATTGCATGCAAAGAAAAAGTGCATAATGAAAAATACCTCCAATTCATAATGGAAAAACGTCTTGAAAAGTAATGTTCCATTTATCTTTTATGAAAGCAAAAGCTGATTAGTTAGTGCACTCACTGTGTGAGTAAGGGAGTGAGCGAGAGAGCTCTGTGAATCCTTGAGTGGACTGCGCGAAAGATTACACTACTGTGACCACACACCACACCACATAAACAGTAATGGTAAGCCACCCACAGCTCTGCACTGCAGGTAGACACACCCAGGACTTGTGGTAATGTGGGGCTCTTTGGGGATCTTAAAAAGTAAATGGTAACCTTCTGACTTAACTGGCATGGGCTTGTGTAGAAAATATAACTACAGTACGTGGCTTTTATCTATAAAGAGGACGCAGCTAAAATAAATCACCACACGGCTCATTTACAAACTAAAAAGCTCTGCTCCAGTAGAAATGATTGACATTTGCTCCGCTAACTGAAGATAACTGAGATTGACACTTGTTTTATTAGATCAAAATGAGGGAAAGCAGAATTAACATACCCAGTTAGCTACAGCTGGGATACATTTTTTATATGGTTGTGATGATGGACGGGTTGCTTCTAGGGTGTCAGAAATCTGATGTTATTTGTTCTGCTTTTTTTGTGTTGTCTAGTTTTAGTGTCTCAAGTGTTCACACATGAATTGTTTTCTATCACATAGGCAGACGTAGTCTTGTTTTTGTTATGTCCCTCACTTGTCTTGTGCTGCATCACTTCATAATAAAAAAGGATCTGATAACAGCAGACAGTAAAGCATTATTCTGATATATTTCTGCAAGTATATGGTAGTATGCTGTAAAACATGACTCATCATTGCAGGAAAAGTGCAGGTGTAATTGACACCATTAATGAGTGCCCTTGCATTGCGCATGCCGGCTGACGTGGCTTCACACAGGTGTTTTCAATTACCCTGACTGATAGACCTTTAGTCTTACTATAACACAGTATTATATGACAAACTGTATGAGCCACTTTCACATAATGCATTTTTTCTCAAAGCATACTGTATATGACAAAATACCATACTATAATGTACCATATTATGGCATATTGCATACTGTACAATAACAATATACTATGTAGTATATTGTGACATACTGCACTGTAACATTATCTAATACTGTGCAATGATGTATTATACTAAGACATACTGTACTATCACACTGCTGCAATTATGAGATTTTATACTATCATATTAGTTACATCTAATCTTCTGTTTTATCCTTTACCGTTATCTTTTACTGTCAATTGTATTTTTTATTTTCCTTTATTCACAAATTTATTTTTTAATGTTATTTTTATGTTTATTTATATGTATTCATCTCTTTATTCTTATCTGTTTATGTATTTTGTTTATTTTTAATTAATTCCTCTTTCAGTTAATATTATCACTGTTACTATCTCTTAATCTCTCCATTTTAGGGTATTTTTTGTACATTTACATGTCCGGAAATGGCCATTGAAACTTAAGACACTGAACTGCTGATCCATGTATGTCCTGAAAATTTCAATAGGCACAAGTGTGAAAAAAAAATAGTCCTATTTATATTATGCTGTGACACACTACATTCTCTTTCCTTGTCTTTCCAAACCGTGTCAATCATTTTCCCAGAGCATTGACTTCAACAGCAGGTGTAAACTTTATCATATTTAATTCCATTGTAGCATATTGATGATGGCACGCAGTACAAAAGCAATTACCAGACATTCCATTGACAACTTGGACCCAGTAAACCCCACCAAAAATATCCACAATAAAAACACCATAACACCAAGTCTCTCTTAGTTTCATAGTAAAGTCAACGAGACTAACATGGTCTTGGCTTGGAGACAAAGTTAGGATCATTAGGAATATTCCCACTTAATTTGTTTTTCTCCTTGAATAAAAACTGTTATATTGTATTTATACATTACAACACTCACCAGAAAACAAAGTAATACAAAACATTCACAAAATAGGAACCTTGACCAATGCATGAAGAAACATTTTTTTAACAGCAAGAACTATGGCACATTTATTTCCTCACACAAATGTACACAATTTTCACAAAAGGTGCTTATAATCACAAGCTAATAGATTCTAAACTGAGCACAGATGGATCCCATGGAAACGGTGGACTGTGGGAAGCAGCAACATGCTAATACACATGGTCTGACAATAGATGGCGCCATACACCTTACCACAATCCTTCCACTTCTTGCACTTGTGAGGCTCTCTTCCGATGACTTCTCAAAGTCACATACTGTACAAGCAAATCAAGACAAAAAGACATTAAATTATACAAAGTGTGTCCCAAGATCTAATGCTGACTTCAACTGAGCACATAACTTGAAAATGTGAAATATTTGCCAGCAAATACCCACTTGACTGACATTTGAGAGGATTTGGACAGGTTGGTTGTGAAATGCCTTAAGCCTCTTAGATAGGCAAGGACTCTGCACTCAGTTGGCATATTCAGTCTAGCATGAGAGGTACACCATCATGGATCAGTCAAGAGTCATTCATGTGAATGCAATACTGTTGATATTATCATACTTTATTGTGTTGGATTTGTATAGTTTTTCAATCAGGTTATGATCTTGAAAAATGCATTAGTGTAAATTCATACCAGTTTTTGCATTGAACTTGTGAAATGAATGTTATAGACTGTAGTTCATGTTTTGCATTGATGTAACCAGATTTAGGTCAAATAATACATTCAAATAATTCTCAATCTTAAAGACCAAGTGGACATAGAATACTTGCAATGCGAGAAAACATGTTATACATTGAATTCCGATACATGTAGATACATTCCAAAAACACATCTACAATTACCGCTTATCACCATAGGTGACGCCAAGAGACCAAATGGAGATCTTCGAGATTGTAACTTTAAAAGTACTATTTCGCATATCTGATATCTAACCATAACCCTGGCTCGTATTTAGACTACTACAGTATATTGGTGTATTTGTATGCACACATTTTGATATTTATTATGTGGGCCACTAAGGCTTGGTCTTTCTTTGTCTCGATTTAAGTGTTTGAGCATCATGAGTCAGTCATTTAATGAATACTCCGAAATATGATCCTGATGATGTCATGTTAGTGTCTTAAATTTAGCCTCCTTCTCTTATACCTGTATGATGAAATTCCTGACAAAGACGAGCCAATGTCACAAGCTCTTGAGCCTTTTATCTGAAATGATCTGGATAAAATGAACAGTACGATAAATATTGTGAAGTGTAAAAAAAAAAAAAAAAAAAAAAAAAGAATATGTGGCTTTCGCACAATGTTGCTGCCTGGCAGCAGGTGGCAAGAGTGTGTGTGATATATATATATATATATATATATATATATATATATATATATATATATATATATATATATATATATATATACTCACACAAGCAAACTTACAGCCGAGTGCTTTATAATAAACACCAACATTTAGACTGCCAGTTAAAGAGCTGACTTGCTTTTAGTAGATTTGCAAATTATATACTTTACATGTCAATTTACATATATATATTGTGTATGTATGTTTGTATATATAAATTTGTAGACAGGTGTGGCTGAACTACAATACCAGTACGCACACACAAGTTCGACATTTAGCAGCATTTAATAATGGGTACATCTTGGTGTCTGTATGCTTTTTAATAATGAATTGAAAACAAACTAAAGAAACAAATGTTTTCCTATTGTTCTCCATTGAGATATGATGACTGAACTCACTCTGAATAGAAAATATGGTCGTGGTAACATTCTGAGAAACTACGAAAGGATAGTTTTTTGAGGTATTTCCGGTGGGCATTTTTTATGCTCCCAACTCAACTCATGTCATTATGGACAAAACATATGGAAAGCAACTTTTTAACATCCATTTTAAACAAGAAATACTAGTGGCTCTTGGATGTAAAAGTCTGTGTAAGGCAGCAGCTGCACACGTAAACAAGAACGCCATGGCGCTAGGATGCAGGAGAAGCACAGAGGGATGAAAGGCAGGCTGAGAGATAAGGAGTGATTGTCATTGGATAGGGTTTGATCATGCCATTGGTTGGCTAGCAGAGCAGTTCATGGTCTGAGGTCACACCAGCGTTTCAGGCAGTGCGTCGGCATTGTCCGAGGACAGCAGCTGCCAGATCTGCCACCGGTCCCTTTGCCAGTCCTGCCACTCCGGGCTATGCGGCACCATTTGGTTCTCTGTCGTCGAGGCAGAGTTACTTTGCACTGCAATCAGCCTCCCGTGCTGCAGAGGGGGCCGCTGAGTGGTTGAAGGCTGAGGCGAACTTTGGGAACTAGACAGTCGATGGTGGGCATTATAAGGGGGAGGAAAGCGGCTGTCGTTACGAACGGCAAGGCCGCCAACGCCAGTGTTCACCCCGCCAGTGTTCACCCCGCTTTGAGGTCTCGAGGTCAGGTTAAGTCCGTGTCCGCTTGCTCGATGGAGGCCTTGCGTGCTATTGAGGTGTGACGTCACTGAGGGGTTTGTGTTGAGCTGGGTACACACTCTGGTGACTGTGGGGTGGGGTCTGCACTCGGCGATGCCAGGCGCTGTCTGAGTCCGTTGCAGCGTTGCCTGCTGCCTGCCATCGCCATGGTGTCCGTCGAGACCTTCCTGTGAGCTGCGGGAGCTTCCCTCTGACATGTTGCCATGGGAACCTAGAAACAGAACATCAACTACATCAGTGGAATTAATTATAGTTTAATGAATAACACTGGATACACACATCACTAGTTGATGCTTGACGTTAAAACATTTTTTTTTATTGACAAACCTTTTGGCAGGCCTCATTGCATCTTTGATAGAAAGAGAGAAATAAATAAAAAAAAAACATAATTTCTGATTGTTTTTTTCTTTCATTTTTATGCAAGGTCAATTTACAACCTACAACTCCTTTAAATCTGCTAAACTGAATTAAATAAATCTTCTTAAATAAATGTTGCACATTTTTAAACATAATCCAGACAGTGTTGGTTTTCTGCCCTCACAGCTAGTTAATCAGCTGAATGCATTCACCTGGCATCACATTTGTAAATTAGTTGCTAATTAGATGACTAAAAAAGAATAAAAAAGCAGCAGGACTTTGGTTTTTGATGACCAGCAAACAGCTGGGAACTCAGTGCTGCTCCTTAATTTGAAATGCTCTGAAGCTTCTTGTTCCCCTGATAGTTACTGTAATAACCAGCACCAGCTGTCAGACACTTACTGATCTGGCTCCTTAACCACTAGGAACAAAATCTGCAGAGGGCCTGGACTGACTGAGAACAGTTTACCTGTGTATGCTTGGTCCTTAAGTGTTGGTTTCAGAGTAGTGTGCCACGTCCCCCAAATGTTAGCGTGCTCCTCTGATATAGCGTCTGAAGGAAGCAAAAGGCCGGTCACATGCCTCTCCATACTCAGTTACACAGTAAACAAAGGCACATAGAGTAAGAACCGACTTGCTTCTTAATACGTAGCAAAAACGTTTTGAAAATCAAAGCTAAAAATGAGAGAAATCAAATCATATAGCACTAAGAATCATAAGCACTATACAGTTCACCTTTGGCACCCCAAGTGTCAGCCCCAGGCTCTCTGCTCCAGCCGGCCACTGGCCCCACCAGAGTGCACTGTTCTGGGACACGGAAGAGCAGCTCGCTGCCCGGGCTTCCTGGCTCTCCTCTCCGCTCACTCAGGATTGGGGAGTTGTTGTCATAAGGGGACACCTCGCCGCTGGACACCTTGTTGGAGTCGCTGGAGGAATGGCGTTCGCTCAGGGCGAAGGGCTCCTCTGACTGCAACAGGTCGGGACTCCTGTTGTTATTTACAGAAGGATGAAACGGACAGAGAGACGGCAGACCACATGTATGTGAACACCTCGTGTTTACGTGTGTGGAACTCACTGTGATGCTTTTCTTCTCAGCAGGTAGTCCACCACATCTGGATCCGTCTCCAATAGATTCATCAAAACCTCATTTTGCAGATCAGGAGGCACCTAAAAAAACATGGTTTCTTTATTCATTTATTTCACTCAAATAGTTTTGTTAAAAGTTAACGTTTCCTCTACTCCTATGGCTGTTTTAAATCATACCTACACAGTTAAGCTGCTTAAAACAACTTTACAATTACAACACATGTATTTTCCAAACAGTGGTCAGGTACCAATTCTTTTTCAATTGACATATATTGCATTAACCTAAACGTGTGATATTAAAGTGTACTTGAGTTCTAGTAAATAAAACTCCACCTGTTCTATAGCCTGTTCTAAAACAGCAATCCAACCTCATCAAACATATCTCCTTCGCCTTGTAAACTTCATTTCTATTGCATTTTTTTATCTGATCTTCAGGTAACTTGCTGAATTTTATTGTCATGATGAAATATGTGGATTATTATGAAAAACCCTGCCCAACCACTTACTTTCTATGAATGATCTTCAAATGCTTAGAAGGCATAAGCATGTTAGGACACAACTATCATATGTCATTCAAAGTACTTGAGCCTGCCTACAATTTTTTTTTTTACCCACCAGACTGAGCAAGTCATTGCCAATTCACTATACACAATTATTAGCTCTTTATTGGCTTACTGCAGGAATGTAAGCCTCAGGGGAACGGCAGTGGCAGATTACAAAACATAACAGTGTAAGGTTTCGTACCTGAAATGACCTGAACTGTCTGTCTGAGAATCCAAGGAACAGAAAGGAACAAAAGCAAGTGATGAGGAGGTGGTAATCCGTGCATGAAGGCTTTCATGCCTGAATTTTCAGCTTTTATTTTGGAAAGAATACGTTCAAAGTATCACAATGAAAAGTCCTTGATGTTGTTGTGGGCAAACTGGCAAGATTTTCCTGTTACATTTACTAAGAAGAATTTAAGAATTCAGGCATAATTTTGACCCCAAAAACTTGCACTCTTTAATTGTTTTTCTTTTCTTTCTCCCCACTGAACTGGACAGAGCTCTGTTTTCATTTACTAAGACACAACCATTGTCTGCTAAACCAGGTGGGATTGTCTTCCTTTATTCCATGGGAATGCGAAGTGTGCATGAGTGAATGTAAGATATTGTGTGTGTGTTTAGCGGAGGAGTGGAAGAATGAAAGGAGGAAGCGGGGATGAGTGTTAGAGACACACGCGCCCAATGACTGACCATGAACAGGGTTTGGTAGCTGGCGATCATCCTCTGCAGCACGGCGATGACGGCCGTGCTCTCCTCGGCCCTGGCCGAGCTCTGGACGCTGAACTCCTTGTCGGAGTTCTTCTGCTTGTGGAGCAGGTTGGGGCCAAAGATGGTGGCCAGGTTCAGAGACGTCATCTTGTTCCCTGTGATCTGGATTTGGAGAAACAAACCGTTTGGATTCAGACCATAAACAAAAATCTGTAAAAAGTGATGGACGTAGTATCAGTGACGTCACCCATTGGTTTGTGGGTGTTTGTGAGTTTTTTTGCCATCTCCATCTTGGTATTTTGGAGCAAGAAGTGACCATATTTGGACAAGAGGGCGGAGCTGGGAAGGATGACACGGTTAGCTAGCTAGCTTTGGTTGGCAAGGTGCTACCGAATGCTGAACAAGCCATTTTTAGGCGACCAAAATGTTCCAATTAACTTTTATGAAGTGAAAACACAGTGACAGGGTCAAAGTTTGAGATAAAAACATTGACTGCACCCAAAAACAAGTTCACGGCTATTAATGTACACAGTGCCATGGATACGCATCGCTAAGCCACACCCTAAAGCATCCCTTGCTTTATTGTCTATTTTAAAATAAATAGGACCATAATTTACGTTTAATGTTTCAATACGAAGACAACTTGAAATGAGGGATTGAGACCATAAACCCATTAGAAAAATGTTTACTGAGGTAATAAATCAAGTAAAAAGTAGGGTCATTTTCTCGTAGACTTCTATACAGTCTGACTTCTTTTTGGAGCCAGTGGAGTCGCCCCCCCCCCCCCCCCCCCCCCCCTGCTGAAAATGAGAGAGAATGCAGGTTTAAGGCACTTCCACATTGGCTTCACTTTTCCGACCCAGATGTTGCTGCTTGGTTTAGACACACAAAAGTAGATAATCAGGTACTTTCTCTGTAACCCATTGAGGAGGTCTTGTTTGAATGAAGGATTGATGGCGATCGTTATTGCACAAAGAATGAGAATGTGCTGGCACAATGAGAAAGAAGCAGAACGTCCAAGTGTGCACCTTCTGGAGAATCACATGGAACGAGACTAAGCAGCCATGCTAGCAGCGCTGTGAGGCTGTAGAACTAGATGGATAGATGGATACGTGGACTTTACTCTGTTGCAAGTAGCGATACGTACTGCAGAAATTACATTACACTGTTTTGCTGCAATTACATGGTCTTTGGAGACATTTCATTTCCTCTCCTCCCTCTTGGCTCTTCTTCTCTCCCTTTACTCCTCCAGTTCCCACTGACATCTCCATCCTTCCATGTTGATTTTCTCACCTCTCCCTCTAACATTCTGTTTCTCTTGTCACCCCCCTCCCCCCCCCACCCTTTCAGTTTTTGTCATGTTGAGCAAAAAGTGGATGAAGAGTTGTCACATGGGGTTTGTTAACATCAAAAGTGTATGACAGCTGAATCTGTTTCTGCTAGGGTTGGGCGATGGTTTAGTACATCCTGTGACACAATTAGCACCTGAAGTTACAAGCCCTTCAAAGCTTCCACAACTTTTCTTTTACTCATTTTTCTGCTTATCTCTACATGTCCTCCTTTTCCACTACCACTACCAAAGGAGAAACAGTCACAGGAGCCACAAGCACCCAAAAATATTGATGTATTGTTCCCGGCCGAGTGTAAAAACGCTCCCGACTTCCTGTCACGATCTCGGATACAGATACTGGAGTCATGCTTTTAGTCCATTCTCATGTATACGCACGAAGGCGACAAAACACACTTCCAACTGCGCACAGACTTTCTGCTTCTCTCTCACACTTGAACAACACATTCACACTCCCTTGCAATCCACCACACACATGCATTTGAACTTAAATACTATATTAAGAGTTCCCACAACTGAGTATTGTTCAAATGTAGTACTGGAACAGTAGAACAACATTGTCATTCATGATAGACAGTTTTTTTTTTTTTTTTAAAGTAAAGAAATTGATGCAGCCAGAGATATCATCTTTTTTTATTCCATGCTTTCTTCCCTGGTCAAAACCAGGCGCCTACATTACACACAATGCAACTGGACTGCAGACAGTTCGATAGGAGCCTCAAGTGCAATTTATAAGACGTCGAGCAGCTCCCTCTGAAGCCATGCAGTAGTGCACCCTAAGACCTGAGCCACACAAACTGATTCCTATCACTTCTTCGGTAATTTCCTCCCAATGAGGTGGAAAAACAAATCAAACAATGCATAAGCTGCCCATAAGATGTTTGCACTTGACTACTACCTTTGATTGTTATGGATATGTTTTTTTTTTCCTAATGTTATTGTTTGCTACTTAATTCCTGGATTTAATGAAGAACCTTTTTAAGCCGTATTCCCTGTTGATAAAAAAACTGGCGCTCACCTCTTGTCTGTCTTTGTCCTGCCGGTCATGGGCGTGGTCGGCCACAGTGGACAGGAACTCCAGGAGGCGGTGGAGAGTATCACTGTTGCATGCTGGGAGCAGGTAGACCAGTAGCTGAGTAACATTCTGCTGCTCATCTGGATTCAACACTGCAACACAGATTAGGATGGATAAGGTTCAATGAAGACGAGAGAGAAAATGAGAAAGGAGGTCAGGCAAAGAGGGGAAAAAAAGGGAAGATGAAGCTCACATGTGGTGTTGATGAAGGCCGTGTAGAGCTCCTTGGTGAGGAGTGGGTCAGGCATGTCCCTGAGGAACTCCTTCAGCAGGGCAGCCACATCGTGGACGCTTTGCTCCTCATCCAGCTGGACGTCAATGCCGCGATCAAACTCGTCACGTAGCTGAAGCACGGACAAAAAGAAAAGAGAGGGCAAAGGAAAAAGAAAGGAAGAGAGCGATTCAGAAACATCCTCCACACATAACAATGGACATTATATTCTAGGCAGTGCACACACAGGCACATACAAGCACACACATGCACTCACTTCCTGTTGGTTCTCCTGGTAGACTCTGCCCTCAAACTAGTTTCGCCAGTAAGCATCTTAAGCTCTACAATCTGACTTTTGGATTACTTCCAGAGAATTAGCCTATTGTCAGCCACGATGATGGATATATTGGGGTCAGTCTGCTCAGCTTACTCTCGCTTACAGCAAATAAGATGATAAATTCTTATTTCACATTAAGCTGACAATGGTGGCAAATGCATAAATGTTGACATTGGATTGTATCAACAAAGTCTAGTAGAGAATGTCAAGAATAACATACAGATGTGTGAATACAAACCATTTCATTCAGCGCGTTTATAATAAAGATGAGGTGTTATAAACATACATGGGGGTAGAGAAAAACTATATTTTAAAGGCAGGAAGAGTACAGCTGATCAATCCATTAAAAGGGACACAGTGATTAAGTCAAATTAATTGATTACACAATGAAACCAAGAGACATTTTATGTCTTTATCTGAAGTGCAGTCTTATATTTGATCTACATCTAGCTGAAGGTAAAAGACTTGTGCTTGTGCCCGTTAGTGAATGAATAACCTCCCTTCCCTCAATAAACAATACATGTCTAGATCCCTGTAACTGCTACAAGTGGAAAACAGTGTTATAAAAATATGCCACTGAAAAGATAATGTAAAAATGATGCTTCCCACACTGGATAAGCCATGAAGCGTAACCGTGATTTTCTTTGCAGTGTATGACAAATGCATTGCTTGAATAACTAACACAGCATTAGGTCCAGATCTGTTGGATTAGTGTGTTGTTTTTTTTTAAATATATTCAAAAAGTGTCTTTGTATTTGTGTGTTGGCTTTGGCACCATGGATAACTGTGTTGGTTTATTGCACATCTGTTTATAGAAAGGAGGTTTTCTTTGTTGCTGTTGACTTTTTTTCATAAAAGAATATGAGAAGAGCAAAATGAGTCTTTGATTTGTTGTAAGGAACCCAACCCTGTCACTTCAGACGTCGCTCTCCATCACCAAAACTCCAAATGACATCACCTGTCGGACTCTCTTCTTGGAGCTTCCCACTCTAAAGATCCCCACAGTCTGCAAACCTGAGTGGAGAAGAAAGAATGAAAACTCGATAGCTGTCTCTAGCACCCGTCGTAGTAGTAATCGAAGATGAATAGAACATATATGTTGGCGACAGTGGTAAAGTATTATATGCTCACCATATTTCTCGATGTGCTGGCAGCAGCTGTCGACCACCCGGGGCACCTGGCGGTAGATGGGATTGAGGCTCAGCCTTTTGTCCCGGTGCTTCTCCTTTTTACTTGGCGTTTCGGCCGGAAGAGAGAGCTGCAGGGCCTCGAGCAGGCGGGACTGGTTGTCGTCCAGGTCCGTGATCGAGTCCACTGACATGCCTCCCTGGAGGATAATAGTGCATTTCATTCAGACAGGTTCAACTTGGAGAAAAAAAACCTGGTCCCAGGTCTGTAGCTCCACTGGATGATATTTTAAACTCCGGTGGATTTCTGAGGACTCTGGTTAACTGCTCCTCAGATCTCTGCAGGGTAAATCCAGACAGCTAGCTAGACTATCTGTCCAATCTGAGTTTTCTGTTGCATGACTAAAACAACCTTTGAATGTACACGTTCCACCAAAACAAGTTCCTTCCCGAGGCTATTTTGCAGAGGCACCTTTGCTTCGTCCGGTGCTTAGAAGAATAAGAAGAAGAAGAAGAAGAAATGCCAATAAACCAGAGCACGTTTCTAGCATGACCTTCCTCCGCAGGACTGTGGGGGAAGGTCTGGCAATGCAAGACTATTCAGACTGGAATTAATGCATTGTTTTGTCTCACCCTCCTGCGTGCTCGGGGTGCAGCCTCAGGCGTGTTGGGTGACGTTGACTCATTGGCTGTCTCGGATGTGGAACTCAAAGAGGAGTTACTGCTGGATAACTCCTTATTGGACGGCCGCTTGGTGGCAAACTGCAGGAGAGATGATCCAAGAGTTAGTGGCTTGTCCGAAATATGTTACAAATGGGACAATTTGTCTTATTCTATATATTTCACAACAAAATTTGTCCTTAAAGGAATTATCTCAAATTGATAGACCTGTAAAATGGACGACACAAGGTCAGAGGAGTCCTTGTGCTCCTCACGCTGTGGAGGGTCCTGACGATAGCTGTCCTGGCGCTGCCTGTGTGTTCTGTCATTGGCGATGACCTGGGAGAGCACTATACTGAAGGCCTGGGGCATGCATTCTGGTGGAAAAGAAGATGAGGATGAAAGAAACAAGGAAGAGGAAGAAAGGAGAAGCAGAAAAGAAGGGATGAGGGCAAAAAAGTTCAATAAAACGTTGTTGTCGATGAAAACTGTCCAACAAAAGCACAGTTAGTTGCAAGAAAAAAGGAAATGAAAGCTCTATTAGCAACTTCCAAAAATAGCTCTTAGACTCTTGCAACAGGAACATCAAACACATCTCCAATTAAACTTCTGCTGCAGCTCGCCTTTTACATTTGATAAAAGCCTCACAACACGTTTACTACTGTCAGTTAAATCTCTTAAAGCACTGCTACAGTACATCTGTTTTCCAAAATAAGACATCACAGAAAGAAAGTTGGCAAAAAAGCTGGCTACGACAGACCACTAATTCTAGTGCCTTTGACCAAAATAACACAACTTGGATTACTCGCACCCACAAGCAATGCCATGTTCTCCATGCAGCTAATTTCTAACCTAACATCTAGATATTTTTCCTTAGTTGTATTTACACTAATTTTGACATGACAGAAAGGCCGAATGGAAGTTTGTTTTGACAAGAAGTTGCAACAGGCATACTCTTAAATTGAGCAAGAGGGTTCACTTCAGGGAGAAATGATGTCATATTGGGGCATCACAGGCTATATATTCCATTATACCGAATCCCAAAGCCTGAGCCAACAGCTGAGAGAAAACTGGGTGGGTGTGGGTGGGTGGGTGTGTGTGTGGAAAAGAGGCAAAGGAAAACGGAGGGAGAGAAAGCGAAACGCATTCCACAACCACAAGTGGAGGGCTGTGTTCATGAACAACATGACCACTAACACTGTGACACAACGAATTTGCTTTGCAGCCTCACAGCGTTCACAGGGCTTATGTAACCTACACATGCACAATCACATTAATGTACAATGCGTTGCTAACGTAATGCAAAGCACTTCACGTGCATCCACGGCCAGACCACATTTATCAAACCCTGTCAGATTTTCATAAATCTACATTTTCCAGGCCTACAGCTTCAGTCTTGGTTTTCAGCAACATTTGTTTTATAGCCATTTCTTATTTATGTCCATGCAATGTGTTTGTGCTAGCTGGATATGTTCTATGTCCGTGCAGAAAGTCAGGATAGTTATAAATAATACAAAATGTTTGTTTTAATGTGCACAAAGTGCCAGATGGGTGGAGTTTACCACACAGGACAATACAGCGAAATTTGTAAATCTTTATTTTAACTGACAACTTGCTTGATACTATTAGGTAAAATAATTACCCATAAAGTACTCAAAGCAGATGAAACTATTACTGCATCAAAGGAGCCAGCATTCTCCTTGTCTCTCCGTTTCTGACTTGCAGAGAAACGGGTGTGCCTACTTCAAAGTGAAATGCAGGGCTGGTATTCAGGGACCCTGGGAGAAAATTAAATTTCCATCCATTTGGCAGGTTAGACCACGGGTACATCTAAGCCATCTGCTCTGGAGGGCCAAAGCCAGGCACGTAGTGGAGGGGAAACCCATCCGACGCCGAGCTGTACCCTGACATAACTGTTACATATATGGAACTCAAAGTATTTGTCCGAAAATGTACAATGGTTTACCTCACCAATTGTAGTAATATATATTTACAATTGCCCTTGACAATATCATGCTGGCTGAAGCATGTGCATTTCCTTTCAGACAACACAGCTTTCTCATACTTATTCCAGCAATAAATAATGTTAATTCCAAGGATGACAAAGATAGCACTGAAAAAAGTCCCAATTTTAATTAAAATATTTTCCAAAATATGAACAAACAATAAAAAAAAAAAAATCTGATTCTGGCAAATAATGCAGATTGCATGAGATACTTGTTTTTTTTGGATACTTTGTGCATGCTTGCCAGATTCAGATGAATGCATGCTTTTTATGTATATGGACTGTTTATGAATACTTGTCATAGCTCAATGTCTTAAGTGCATGACTGTATGCAACTTAGTAATGGCCATTGTTTACTTATTTGTAATTAGTTACATGAGAACACTGCAGGCTAAGCAGATATCGTCACCGGTGTGTGTATTTTTGACATTTCCATGTGTATTTATTGTAAACAAAACTTGGGATCAGTACAGATCTGACAAGAAAACCCTCCTGCTCCTCTTGGCAACTGGGCTCTTTTCTGCTTAGTGCAGCAGAGTGGCTGCTTCTCAGAGCCAGTCCCCTTACAAGGAGTCCCTCCACTTAAGCTAAATATAAACTGTCAAAGCCCAGTAAACAGAAACTATGTTTTTCTAACCCCACTGTTCACCTGCCTGAGGGGCGGGGACCACAGACTGGCCCTCTGTCTCGCTGCCAGGGGAGCGAGGTGTGTGTGCGTGTGTGTGTGAGTGAGATCTGCGAACTGGCAAAGTGTCAAAAGAACTTGGCGTACCTTTGTCTTTACTCTTCTCTTTTGCTAGCGAGTCCAACTTCCTCCTCAGCGACTTTTTCCTCTTCTGTCCATCTGCGCCGGGAAAAAGAAACAAGCAAATAAATCATCTGAAACAAATGGTTTCCATATCTTATCTCGCTTAATATATCTAATAAGCTGATGTCAGGAATGCAGACATAAATTAGCCACGGGGGGAAAGCCGTCTGTGAACTCAAATCCATTTAACTGAAACATCAGACATGTTCAGCTATGGTATTGGCCTGCAGAAAAGCATATTAAATTGATTACCTACATTGGCAAATATTGGACTGTGTGTGTGTGTGTGTGTGTGTGTGTGTGTGTGTGTGTGTGTGTGTGTGTGTGTGTGTGACACGTGCGTGCTTTACATCCAGGTTTTGGAGTGCTCTGAAAGGAGGAAAAGCCACTTGTCAGCTGTCAACTTGATGAATGACTCCTGAACTTGCTGATTAATGATCAAGGAAATCTGGAAACCGTGGCAGACGCAACTTTAAAAGTCTCCACGTCCTCGTGTGGCGCCAGGATGTCAGTTTGTGTAACCTCAGCACCTTCTAACGCCATCATTCGGTCGCTTTGCTGTTTTTTTTGTTTTTTTTTTGGTATCCAAAACCAACTGTTTTACACACCAGATCGTTGTGAATCCATCAGAGAGTCTTTGCTTTCAGCTGCTGGTTTAGCAACCTCAGTTTGAACCCCCAGATGTTCCTGTCAGCTGTATCGAATGAGTCACTTGCAGGGCTCAGGTATTTTACCCAGTCCCAACAACACGCTTAATAGTAGCCGGTTACGTCAAGGAGCAGGTTAAGTTTCCAACCGTCTCTGACAAATCTGAACAAGTTCAACATTACTGCTGGAGTGATGTATGAGAAACGTGCGTGTGCTTTTAAGACTCCAAGCTGTAAAGAAAACCGCAGCTTGGAGTCAGAAGGACAAGAGGGGGAATCTTAGGGTCTATAAGAGAAGAATAAGTGGAGGAGGGGGTGTGAGATGGGAGAAATAAAGCAGATGTTGTGAGAGTGAGGGCAGCGAGAGAGAGTAGGGAGAAGCAGAGATAGGAAATGGTTTGGATTTTTGACAGATGGCTCTCAAAGCCGTAAGGAAATCCACCGAACCTCCAAACCTACCCAGTCCAACTCCTAACTAGTTGGGAAACGGTCCGATGAGCCTTTTGGTTCTCTCTCTCTCTCTCTCTCGTCCCATCCCTCTTTCTCTCTCTCTCGCTTCTATCTCTCATTATTCTGTTTTTTTGTTCTGGAAGAAACATGACCCCTGGCACTCGGATAAATATGAGAAACAGCAGGGCTGAAAGCCCACATTAGCGCAGCTGAAATGGAACACACACACACACACACACACACACACACACACACACACACACACACACACACACACACACACACACACACACACACACACAAAAAGTCTTACACATGAGTTGAAATATTTCCCTAGCTAGCACATGGCGGCCGTTAGGGGCTCTGGAATTCATAAGCAACACGGACAAGTACGTATTAAATCATGGTGGGGAGAGGTTTAACCTTCAGCTGGAATGCAAGGCCCTGTATAATCCACCGGCTGCACTATACTGCTGCTATGGCGGCCACTCCACTCCTATACAGTGCAGGGAAAAAGTGCTGCACACTGTGCGTGATGTGCATCTGTGTGAGCACGGACAGACCATTCTAATAGCAAGGCTAATTCTTAAACTGAAAGTAAAATTAGTAAAAGTTGTATTACAGCTTGGGGTCTGGTTTTGCACTTTTGAACATCATTGTTAGTGGTCGTGACCTTGTATTGAAGCAATTGCTGAGGTCTGGAAACAGCAACAACACTATAAAGAAATATTTTGTGGTAAGAAACAAAGAGTTCAGACAAGCACTGGTTGTAAACAAGCCATCTGCTTAGCCAGATCTAAACCAGTGGTTCCCAACCTGGGGGTTAGGACACCCCAAGGGGTCAAAGATCTGGGGAGTCATGATGGTGATGATTAACAAGACAGCAAAGCAGAAAAAGCATAGCATGTGTGTTTGTAATCTCGTTGTCTTCTAATCTTTGCTTCTTTTTATCTAAATGAATGGATCCATTCACCTTCCCGGGCCTCTAAAGAAATTTCAAATAATGGAATAGGTTTACATGGTTTACTTTTCAAAAACCACAATATTTTTGTTGTACTGCATACTGCTGCAGCTGCTCTTTTCACCCTGTGTGTTGAGCTCTCTGTTTTAGCTACAGAGTGAGACATCTCACTTCTGTTCCATCTTTGTTGGGAGTCGCACATGCTCAGCAGCTAGGTAAGGACTACTAACCAGTCAGAAGCAGAGTATGAGGGCGTGCCATGCTAGCAGCTAGGCGAGCATTATAACGTGTGTTACAAAGTGATCACGTTTGTCTCTGAAGTAAAGGCTGGACTACAACAGAGCTGTTTGGAGCAGTTTGTGAACAGTGTTTTCTGTTGGAGATGGTAAGTCCCTTTGGGGGGGGGACTTTGGGCTTTTTTCACTTTGTAAACATGCACAAAAAAGATATATAACATGATAAAGGAAAGGAGAAAAACTGATGTCTCAGTTTCAAGTTTTCAATTCTTTAACAAGAAGCCTGTATTACAAACTAGGAGCATGGAGAAAAGACATGGGCATTTACCAGGAAAGGGAAACCTAACGAAAGATGTCATTGAGTTGCATTATTGGAAATGTAGGAGGTTAATAGGGAGTAAAAGTCTGAATAATTTCGCCTCTGCTGCTTTCTGATGCTACTAGACCAATACTAAATCACTGGAGTACTCAGTTGATCATCTGACTGCTTGTGTCATGTTGTATGGAACCAGAAATTCCCTTTCTATAACTCCTGCTATTGAATATGTTGTGCATTCCAGTATTAGTATTCAATCTGATAACAGAATTATGAAGGTTATTAACTTGTTATAATCTTGCCCACGTATTTGCATTCAGTTGAGTGGGATTATGTATATTTTCCTTTTCTATAAACTGTGCATGTAGACATTTTTAGCATGGGCGGGCCCTGTAGGAAAAACCACCAACTCAACCAATTCCAGTGCAGCGCGCTGCCCATTTCTGCTATATCTGGATTAATTTGTCTAATTTTGTTTTTTTCCAAACCCTTATTCATGTAATGGTTTGGGTTACAAGACCAAAATACAGTTTTATTTTAAGATAGGACCACAAGGACAAATACAGCCTTCTTTTGCAACATAAAGGACTTTTTAATAGTGTGGTGACTAGTGGGGTGACTACACTCAGCCTCAGCTGCAGCGGTCAACAGATACCCCCTTAAACAGGAAGCACCCGATCCCAATGTGATGTATGGTTTGCATCTAAAGTCGTGTTGTCACAACTTCCCCAAACACAGGCTGTACATGACTTGACTTGAGGGATGGTAAGAGGAAGTGGTCAGAGGCTCAAGCTTTGGCTTTACTTTATGGAACACTTGAAAGTAGGAACATCAAATGAGTAGCGTTTGCAACATGGAACAGTTACAGAGTCAATCACAGATGTCACGGTTAAAAGTCACATAAATGTCAGGGTCTTGAAAAGCTGATGTTATCTGAAGTATGCCGAAGCAGTAAATCCTAGCAACCCGGAACTAACAAACATTATGTAAGCGTTTAACTCAGGTCTGCAATATTATGTGTAAAAACACTCAAACATGCTCCCACCTTTTGGCATGGTTATCTGACATCCCAGATCATAGTCCTGGTGTAAACGGGTGTAGGCTACTTCCTGCAGCTTGGCCCTCTCCAGCTCCGATAAACTCTGGATGGCAACGGGCGTCAGACGCACGCTCCGCCCCGACAGGCTGCTCCACGTGTAATCACCCTGGGGTAGACAAAAGAGTATGATAAGACTATTAGAACATACAACACATACAGTAAATAGAATGTATGGTGGGTTTTCATGTTACGTAATAAACATTCCTCCCAGTCGATATTTAACAGAACATTAACGTTCCCTGGACTTGACACACGTGAAACTAAGTAAACCCTTGGCCTCTGCATTCTTTGGGTCAACTTTTTTTTTATGATTCTCATAGGTGATGAGTTTGGGAGTATATTAGATTAACTGTAGTACAACCAACAATTACAGTTGGAAAAGATATGGAACGCATATGAAAAGTCTGCAAAATATGATGTGTGCACTGCAGGATGTTACTTTCACAAGAGTAGAACATGAGCCAAACTAAACGTATAAAACTGAAGTATAACCTACACAGACAAACGGAGAGACAGCGCGTGCTAAGGAAAAAAGGAGTAAGTGAGGACATGAAGTGGAATTGCACTGATGAATTTGCAATGTGCTTTCCACACACGTAAAGCAGCGTTAAGAATGCGCAGCATAAGTGGAGGAGGAGATGTGGTTACTATGGGGCCAGAGCGTATAGAAAGCACTCGTTTTTTAGCCGCCGACAGGTTTACTTCGCAGCTTTGCCTTAATCTGTGATCAACATGATATCGAATTGAGGTGAAATGTAATGAATTGCTGGAGACCGAGAGAGCTGCTTTGGCTCTGAACACTTAAGTCATCTGGTCATGCATTCCTCTGTGTCTACTGAGAGAAGAGGTCAGGAAGAGGGAGAGGTTAGGGGGAAGAGAGAGAGAGAGAGAGAGAGAGAGAGGAGACCTTGTTGCAATTTATCTAATGCCTTATCCAGACAGAGGGCTTACAAGTGTACTCTAATGTGTCTGTGTTTATCTTTATTTTGTGCTGCTGCAAGCAGAGATAAACCATTTTACATCAGTTTATATGTTGAACAAAAATAGAATTTTATCATGTCATCTCTTGAATTATGTTTATTCCTTACGTCTTGTAGAAAAATGGGTTTCTCTGAGATGCACTGAAGACTTTATGTCACTTTGCTTTTCATGCTTTGGCCTCTATCACAATATTTTCTCCAAGTCATTCCTCCCGCTCTTGTTATTTGACCCCTCTCAGCAACAGAGCCATCATTCAGCCATGGGAAAACAAGATGTGGACACAGGCAACCTGGAGAGCACCTGTGTGTGTGTGTGTGTGTGTGTGTGTGTGTGTGTGTGTGTGTGTGTGTGTGTGTGTGTGTGTGTGTGTGTGTGTGTGTGTGTGTGTGTGTGTGTGTGTGTGTGTGTGTGTGTGTGTGTGTGTGTGGAGTCCAGCGAAAAGCAAGTTGCATGTTGCACCCCTTTTTAATAGAGCATTTCATCCAGCAAAGCCGTTTGTGTGTATGCCATTCCTTATCGCTGGCTGAGGAAGCCCTTTTCTCTGCCGCTTGACCTCACACACAGCTTGAGGGGGTGCACACACATGCCTGTGTACACGCGCACACACACACTGCAAAAGAAAAGACAAACAGTTGGAAAAGTTAAATAAGAGGCCTCTCCTCGGTCGAGCTGGTTCTGCCCAGCAGGATTTCTGAAGGGGATGGATGAGCTTCAGTTCTTAAGTGTCAACCTATGAAAACCGTGGAATGCTGTGAGTGAAAGGGCCAGGCTAATTTCTGGTATCACTGTTGGATTCTGGCAACAGTGAGCTGAAAGCCTGCGTGACATGCTGGGACGCCCATTCAGATGTACAAACTGAGACGTTCCAAAGCCAACCCACACAGTTTAACTTTTGACCAAGTAGATCCTTGTTGAATGATGTCACATCGTTTGTTGTCATGTGTGATTTGAAGGGGTCACAAAAGGCACACTACATCTGCAACCACTGTGGCATCCCTCTGCACGTTTATCGTGGTTGGACTTGTTGTCTATATGCACCACAATTCAGTCTCACGACTCTGTTTAGGGCCTCACTACCTCTGTGGCTAACAATGCAGGTCAATGTGTTCAAACCAATGTCAATTTTGTAGTTTCACACATTGAAATCAGCAACATACTGCGATGTGAAAAGAAACTATTAAACTACTAAAAGAAACTTTATTTATTTTTGGATTTTTCAAATTTTATATTTAACTGTTCATTTATACATTATTATATAAAAAAGATCTCTAAATTCTATTTGGAAGCCATCTTCACACTTCCAGGATTAGCATTATGATGGAGAGACTCTCCATTTCTGCCTAAAATTAGTCACATTTAAGTTACTAGAGTCTAAAAGTGTGTAGTGTATTTAGTTTTTCCACCGTTTGCTATGACCCCCAAATCCCCAGAATAAAATGTTAGCAACGGCCCTGTCCAACACCAGAAAGACAAAAGAAGCCTCTGTCGAAAGGATAAATATTTTTTTAGATTCAAACACAATGCAGTGTGTGGAAAGTTACCAATTTTAACTTACACACAATTTTACTCCACTCAATGCTGCAAAAAAACGATTTGAGATTAATTTTGGCATTGAGAGTCGACGGCCAAGTTTACCTCATCAGACATCCAAGCCCGGCCTTAAGAGCAGCAGACACAAACACAGAGGCTTATTGCCATGGAGAAGTCATTTTGAGTTCATGATTAAAATTATTAGGAGTAGAGATTCATGTTTTCATGACTCATCCTCCCCAGTAAGAAAACGGCTCACATCCAATCAAGTCATCTAATCAAGGGCTCATTTTCTCACTCTCGAGATAATGATAGTCAGCCACTATAATATATCATAGTAAATGCTAATTAGTTTGGCTGGATCAGTGGAGTTAATGAGCTGGATGATGTTTTCATCAACCAATCTCCTATTTTATACTCAACCCTGTTGAGGTCCTGTTACTGGCCAATATATCACATTCAAAATCCATCCATTCGTTCATTCACTGCTCACATAGACTGTTTATCCAAAAAATGTCAAGCCACAGTGCAACGTAACACTGAATGCCTTTGGAACATATAAACATTCATTATGTTGGACCTCAGTATGACGTGGACGCTTAGTGAGATGTAACACTGTTTGAATAGCCTGTATAGAGACAAATCTGCCACACAGCTACCGTCACTATCATTTAACTCTGTTTGTCTCCAAAATATAGTTGGTTGCTATGCCTTTACAGAACTGCCATCATCTGTTTTCCTCTGTATTTATTAGAACTATTGAACACACACACACACACACACACACACACACACACACACACACACACACACACACACACACACACACACACACACACACGCTGTTTTCTGGAATGGCTTAGCAGATCTAATCAGATGATCCCAGTTTTAACAAATGGGATTTTCTGCCAGTTTGATACACTTAATGCAATTTTGCATTAGCAGAAATAAACCCCGATAAATCATGAATGTGCTTTGCAAGAATGAGAGAAAGAAAAGGATTAGACATGTAGGATAAAAGAATGCGAAGAGTGATTTAAGTGTGCAGTTCATCAAAGCCAAACAACAGCTTGGTGGGAAGTTCATGGGTGTTATAAACCATTTATAGTGTTACCAGTGCATGTTATGTATACAAAATGTTACGTAAAGCCTTAGTACAAAGCTTCTATTAAGCATGGGATTCAACACTTGTGGTCGTTTTTGCTGTTGCTTAGTGCTCACAGCTGACCGATGTTTCACTGGAAAGATTGATGACTTTGCTGACATGACTGGCACTGTGCAGTTAGATGACTAAAGCCATTTGGACACGCGGTGCACTGCAGCATGTCGTTTCTGTTCGACAAAGGAACAAAAAGCCACGGGCAAAGGAATATGTCAGTTTCCGTGGCAACACATACAGACAAGCATGAGGGCCAGGAAGTGAGAGAAATATTACTATGGTAACGCACCTGGAACACACACAGAGGCAGAGGTTGCTGTGATGCACTGCGTGAATCATTCCCAAAATGATTCGCTCCTTGAACATTGTTAATAATATGTATGCATCATCACCGTTATACAGCATATGTTTGTGCATTATTGTCTTTAATGACTAATTGACAGGACCATGCCCTATTGTAGCCAATAATAAACAACACAGCTACCCCTTTCCCACTCAATATTCCATATGCCAGAGACAGCAGTGTGTCCATAATTGGCCTGGAGCACCATGGCAATGCATTGACAAAACTGTGTCCCCATCTGGTCATATGCATGTGACTGTATGACTGTGTTTGTGACTTGGGAGAGAGAGCAAGAGAAACCATTCCCTCCTCCTCCAAAGTAAAGGCTGATTTATGGTGTTGGGTCCGTATCTACGCGGAGCTACGTAGGTATTTACAGCGTAGATTCAACACAGAGCCATAAATCAGGTTTATACATGCATACACACTCTGCCTTCAAGTGCTGTTGGAAATATCCTTATAGCAACTCTGTACAGCAGTAAATAGTGACAATGATGCTAATCCTATTTTTGACAAAGAAATGTATTATAAAGCAAAAGAGTTTTGACCCTAAAGAAAGCATGTATGACAGACGTCAAGGCCTTAGGCCATAAATTAAAGCGTTTCGATTTGTGTCATGGTGAGCCTTGTTTTATATTTTGATATGCTACATGTATAGCAGCTTTTTACATAAAGCATTGCTGTAGAACTGTAAGCCGAAAGTGCAGGATGTTTTGACTTAAACTCGAATATCTGTTGCAGATTGAAATATCTCAGCAACTCTTTTGCCATGGAATTTTGTGCAGACGTGCATGGTTCCTAGATGATGGATCCTACGTACTTTGGTGAACCCCTGACTTTTAATTTAGTGACACCAGGTGAAATGTTTTCACATATCCAGTGAATATATTTGCTTATGGATTACCATAAAATGTTGTGTAGACATTTGCGGTTTCAAGAGGATGAATCTCTGACTTTTCCTCTACTGCTACCATAAGGTTGACATTTGTGGCTCTGAGTGAAATGTGTCGACAACTATGGGATGGATTGCAGATAACAAATCTGCCGGTGGAAGGTAAAACACAGGTAGCCAATTAAAGTGGCTGTACTTGATAGATATACAGGGCTCTCACAGACCGCTTCCCAACTCGTCAAATATAGACACTTTTTCACGGCCCTCAGCGTCAGATACCGACTCACAAGGCACTCACGTGCACTAGCATGCAGACAAAGCCGGACCAGCTATCAAAACAAAGAACCAGAGAATCTCAGATTACAACACACACAGGGAGTGTGACTTCATTCTCTGCTCAGGATGCCATTAGTCCACTATATCTATACAGGAAATAGTTGTTTACTGATATATTAATGTTCTGAATATCCAGTATAGCCCCTTTGAGACACGGATACTACTGTATCTGATTAACAGCTGTGTTTTCTTCAACCATATGCATTGCATACCTGCACGTCTGTAATGACAAAATCATGATGGCTGGCTTTGTATAAACTACATTCAAGAATGACGTGTGTAGTAATATTCCAGGAAAGGTATCAGAGGCCCAGGAAGAGATCACTTATAGCGACTACAGACATTAAAGGAACATTCCAAAATTCTTCACATCGTATTTTTGGTTTGTTTGTTCTTTCTTTTGTGTTGCAGCTGGCTTTAAATGACCCTTGAGCAGAGTTTCTGTGCCACAACACTGGTCCAGAGGAATGCACTAGTATATTTCAAAAAAACATTTTTTTGTATTTTACAGGTTGGCTTCATGCATGTAATGGATTTCTTTCACTGATCTAGAACCTAATCTAGAAGGTTCACATCTGCTTGTAATTAGTGACCACCCTCACTTGTCAACCAGTGGTGTGTGTGTGTGTGTGTGTGTGTGTGTGTGTGTGTGTGTGTGTGTGTGTGTGTGTGTGTGTGTGTGTGTGTGTGTGTGTGTGTGTGGGTGAGTGAGTGAGTGAGTGAGAGTGAGAGAGAGAGAGAGGGCTTCTCCACCTGTTTTGCATTGTCCCTTATGCTGCCTGAGGGGGGAAATAACCACCAAATTTTGGATCCCTGTTATCCACACACAAGTTACACAACCCATTGTGAAAGCTATCCAGAGGTATTAGGCTTATCATTGGTTGTAAAATGTGAGGGTATCAACCTCCAGTATGGGAGGTCATGCAAATGGGGTATTATGTGAAGAAAATAAGCTGTTGTGGTTGTAAATGCAATTATCATACCACCCATATCAATGCAAAGCAAAGGACAGCTGCTGGGATTTAGACATAACTGGTTGTGTCTATATGCAGCTATAACAGAAATAATTTGTTAATTAGCCCTAAAATGATAAGTCTGTATATCGATTAATCAATCATAAGAATACAGGTACAGTATATTCCGTCGGTATGAGAAAAATAGTGTTTTTTAACATTAAAAAATGTTAGTAGCAACCTAAAATATAAAAAAATAAATGATGAACCTAAAAATGAGCATCATATGTTCCCTTTAAGTAAGTTGTATAGTAAAATAACAAACAGTTGGTGTTCCAGCTGGGTTCAATAAGTATCTTTGCTTGCTATAATGATGTGTGGTACTGTATGGGAATTAAAACAATATTATAGTTACATACGTTGCATTTGGTCTGGCCAAGATTAGGGGTGAGTATACTGTGATTAAAATACACCTCCATAAAATCAGTAGTGAGAAAATGCACTCGCTCACAAATTAGACAAGTTACACAACTTTCAGCCAGTTTTGTCCTTCCCAGCATGCAGCGAAGGACAATCTGTCCAATCGCATTCTAACAACATAGGGGATGTTTACTTCAGCATAATATTGTGGTGAACATTTATCCTACTTTCTAAAAGCAACCAAAATGCAAAACTTGGCTAAGCATAACTGTCAAAACAACTTGTGTGTTGACTTGCACACTTAGGGCCAGATGTACGTACATTTGCGAACGTAGCGTTATCAGCGCCATGGCTCACCCGCAGATAGCGAACGCAATGATACCGTAGTTTACGCCATATTTACAAAAACCTGCAGGTCATCCGTAATTAGCGCCTTTCTCCGCCCACTATACCGTAAACTGTAAGTACTTGTGCTATGATACGGCTGTGTGCAGACTGCGATATTCCCACTGCTGATGCTATGACTGTTTGAAATTATCCTGATGCCAATATTTGTAATGTAGCGGGGAGTTTAACAACTGCTGGAATGTGAACTCTGAGTCGGAGATTCGATGTCATCTTTGATTTCTTCCAGTAACTGTAATCTTGCATGGCTGCTTAATCTGTGATCCTTGTGGCAAAACTCCTTTCAGCTCGTCTCCTTGGCCTATGTCTTCGTCTTGCTCGGATTACTGCTGTCATTTCACCAGGAGGCATATGTGAGGAAACCCGCTTCCAGGTTTACACCTGCTTTTAAGAGGCGGAGAATTTTCACCGCAAAATAGAGGCGCGCTATCACTGCCGGTGTTTGTACATACCGCGGAATACGTAATTAAGCGCTCTTTACGCTTCCCCTCCCATCTCTTTACGGTAAACTCCCACTTTCCCCGCGACCCTCCCATGAATAAATATGCATGACACGAAAAACGCAATTTGCCCTTTTCAGCTCCCACGACATGCAGTTTGCGCTTTTACATCATTGCGGCCTGTTTGTACATACCTCGCCATGATTTTACGCGCACGTTGCGACACAAATACGCCTGAAGTGGGCGCAAAAGCGTTAGTACATCTGGCCCTTAATGTTCTTGATTACACAACTTATTCCCACAATTCACGGCTTGATTCAGTTGAAGTTCATGAGCCCTTGCACTTTTGAAAGTACTTTATCATGTTTTGAAGTATTTATTGAAGCAATACATAAAAAAATCCATCCACCCAACATTCTTGATTTGGGTCTTGTTATTTTGATTAATAATACATGTGTGGGGCCATCACACATTAGTGAGGAAATAAAGGATTGACAAATTAGCACAAGCACTTATAGACAGGTATTATTTTACACTGCAAATAGTTTTCTTGTCTGCCTTTGCATTTAATGAGGGCTTCCTGGCTTAGTCGCAAGAATGAGCAACTTGGAGTGTGCCCCCCCCCCCCCCCACCCCACCCCACCCCACCCCCCCACACACACACACACACACACACCCACACACCCACACACACCCCAATCATTGGCAGGCACATCTAAAGCCTCGGGAAAACTTCAAACATTTTAAAGACAGATTAATATGAACGGCCCATAGCAATAATGAGGTCCGACCTTGAAGACTTGAGATCTTGCATAATGGTTACATAAGCTGCAAAAGCAAAGAAAGTCAGGTATTGTATCAACACCACAGTTTATAGTAGAGGGAGAAGTTGAGGTAAAGCAATGTGTGGGAAGGTGATTGCATCCAAAATTCAGTTGGCTGTCATTGGCAGACTGGGTTTATGTCAGAGACATTATACTCCTGTTTGCAACACTGAACTGTATGCATACTAACCTCAAGTATTAAGACTGTGTGTGTGTGTGTGTGTGGGTGTGGGGGGGGGGGTAAAGCAATGTGTGGGAAGGTGATTACATCCAAAATTCAGTCGGCTGTCATTGGCAGACTGGGTTTATGTCAGAGACATTATACTCCTGTTTGCAACACTGAACTTTATGCATACTAACCTCAAGTATTAAGACTGTGTGTGTGTGTGTGTGTGTGTGTGTGCTGGAGAACAAACTTGAGACATTTGAAGTCTGTGCACAGGCTCTACTAACCTTTTCCCCGATTCTGGCCAAAATAACAGCTACAATGTCTGTCTTTTAGAAGTTGTCATAACCTTTCAACAGTAAATATGACATATTTGTCTGTTGTCTCTGTGTTGGATTTCTACGCCTCAATGCTACAGTTTTTTTTCTGGATAGGTGTGAATAATGGGAACATCACAGCTCAAGTGTGAAGCTTCACATTAAAATGCCTGCTTCTGCTTCTTATGAACTAGTCATTGCTCAGTGAAGAACGTCTTAAATGACTACACATCATATAGACAGGTGACATATCTCCTATAGCGATGTAGTACAATGCTACAATGCTGAATCCTCTGTTCACAATGAGGTTAACTTGTCTAACCAGGGCGAGGTAGAGTAGAGTCCAGCTGTATCTACAGTAACATGCTAGTAATCTGTCCTACTTTGCCTTGCAAACCATTGATTTGCTTGAAAAGGCGTGTTGGGAAACCTTCAAATAGCTTGGGACGGTCAAGGAGCAGGACCACAAAACAATAGATAACTTCACTGTTTTCTCTCTACATCCTGCTTTATCTGCTTTCTGCACTTTCATCCATATCCATATAGAGGCTAGTGACAAATGGTCAAAAAGGGCTTTAGTTTTTGAGATACCCCTACCGGAGGTAGAACCAAACCCAACAATGTTTTTCCTCATCTCTAAGGTCTCCCATATATGAAATGGATTCTTGG
Organism: Gymnocephalus cernua; assembly: GCA_023631565.1. Classification (NCBI taxonomy): domain Eukaryota; kingdom Metazoa; phylum Chordata; class Actinopteri; order Perciformes; family Percidae; genus Gymnocephalus; species Gymnocephalus cernua. The sequence continues at coordinate 16,219,568 of CM042448.1, read as the reverse complement.
CTAAACATATTTTACTGCTAAGATCGATAAATTAACAGATATTGTTATACACCCCAAAACCAAAAAAGGACTAAAATATAGCCTGTCCGTATGGGAGTTAAGGCATATAAACTAGTGCAGATCAATCACACAAGCTCTGAGAGCTTTGGAACATGTAATGTTTGTAGTCGGGATGTTGCTTTACCTACTAGAAAAGACTGGATGTGAATATCTTGATGTATGGAATAAAGAGAGACCTATAATCACATACCTAAAATAGGCGAACATGCAAAAAATCAAGATCTATGCAGAATGTTTTCCTTTACTTTGTGGTTGCTTTGCCAGGGATTATCATAGAAACACATATGATGGCTTGTTGGAAAGGTGGGGTTGTGCTGAATCCAGCAATACCAAATATGTGAATATAGCATGACAGATCAGGGTGTTATCTCACTCAATGTATGAGGTGTCCAAAATGGAACACTCACATAATTTAGTCTCAAGTCCAAAGCCCATTATCAGTGGTGTGAAGAATGTTGAGAAATTATAATATAAGATACATTTAATAATGAAACATTTCATATGGCACCAATATGGAAACACCATAGCACAAACAGGAGACCAGGAGTCAGGCTTGCAGTTTGACTTTAATTAGCCTTTTCGTTAAGGGTGTCACGATTTTGATTTTTAATCGAAATGTAACGAAATTAAGTCACAATCTTGAATATCGAATAAAAAATGGAATCGTCGATACTGCCACGCCCCCATGTCACGTCCGGTCGGCTTGCCAAGTGGAAAAAAACACGCGTGTTGAAGTGCTGCGAGTCAGTCAACCTCCTGTAATGTAGCTACAGACAGTCAAAAGATAACTTCTGATGCTGGAGACCCATCTACAGAACTTGAGCCCCCTCCTCTTTCACTGAAGTGTATGAAAGTATTTTTGATTTCCAGTGTTATAAAAAAAAACACAGTTTGCAAGCTCTGCTATGTGTGTGTACCATAATCTCTGTGTGTTGAGCTGAATCTCAGGAATGAGGAACTCACTAAGCTTTCAGACTGTTTCAGAAAGATGCTCGATGCCAATGATGACTACAAGATTGGACTGGAGGCTGACGTTGAAACTGAGGATAAGGAGCCAGGTCTTAATGAGCAGCAAGAAGCCAACATTGAGAGATCTGTAAATGAAGGTGAAACAAAGTTGGCAAAAATATGAGACATTGTTCAAGCAAACCTGTGGTCGAGGTATGGAAGGAGTGAACTTCTTGTGGCAATCCTGGAAGCAGAAAAAGCCATTGATAAAGTGGCTGATGTACCGGTGGAAAGTGCCAATGTAGAGGGCTATGAAGTGCACCTCGCTCTTTTAGACAAGAGGATAAAAGAGACCATCTCAGCAATGTCAACATGGGAGAGATGGATCCCTGTAGAATTAAAGGACGAATTAGAGGGAAGAGCCAAGGATGTAGGAGCATCCTACTATAGGCTTGAGTTAAGGAAAGCTGAATTTGCTTTCAGACTTTCAAACTGCACCACTACCGATGACATGTTCAGAGTCCTGGAGAACAGGTATGGAAATAAGTCAACCATCACAGTGGAAATCCTAGAAGAGCTGGAAAAGATGCCACATGTGAGAGGGAACCAACCAAGAAAGGTTATTGATCTCATACAGTCAGTGGAGAAGGCCCTAGCAGACCTCACAGAGTTAGGAGACTCTGGAGCCATAAAGAACCCACTGGTAATCAAAACCATTGAAAGCAAGTTGCCTGACTTCATTAAGAGAGACTGGGTGATGTTCATGGTTGAACCCTAAAACAGTGTCACATCAGAAAACCACTTTGTCATGCTTTTGAAGTTACTGAAAAATCAAGAAGAGATACTAGAGAGACTCGAACAACTCAGAACTGTGGAGAAGGTGGAGAAATCAGATCATTCAGAGAAGTATGACAGAAAGATTGCCTCAACAAAAACCACAAAGAAAGAAGAGTTTGATAAGGTATGTGGTGATAGTGGGCATAACAACAAAATCTTCTTCTGTAGAAAGTTCAAAAGACTTAAGCTACCTAAAAAGAAAACTATATTGAGAAATCTGGGAGCATGCAGAAAATGTCTCCGATGCCATGATGAAGATGGATACTGCAGAGACACTTTCCTATGCAGAAACAATGACTGTAAAAGGGAAGGTCAAGACCACCATTTTTTCCTCTGCCCAAAATGAGAAGTCAGAAGAGGGGAAGAGAGAGGGAAAAAGACGGCAAAGGTGAAAGCAAACTAACGGAAGAACAAGAGGAGATCTTGTCTGAACTTTCCCCAGAAATGGCAGATCGATGCAGAAAGGCTTTCACCAACACCAACAAAACCAGAGTGAAACTCGATGCTTCAGGCCAGTCTGAGCTACTGCAGAGAAATGGGCTCTCTGAACTTCCTGTCATGATGGTGTTGATGCAAGTCACTGCAAACGCAGGGCAGAAGATTGGGACTTTAATTGACCTTGCTTCAGATACAAACTACATTACCCATAAGGCTGCTGGAAGACTGGAGTTAAGACAGGAGAAGATAACTTTAGTTGTGCATGGGGTTGGTGGTATGACCATGGAAGCGAAGACAAAAAAGTATCTCCTCAAGGTCAGAGTCAAGACACCTAAAGAAATGGAAACTGTCCACCAAGAGGAAAAGAAATGACCCTGGCAGAGGAGAGGGAGCTGGAGATAATTAAAGGAGGCCTCACCTACAAGAAGGGGGATGCTCACACACCGGCTCCACATTGGGATGAAAAGTATCCTTGGACGGTGGAACTTCCGATATTCCTTCCTTTATCCCAACAAAACCGCATGGTTGAATTTCTGCCTGCATGCACATTTTGTAGCCTAAACAGAGCAGCTTATGTTGGATATATTAGAGAGAGCAACAAATTAACGGACTACCGTGTAGTCCTTTCTGACTCATTCCTGAGATTCAGCTCAACACGCACACAGAATATGGTACACGCACATAGCAGAGCTTGCAAACTGTGTTTTTTTATAACACTGGAAATCAAAAAATACTTTCATACACTTCAGTGAAAGAGGAGGGGGCTCAAGTTCTGTAGATGGGTCTCCAGCATCAGAAGTTGTTATCTTTTGACTGTCTGTAGCTACATTACAGGAGGTTGACTGACTCGCAGCACTTCAACACGCATGTTTTTTTCCGCTTGGCAAGCCGACCGGACGTGACGTGGGGGCGTGGCAGTATCGACGATTCCATTTTTCATTCGATATTCAAGATTGTGACTTAATTTCGTTACATTTCGATTAAAAATCAAAATCGTGACACCCTTAATGAAAAGGCTAATTAAAGTCAAACTGCAAGCCTGACTCCTGGTCTCCTGTTTGTGCTATGGTGTTTCCATATTGGTTTCATTATTAAATGGACTTGAGACTAAATTATGTGAGTGTTCCATTTTCTTTCATTTTGGACACCTCATACATTGAGTGAGATAACACCCTGATCTGTCATGCTATATTCACATATTTGAAATTGCTGGATTCAGCACAACCCCACCTTTCCAACAAGCCATCATATGTGTTTCTATGATAATCCCTGGCAAAGCAACCACAAAGTAAATGAAAACATTCTGCATAGATCTTGATTTTTTGCATGTTCGCCTATTTTTTAAGTATGTGATTATAGGTCTCTCTTTATTCCATACATCAAGATATTCACATCCAGTCTTTTCTAGTAGGTAAAGCAACATCCCGACTACAAACATTACAAGTTCCAAAGCTCTCAGAACTTGTGTGATTGATCTGCACTAGTTTATATGCCTTAACTCCCATACAGACAGGCTATATTTTAGTCCTTTTTTGGTTTTGGGGTGTATAACAATATATGTTAATTTATCGATCTTAGCAGTAAAATATGTTTAGCCAAGAATCCATTTCATATATGGGAGACCTTAGAGATGAGGAAAAACATTGTTGGGTTTGGTTCTACCTCCGGTAGGGGTATCTCAAAAATATGGGGGCATTGTCACTAGCCTAATAGGAAGTCGATACAATTAAACATCAATTAAAGAAGTGGCAGGAAAGATACCATATCCTTAAATTAAATGTTTTAGATAAGCAATTACTATAATTATAAAAAAAATTGAAACCAAAACCTAATTTCATCACGAGGTGCATCCTTATCTATTACCTATTGTCCTTTCTCCTCCAATATGTCCTCCAACATTTCATAGAGACCTCATTGTGTCAGACACACACAAATCAAGCCCTATTTTACTGTACAGTATACAAGTCTATAAATTCTCCTCCTTTGTCTCTATTACCAGACTAGCCAGCTGATCTAATGAAGCTGGTTAATCATTACTAATCCTGTATGGAGAGTAGAGTACTTTTAAGGGATTGTTGTGTGTGAGCAGATTAAAAAGTGCTGTGGGGATTGTTTGTGTTTTAACATAAATACGTGGAAAAATGCATTGCTTGCTCCACTTGAACAGAGACAAAAATGATTGCGGCCTCTTGGCAGCAGTGGAGACGGCCTGAGCAATCGGTACTTGCAGTCCTTGACCTGCGTGTGTGCGTGTGTGCGTGTGTGTGTGTGTGAGAGAGACTAGGCCTTCATCTGTGTTATGGAGTGATTTGAAACTCAAATTAAGGTCACAACTCAGCAGTAGCCGAACCACTGCCAAAGAGATCTAAGCAGATGACAAATACAGTCTTTGAACCACCGGAGGTGAGCGTGATTTTAGTCAACACAATAGACACTTCACAATCATAAATCAATGTTTAATTGAGATACTGATGCAGTTTGGTATTTATTTATTTGGTATTCCGCATTTAAGCCGCTTAAAAAAAAAAAAGATGTGATAGGAACCGGCTCCAGCCAATCAGGAAACAACATACTCAGAACTCTTTATACAGTGATGTAATGGCCGTGGATCATACATTCATTTTTCTCTGGGTCCATCACAAGCAATATCACATTCCTATGGAGAGACTCATGCTACCCCACCTTCAACCCCTTCCAGATCCCACCATCCTCCATGCAGGCAGCTTGCAGGAGTCCACTGACAAAAATATGATCCCTCTATGGCTTCCCAACTGTGTGTATGTGCTGTGACTAATGTCCTTAGGTGTGGTTGCTGCATACTGAATGCATACTGTAAATGTTACCAAATGGGGTAACATTTGGGGCCAAATATACTATATGTGTATCCTGGTAGAAGCTATTGATTGACCACCACCAAGCTTTTTTAGTTTAAGATTATTTTCGTCATCAACAAATGCTGATTTCTTTTTTTTTTTAACTATCATAAAAGAAACCAGCAAATATTTGAGATTTTTTTGCTTAAAAGGAGCTTAAAGAAATCAATTGATTTTCATTGATTGTTTAATCGTTTAGTCAATTGTTTCTGCTCCATATACAGTTACGACATAGAATTGTTGAATTCAGAGTGCCTCCATTAACACAGACAGACATTCAATACATCGTCATGGGTTTGTGTGTGTGCACTTTATCAGTCAAAATGGTCGTGCAAGTAGCCCCATGGGAATTACTTTCTCTCTTTGCAGTCTGAGCGCTCTGTCAGCACCGTGAGAACGGGCTCACACACACGCACACATGCGCACACGCACAGGCTTCACAGAAACCACTCCCAGAAAAATAATGTGCCACTCTATCAATCCTGGAATGTAAAAAAAAAAAAAAAAAAAAAGAGATTGAGAGATTACAACTGGGCATCTGTGCCAAGAAAGCCGTACTGCATGGGGCCTCTAAATATAAAGTGGGAATGCGGCTTATGCGGTGACTTGGCTTATCTTATTCATCACAGTGCAAAATCCAACATACATGCAGGTTTCCGTCATGGTACCCCAAGTTTCCCCCCTCATACCAATAACACCCACCTCCTAAACACCTAAGTCACCAAGAACATTCTGACAATCAAATGTCGAAATATTTCAATAACGAGCAAAAATGTACACACAACCATACCAGTGACCCAGACAACGTTGTCCCATTACTTCCTGCTGTCCAGACAAACACATAACCGCTATGAAGCTGGAAAACTGAGGGGAAGCCTTTTTTTTATTTTAATTTTTTTTTTTACTGTTTCCAAAGGTCTTAATAAATCCAAGAATGTATGGCAATTCATTTCTAATTCCAAGCAACAAGTGTCATTAATCTGTCATTTCAGAAACAGCTGCTGTCTTCTGGACATTTTTCACAGAAAGAGCTTGAAATATTTCTCTGCTTGTCGAATTTCACGACAAACTTGATTTCACACAGCGTGGCTGTAGACGTTTCAGTTGCTCGGTAGTTTTTTGCAATCACGGACTGAGCCTCCTGCTTGCCTAAGGAGATTTCCTCACTGAAAACGCCCATGCAAATAGACTTTGCATGTAGGATCAGTTGGCATTTTTTGAGGAAGTGGTGTTACAACCGCCATTTAAGATGAGACTTCTGACTGACCCATTTTAGAAGCACATTGCTGAACTGGTGTTTGCCTGTGTGGGGTTTCCTAGGATGCTTCGCTTTCCAACTAAAGTCCAAATACATGCAGGTTAGATTAATGGGCGACTCAAAGATAAACTGCCCCCAGGTTTACCTCTCTTTACCGCCTCTCACCGCCCCATGACCCTCAACGATAAGCGAGTAAAAGCTAATGGAGGGATGGATTCTTAAGTTGATAAATGCAGAAGTTCAACTGTTTAATCTTAACCGTTTGTTCTCATATTTTCTGCATCTATGTAGCTCCAGAAACCTTCTACAGATCAGAGTGTGAGTGCATTTACTCAACACCTCGGCCTTTGTTTTTCATGGATGTAAGCGTGTGCAAAGATTATATGTTGATCCTATTAGGTAAATAGTTAGTTTATTTTTCAGCCCAGTGGCAACACCAAGAGCTGACAAAAGTACAGCACATTCCCTTGTTTTTTTCTCTCTCTGTGCTTCTTCCACCGTATCCATTTAACACAGCGGGATCAGAGCAAGGCTCCATAAGACTCTTTATTTTCCACATGGGTGCCAGATCCCCCCACCCCACCCCAGTTAATCCTGTGAGGTAGTTAAAGAGCGGGGATTATAACCTGCTGGTCTGCGCTCCTCAGAATCCACATGATGTTGACAATGAAGATGACAGCGTTGAGACAGAGTCGTGGTCAATTTATGAGACACATGGCAGCGTTTACGCACAACTTGAATGCAACGCGTGCGCACACACGAGCTACGCATGCAGTCGCACACATGTTCAGAAGATTGCACGTGTATGCTACACATGTAGGCTAAAAACTTGTGCAGAGAAAAGTTGCACATTCCATAGACTCTGTAAAGATCACAAGCTGCTTGCATTCAGAAGATAACAGCCACCGTGAAAGATGAATAAATAGTTCTCTCTTGTGAGTTTGACTATGTGCTGCCGTCACTGTGTCTGGTTGAAACTGACCTTCGGGAAAGCTGTCTTCTTGTTGCTGCTTTTCAATCTGTATTTACTCTGTCTTTTCAGTGACACATGACATGGATTTGATCAATGTTTTCTACTTTATTTTTGACCCCAAACCATTTAAGGGCCCCTTTTTTACCCCAGGGCTCTTCCTGCATCAGGAGGTGGAGTCTAGACTGACTTTATGGCTTCCGATGGAGATTGAGTCTTCCATGACTGGACTGGAATGTATGACGGGGGCTGAGATACAGATTTCAGCCCCTCGGGCTACTGTTGTTTATGCTTTATACTTATAAATTCATATCATGGGCTTGCATCTGGCCAAAGGCTTTTGACACATATCTTACATCTTATGCCTTTGTTTCTCTATGTCTTAATTCAATCTCCACTGAAAAGTTCATATAGTGCATAGCTTCTTGCAGCATGAAATATTTTGGTGCACTGGGACATAAAATCCTGGTGAAAATTGTCCCTTTTTGAAAAAGAAATTCAGTGTTTTTTCAATAAAACTTGGTAAAAACGAGGAGCGTTAAATATAATTGAGCCAATATGACCATCAATTGACGATACTCAGCTGAATCACAAAGTGAAAAAAACACTGTATATAGGAGAAAACACTTCAAAAGTATTCAAATCAACAGTGGCCTGGTTTCAGTCCAGGAAGTTTTAGCCAAGTGTGACTTCCTGGAGACCGACGCCACACCCAAAACTGCCCAGCGATGCTTTGTTCACTCTGGACAGTGGATGTGACACTTCATGTGTGTATGTGTGTGCATGTGTAACGCAGGTCATAGTGGGGTCAGCTGGTCTATTATTGAATTCCTGGTGGAAAGAGAATGAACACAGCGCTGTGTGTGTGTGTGTGTGTGTGTGTGTGTGTGTGTGTGTGTGTGTGTGTGTGTGTGTGTGTGTGTGTGTGTGTGTGTGTGTGTGTGTGTGTGTGTGTGTGTGTGTGTGTAAAGAATGCAATTGAGTGTTAACAGTAATGACAAGGTGGAAAACACTTTAAACAGAGGCTGATACGTGCTAACGGGGTGTTTAATTAACATGTTAAACTACTTATCACCTTCCCACTGGCACTACTCCGTGAGAGCAATCAAAACTCAAACAAAGCCTGTTTCTCACTGGGTCTGCTACGTGTAGGTTTGATTAGTGGTGAGACTTGAGAAACTAGATCCTCAAAGCATGTACCGCAAGGTAATCAGCACTGAAACGTGATGACAACTAATTTGTCCAAAGTTTGCTCCACAGTTCTTTGCTGACACTTTGACAAACAGTGTGTGAAAGCAAATGCCTGGAATTATCCAGGTTTGTAACCGTTAAGGGATGTATGAAAATGATTTATCTGGGGAGGGGGGCTGAATCTTATATTTACGTCTAGGTTCTAACTACTAATTGTGATGTAGAAAATAAAGCCTTGATGCAAATACATGATTGTTGTCCTCTGTACCTGCACCTTTATGGTCCAAGGTGCACAAATATGAAATTAAATATAGTTCTGGGGCAAGAAAAAACTAAAGACCCACCTCTACTCTCCCAAAACAATTAGACAAAGGGTTGAGGAACAAGTCCCTGGATGGCTCTGAATCTGTATTAAAAATGATTTCTTAACTTTGCAAGATGTTTGATCCATTATGCCGTTTTCCCTTGAGCTACTGCACTGACTTGAATATTAAAAAAAAAAAAAGAAAAATCTGGCTCAGGAGAGAGAGTTATATTGACACAAACAATCTTAGTATTTCCAGGAACTCTCTTCATAAGAGCAGCAGAGTGGATTAGTTTGAAAAATAAACAATAACACATCAGATGTACCGGCCTTGTTAAAATATAGTCAGAATAATATAAATCCATTAGTAAAACTAAAAGAAAATCTTCCTTTGAACAATACTAGTTGTAGATGCCAACTATAAGTCAACTTAGTGAACTATTCACAAAGGACACAAATGATTCTGTTGAAACATTCCCATCTGTTTTGAGAAATAAACTAATACTGCCTCATATGACCACTGCAGCCACTTAGATAAAACTAGAAACACCTGTCTGAAATTCTGACTTGGGAAAGGACACACATAAAAGGAGATGCTTCTTCATGTGACATGCGGCTGACTTCCCTCAAGCCAGCATCATTTTGTCCTCCAAACTAAGTCCATCCTATTACCACCATACCATCTTCAGGGAGAGACAATGGCAGTCTTTCATAGCTTACAGTTCACTTTAATATTCAAGGAAGAATTCATGACCTGCCTATTTTTCTGCAAACAACAACGTGCACAAATTCACTTACTCAATTATTATAACACAATAACTCTTATGTAACAAGGTGGTGGCACACGGCTGCATAAACAGGTGAAGATGCAGCCTTGCAGAAGGGAAACGCTGCAACCACAAACACTGCGTGACGGATGGAGTTATTCATCCACTGATCCATCATTCAGCGCGTGCAGGTCCTCACGTTTCCTGTTTACACACTCATCATTTTACGATACACGTCTACCAGTCAGATGGTGATAAAGCACCCTGAAGCATTTTCATTCATTTGTCTTTTATCGCTTTTGCCTATTTATTTACATTTTTAGTCATGTGTTTTTGGTTCAAGAAGCAAAATGCGAAATGCAATGCCACCCCCATCTTTTTTAACAAGTGATGTAAATGATAAAAAAAACAGTCCAATTTTGACTATACTCCCAGTGAAATAACAAACAGAAGGAAAGGAGAGAGTGGAGAAATATTAATAGACTGTAATAGACTGAAAGGTAAATAGCGAGTGTGCCACGATAAAGTGTGTGTGTGTGTGTGTGTGTGTGTTTCCGCATGCACTGCCACAACAGTCTTGTTGATCCTCACATTCCAGTGGTAGCCTTAAGAGCAGCTAATCCAGTCTTAGTCAAAGGCCCCTTGAACCTGGGTCACACTTCTAGAGTTAAATGCATGGGCACACACATTAAATGGGTTTGTCCTGTGTGCAAATATGTGCATACTGGGCACATGAATGCACACACCCGCAGCAAGTATAAACAGTGCATGGTGTCTCCAATGGACCAATAGCTATTCCTGGCATCATCTGTGTTATTCCTTGTTTGACTCGAAACATTTCCTTCATTCAGGCTCTTTGAGATGTCACCAGACTGGAATGTTGACTTCCACCTTGGTGTGTGTCAGCTCTTATCTGTCTGAGTTTGATTCGATCTGTCCATCTGTCTCCATTGGTCTGTCTGCGTGCTTTGCAAGCTAAATCACTAATGATCAATGGAGCGAGCATTTTCGCGCAGGTCACGTACGCAGCTAATCTCTGACAGGCAGTGATGGCCATCATTCATGACTGACAGTGCAACCAGAGGTAGGAAGTGGAGCCGCGTTGTAAACAAAGTATGCTGGCTTTATTTAGACAAACGTTTGACAACATTTTCACTTCTTTCCAAAGGGAAAAGTGATTACGGCTTATATATGTTTGGTTAATAATGATTACAATGTAACTTGCCTATTTTTAACCCATTCCATCCATTTCCATTCCAAAAAAATAGAATTATCAGGGGGATATTCGCCATTTCCTTGCTGGAACATTTCACTCTTCATGAAAACCAAGCTAGGAAAACAAAGCTTGGCATTTTGGTCACAACAGCTGTTTTCTTCATTGTTATGTTGATTCTGTCCCATTTATTTAGGCAAAAAGCTCTTCTGTGCTGTTGCAGCTGTGGGGGTTTGCTTCAACAAAAACCGTCCACCAAGGAAAAGAGTAGTGTCATCGGGAGAAGGTGTATGGATGTTTCCGATGTTGTTTGCCCTTCTTTCCGAAGCATTGGCCATTGGTTTTATTTCTGTAATTGTGCAGAAACCGGAAAAAGGAAAATGCAATTTCAGCAAATTAGCTGGAGAGAGCTGAAACCGCAACTTCCAGTTTATTACCAAAAGTAATAAAAGCTCATTCTACTTTCAAAATAATGTAAATTACTAAGAATCCATCCCTGGAAACTAAGCTTGTTCTACAGTATGTTATGCAGTTCATCCTATCGGTCATTTGACAGGGATGGCGCTGTAACAATGCAATATCCAATTTATTTAATGTCTCATGAATTGTTTATTTGATACAAATACATCCACTGTGAGCACTAGCGGACATACTTTGCCCCATGGCGTTTGACCTGAAGCAGTAAACCACATGACCTGATGCGTTTTTGACTTTCTTGACTTCTGACCCTTTGTCAAACTTTCCTGGAAATACCTAACCCCTAGTATATGGGATGGCTAAGTAATTTTGCTGCAGCCCCAAGTCTGCAAGCATTACTAGTCATCATAAGACTGCTATGAGATGCAAATATGCTGATACAAAAACGTGTGGGCTGTGAGATGTATTCTGCTGAGATTTAACAGGTTTGGCTAGTTTTGGCATAGTTGTGTTGCTATGGTCAACCGGAGAGAAACAGCTGTCCGAGGTGTTGAAAATAAGAGTAGAGATTTTCTCCACTGGACAGCACAATCTGTTCTCATTATTTAGCATCTAGTTCTGCTTTGTGCATGACTCATGCGCGTCCATGTGTGGCTGTGAAAACATCAGGATGTGTGAAGTAGTGGATTACAAAACTCTTCATACCCAGGATGGGAGACTTGATTAGTTCTGTCTTGAATCCAGGTCATTATGCCGGTTTGCAGCGAATCAGGAAGAACACGCTGTTGCAGTTCTTTAAAATTCCCAAACTATGATGTAATACTTCTGCACTGCACACAGCAACATGGTGACTGACATCATGCCCTCAAGGCTTTTACACAAACAGCCAGGAAACATGTCTGACCTTTTCTTGAACCAACTGACCAATTCCCTTTCCCCCGAAGAAAGAAACACCACTGGATGAAGTAATGAAAAACGAGGGCAAGAGCTTCAGCTCTAAATCAAACTCCTTAAAACATCACATATTTTGCACAGGCCGAGAGAGAGACTCCTGCCTCTGGTAGCACATCTCCCTCGGCAAACAGTAGATCAGATATTGCCAGAACTTTCTCTTCTGCGTTTCCTCTGCTCTGTTTTCCCCTCAGCCTTCGACCATCTCCATAAAAAGACAAGCCTTGGGGAGGACGGACTTCTCTTTCGCTGTTGATAATAAAACAAGTGCCTTCCCCCGACGGGGTCTAGAAAGAAAAACGAGGGATGGACGGCATTGTCCTGACGAGCCAAAAGTGACGGCTGTGGAACGTGGAGAGGCAGTTTTAGACTTTCCCTTTTTCTGCCATGCTGGAACTGGGCTACACATGCCAGGTTAATGAATGTGTGTCACAAAACATGGCATGCGAGGTTAACAAGCCCTACATGCACAATGAAATGTATTCAGTATCTGTGTGTATTCCCAGTAAGTGCACTCCTGCGAACAAAATGTCTGCACTCCTGCTAAGTTCTCCCTCTGGGTCAGAGTGTGCTTAGCAAAACTTGTGATCAATGTAAATAAACTCGCTGTGCTGATGACTAAGAAGCCACATTGGATGGGTGATGCCATCCGCCCACACATGCACAAGCAAAGCTGTTCATTACAGACACAAGAGCATCCAAGGACGGGCATTCACGACTTTTCTCTTTTGGACAACACTTCAAAACAATGATTGACATGATTTTATTCATGAATCCATTCTGTAAAAAGAATTATTTCTATTTGCCATACAACTTGATATTTGTCTGCCAGAGCTGTTTGTACTGGGAGTGGCAGAGGAGTAAAACAAACACACATACTGCATTAGAACCAGGTCACACATCGGCAGGTAAGGAGAGCAAATAAAAAAAATATTGCGCTCAGCATTATTGAGTCAAAGAGGAAAAGCAGGGTGAGGGGATTTGAAGTCTCTGAAAACAATGGAAGAGAGAGAGGCAACAAAGAGAAGAACAATTGAAGATGGGTGAGGAGGGGGGGGGGCGTTTGTCTAAACAGGTAGCTGCACTCAGGCTGACAAGGGTCCCTGGATGGCAAGAGGAAGACAGAGCATTATCTGTTTGGTCAGTGATGACAGACAGAATCAAACAGACAGAAGAACAGATGACAGTGGAGGGTAATTAATCATTTCATCAATACTTCCTTTGTGTTGCTCTCTGCCTGCCTTCTAACTCCTCGGCGACAACCACAGCAGGGGCACATCTCTAAATCCAGTCTGAGCTAATTGAAAAATCAATCGCAAATGTTTTCACACTCAGATCCCCTTGAACTCTTTCACCTGTAAATGCACGGTCTGCAAAAGGATGCAACAAAGCCTACTTGTACAAGTTGTAACAGTTTGCCAACACTTGAAAGCACAAAAGGTTTCAGGACAAAGACAATCATTATTTGACTATTGGCAAAAGCCTCGGCGCTGGCTGGCTCCACTCCAGGATAAGCTCGCTTACATCAAACTCCTTGTGTTCCAAAAATCCCTTGTTCGTTTATTTCTGTTATCATTATGTGACTTCCAGACAGCTTTTTACTTTACGCTGCACATGACTCACAACTCAACTTCAGTCAAGACCCCTAATCAGTCAGAGATAACCATTGTTGCAATTGTAAAATGTGTCCGTTTGGATAAACGTGACTTAGATTTGTTGCCTGACCTAACGTGATGAATCGTAATATGTTTAGTAGTGAAATAATGAGTTTATAGCTCATCTGCTGAAGCTAAATCTATCTACTGGGCTGAACAAACAGTTTAGTTGATCAAATGATACAGACAAGATTGATTTATTTGTTCAATCAATTCAATTCCATGTTGGTGTGTGCCCGGACAAACTTGCCTGTTGTTATTTGGTACTGTTAGAAACACCTTGAAAGTTGTTTTCAATGTTATTTAGATAATGAATACATGTGCATTCACTGGTGTCCTGCTCCACTGCATCCAAAGAAAAGTGCAAACAATTTTCTGTGTCTGCAAATGCTCATTCCTTAACGGACATCTGCACGGATCGGATACGTCTTTCTTTCTTTCTGTTAAACCATTATATTAGGAATGATTTGCGTCTCTTTTCATCACCTTAGCATGTGATGGATCTTGCTTACGTTGGCTAAAGAAGCTGCCCGTCTATCATTCTTATAATCCTCGTAATATTGGAAAACATAACTCCTTCCAAGATGAGAGCTGAGTGATCCATCCAGAGTGTTATAAGTTATCCCTGCTGGTATTCCATTAGTACAATGCTTTGACGCCATAAGCAAAATACATAATACGTCACTACAAGTGGAACAAATGCACAGCCGCCCCCGAGGGGGGATTAAACGTTCAAACAGTAGACCGCGAGGTGCTGTTACGCATCTCTCGCACTTTCTTTCTGGCTCTGTCTCGCCGTATTCTCCATCGCTGTGTGTCTCCAGTCTGCTAACCTAGAATCTGAAATATGTATCTGCCCTGGCAGGAATGACGAAAGCCTGCATTTGTTTAATCATCGGCGGACGAAGAGCAGCTTCAAGGGGCATAATCCTTTATTAACACAAATGCAGTTTTCTTTGGAACTAATTTTTTTATTGTATTTTAACTGCATTCTTCTACCAAATTCAACTAAAGTGTTGAGGATTAATGAGACAGCAATAAGCAGCCTGGCTGAAGGTCCACTAGCATGTGTGACACGTTGTCAGGACATAACTCTTATGCTTTTACCTGCTGTTTTTTGTTCTAATGTGGTGGTTTAAGGTTTCCTGAGGAAATATTTCATATATTTGAATCACTAGATGCTGCCCAAATGAATGTCTTGCCTTATAAAGCATCCAAAACATTATATTACCATCCATGACTTCTGTTAATACGCATTTTCCAATGCAAACTATATTGGCTTTTACAGTTATGGCAAAGACGAAGTGCACACTCCAGACTTACTTTACTGGATAACAAGATTTGTACTGCTTGATTTGTGCTTTGCAGACGTGTTCATATACCTTCAGCAGCCCACATACTCCTAGTGTGTCCTCACATCTGCTCACTCAAAGAGCTGGGACACTGTCTAATAGGTTCCTGATTCAATATTTTTGATCCAGACAAGCACTTTGAGCTGTCTGATTCCCTGCCATAATCACCAGAATGCCGACTAGCCATACCAATGACTTAGATAATTGATAAAGAGCTGACAAGATTGATTAATTCATTAAAAAGAGATGAAAAAGAAATGCAGCTATTTACAGTAGATAGTTGATTTGTTGTTGAAGTAATTTCTTTCAAGCAATACTACAAATAATTCCCTGGTTTTAGCACCTATAATGTTGCTATAATGTTGTCCATTAGCTGTTTGGTCACTAAAATGTCAGAAAATTGTGAAGAAAAAGCCCAAGATGACGTCGTCAAATGTCTTTTGTCCACAACTCAAAGATGTTCAGTTTACTGTCACAGAGGAGAGAAGAAACTAGAAAATATTCACATTTAAGAAACTGGGATCAGAATTCTTTTTACTTTTGTCTTAAAAAATGACTCAAACCGACTAATCGGTTATCAAAATAGTTGGCGATTAATTTAAGAGTTGACAACTAATTGATTAATCTTTTCAGCTCTAAATGATGCTGTTTGAAGAAGCACGCTATTGCGATGTTACTTGGCCCTTGGGAAATGTTTAGGGCTACAACTAATGATTATTGTCATCATCATTGATCATTTTCTCCATTCATTGTTCAGTCTAAGAAATGTTGAAAGATGCTATAATCATATGTATTCTACATAGTGTGTCTTTTCACATTGTGTTTAAAATGTGTCAGTTTTGCTCTTTAGTCCAATCAGATCGCCCATTTTGAAGGCCATTCATTTTCCATCATATATTTATTGGGTTCACAAAAGGAGGCAAGTAACAGCCCAGATAAATCAAAGTTAATGTCTCCAGAAAGATGACATGCACTGTAGTGGAGAAATGCATCAAGGACAATTTGGCGAGTGCACTGAGGCCTCATCAGCTTGTGGGCCATGTGGCAACAACTTTCACGCCACACTACAAAGCACAAATCTAGACCACAGCGTGCCACCAGCCAAGCCAAAGAAAATTGTACTGTTTTCCAATCAATGCTTGTAGCTTTACGAGGGCTTCCAGCCACAGAAACATTGCTTATAAAGAGGAGACAGACCGCTAGAGCAGTCAGCAGAGGATTCCTCACCACCAGAGAGGAGGAGAGGGGGGGGGGGGGATGGAAACAGAAGGAGGGGGCCGAGGAGAGAGGGCAGATGATAAAACACTAGCATGTTTAAATCGGTGTCCACGACACAAACCAACTCAATTCCCACATTCAAATAAACCTGTTCTGCAATCTGCCAAATATGAGCTCCAAAATGCTGAGTTTCATTTTGAAGGTGCAGTTCTCATCAGAGCCCTCGTCGGTCGGTCCTCAAGGCCTTGACCCATATCTGTGTGTTTTGCCCTCATGTGGCCACCGAGCTTTGAGGTGTAGAGTGTCAAACACAACACCTGTGGCTGTAGCCGCGATCTGCTGCAGGCTTCTGTGTCTCTACTGAGCTGCTTTCAGAGCAAAAGTCTCCTCTTCAAACCAGGAAACGTGTGTGTGTGTGTGTGGTCTTGTGTGGCTGCATATGTTCAAATTCTAACTTAAAACGTTTCATCACAGGAAGTTTTTGCATGTTTCCCCTTTTCTCTGCTCAGTTTCACATTTATGTGTGATGTTTTCAGTCACTGACATTCTACAGAAAAATAATTTTAGTTTTGTCAGATTTATATATAGCACGTCTATGCAAGTTTGTTTACTAGAATACAGAAAACTAATTCTGCAATGGCACTTTTTATGCACAATGTCAGTAAGACAGAGAGACTGAGATGCTTAAAATTGTATATGCAAAATTGTCATGCAGGAAATGGCTAAACATCTGTTTCCCTCCGTTCTTGACACACGCACGCACACACTAGACGTGCACGCGCGTACGCGACAACAGAAGATGCAAGCCCTCAAGCCGCGTTTATTGTAATGAATTTATGGCCAATAAACCGAGTACTTACAAGATAGGAATTTTGCCTTTCGAAGAACACGGAGTCTCCCATGGTCCCGAAAAAAGTATCCACATATAGTAAACACCCAAAAATGTAGATGCAACAAATGATATCCCGTTAGCAAATAAGTCCAAAAGAAAGTGTGTGCGCGTCGGAGCGGAGCGTAGAAAAGGGTCTCCGCGAATCACTTGTCTTCTCCCTCTTCTGCATTCAAGACAAACAAAGTCCTTGGACTTCTTGTTCACTGCAAGTCACCGCAGCTTTTAAGAGTTGATGTCATGTCTTTACACCAGTCAGACGCGCGTGTGAGAAAAGCATCTGTGCCAGGAAGGACACCATAGCGCGTAATGCGTAACTGATCCATACCGCGCGCTCCGTGGACTCTGGTGAATACAGATGCTGAATCAAGCGGGTAGAGGCAGAGAGAGCACTGTCAGTGTGAGTTGCGGCTTCCGGTAAGGATTTTCAAAATATAATCGGCTTTGGCCAGGGTTGTATTTTCAACAGAAATATCAGGATATAGAATGGGAACTGCGTGTAGCATTTTACTGAAACAAATATATTGAGACAGACGAGTATAGAAATCATGTTCAACATTAAGAAAAACTAATTCCAGAACATAATTAAAATAAGAGTGACAGTGCTTGTTTTAGAAAAGGTGTTTAATAATTGGAATTATTTAGAGATTTGAGTCACAAAAGGTCACTTTTGACCATGATAGAAAAGTGGTCAACATCAACCATGACACATCTAATACTCCTTTCAATCCAAAACACCTGTTTGTTTACCTCAGTCTTACTTGTATGTATATATCATGCATTTATTGCATTTTAGCTATATATTGAAGCATATATGTGACAGGAACAATGGAGAGCGCCAGAGGGGGGAGGTGCTGGGCACTAGAGGAGGAGGTCTAGCAGTGGAAGAAGCTTTTGATTATCAACAGCAGGGCTGCTCAAATGTTTTCATGTCAGGGACCCACAAATGGAGCTCCACAGTTGATAAGATTTGACACTGGAAACTCCATATAGGGAGATTCTAGTTTTTTGTTATAGTTATTCGTAAATAACTATACCTGTTTTTGCTGTAGGTAAGAAGGAACTAATGTTGATAATTACACATTGAATTCCATGTGGTATCTCAAATTTATCAAGACAAAAAAATTGCAATCTAATGCTGCCATTTAAATTATGGGGATTTTAAGTGGATCTCCCGTGAAAAGAGCAATTACTGCCATCCTCGCTGGAAACATGCAGAAATGCATTTTACTCGCTTATCTTAGCTTGTGGAAAGTTGATATTTTGGAGATAAAAGGTTTCTTCCTCGTGACAAATAGCTTGCTGTAGGCCACATTAGAGCAGCAAATAAATCATAAAGTAGATAATTTACTGGACAAACCGCAGAACCAAAACTGTGATTGCTTGCTTCCATTGTAAAAATCAATGTTAATTTTAATTTATGAGCATTCCTCTTTTGAAATACGCTCTTATAAGAGCAACCACGACAAGCCAGTCCGCCACTGGAAGATTTTAAACAGGAGGGGGAGGCTTGTCTGGGTTTGTGTAATGTGGAACCAGCATTGAGCAATCTGTGTCTAAAGACCGCGCTTGCATCGTAGCTCGTGAAACAACAGAAGCATCCAAAACAAATAGAGCACAACCCGGTTTTATCGAGGACAAAATAGCTGAAGAATAACAGCTGACCTCATATACACACACACACACACACACACACACACACACACACACACACACACACACACACACACACACACACACACACACGAGTGAATTAAAAACATTTGCTCTGCGCTGTAAGAGTGGGTTTTTTCGAGAAGGACACAACCACATTCTTTTCTCTAATATTTATAAACAGTAAGTGTGAATGAGTGAGTGGGTTAATGAGTGTGTGAGAGAGAGAGAGACACTGAATTCCTCTCTGCTTATCAGATAGTGGCATAGCCATTTAAGGAATGCTAAGATGTTAAGAGCATCACTTACTTTACTCTAAAATCTAGAGATAACAGGACTGAGTCAGCCATCAAGCTGACGCCGTGCTCTACGTGTGTATCTCACTCAGGCATCATCACAGTCCTGCAGTGTGATAAAGTTACAGGTGACTGAAAACCTGTTCTTGCAGGGAGTAGCATAGATGGACTGCGTATCAGATATTGTCTAAATGAGGTTGGTCAAACATTTGAGATGTTGTATAAAATTGTCTTGGAACAGAAGGTGGAGTCTTTAATCTTCAGTTTTGGCCACTTTTTGTTATTTATTCAGCTGCATGCAAGTCATTTGGGATGAGAATGACTTTTGATGTGAGGATACAAAGAAATAATTAATATGAAGGCTGTCTAAATACCGAATATTTCTGCAGAGTTAAACGTTTCTGTAAAGTTATATTCACTGCGACATAGTTTTTTTTAGTGTTGTGACACAACTAATTAAATATTTTGAACTTGAGATTCTGATTCCAAAGCCATCAGATCCAGTCATGTTTGCATGTATGGTTCATTGGTTCATTCAATAACACGACAATAATCATGCACTAATGTAACATCTAAAGCTTGAATTTACTGGTTCAAAGCGGATCCTTGCCCGGTTTAAATATTTTGACAAAGGAATCCCAACCTAACGCCACTTACTTGCTTTGCTTGTGCCTTCAACCATATCATGTAGTCTTCATCAGTAGATGTGTTTTCATCAGTTGTCATGGAAATGAATCTGTTGATATGCGAGCTCAGTAGCTGTTATGATTTTATCCATATACTTTTAGCGTCAATGAAGACAGTGTGATGTGGTTTAAAAAGCCAGGGGGAAAAAATACCAAATGGACTTTGAGTTGGGATCGTTTTGTCAAACTATTTTCAAGGTAAAGAATGGACTTTCATACTTAATGACAAATTGATTAATACTACAAAAGTAAATACAAGGTATTTGAATTGCCAAGTTAAATAATTGTCTTGCTATTGATTGCTAGGAAAGAAAAAGAAATAGTCCTAACATATGAATGTATGAAAAATACATTCCTCTGGATGATGTTGAGGCAATATAGAAGGGAGGAGAAAGATGTTTTTTTTACTCCTTAAAAACACTTTTTTGGTCCTGTAGGAGGAGCCCAATGTCTCCTAAAATGGTGTTTCAATTGTCCCAGTATGACCATGGTTCACACAATAAACAGAGGCCCGTAGGAGCGGGAGGGAAGGCTGGAGGAGAAGGGAGTACAAGAAGAAAAGGGAGGAGAGGTGAAAGAGGCTGACATGGATGTGCATTTTTTCTTTTTTTTTTTACACAAGTTGCAGTTGGCAGGAATCAGCTCCTACTGCACGTTAGAGCGCGATGACATTATTTGCAAAGGCCACTGCAAAGCAAAGTCTGAATCTACATGTCCCTGGAGCCGGCCATCACTTCTCATATCATCTTGAAATTGTTAAAATGATGCTGAAATGAGGCCCCCGCGTGATCATATATCAATTTCAAAGCACACTCTGGATTTTCCACTGTTGAATTTGGCACGGCCTGTTTGTGTTGATATATCACATCCCTGCTATTAAGTGTCAATCTGGAGAAGAAGCAGCTTGAGTTTAGGCAACAGAAGTGACAGTGAGGAGTATTTACAGCAATTTAAATCTGCATCATGTTTTCCTTTTTTTGCAATCCTTAATAACCTCTAATACACCTCAATTTAAAAAAAAAGGATTCTTTAGACCCACGCTGCTTAAATAATTTCCTATAAATGCACATCTTGAGACTTCTTCTTATATTATTTTACAGGGAGCATATGAGCCCAGCGTGTAATTCCAGAGCTGTACAGTGAAGGCGGTCTGCAAAACGTTAATGTATACATCGTTCAGTCGGGAGGTGCAGCACCCCTCCTTCCAAAGGCCGAATGCCTGAGTTGTGAAATCACTCCATCCAGTGGAAAGTATTCTGTAAAAGTGCTTTAAGGCGATCCAGTAAATGACAGAGAAAAATCCTGCAAGGCCCAGATCGAAGTATTTGCGTGCGTTGCATCAAACGCACAAGCTTGCCTCGCTCCCAGAGGATGCTGGGGTCAAGAATCGTATCTCATTATAGTTCATAACTCATAACAACAGCTACAAAGGTTGTACTCAATATGTATGTATGTGTCCAAATAGCTGCTTAAAGTATAAACTGGAAACATTTCTCCAAGTGAGTGATATCATCATTCACTTTATATATATTTTTTACGTGATTAAAAAAACAAACCTATTTTACAAAGACCTTATAAAGGCTTTTAGTCTGGTTTCCACAATAATCACAAATATAACGTCCTGCCTACAGTAGTGTTTTCAAACCCTTTCAAACTATCTTTGAGTTAGGTATCTGAAAAAGACTCCTATCCACAAGAATCTGAAAAATATTTAAATAATCTTATCATATGTGATCCTACGCCTGTTTTTAAACCATTGCCAAATCAGACCCAGCTGATCAAATTCAAGAAAAAAAACTAAATAAACAATACATATATGACAATCGTGCAGCTGATAAAAAGGACAAAAGAGCAGCACTATGGAGTGTTTGCCTGCTTATTAGCTGTATCTCTTTCTTTCAGCAGATGAACTTTGACCTCAGTTTCACAAGGCAGCCCAACGGGTGTAAGAGAAAGAAAATGAGAGGGGGGGGGGGATGGTAAAAACTGGGCACACATAAACGAATTTACAGCAGGAGCTGCACAAAGTTGCTCTGGGGGATGACCTCAGAAATGGGGAATGTGTGTGTGTGTGTGTGTGTGTGTGTGTGTGTGTGTGTGTGTGTGTAAAAGGGAGAGGGAGACAGAGGGAGACAATTCTTCACTTGGAAGGTAAATACAGAAGACACACACGCACAAATAATATATAAACAAATGATTTCTTGTCGAGGGTCTTGGACCACAATGTCCCTACAGAGACGACCCTCGTCTAGGGGAAAATATGTTGTTTTTTTTTAGAGTAACTGATCACTCAACATCCACCAAACACAGGACACATACTCTCACACACACACACACATACTCTCTCACACACACACACACACACACACACACACACACACAACGTGACGACAGTGTGGGTCTGGATTCAATCTGGACGCTTCTATCAACAGGCCAACCCAGTTGTCCTAAATCTCCATACTCTGTCCTGAGGGCCAATAGACAGAGAAAAGGGGGGGGGGGGGTGTAAGTAAAGAATTTTGGGTACTAGCCCAGCAAGGCTATATGGCTTTCATCTCCTTACCACCTCCATTAGACCGTGCTTAAAGCGGCTGGCAGGTCAGGAATTGATTGGCCCTGACCTGAGGCCTACTACATTTTGCAAGATAGAGATATATGTTTTGCAAGAGGAAACATTTAGAATGGGAAAATATAAAAGTAGAGAGGTGAATTGTTGTCGAATTTCTGGTTGCAATTTAGAATCACAAACCACCTGCACACCTTGTGTGGAATATTTTGTTTCTGAGGAATTAATGTCAGAATAGAGTCCCCATTTAGAGAAAATAGGGCAGATGAGTAAGCTAAGTTCCATTTTCTATGGAAAACAACCTTGACTTTATTCCTTGACATATGCACTTCCAATACATCATCGGTTGTAGCCAAACCTATGTATGGGACTTTGACTATTTATTCAATGACACACACCTGTTACTGTTTGATACCTCTGGATTTCAAGCCCATCTGGGCTTGAAATGTTGCACCTTTCTTAGTTTAATGACAAAGAAATCTGAAAGGAAAGAGATGACAGTATCAAGAGTAGTTTTTTTTTTGACTCAGTACCTGGACAAGATAGGTGTACAAATATTTTCACCATGACTGTATATACTGTGACACAGTCTTCGTGTGACATGATACATCACAATGTCAAATGAACATACAAAGGACCACCCAAGTATGATCACACATGTTGTGTAAAGTATCTAAAGCCCCAGGGATTTGAAGAATACATTCCAAACTGCATTTAAGTAGCCAGATGAAGAAACAATAAGTCCGCCTTCAACAGCAAGGCAATTCACTTTGTCAGAAATTCATAATGAGTAATCACACATCATCTCTTACTGTATTTTTGTAGCTGCTGAGAAATAATAAAAATTGAAATCAAGTGGTCGGTTAATAATTATAGGTTTGGCAAAAGCAACCCGCCAAGTCTCTTACATACTTTCTCATTGTAGTTTGATTGTTGTTTGTCCATAGTTCATTTTGTTACACAAAGCTGTCCAAACATAAGGAACCACTTGCTATCACACATCACCATTCATTCTCTTTATACGAATGCTTTTGTTTCGGTTTTGGGTCATTTCCTACAGTTGGTTTGGCATTTGTTTGCCTGAATGAGAAAGCACTGTCATGTTGACGTTGAGATTGCAGTCTTATTTATTAGAGCATAGATAAAGCGTTGTAAATGTTTATTTTCCAAGCAAAAGCCGACAGTAAATGTATTCTTGGTCTTGTTCCAGTTGAAACATAGTGTTTTAAAACCAGCATTGTTGACTCTGTCACCTCGTAAGTGGACTGAATGAATTGCTAACAATCCCTCAGATATTGATTATTAGGGCAGCACTTCAAGTGAAGTGTTCAATCACACCAGATTCAACAAGGGCCACAAACAGCTGTTTTTGCTTGTCGAGAGCAAAATAGGTTGAGTCTGTTTTGAAAAAGGTAAATACTTTTCGGTGGCAAAACTTTCTAGCGTACTACAAAATATGTACACAGTCTGACACGTTCTACTCACAAGACTCTAGTACCAGCATGGGTTTCTCAATGTTTCTGTGTGCTGGTGTTTATATCAGCATGCATACCTTTCAGTGTGTTTTTGTCACCCAACTTTTAGTGAGGTCATCTCCAAGGAAGAAAATAAATCAGGTTTTTGTGTGGCAGTCTTTTCACTCCTCTGTGTATAGGTCTATCTGCGTCTCGCATCATCTGTCTGTCTCGCCGTCCATGTATAGATGTTCAGATCTGACCTTCTACCCATCTATCTATCTATCTATCTTCCTGCATGCCTGCTCTGTCAGCTTGTTTGCATGACTGGCTGGGCTGGCAGCTTTCTTCCTGAGAATCCCGTAGTAATGCTGGGTAGTTTTTCCACTCGGGTCAGGTTCTTTGAAGACAGAAATGGAGCAAAAAAGTGTCTTTTGTTTTGAAATATGTTATCTTAAAATCTTCACATTTTGTTTATCAGGCACTACCACGCAAGACTGAATGAATAAATGGTATTATCTTATCACAAATAGCATAACTTTATTATACTGTATGAGTGAGTTTGATGTTTTCTTCACCGTTCATATAGAGCTCATGTGCGCAACAAATATAACCTGTTCGTGCCTCAAGTGTGACTGAATGGCGTTGTTGTCTGCATAGTAAAGGCTGTTTCACATACAGATGCCTCATCTTTCAGCTCCAGCTCCTCCACCTTAATGCACACACATGACAACAACAACACACACACCAACACACACACATAGTGTCCTCCACCTCCCACGCCTCCTTAATGTTTTCTGCCACAACAGTTGCCATGGTGTCTCAGATTGCCAGCTGTGCCAGACGGCACAATAACAAGTACGTGTGTGTTTCTGCGATAGTGTGTGTGTGTATGCATGTGTCAGCATATAATATGATGTGATAATGCAGCTGATTAGTGCATTTTAAACCATGTGTCATGATCCCTCAGAAACCATTTCATGTGTGGTCAACTAATTGTGTAATGTCAAGTATGACAAATGTAGTTCTGCCTAATGTAGATTTGAATAAATGCAGTCTCCATTCCTGCCATTCAGAATTATTTTCACATCAAGCCAAACCGTTGAGAAAACACTGCAAAGGCCCTGGGGGAATAATTGCAGATATTTCTGTGTTTTGTGCTGTGTGTGATACATCGGATGGCAGCAGGAAAGCAGAAAATATCCTTTACTTGTTGCCATGGCACCACATTGAAAGCGTCTGGATCATTATGTGAAACAGGGGGAGCGATGTGAGATCAACATGCTCATATGAGCTTTGGGATAAAGAAATGTCACAGATTTGTCTGGGGTTCTTGAATATTTCTTAAAAATACCAAAGTCCAACTTTGAGTTGAAGTCTAGACATGAGACTAGACAGATTCTAGAAAAACAACGGACCAGAAATAAACTTTGGGTTCAAATATGACATAAGTTTAAGAAGAAGAAATGTCTTCACTCTTGTGCAAAATTCATTTAGTGTCTGATTACTAAATCAGTGACAGCTCCGCACCTGCTCTGACACATCAAGAAATCTATACTATAAAACTCCTCTTGGCCTTCTTTCTTTTGTCACTGACACAGTTCTGCCTGTCGTAGAGGGTTTAGACCAACTCTTGAGTAAACTAATGGAACAGCCGTTGAGGAGTCTCTCTCTGAGTGAATCTCCAGAGATGCTTGAGAGGAGGGTTTGGAATAGCTTGAATAATAGAATAAAAATGTCCACTGAGTGATGTGACATGAGTGTGTTGGCTCGGTCTCCTTCGGGTGAAGGATAGCATCTCTCTCGCCACATTTATTCAAACACTTGGTGTGCCTGCGTGTGTGTATTTGCGCACAGGCTTTTGGGTGTATGAATCTGCCATCATGGATGTGGGAGATCTATTAGCAACCATTCTGGGAAGTTTGGAAGATTATGCTTAGAGTTTTGCTCTGAGTTTGAGTTTATGAGATTATATGAACTTGTTTTACATAAACTCATTTGGTTTTTGGTCATTTGATTTATTGCAAATCTGCACCACATAAGTACATTATCAACTAATACAGTGTCTACATTATTGCCTACTTTTGAGGCAGAACAAATGGTGAATTGTTATTCTTACACTTCGGCTATTGTACGGATTGAACAAACAAAATATAACGTGTTAATTTGTGAGCTTTAGAGGTGCTGGTAGTTGGGTTGGGTATGGAAACGATTACTACCAGGCTGAATGGCAACGCAGATATCTGTGCCTAATTTCAGTGTGACTTAAATGCCATGCATCTGCTCCAGTGCTCTGAAACAGCAGAAGCATCCGCTGCAGCAGAAGCATCACTTCACGAAATAATTTGTGAATTCCAACACCGAGACGTGCAACAGTCTGCGGCTAAGTGTAGCTGCACTTTGCAAGACACCGTGGCCGCTGCCGCTCTCTGAGAAACAACATAGACGGGACTTAATGGTGCATTCAATTGCATCTCAAAAACTTATGGTGCCTTCAAGTGCAATTTGGGAAACTCAAGCTGTTGTTGTGAAGTTCTCTTCTGCCATCCAGTGGTTCTATTTTTTTAACAGCAATTGACTGGTAAAATAAACTATTGGTATTATATTTTAAATAAATTATTTAAATTTGACCATATGGACTTAGCAATCAACAAGCCTTTCTTTAATGTTGCCAACTGTCATTGGCAGTTTTGTGATTATTTTTTACATTTTTTAAGTAATTGTTTCTTCCACTGTTTAGGCACCGGCACCGTTTTAAAAGTATTGTTTTAGACCCAATATCAAATTAACCCTGGCTGGTGAGCAGGTTTTGTTACCTTTGGACAGAGCCAGACTAGCCATGTCCCCCTTCTTTGCAGTGTTTGTGCTATGCTAAGCTGGAGGTGACAGGGTGCAAACACCACGCACAGAAGGTGAGGGCAGTTACAGGTCATTAATGTACGTATCTCTGGCCTCATGTACACCACATATTTGAAATATTCTTAATTGGCGTAAAGGGCGAGGCAAGTTCAAGGATGAATGACAAGGCAAAGTAATTGGGGGTGCTTTTACACAATTGATCTGATAATTTACTATATTGATGGAGCAGTCAAATTGCCCTGCTAGCCAGAAGTTCACAGCAATCAGTCACCTATTGTGGATGGTGACTGATCCATGTACACATGGGGATCCAATCACTTGCCTGCATGCAAATGAGTTTGCTTAGCATCGCCAGCGTTTTGTCAAATCACGTTTTCTTTATGCAAATGTGGTTTAAATGAAATCACTCAAGCACCAGAGGGGAGGGCATGTAGACAATATGGAATTGAATAGCTGAGTGTAAGATACAAGGCCTCAACTGCTTTTATTATTCTGCTTGTTTTCTATGATAATCAGCTCAATCTGGCGAACAGTTCACTTGTTTCAGATGCAAATGAACTTGTCTCTTTTTTTGTCGGTTTTTCAGGTATCAGGTGGTTCTCGAAGCTTGTAAAGGACATAGGTTTCTGTACTTAAAATGATGCAGTTGTTAAAATCTAAAATAAGAGACACCATCTTATAAAATGTAGAAGTGTGAATACTTTCATACTACCTTTACCCCATTTCAGCCCATCGCATCTGAAAATTGCCATGCAATTGCTTCGTTTATTTGCAAAATGGAGACCAACAGATGTAGTGTACAGTATATCAGCGTTAATCTGTCATTGTTACTTTGGTCAGGCCTCCTATAGACTACAAACTCATTTGAACCCTTAGAGCCATAACAAACAAGCACAAGTGACATTGCTTTGACATTCCCAGCATCTGTGTTTATCTGTGTGTGTGTGTGTGTGTGTGTGTGTGTGTGTGTGTGTGTGTGTGTGTGTGTGTGTGTGTGTGTGTTTGTTGGAATTCCAAGATTTTTCCAATATTCATTTGCACTTGCATGCATGTATGTATGCATATGTATAGTACGTGCTTGTACGTTCACAGACACTATGTAGGCTACAGTATGTTTGCATAGCTCTGTACACAGTCTATGACTGCGACTGTGTGTGATCTCTGCAGCATGTAAGTCACCCCACCCAAGCATATCAAACCTTTTTATCAAAGTCAAACTGAGCGGCCTCAGTTCTTCTCAGTTGAAAGCGTAAACATTTAGTCTGCAGTATAAACACAGCAGCCTTTTACAAATGCTCTGTTCACAAATGACAGCAATGCTTTTATCCTTCTACAGATAATACGAGTGAAAGACAAAGGTGTTGATCCATCCGAATATGCAACACATGCAGCTATGAAGTTATGCCGCTTTGATAAACTGTCAAGTCTGAAGCAGTCCTTGGAAATGAACCGTCTTTATCAGAGATGTGATATTTTTGAGAGATGCCTTGAAACAAGAATGTGCAGTAAATTCTGACAAAGAAATGCAGAAAGAATACTAATGTGTGGCTAAGTCTCGGTGATGTGTAGTAAATTGGTAGTGGACTGTTTTTCAATAGTTTGAGCAGGCGTATTAGGTCTATGCAAATCTACTCAGTTTTGTGAGTGAATGCCTTCTCAGCTTTTGTTATTCTGTTGCTTACTGTAAATGTGTATGAAACCCTGACCAGAAAATGCATCCTGGTCAGAGAGAGTCCTACAGCTTCGTGTGAGCTTCTGTCGCCACTGCGCAGTGACTAAAACGCATCTGAACCAGCCACTGAATTGGACGTGAGAGAACTTTCGGTAAAAATGATTCTGCTGATCTGAACTCCCAGACACTTCTTTCCTATTTCCACTGGAGAGGTGGACAGTGGTAGACCCTTTTACTGCTGCATGTCATTGCACAGTGCTTTTTATTTTAATATTTGGCATTATTTTATTGCAAGTGTTGGAGGAGTACCAAAGTTAATGATATACATGGATGAATTAAATGTGTATGCTCATATTACCCACAGTCTGAGGATGGTGTTATTCTGTATATACGCCGGTGAGAGCCGCGGCTGGAGGCATTATGTTGCCCGTCTGTACGTCCCATTCTCGTGAACGAGATATCTCAAGAACGCCTTGAGGGAATTTCTTCAAATTTGGTCCTCTTGGACTCAAGGATGAACTGATTAGATTTTGGGGGTCAAAGGTCAACTTCACTGTGACATCATAATGTTGTGCAAAAACACCTTTCTGGCCATTATTTAACGCCATAACTCAGGAACAGAAAGGGAAGACTTTTTGGTTGGATAGTGAACTAATGACACTGATGTTAAGTGCCTACCTTGAAACTGTGGCGAGTGTATGGATCTTTTGTGCTGCTGGCTTGAAGATGTGTGTGAAGCATCCACGTTTCGCCAAAAATACACCTTATACCTTTTTATTATTAAATTCCTTCAAAGTCTTCACTACTTGTATTCTATGAGTAAGGAGTTCTTGCTGTCAAAAAAATCATTGAAAAGCCAATAACAACAATCTGTTAGTCCTGTCTGTAGGCCATTTATTCCAACTGAAGCGGTGCATGTTTAAAAATGAATCACTAAACTATAGTGTAATTAAAATAAGCTCCATAATTTCTAAAAACAGCTGGGTACTGTGGTTTTTAGAAAACATTGTTAAATTAGGAGTAAGAGTTTTTGTTGGGGACTATTTCCTTCTGTGGATGAATACTATTTTGTGCTCCTGAGTATGTATGGCAACGGGACTGTGTATGTGGGATTGGCGCAAACACTTAATGACTTCTTGTGTCCATGGCACTGGGGAACAGCTGCATCTGGCTTTGGCTGCACAGACAGTACTAGTTGTTGGCAGAATTTATTGTTGGTTTTTCATGATTTGACAATAGGAAAAATTTAGAATATTGACAGCGTTGTCCTTTAACAAGTTAGTTAGCCGACCACTCAACCTCCTATAAATGCGAGCGCGCGCGCGCACACACACCCCCACACACACACACGCACACCTAAATGCAGGAGGTTTTTAATTTCCCAGACAGTATTGTCATGTGGTTTAACATGAGCTTCACCAGGCACACTCAGTGTTTGTGTGTGTGTTTGTGTGTGTGTTTGTGTGTGTGTGTGTCTGTGTGTGTGTGTGTGTGTGTGTGTGTGTGTGTATGTTTGGGTGGAGGCATAGGATGAGAAGAAGAAAGAAGTAGAAGAAAGACAGGAGGTGGGGGTGGACAGATCCATTCCATCTATTTTTTTTGTCTCTGGAATGCAGCTGGAATTCAAGCTCAACTCCCCTGTTGGCTCCACCCACACTCCCACCACCTCATATCATGACAGACACACACACACACACACACACACACAAAAGCTGGGTTTGCACTAGTTATTCCCTCAGTTACTGTAAGTCATTTAACCATGAAATAAGTGGTTGCCTGTTTGCTTCATGCACACTCCTTTTGTTAAGTAAAGCATGATGAAAGCATGGTATGTAAAAAAAAAAAAAAAAGATGTAAACTAAAACGTGTACGGTTGTAGTTGCACAAGCATATAAAATGGAATTTGCTAAGAAAAACATCTCAGTTTCTACCTTATGAAAATGAATGATAGACAAGGTAATCTTAATCGTAAAGTACAAAAGTTATAGTCTTAATAATGTTGCCCACCACCTGCATGCATGCACATCTGTATTTTGTACTACCTGGATGTGGAGATTCAGGGAAGGTTGGAATAAAAAGCGCCCTTAAATTTTCTAGTTCACCATGTATTTCAAATGGTTTCACTTGTTGCAAACATATTGCACAGCATAGCTAATGATGACGATCCACATCTGAGTCTCTGTTACTGTTCCACACTGCACCCTTCCAGCTATCCCTTTTTACATCAGCTTCTCTAACTCAGCTTTATTTGCAAGACATATTTCAATCAATAAATCTATGGTATGCATTTGTAAGTAACTTACCATTCAACTTTGAAATCACAATATGCTCAACAAGTGACTTAAGCATTTTGAGAAGAATTGAGAAACAAGGTTTGAGGTCAGTGAGTTTCTTCCACACTGTCAGCATAAATGAATTCTAATTTCTCCATTTTCATCTTGGGAGTTCAATACAGTGCCTTGATTTCCTTTCCCCGTAAAACGTGACATACTTTCCACAGTATGTTACAACAATATGTACTGAGACCTTAGAGGCCACATTTTGCACAGAAATCATTGCTGAACCTGTGCTGCTGATTTACTCAAACTAACTGTAAATGTTCCCTGCAAGTACCACTCTCAATCACCCCTATACATACAGTATGAGGCCATAATGTCAGGGAATGCATGAGTGATGTTTAAGATGTTTAAGGTAGATGGTGTTTTGCACCTCTCAACATCTTTGTTGCTATTTTCAATTATATTTATTATTTCAGTCGATGTTTGATTTTTCCTTTTGCCGAGAACCTGCGCTAACTGCGTCAGAGCCTTTGAACATATAAACTATCTCCTAATGCTTACGTTCGAGAAGGATGCTGTCTTTGTTCTCAGTCCTACAGCCAGGGTCACCGGCGTGTTTACATCACTGAGTTGTTGCCACGGCAACAGACAGAACCTCACAGTCACAAAGAGGGAGAGTCTGTGGAGTTAGATTTGAAATCCTTGAAATGAATATGAAACAAAGAGAGTGCGGTTGCATTATGCTACACAGGGCTAAGTTGATTTCAATGTGATCCAACTTTCTTCTCAGGTGCTTTTGTGTCCTCTTTGAAGAACACAGTAACCGTCGTTCAACATTAGCGAACGCAGATTTTTAGATAATAAAACAAATGCTCCCCACCCAAATTTATACCACATAGTTGTATGTGTTTATGTTTAAAAACTCATTGTCAGGCGTTTAAAACTCGCGGCCTCAAAAATCCAGTATCACTCTGGCACCAGAAACTTAGATTACCAGCATTCCTTCAGTCCAATGTAGATTCCCAACTAAATCCTGTAAACACACCCAATGAACCAAATCCAAACATCTATTTTGCACTGTTATGATTACCCAGCATGGCTTTTCAATAGACGACTGTCTCCGCTGTCAGCGGAAAGCAAAATGGAAAGATTTAATAACGTCATCAAGCAAAAAGGCATGAGGACATGCAGGTAAACATTAAAAAATACAAATCCGTACACGCACGCACGCACGCACGCACGCACGCACACACACACACACACGCTGCGGTAAATCATTTCCGAGCCTATTAAATCTCCATTAACACACAGCCTCCCTGCTAGCCCGAGCTAATCCAACCCAGGTGTGTGTTTGTGAGTGGTTTTACCCAATCTCTCCACTGCCCCCTCATTCTCCTTTTCTCCCACTACTTTCTCTCTGTCTCTTACTGTCTTTATATCCCCCCTTTTCACATCGCTTCTCCAACAGAAGTCCCCATTTCCCACGCTCTCTCCCTTAAACCTGGCAGCTCTGCAACAGCAAACCTCCTCCAATTAGGTCAAATTATGGCAAATTGCAGCTCTCAGCGTGAAACCAGACTGACACACCTCATTGTTAATCTTACGCAGCACAGCCATCTCTAAAGTCACCTACAGTCTAGAAAAGACAGCCGTAGATTTCTCCTCTTTGAGCCGATTCGCCTCTCTTCATCATAAGTCCGTATTAAGGGCTTTCATTGAATCTTTAGTGTGTAGCCCACATGCTAATTGACACCTGGGTTGCGACATCCATCCATGAGCTTTTCTACACCCCTTTATAAGGATAAAATAAGGATTTTAAGTGCAAGATTTTAAGTGCATGTGAGTGAAAAACAGATGATAAATTCTAAAAGCCAAAAAAACATGTGCTTTCTATTCAGCAGAGTGAATTAGGAGGCTGAAAGATGATGCACAGTGACATGAGGGTTATAAAATAGACAGAGCCATGAACTGAATTAGAGGTAGCAAGATGAAAAGATGAATGATGCCATAAAAGTGAGAAAACATTAATACAGGGGTTGTTTTTTTTAGCCATGGTGGCCGTCGCTGGTCATGTCAACCACCCGCTTCTTCTTCTGTTTATTGCAAACAAACCGTTGTTTTTTTGCTGCTGGGAATGTAAAACACATTACTTCCTGAATCTTTCCAGTAAAAGACCTACTTGACGCCAGGTGTACATATGTTTAAAACCATTCCTGAGCTGGCATTTTGCTGATTTGCTCTTGTGTTATAGCAGTCATCCATAGAGAGTGGCAAATGAACATTTACTTATTAGAAAAAGTAAAAGAAATAGCTTTAAGCCTCCTAATGGCGTGCTTGAAGCCCAAAGTCAAACTCCTCCTTAAAACTTTTCAAAAGGAAAGTCCAAAAAGTAGGCCAACAATACTGTTTTTTGTAATGTGAGGGACTACTGGTTCTCAAAAACTAATGTTATGTACTCTCTCTCTCTCTCTCTCTCTCTCTCTCTCTGTGTAACACACGCACACACATATTAATATTCTGGGAAGGTACTCTGCAGGAGAGAATATGATCTCTGCTTGGAAGTGACGCTGTTCCTTACTAAAGCAGAACAAACACACATTGTTATGTTTGTGTGTGTGTGTGTGTGTGCGCGCAAATGTTAGTGTTGGTGACAGTACAAATAATTTCACTCCACAAGAAATGTCTTATGAGAATACTTTGCAGGTGTGTAATAGTAACAACACAAGCCCACATTTACCAGAAGGTTTTTATTAGTCAAATTGTTTTAACAGTAAGGCTATTTAAAAGGGACATCTATGCATGCATTTATTGTATAAGTGCTCTGCAGACAACAGGTTTATATTCAAATGTTTGCAGTTAACTACAAGCCTGTAAAATATCCTTTTTAAGTGGACACATTTCAGAGGCTAGGATCAAATTGTTTGGTTTTTCCTCCCTGTCCAATGCATTTTAAACGGTTTTATTTGGCCCCAGTGCTGCGAAATATGCTCTGCTTGCAGCTGGTATCAGCTATTGTAATGTTTTTGTAAGATACTTATGACATGGAGAGGCCTAGGAGACAGATGTGCGCAGCTGTGACTGGCCACAATGCAGCCCACCCACATTTGTACTGTGATTCATCATTTGTGTCAGTGTGAGTGTTTGTGTGTGTGGCCAGACAGTGTTGCTGAATGTTCCCAAATTTCATCCAACTCATAGGAGATTTTTGAGAAGCTGACTGGCACCCTCTGATGGCAAACACAACTCCTTACATTTACTTTTTATCTGCACTTTGATAAAAAAGCCAAATATGCATATGGTAATATCACCAAGGGCTGCAGCGGTGGAAGTAGATTTATAAGTGGCTTATTTCTGGTTCTACTGGAAACTCACAGACTGACTTGGCAAATTAAGTCATGTAATTAAAGCCATGTTGTATTTAAATTGAATGCACTATTACACACGTTATTTGAATACTAACATACAATTTATTATTTAGTTTCTTGTTTTTGTGTGTACATGAGGCAAACGTATGTGATGGAAGGTGGAATGTATGAACAGTGTAATGGGAAGATTATGTTCATGAAGAGATCATTTTAAAAGAATGTCCACTAGATGGCATCAAAACATTCTGATACTAACTCTTGTTGAGTATTCTCATTATAATGGATTTCTGATAAGAGGCTTAGGAAGTTGTTTCCTAGCATGGTTACCACAAACTTTGCACTGAAGTTTCTCTGGCTTTAATGAAACGCACATCACATTTTAGCTGGAGGCATATGCATAAACTGCACAATCCTCAACACACACACAGACACACACACACACACACACACACACACACACACACACACACACACACACACACACACACACACACACCTCCAACCAGAATGACTCGCTTCTGGAACTTGAGTGTTCCTCCGCTGAGTTATTTTTCTATTTATAGCCGCAGAGCTCCGGCTGTGTCTGAAATGCCTGCTGTCTCATTCTGTTTTGCTCCCTCACTGTTGGAGAGATTTGGGCGGGGAGTTGGGGGGTGGTGAGAGGTCCTCCGGTTTAAATCACTTTGCTTTTCAGGGGCTGAGTCATATTTATATGACAAGGATTTGCTTTCATAGAGGCAGGTGAGACAGGCAGTCACAAACGAGAGGCCTTTGTCACTTTATTGAGTATAACATGACTTAATTTCTAATCCTTACACCAGGGCTATTCAATTACAAATTCAGTTGGGCCAGATTTTCAAACCGAGAAAGGTTAGTTGGGCGAAGCAGCTCGTAATGACAAATTTTAAAACCAACACAAACAAATTTATTGAAAAACATGTAAGGTTTATTCATTGTTTCTCTTTTAACTTTGGTCAGTTTGCACAGCAAAAGGTGCATAGAAAACAATAAAAGAGCTAACTGAACAGAATCTGAGGTAGCTCCTACTTTTTCCACTTACAAAAGAAAAGAAACTGACCTAGGCACCTCTTGCCTAGGCCTACCTAGGCTACATATCTGACCTATCTGATCACAAAGTGCATAAAACAAAATAGTGCACAGTAGGCAATTCACAATAACATTAAGTTTCCTTTTGAAATAAAATAAACATCTTGCTCATATTTGACCCATGCAGGAACATCTCAAAGTGCATAAAAATAAAAAGTGCACAGTATTCACAACTATAACTAACTACACAAAGTGTACTACTGCACATTGAGGGAACATATTTTAAATCACCACCATGTGTGATTATGCATGCCTTTGTTACACATCCCACATTATATTGATGTAGGTAGGCTACATGTACCCTGCTGACTTAGTGGGAGAAGTGACATTTTTTGTTTTGAACGAGAGCAGTGACTTTAGGCTCGTAAGTTGTCAATGCAATCCGAAGACATTGGTGGAGAGTACGGTCAGTCAGGGAGCAACGAGAGTTGCTTTTTATGGAGTTCATGTGTGAAAAACTTGACTCACATGTGTACGTTGATCCAAACATACTGAGCATGACGATCGCTACTTTCTTAATGTTAGGGAACTGATGTACGTTGACATCAGTCCAAAACATTACAGGCCCGTTAGTGCAAAGCTCCTGTGCCATGGTTACAGATGACTGCATGTCAACAAGTTTGAGTGTGAATTTCCCCTCGTCAATGGAAGGGACCACTTCCTTTGCTCTGGCGGATAAGTCCCCTTCTATTGCAACAGTGAACGGGTCTCTGGCAAAAACGGCCACCTCTGTGGGCAGAACAAGTCCATCCAATCAACCAGCAAAGTTCTTTTTCAGGCTCGCAATGAAATCTGTCATCACATCCGTGATTTGTGCGGGGGATGAGATGCATTTGCGGAGTGTCGGAAAATGCAGCATTCGGCCTGTGCTCAAATCAGTTGCGAAAAGGTCCAGTTTAACTTGGAATGCGCGCATCTGTCCCACAAGGTCGATGACAGTTTTGTCTCTGCCTTGTAGTCCCAAATTGAGATCATTCAGGTGTTTGAATATGTTGCTCAGAAAGCAAGCATCAGCCATGAAGTTGTCGTCCAGTATGCGACTCAAGTGCGTTTCTGACTTTTTTTGCTTGCTGCTGCGGAGGAAAGTTATGATCTCCTCTCTGAGACCACAGAAACGCTCCAGTGCTTTGCCTTTGGACAGCCACCTCACGTCATTATGCAAAAGCATCTGTCTTGGTGCTCAGCAGACATTTCTGACAGCAGCATGCGGTGGTGGAGGCTTGATGTGGAGCGAATAAAATTAATTGTAGCCATCACGCTGTCCATTGTCGTTTTGAGCGCCCCACTTAGTTTTGCGCACAACACCGCCTGATGCACAATGCAGTGTAAGGAGATCAACTGAGGTGCTACAGCGGACCAACGTGCTGCCAAACCATTCACTTTCCCTGTCATGGAGGGAGCCCCATCTGTCACAAGCATGCACACACGCTTCATATCCAGAACATTGTCTTTAAAAAAAAAAGCAGAAATTTTCCCAAAGACTATATCGCCAGTTGTGTGTCCTACTAACGGCAGTAGGGTGAGCAGCTCCTCTCGGAAGCATTTGCCGTCAAAAAAACGGACATATATGCACAACTGAGCAGTATCAGTTTTGTCTGTGGACTCATCTACTGCTATAGACATAGTGTCAGCTTTCCTCAGGTCTCCTAACATCGTTTCATACACATCTGCAGCAAGAATTTCAACTCTCCGACTGTTGGAAGTATCTGACAGGGGTACGTTTTTTATAGCAGATGCCACGCTTGTTTTAATTTTATCGTCATTTGTCACCTCATCCACGATGGCCAGCATACAGTCCTTCACGGTTTCAGAGTCTGTGAATGGCCTTTTCTTTTTTGCCAATATCCAGGAAACACGAAGGGATGCTGCGGTAGCTCTCTCTTGGGCTGTAAATGACCGTACCATGGTAACACTGCTCCGGTTGTGAGATGCAATCAAACTCTGCACTTTTGCAGCCCTCTCTTGAGATCCCTCCGGAAAATTGCTGCGGAAAGTCTGGTGTTTCTCAACGTGGTGCCGCCGCAGATTGTAATCTTTAAGTAATGCAACGCACTCATTACAAATTAAACACATTGGTTTGGCATTTGGATGTGGCGGTAAAATAAACAAGTATTTGTCAGTCCAGGCAGGGTTAAACTGACGGTTTTCATTGTCAATTTTACGTTTCAGTGTTGAGAAAGACATATTGATAGTAATGTAGGCTACTACCGGCACAGCACGCTCTGCATTGTTTACATGTTGGTAGTTTTGGCGGGACGCAAAATTACCAATCCCACTATGGCCACGCCAAGACCCGCCCTACGATTGGTTGGGGTTAGGCATTTCACCTCGAGTGGTTAAGGTTAGGGTTAGGGGATTGGTCAGGGGATAGGACCTGTACATGGACACCTGGCCAATAGTAGTGTGTGAATGCTATTGAAGGGTGGGTCTTGGCGTGGCCATAGTGGGGGAAAAAATATCGCTGGCGGGACCCTATTTTCCCTTTTATACTTTCTATTGCGGGACCACGGGCTGGGCCACTCTGAGGTTGCTTCTGGGCCGCATGTGGCCCGCGTGCCGCCAAATGAATAGCCCTGCCTTACACCCTACTGACCTCTTGACCCTTAAAAGAAACGTGCAGCAGATGTATGCAGCTAACTTGACTCCTCGTTCTGTAACTTTAATCAATTTGCATTACAATTCAGTGTTGGTCAATTGTTTGAGCCCAAGTTTGTTCCCAGCTTTAATGGTGACTCGAGCGAGGAGATAAGACGCTGGGAAGATGGCTCTGAAGTGAACACAATCAGAACAGCAAAAGTTCCTAAGGAGAATACAATTTGAAGCCATGCTAGTGCAACTTTAAGCTGTGGTGTGAATGAGTTGGAAGGAAGCTTACTAATGACTTTCCTAATGCCAAAGCTCATATTATACTTTGCGTGTCTGCATTGCCAAAAAGGGGTTTCCCAAAAAGTTTTCCCATCCGCCCATAGGCTATCTGCACAGAGGCTAACTGCACATGCGTGAACATGCCTGCTGATGCAGACACCCAGTGTATAATAAACACAATCACGTCTAAGGTTGGGTACCGAAACTCGGTGCCAATAGGTCCCCGGTTCCGCCGTAAACGGTAGTAACATGACCAAATAAGAACGAAAATTTCGGTGCCTTATTTCGGTGCCTGACTTTACACTACACTCGACAGCAGGTAACGTTAGCCTACCTTTAGCTAGCAGCTGGATTAAACACAGTTAAAATGCTGACAGGTAACATTAAACAGTGTAAAGTGTGACTGTATATCAACAGTCTGCTCTGCAGCGCAGCAGCTGCCGACGACGGAAAAACACAGACGGTGCATTCACAGAAACTGGTAACCTACAGCCTCGCGGTGCATTCAAAGTTATTGTAAAATACCCTTTTCCCATCTGGTTGTTGTTTTTGTTGTTCAACAGCAATTTACTGGTGAAATAAGTTATTGTATATTATAAGTTATAGTTATTACATTACTATTAAATCATTTAATTTTGACCATATGGCCTTAGTAATAAACAGTGTGTTCTTAAATGTCACAGACTGTTGTTTAGTAGGCCTATCCTAATTTTTTTCTTTCTTAAAAAGTATCGGTTCAGGCACCGTTTAGGCACCAGCACCGTTTTAAAAGTGCCGATTTAGCACTGGTATCGGAAAAAACACAAACGATACCCAACCCTAATCACGTCCGTGTCCGTTTTGGAATGTATCAGGGCTAGAGCTGAAATGATTAGTTGATTAACAGAAAATAAGTCTGCAACTATTTTGATAATTGATGAATTATTCAATTCAAGCTAATGCTCAAGAATTTGGTGTTTGGAGCTTCTCAAATGTGAGGAGTGGCTGATTTTCCACTTTTCCATATTACTTTGTGCTCTAAAAAATTTGGATGCCAATTTTTACTACTTTTTGGTGTTTTATAGAGCAGAAAAATTCATGTATCCACTTGGCAACATAAATGTACTGGGAAATGTTCATGCCACTCTGCCAAACAGATGATTAGATATCTTATATGCAATGTTGACAGTGAAACAAGCTCATGTCCCCCTTCCTGGGGAGCTTGAACATGATCAGTAAGTTTGATGTCAAAATTACTTTTTCATTGCTTTGTATTGTCTACGAATGGAACTTTGGCCTGAGAGGTTATCAAAAACAGCTTTTCAGATGAAAATTGAGTTTAGTGAAAGAAAAGAAGTAGAAAGCACAACAGTTGACTATAAAAATAGAGTTTTACGCAGCAGTTTGAGGGATGACACTGATTTAGCTCCTCTGGCAGGTCAGTTCAAAGGAGTCTCCATGTCAGAGAACAAATTGCTGCATGCTTTCAGTGCAGTCTTTGGAAGGGCAACACTGGACCTGTCCAACAAACACAGCGTGTGATCCCAGCTTGGTTCTTGTTTCTTCAAAAGTAAAATCAAGCTGGTGTGATCTCATGCTTTTGCTTCAGTTGCTGCATTTAGCATAAACTGGAGATAAGAAAGAAAGGGGGTTTTGCAGTCCAAATGAGGAGAATATAGCCAGGAGATGTCTATAAAAGTGAGTCAATAAAAGTGAAGAATGGACAAGTAAAGGTAATGTGAAGAAAAATGAAACCAGGCAAAAAAGGGATGGGTGGACGTGGAGAGAGGAGGGAGTTGTGCAGTCACTCAGTTAGTAGCCACCCCTCTTTCAGTAGGAGCCCCAGGGCCTCGGCATGAAGCTCTGACCTGGAATGTCAAATAAATAATTCCCTAAACCTCCCACTGAAGGAGACTCAGACACATAAATGAAGGGGGTGCACCAAGCAAAATGCACAATTTCTCCAAAACCCCCTATCTATCTATCTATCTTCAAGTATTTGAGGGTATATTTGATCAACACGCACTTAATGATTCAGCGAGTTAAAACCACACACAAAAGTGTACACACTCACAGGTATTAATTCAAGCTTAGCTACACTAAATCCTGCTTGTGTGAGCAGAAACATTCAGTTAATCCTTACTAAATACAGCATGAAACCATTTTATTCAGTAATAACTAGGCCTGCAAAGGAAGGCATGACACTTAGGTCAAATGCTCTGCAGTATATAAGAGAAGAAAATGAAATATACACAGAACAGAGAATAAAAGGGAGACTGGGCAACCCCCATGGGAAAACAGGAAAAGACTTAGTAGAACAACAGAAACAACAAAGCAAGTTGATAGTACATCTCTGAGAGCTGTAAGCAAGATGTCCTAAATTGCAGATGCACCAAGTTCACAGACCCACGTTCAGATGAAATTAAAAACAATATTGGATTTTATTCCTTTGGGCTCATTTTTCAGCAACGGGACAGGATATGAACATGCAGTATCCTCTTGATATGCCTTATGAAGATTGTTGCACGCATACACACGCTCGCTGAAACACAGATATCCATTTCTACGGTGGCCCAGACGGTTCAACACAAATACAAAAGCCAAGTTTCACTTACTTCTCAAACAAGAACTTTCCTCCTCCGCCTCCGTTTGTCAACAACACACTCACTTCCGTTGTCACTTTTGTATTTGTGTTGTAGCTTTTGCATTTGTGTCTCGGCCACCGTACATTGCCATGAGCAAAATGTCAGGATTGAAAAGCTCTCTTGATTGATGTCAACGCTATAAAGTTGTCCACATTCATGATGAAAGTCAATTGTGGGACTGAAATGATTTGATGCTCGATGCTGCTCATAATTTGCAGAAATGAAAAGCTAATTCTGGTCATATTTTTGTAGTTTTGCCCATCATTTGTATTGATTATGATAACATTGCATGCTCACCAAATTGCTGACATCTGGGAACATGGCGACATGGTTACAACAAAGTCAGACGGAAAAAGAAACATGGACTCAAACAGGCCTTCCTGGATGGTATGTCCTGAAACACGCCGCCATCCATGCAGAACCTTGGGTTTTTTAAATGCAGATTTGTTTTCTGTCTGAACCTCCATTAAGTTTAGCTAACCTTGGTGGTTGTTTAAATGGCTGATAGTCTGATGGCTAGTGTATCTTACCCCATCTGATTTCTTTCTCAGCACTTAACTTGGTGAACACAATGTTATTATAATTGACAGAAATGATAGCCCAAACTACAACAATAAGACCCCAAAAAGTGGCACAGTGAAATTTGTCTGTGTCCTCACGTATTAGGCGGTTCTTGAGGCACAGTTACTACTTCTCGCAGGGCTAGCTGGTGAAATACAGTAGCTGGCAAGCTGACGGCTAATATAGCTATCTAAGCTTTATCATCTCCAGCTCTCCATTCCCAGAAAGGTCAGCCATTTGTAAGAGCATCTGAGACAATGTGCAGAAGTACATTTCCATTGCCAACCCCGTCCCCTAAAAAAATTATGTTCCCATACAACTAAACTGCATTCTCAATTATGTTTCTAGGGAAACCTATTTTGACATGAACAGTGGTCTCCTGGGTGTAAGTCCTGATTGACCCATCCATCCACCTCCTACTGTACCTACGCATTACAAACGTATTTGTAATACGTCAAAAACAAACGTAAAAGGGACAAAACATGTTTACCTCGAAATGTAATCGAAAATGCAGTTTAGTTGTATGGGAACATAATTTTTAGGACACAAGGCTGCTGTTGCTTATCTAATAATGATAAAAAAATAAACTGTTGCTACTTTTGTTATTATATACAAAATGTATGGGAGGGAAGTTAGAACCACAGCATTAAGACAACATTAAAAACCCTTATATACTCGGCGATTTTTTTCCCGTTTCTATCGTACTGTTACTTTTCCAAGATTAGACAAAGAGCGGGTGTGTTGGAGATGTTGTGAAACGTTTTCCCCCAGTGTGAGTATCATATCACCGAAGTTTACACTGATTGAGACAAATAAATGGGAAGTTGTAAACTTAACACACCATGGCAGATGTGAGAGGATCTTATCCATGCTTTCCCTCTGGCCCATGACAAACCACATTAGAGAGAACATTAGTGGACACAGGGGTCACTGTAATGCATGTGCACACACACACACACACACACACACACACACACACACACACACACACACACACACACACACACACACACACACACACACGCACAAATACACAAGGGGATGGCCATTTTTGCCTTCAAGACTGAAAAGTGTACAATTAGATCATCCACCAACTGCCTCCGGATTACCTACCAATCGCACACAAACACATTCATACACACTGAATGTAACTCAACACTGTTGCTTTCTCACTGTAGGAGAGGGTTTAATCTGCACCAGACAGAGAGATTCTGGCTGCGGAAATTAATGTTTACTTTTCAGATGTCTCTATTTCAAACTGCCTTTTTTTTCCTTTCCTTCATTGTTGAGAAAACATCCCAAAGGATATGTGAGATTGCTAAACCTAAACACTGCCAAACAAACCTCGCTGTTCCATATGGTTCTTTTCAGCGGAATATCATGCAAACTTGTCAAAGCAATTGCCCCCGTGAGCTATCACGTTTCTGTGCACAAATGAGAAGAAGCTTAAAATATTCTTACACACACATTTGACAGTGTGATGGGGTCTCTAGTAATAGCAACATGTCATTGGAGGCAAATGTTGTTGTAACATCCTAGTGGCCTCTAAACTGCATTTCACGCTGTGTGCTCTGCTATGGTAGTTTGTCTGATTACTTTATGACATAAAGATAGATTGCTTTGCAGTACCAAATGAGAAAAAGGCGCTGTTCTGTGCTCAAAAAAAAAACTAAGTTAAAAGGAAGAAAGAAATCTGAAGAATTTGAGAAATCTGTGATTCGTGAAAAGCCAATACAAAATGTGTCCTCTTTCACAGAACTTATGAATGTTGTTTTGAGTATGTAGTGCATTCATACTGGCTAAGCAAATCATAAATGGCACTGTGATGACTTTTGTGACATCTCCGAAAAGCCCCCAAAAAATAAATATTACATCTTTGAAAAAAAGATTTTTTTGTTTTGGCATTTTGACATGAAATATTCATGATGTAGTTGTCACAGATCTTGTATAATTTCTTGTTTGTACAAAGTGAAAAGGTACATAATAATAATTCCATACTAACAAAATAGTGCACTGTCACAAGCATTTATATACTATACAGTTGTAATAGTGAAACATTTGAATAGGTCCTCTATGAGGTGAGAGGAATGGGTTTAATGACGATCCAAAGATAAATTGCAGGCTAACAGCGTAGCTAGCTTACACACGTAGCCCCAATACCTACACCAGAGCTGATGTGCACCTCCTCTAAAATGCAACGACACTTTTGGGGCTGTGGCGTCGAAAGAGATATCATGTGGGGAATCTGACACTGAACTTTAAATCAAGACCTGAACAGTAGGTATCTACGGCAGGGCTGCTGTACCCACTGCCATAACCCCTTATAAAGTAGATATCAGCTTAACACTGTAGTGAGATAGAGGCTACCAATGTTCTCCTCTGGTCTCATTTGTTTAGTGCAGTCATACCAATCTACCACAACTGCTTAGAACCACAGAAACCTTGAGCCACTTGCATGTACCTTTAGCTGTTTCCAACTGGCTTACGTTTGCAAAAAAAGAAAAAGGAAGAATAGGATGGTCCAGAAAGAGTAGCCCAACTGACCGATTAAAGAGAATTTCACTACAGCAATTACATGATGTTAAGATGTAAGATCTGTTCTGTCTTTGAAAACAGAAATTGGTCTGGTCTGTCAGTTGGTTGTACATGTTAATAACCAGGCCCATTAAACTTAATAAGGACCATAATCAAACTACA
Organism: Gymnocephalus cernua; assembly: GCA_023631565.1. Taxonomy (NCBI): domain Eukaryota; kingdom Metazoa; phylum Chordata; class Actinopteri; order Perciformes; family Percidae; genus Gymnocephalus; species Gymnocephalus cernua. The sequence goes on along the minus strand of CM042448.1, from coordinate 16,175,543 downwards.
GCTGCATGCAGACCCACATTCAGAAATCCAGAGCTTTTCCCTTGAGGAGAACTGTACTAGCACATTCTGCAGAGAGGTCATCTATACCACAACTAGGAATGTTTCGTAGCAAGAAACAACAGGTTGATTGGTGTGTGTTTTCTAAAACTGTTGATTTTGCAGCTTCAAAGTGACCACATAACTCATTCTGATGAAGTGAACAACACATGCAAAGAGAAAATCCACCCTAAAATAAGAGACATTTCTAACGGGAACAGCATGAATTCAAAAATTATCTTTAAATATATTGTCCTTTGACCAGCAGATGAGACTGTGCTTTAAGACTACAGTGAACAGATCAAAATCATAAACTACTGCTGTAAGCCAAGAAAGTCAATCTGTACTCCATCACAGTTTCAGTGTTTGGACAGATGCTCTTACAACAGTGTGATGACATCCTTTATTTGACTCCTTGATCTACATTCTCTGCACTTTTGCTACAGTAATACTGTTTGGTTAAACCAAAATTTAAATTGGTGAGCCTTTGCAAATCTTGGCTGAACTGTCCAAGGTAGTATGCAAATTTGCTTTTAGTGTGCATTTTAGTACGAGCATTCCAGAGACGTCAAACCATCAAAGTCTTGTTCATCCAGCGCAGCCTCCTCACTTTGAAGGAACTTAGGGAGGAAATCAGGGAGGAAAGGCTAAATGAATAGCTGTTAGGTTCACGAGTTCAAGCCTCTCCATTTCCTAGAGTAGAGAAAATATATTGCAAAAGGAATCTTCCATGTAAGAATTTCAAATGTACAGTTTCAACTGCTGAGAAACGGATATGTTTATCCCCATTTTTTTTCCCATTGGAGTCATTGAACCAATTTAATTTGTCTCATTCCTGAGTGTTTGTGATGATGTAGCAACTAACCATAAAAGCCTGGGAACGAGCACGTTTTCCTAGAACACTGGGAAACACTGGGAAAAGGATTTATGTACTGTATGTGTAGCTTGCTTTGTAGCAATGAAGGGAATGTGAATATGTAGGTGAGAGGGAAACAGTAGGGAGAGGAAGTGATATGCATGATTAATTGGTAATGACCCAGCCCCAGAGAGAGCATTTCAATATAAAGTTACAAAGCAGCAAACACAAACACAGATGGACAAAAGTAAGGGGAAAATCCAAGCAAGAGTATTGTCAGAAGTATAGGCAATTCTGTTAAGCAGAGATTTAAAGGAATGTTCTACCGAACATTATCAAACAGTCACTGTCTGTCTCAAAGAACAAGTCCTCCAAACCATACGCCGATATAAGTCATTCCCACCCTCTAAAACGGCCCATAAATTAGCGCCCCTAATAGCAGTGGCAGGAAACACGACCCACAGGAGTGTTTGCAATCCTCATATTTAAACCACAGAACGGAATGCTGCAGTTTTAAACAGGGTTGCAGTTTAGTTATGTTTAGGCACAAAAACTACTGGGTTAGGTTGGAGGACAGTCTCGTCTGAAAATATGACTGTTTGGTGTATATATAGAGAGAGCATAGCGATGGAGACGGTTTTCTTTTCGCCATAAAACATTAAATTGCCATTCTCCACGAGTGTCTGACAGCAAAGGCTCGATGACCTTTAGTCCTCAGTCTGGATGTTAAAGCTGCCAAAGGGCTTCTGCACGAGAATCTCTCGGTGCAATGCAAAGGTAACAAAATGTTAAAATCCACTCTTAACAAGTGACCAGTGAAAAGTCTCTCCTCCTAATTCTGATTAGAAGCTGCAGTATTGAAATCCAATGCTCAGACTGTGTTTCAGTGTTGGTAGAAACACTAACATGTGGAATGAAAAGTCCTAACAGCTAGCCATGACCTGTGTCAACGCCCCAGCTTTTATGGTTCGTAGCATAAGCAATGGCCAACATGTGCAGCAGTTCATACTGAAATGTTTGACATAACATGCATGATTTCTGATAAATGAATTGTTACGCTTTTACAGGATGAGTAAGCTTGGAACACAAATGTTATTTTATTAGATATTTCACATACCATGAGGGGGTTCTATCAGAATATATTGCAGTAATGCAACACAGGGAATTCTACTCAGTAGCCAACAAACTGTCTCCTATCGATTTAGGATTCTAGTGATAGTTATCTTTAGTTATTAACATTGGAGAATGAAGTAAATGTTACTTTTTAAAGGAAAGATTTCCAGTCTTTCTGTAGCACTTTTACTGGAAGTGCAGATAAAAAGTTAGTGATCCTAAGGAAACAAACACTAGACCAACCTCAAAGTGTGTTTCTCTACTTCTTCTCTGAGCTCTGACAACTCTGACGTAGTTCAGCAATCATGCATGGACATAAATCGACATGGGGGCATCTAGAGAATTTTAAGAATGGTAACATGTCAGCAATGGCGGTTCTAAATGTTAGCATTCCGAATGAAGTTGCAAAGAAACTCCCGCACACTGTCTAACTTGCAAAGATAAATCTAATAGCTAGCAACGTTTGGTTACTAGACCTTCATGGTTTTGTTTTTTGTTGTTTTTTTCGCTTGATGAAAGTCTGTTACCGAAACGTTGGCAGCTATTAAATGTATCTTTGCAAGTTAGACAGTGTGCAGGAGTTTCTTTGCAACTTTTGACGTACCCGTCCCTCTCCGACGCACCTGTCTCATGTTGTAGATGTGCAAAGTCATTTTCTGTTATCAGTATTTTGGATGAAGACACCGGTCAAATACTGACACTTCAATAAACAATTCAATTCAATTTTATTTACTGTATCAAATCATAGCAACAGTTATCTCAAGGCACTTTACAGATAGAGTAGGTCTAGACCACACTCTATAATTTACAGAGACCCAACAATTTCCCACGATCAAGCACTTGGTGCAACAGTGGCGAGGAAAACTTCCTTTTAGGCAGAAACCACGAGTGGCGAGGAACAACTTCCTTTAGGCAAAAACCTTGGACAGACCCAGGCTCTTGGTGGGCCGCATCTGTCACTGCCGGTTTGGACACAGACACTGATATACAGACATACAGAGACAGAGGAATATGATTCATAATAATTATAGCAGTTGGAATGATGAACAGTGGCAGTTATAGTAACAATAAAGATAGTGGAACTATGACTAGAAATAATAGTTGTAGCATAGTGGGATGATGCGGGCGTAGCAGGGCAGGGTTTTTTATGCGTTTTCTCTCCACTTGCATTTGCGAGAGTGATTCCAACTTCTATTTAATTTTTTGCTGCTCAGAAAACCAAAAGAACCATCTTACGTTAAATTCATCTCAGGGAGGAAATTGAAACGGTGATCTTCCAAATTCCCAGTTGCCATGACCATGGTTCAGTTACAAAGTAAATATTTAAATGGAATTTGCTTTGTGCAAACACACAGAAATAACCACTCACTGTATCATCGTGGGTGTCACTAAACCAATCAAAGCAGATCAAGTTTGGGATGAACACTTTTTGCACACTAATAGTAACATTACTTGATTAAATTACACGAGAGGCCAGAGCAAGCAGACTCATTTTTTTTCCCTTTCCTTCACTTGTACTCTAACTCCACTGTGTTAGCAGCTGATGATTGCGCTAGTGAATGAATGCGGATTACATCGCCAGAACACAAAGCTCTGACCTCAATGACCCATTCCACTGTTATCAATCATTCAGTGGCAATAGGTGTACTTTTTTTTTTAAATGGTGGAGATCTCATTTTGGAATGGTTTTCTTCACGTAGTCCCTCTTCTGAAGCATTAGGGTAAGTGGCTCTAAAATAGACTGTACAATGTCAACATTCTGGCGCCCCATAAACAACCAGGATTAAATTAGCCGACCACTGTTTCCTCTCCGAGCCTTTGTGCGTCTGTGTAAGCGTATATGAGCGAGATATTGTCGCAAAGGCAGAAAGACCGCTCAGTGTATGTATCACACGCTGACGTTACACATTCCTGTGTGCTCCTGTAAAAACCTACAATGTTTTTATACTATTATGCTGTTTTGCAAGAGCATGTGGGTTTGACACCCAACTCCAAAATCAATCACTCCACAAGGAGAACCATTTCCAGTCACTGACCCTCCTGCTGTAACAACACAGAGGGTACTTTCAGAAGATTCTTCTTTCTTTTCTTTTTTGCGTCATTGTTCTTTCAACATCAACAACCTCATGGAAAAATAGCTATTAAGCAATCATGGCCAATATATCTGTCAAACATTGCTTTTTGTGTAAACCATTACACCTCCACTTTGTTTCTGCCTCTTCTTCCTTCCACTCTCTCTCTCTCTCTCTCTCTCTCTCTCTCTCTCTCCCTCCCTCTCTGTCCATGTCTCCCTCCTTAAAAAGGCATAGTACAAGACTTATCAGCACAGGTTGCCCTAGACACACACACACACACACACACGGAGAGACACTGTCTTTCCGTATTGATAAACTTCAGACTAGTTGTCTAATGCTGTTTTTTTATTCGTTATATGAATTGAGATTCTGGTAATGGTTCAAAACTATTTCAAAAGCTGCTTGAGTCTACTTTTGAAATGAAAAAATGGTGGTTTCAGTATTGCATTTCCAGAAAATGTAAAAACTGCATTTATAAAGGATTTTATGTATCGTGACTCGGCCACCATGCAGCCATTTGCTGCAATTTATGTTAGCCCGCTATGGAAATTAACTTGCAGAAAGTTGATTCATCATTTCACCGCCACCATCTTTTGAGTTATTTCATCATCACGTGGTAATGGTGCTGAAAGCTGGAACCATTTTGATAGCCAGACAGTGAGCAAATACATTACACAAAAGAGGGACAATTTAAAAAAAAAACAAAGATGAGGATAAACTGGGCATATGTGCCCAAGGTTCCTGGAGTCTGTCTATAAGTGGGTAGAAATGTGATAAAGGACTTGTTTATATGGGAGTATGCCTACATGTACATACAAATGTAATATCATCATGCTTGTTTGGGTGTTTTGTGAATTAGGCCATTAAATTGCTTGTTGCATGGAAAGTAAGTAATGCTATTTTAACATGAAACAACACTCTCCCAGTGTGTAGCTAGCGTGTAAATTGAAAAGATTTCCTCCAGACCAAAGTCCCTCTGATAACTTTTAACAATAGTTAGTTTCACCTGATCGACCTACACTGTGGGAAAAGAGCATGTACGTCTATGTAAAGCCTTTCCTTCATTAAGATATCTAAATAAAACTGCTGGTAATTAATCTTAAATCTGCTGCGTCCAGTACATTCCACACAAAGTCTTTGTTTACACTTCATTTCAGGACTTTACAGCCAAGCAGACCAGCAACACTTCTTGGCTCAGTATTTTTAAAAACACTCCGAGGTGCAATAACTTCATGGTCCAGATTGTACTAATGATTCCAAACCGATGGCCTCATGTTATCCTCGGTGGGCCGTAATGGCGGGGGGGGGGAGTGAAATCAGCATGGAAAACAGAGTTGCAGCGGTGGGAAACTGCTCAGTGAGAGCTTCTTGACATCTTCGAGAGGGAGGAGAGAGAGACTGTGGATGTGTGTGTGTTGGAGAGAAAGAGAGGCACAATGCAAGAACATGCAGAGAGTGAAGCTGGAGCCACTCTTTGAGATAGGAAATGATGGGAGAGCTGTTTGAGGGCCAAATGGTTTTGACCCTGTGACCACTCGCAGTCGTGAGAACCGAGTCCCGGGCCATTTGTCCTTAAGTCCCTCACATCAACACACACAGGCCCTGCTGCACAAGCAAAATACATATTGGCAGAAAAAGAGTCCACAAGAAACTAGGGAAATTATTATACCTTCTCACCAGTGCATGTGGATTTGTGCCTTCCCCTTATTCACACTCAATGTGAAGCCTGTATGAAGACAAAAGCCGAACCAGCCCCAATGACAGCACAGTAGGAGGAAAAAAAATATTTTGAGGGAAAAACTTTAGTTGGATTTATTTAATCCTTCGATCTCCATAGGAGTTTTTTTTTTTACAGAAGTACTTATAGTGTGACGCTTACAAGGACTGAAAACACAAGAAACAATTCCAGGTAGAAGTGAGTCAGTGCTCCCCCTTCCCCCTGATAATTACCCATGTGCCCTTGGGCAAGACCAAGACAACTGCTCTAGTTGTAGTGGTTTGATACTGGACAGCTTCCAGGTGCAGATGTCAGTGCAGGGTCAACACTCCCTCTTCAAAAACCCATAAATCTTCCAGGTAGGCTCCACCATCTCCACACGCACACGCACACGCACACACACACACACACACACACACACACACACACACACACACACACACACACACACACACACACACCTCAAGTCATGATGATGTCCGATTCAAGGCCCAGTAAAATTCCATGCAACTTTCTATAGGTTCAAGGATAAAACATGCATTTTTCAGTATGTTTATACTGACATACAGCATATATTTTAGTATGTGTCCATAATACCGAGGAACTTTCTGAAGAAATAGGAACAGGTGGTTCTTTGCCTTGTTGGCTGCATGATGTCCATATGTTTGGCATTGCACTGAATACAAATTGCATGCTGCATGATTGAATTTAAACCCACTGGAAGTTAAAAAAAAAAAAAAAGTGTACCTCTGATTTCCACACAACGTAAGCGTGAGAGCTGGACGGCTGCACTTTCTTCTGAAGCCACCTCCGCGGAGAGAACAGAGTGCCGGTGCTCCCGGACGGCGCTACACCGGGCCCCCTCACCAGAAACGGTAAATCCCCGGCGGTATTCCTTTTGGCACGTTTCTCTATATCATAGTCAAAGTGGAAGTTGGAGGATGGAGAAACATCCAAAGGTATGGAAGGTGAGGAGAGGGACGGGGTTATGGGCTCCTTCAGTTTCGGAATCTTGGTGCGTAAAGCCGGTTTCACAGCCAAGCGCTCCGGAGACACACCTGCGTCCGCAGCCGCCGCTCCAGAAAACGGTGCGCCACTCACTCCCTCGGTCTCGGTGTCGTGTCTTATAATAGCGGGGTCCAGGCTCCGGGTTTGGCGTAGCCTCCGTTTGGTTATGGCTTTGGAGGCAGGAGAAGAGCAGGAGAAGACGCTGTTGAGAAGTCCTTGATTGGCAGACATGTCTCCTTATTTTGGATCTCACATGAGCGCTGCTCAACGCGTCCCTCTAAACCTCCCCTACAGCTGTAAGACAAGTTTACTCTCTCCCCATCAAAAGGAAGGTCCAAGTAGAAGTTGGTGTGGCGCTGGAATGTGTTGCGCAAAGTGAAGAAAGAGCAGTTCCCTGCACGTTGGTCATTCCCAAACTGGAGTGAGGTGTGTGTGTGTGTGTGTGTGTGTGTGTGTGTGTGTGTGTGTGTGTGTGTGTGTGTGTGTGTGTGTGTGTGTGTGTGTGTGTGTGTGTGTGTGTGTGTGTGTGTGTGTGTGTGTGTGTGTGTTACAGTTGTTCCTGCCTGGATTATGTTCACTGGCAGCATTTGTTTTTTACAGTGTAGGAAGTGCAACATTTTTACTTATTAACCAATTTCATGTCAAACATGATATTATTAAAGGGATACTTCACCGATTTAGCATTCAGCTTTGTATCAGTAGAAACCCGGTAGTATTTCTGAATGACCGTGCTTCCCTCCCTCATGTCCCACTGAGACGGGAGATCTCTGCATTGGGGGTCTGGAAAACATTCCTCCAATGACGTAAAACGACGATTTTTGTGTCATTGGAGGAACTTTTGGCCAGAGGCAAAGGACTACAGCGAGTAGTAGGAGCTACTTCCGCATGTTTCCAACCCGCCCATAGGGGGTTGGACTGCTGAGTCTGTCCGAGATTTTCCAAACAAACGACTGTCAGCCATCTTGAAGCCTCGCTAACCAGGCTCTCTTTCAGCAGCAAACATTTACAACAATTATGTGTATTCAAACTACCGCACATGTGTACCACCGGGATACATTGGTACAGATCGGAGAATATGCAGGAAACGTTACACATTACAGACGGTATACTCGGCTCACTACGTGAGTTTCGCCTGCTACAGAGACCAGCTGCACCTCAGCCGAAGCCGCTAACCGTGTTAAGGGACATCCAGAGCGGGCTAACGCTAGCCATCCACCTGTCCAATAAATCCTGCTTGCAAGTGTCCGCTCATTAAACAACAAACTGGACTACATCAAACTACAACGAAACTCCCAACGCGTGACGGTGAAGGTGGGCTGTGTTAACACGGACTGGTGCAGACATGGCGTGCTTATCCAACTACTGCTAACTGCTGATGGAGCTTGTGACTGGTATGCCGACCATTCTTTTCACGCTAGCAAATTCTCGGCTGTGTTTATACTCGGTGTTTAGCTACATCCAATGCTAGTATGCATTAGCTGAACTTTACGGATCCTGCTTGCAAGTGTCCGCTCATTAGACAACAAACTGGACTACATCCAACTTCAACAAAACTCCCAACTCGAGTTCAGAGACTGCTGTGTTTTTGTGGAAACATGGCTGAACAACAGTATACCAGACTGTACAGCTACCAGGCCTGCTAGCCCCTCGAGCTAGAGATGCTCTGTCGCTTGGTAAAAGAGGTGGGCTGTGTTAACACGGAGTGGTGCAGAAATGTGGTGATTTGTATCCATTTAACTGCTAACTGCTGGAGTTTGTGACTGTTACATGCCGACCATTCTACATTTCACGCTAATTCCCGGCTGTGTTTATACTCGGTGTTTACAGCCCACCAAGCGCTAATGCTAGTATGCGTTAGCTGAACTTTACGGAGCCTATATAATGTGTGTGTGCACTAAATGTAGCCTGTTTCGTATGTCGTTTTTATGTAATGTTTTTATATATTTTAAATGTGTAACACCACTTGAGTCACGGTGAAACGTTGTTTCGTGTATATGGTTGAAATGACAACAAAACACAGTTGAGTTGAATGCCTCTGTCTGTCAAGCGGTAGGTGTGGTTTTGGAGTGGACTCATAAAGCAGCGAAGCAGGTGCATTCTGGGATTTGGTGTCTTTCATCCATATGAGCCAAAAACACATTTTCTGGCTTTTCTCGGCCTAGAAGGCACCAATTTCATTTTTTTTCTTCACATTTCTACATAATTTGGGTTTTATTTTTCAACTCTCCAGCTGAGTTTACATTTGAAAAGTCAACTTTAGACCCCAACAGCACCTCGTTTTCTTTGGTGATAAAATGTAAATGACCTCCAGATGATTGTCAGTGGGTGTTCACTAATCTCATCCACCAAAATCCATTAAGAAAAAGCATCATTTTATCCTTATTTGCCTGAAACAATTTACACAACTTTGCCTTTGCAATTAAAATGGGTGAGATGAGTTTCTGTAATTAATAGGCTCATTTTCAGAAAGGTCATTATTAGGCTAGACAGCCACGATAATCAGACAGGCAGAATGTGGCGCACACAGACAGCCATGATTTAGCCAGGGATGAAAATAGGCGTATTAATCCTTGTCTCCCATTAATCCACTTCGCTGTCAGGCAATAATAGGCCTATCAGTGAAGCCTGCTGTGTGCTATTATTAGCTGAACAGTAAGTGAGCCATCGGATTAATAGTCAATTCCTTTCTTTATACACCTGTGGCTATATTCTCAACATTTGTTTACACAGATGCTTGTGGAGGGGCTCAGTCATTTCAGTGTGTTAAGATGGCTGTGTGAGTGTGTGTTTAAAGGAGAGAGTGTGAGAGAAAGACACTGCGAGAGAGAGGGAGAGAGAGAGAGCACGAGTGTGTGAAAGTATGGGAAAATAAAAAGAGACAGCAGGAGTCTGGAGAGGAGGGTGCCGGACGGCTGATAAAGGAGCTTATGAAGCTGCTCCGTATGACACACTCACAAACATACACACAACACAGCATGACATGACACTGATAACAGCTGAGATAGATTTGACCCTTCTAAAAACAGTCTGCGGGGGGAAAGAATGAAACCACAGACTGGTGAAAACACAGAAGCAGGTTATTATAGAAAGAAAACATGGTGTTTTGCATTAGTTTATGAAAAAAAAGTTAATGGAAAGAAGCCAGCACTCGAGGCATTATTGCTCTGAACCGTGTCCTCCTCCATTTGAGGAAAAAAGCCCAAAACAACCGTCATACAACAATAGTGCATAATTGCAAAGACATAATACAGACATGTTTCCATATCACAGATTTATAAAGTATAGAGCCTTGCAGCGTGCGTGACTTCAATTTGCTGCCTTCAAGCTCTTCATCATATGTTAAAGACAATCTTGGCACTGCAGGACTGTATATGCGTAACCGTGAACAACAGTTAATGTGAAACAGTGATCATTTGATGTGACTGTCAAAATATATCAGACTCGGTGAGGGTCGAGGAGGTAGGAGAATAAATCAACAGGGCTACACTTCAGCCAGTCACGTTCCGACCGCGCTGTCCTTCCATATTTGGTATACAATAGTAGAGCAGCACTTACTGAACCATTTTAAGCAAAAATGAGCTTAGATTCAGCTACAGCTGTAGAGACATGGTTTCCTGTGGAACAGTGTACATTTCATTGTCAAAGCCTGTTAGACAGACATGAATGAAAAGGTCAGGAAACAAAATCAAATTGTAGAACTACATATGAAATATGAAACAATAAACCAGTAATACAGGGTCTATTTGTATCTGTTTAAGACAACATTTGTGGTGGAAAGACAAAGGAACAGTAATCTTCCAGAGTTATTACTCCTAACAAATAAATAATCAGGTGTCCTAAATGATTAAACTCTACAAGAATTACTGTAATCAACAATTATTTTTGCCCTTGGCCTTTCATCTAGAGATACATGTTGGCCCTTAATATGAAAGAATTTGGGCACCTCTGAGTTTTTTGTGCTCGTATACTGACATCTGCTGGCAAATGTTTGAAACTGCACTACTAGTAAGGTGTCCTTGAGAGACCATTTCATAGACTTATATGGACCATTTCAACTTATTGAATTGCGTTTTTCATGCCGCCTGCAGTGTTCTGTGAAATGTAGGGAATACAATAAAATAAATAGAATCTAATAATAATGTTGTTTTAATATGTTTTAAAATTCAGTTTGTATTTGATTAATCTCTCATTTAGCCCCGATCTCTACTGTCTTCAGATGACGTCGGTCGGTCGAGAACTGGAGAGTGAGGCACCCTGGGAAACCCAGAAGCGTCCTCCTCCTGATTGGCCCAGCAAAGGCCTGGTGACCTTTGACCAGGTCAGCTTCTCCTACAGCACCGAAGGACCGCTAGAGCTGCAGAACCTGAAAGCAGTGTTCCGACCCAAAGAGAAGGTCAGACATCTTTCTCTTCAGAGGACCGAATTTATCATCATGCTAAACCTTAAACCGGATTCTGCTTGTCTGTGTGTCAGGTTGGTAATGCGGGTAGAACAGGTGCTGGGAAAAGCTCTCTGGTCTCGGCTCTCTTCCTCCTGGCCGAGCCTCGGGGGAAGATCTACATCGATGGTGTTCTGACCTCTGAGATCGGCCTCCACGACCTGCACAAGAAGATGTCCATCATTCCTCAGGTAAACACGAGCTGACCTTCTATTGTGTGTTAAAACTGGCACATGGAGAGAGCATTTTAACCAGACAACAGACTAACACAAGGCCAGTGATTAGATCAGTGTATGAAATTGACAGTTATTATTGTAGCCCAGGAGGATAGCGGAGGGAAAAAAGCTTGTATGACTGACAAGTGCCTGGAAGTTAGAATATGTGGACTCAAAATAGTTTTGTTTGCTTAATTCAGTAGCAGAAAATGACCCAACCAATCAGAAAGTCTTGTTAAATACTGTAGGATGCTTGGTCATGTTAGGATAGAAAGACCTACAAAGAATCCCACTAATACAAACATAATTGTTGCATGGGACAAATATGGAGCATAAAGCCTCTGTTGCAGAGACTCATAATACCTCTGTAACTTTAGTGCTTACTGCAGCCAAAAACAATGTAATTTAAATAATATAATATTATTCAAAACAATGCTATATCTGTTAAGGATGAAGTTGTTTTGGCCCTAATCCGAGTCCTTAAGTACCGGGTACCAAGTCCGATACTTATTTTTACCTGTGTTGAATAAAAATGTTTTGACACATTGAAATAACAGCTGCTGTTTAATCTGACATCATAACCTTGTGTATTATTGATCCAATATGAAAGGTCCTGAGATATTGTCTGAGTTTAGTGAATCTGTGTATTTTGCTAACCCGGGTGTCAGATCAGAGTGGTGTAGTGCCCAGCTGTCATTAAGGAGCGCATTGCTGCTATGCTAGCCGGCAGAATTGGACAAAAAAAGTCATAGTATAGTAAAGGAAAAATCATACAAAAGTCATACTATAGTATGTAAAAAAAAGTGAGAAAAAGTCATAGTATAGTATGTTGAAAAAAATTATAAAAAGCCATAGTTTAGTATGTCAAAAAAATCATAGTATAGTATGTTGAAAAAAGTGATAAAAAATTCATAGTATAGCATGTCGAATCCCTATCTTTAATGCATGTGTCTCTGCAAGACAGATGAACTGATCCAGAAAACCATACGGGACAAGTTCAGAGAATGCATCTCTCATCGTCTCAACACCATCATAGACAGCAACAGAATACTGGTGAGTCGTCTTACTCATAGAATAGGGTAATAGGGTAATTTTTTAAAGCATGGTGTTTATACTCAAGATGTTTGCAACTGCTGCATAACGTCGCTTTTCTATAGACACCATTTTGAGAAGTGTGTGCCTTAAACACACAAGAATTAAGATCAGGATAGACCTGTGTTTATCCCTAGTGTAGAAATTCCATTGTTGCAACAGAAATAACTACAGGCATAAAAGCAATATCTGCTGCAAGATTGATACCTCTTCATGGCCATGCATTACATATGGACCTAGAGCCGCGAGTCACTTAGTTTAGCATAAAGACTGGAAGCAGGGGGGAAATTCTCACACAAACCGAATTTTTATAATTGCTGAAAAATGTGTGTCTCTAGGTTCTAGATGCAGGGAAAATCCATGCCTATGATGAGCCTTATACCCTGCTTCAAGATCCAGATGGCATCTTTTATAAAAATGCAGCAGACTGGCGAGCAGGAGGCAGCAGCTCTACTAGAGTACTAGAGGCAGCTAAACGGGCAAGTTTTACCCTCTTACTTTTCTTTAGACGGCTTTTAAAAAATGTATCTTAGGGGAATCTAACTTTGACTTTCTTCAGGTTCACAACAGCAGAAGCCATCCTCGCATAGCAAAAGGACATGCAGTAACAGCAGACGGTAACTTGGTTATCTTTGAGACAGCTCTGTGAGCTCAGCTCTGACACGCTACTCTGCTACAAGACTTGAGATCGTGCCTGGGCTCGCACTGCGCCGCTCCACCCTCTGGTGACAGCACACGGGCTGATAGAAGGACCCCATCCACTCCAGCTGCCAAGGAGACAGGATCTGAAGAGGCTCAGTGGGGGCCATGAATGGCTGAGCCAAATATATGCACATTGTTGAAATAAATCACTATTTCATTTATATGCTTCATATTTATCTTATGTTATTTGCTGCTCAGTATACTGATGCCTTGGAAAAATTGCTTTTAAATGGTTGCACAATCCTTACAAAACTGTTAGTACCTTATTTCATGTTTATACACATCAGTGATAGTGTGTAGATTCAATTTAATATTTTTTTTTTAATACAGGTAGCATTGTTGCACATAATTGTGTATTTCTGTAATTTCTACAAATGTTTTGTTTCAGATTATTTGTGTGAATGTTCTTTTTGTTACCGTTCCTACTCAGTTTACAGAGAGGAAGCTCTGCTGGCAATCTGAACGCCGCTGCTACAAGTAGTGACTTAATATCTGTTCAAATGATTTGACACTTTGTTTTGTTGGTTCTTACCATTTCAAATGCATCATGACTATCTGACATGTTAATACTCTCTGTTGTTTCAACTGCTGCATAAACACCTACGAATCTTGACTTGATTGATTTCCTTAGGGTCAAAATATACACTTTAAGTATACTATAACTACTACTACTATAACTACTACTATAACTTTACCTAAACTAAATTTACACAGAAAGGGGGGAAAAAAGTATTTTGTCAATTTGTGTGGCATTTGTTTTATTTACTTACATCAGAAGCACCTTATTTTACCAATTACTTGCAAAGAAAAGTTAATTTATTCTGCAGAGCTTTATTTAGAAAGTTCTTTCCGTTTTCCTCTGCAGTAAACATTTGTCCTTGGAGACAATAGTGTCCCATCAGTCAAACATGATATGCTGAAAATATTTCTTCTCAGTTCCTGTAATCGTTTCAGCAGATGTCTAAGTGACAGTTCCACGTTTGTTAGCTCGTATGGAAGCGCAGGACGGACAGCCTCTCGTTTCCAGCTCTGGTGGACAAGCATGATTCTCCCCTCAAAGGAAAAAAAAATATATATTTTACGAGTCCTCCGCCGGCACGTAAACATATCGGAAGTGCCCTGTTCCTGGCCTATATAGGTCTATGGTTCCTTCCATGGATGTATTAAGAGAACGTTCTTGCGCGGCAGTAAACAGGTGTCTGGTGTGGGATAAGTTGCAGACATGTTCTCTTCAGTTACCAGCCTCGCTATCCACCTGCACGTGCTCCTGGCTCACCGTTTAGTAAGTAACTAACGAGTTCTGTGTTGTTGGTAGAATTTTACACGGTGTTGCTGTTTAAACGCTTGAGACAGATTTACCGAAAGTGCCGGTAAAACGCTGCATACAAGCTGTAAATTAAAGCTATGTAGCTAGCCGGAATGTGTTAGCCACTAGCACACTCAAAATCCACTTCCTTGTATACAACCTACGTCACGATGACGTACCTTCACCCTTCATGTATGGTGTTTACACATCAGTCTCAAACAAAACTAAATTTTATAAAGGCAGATTGTACAAATGAATAGTTTGAATATACTAACTTTGAATTTTAATTGAAGACCATTTATATTAATTTATTATATTTGTATTTACAATGTATTTTCTTTGTTAGTTTCATTTGAGATATTTTATGTTTAACTATTGGACACAGAAGGATTTTAATACTGTTCAACCTGTCTTGTTGGTGTAAAACTAAACATCAGTTTCCTCTGCTGTTGAAAAATAGATGGCTTAATTAAAGGTCCTATGACATGGTGCTCTTTGGATGCTTTAATATAGGCCTTAGTGGTCCCCTAATACTGTATCTGAAGTCTCTTTAATATAGACCTTAGTGGTCCCCTAATACTGTATCTGAAGTCTCTTTAATATAGGCCTTAGTGGTCCCATAATACTGTATCTGAAGTCTCTTTAATATAGGCCTTAGTGGTCCCCTAATACTGTATCTGAAGTCTCTTTAATATAGACCTTAGTGGTCCCGTAATAATGTATCTGAAGTCTTTAATATAGGCCTTAGTGGTCCCCTAATACTGTATCTGAAGTCTCTTTAATATAGGCCTTAGTGGTCCCGTAATAATGTATCTGAAGTCTTTAATATAGGCCTTAGTGGTCCCCTAATACTGTATCTGAAGTCTCTTTTATATAGGCCTTAGTGGTCCCCTAATACTGTATCTGAAGTCTCTTTAATAAAGACCTTAGTGGTCCCGTAATACTGTATCTGAAGTCTTTAATATAGGCCTTAGTGGTCCCCTAATACTGTATCTGAAGTCTCTTTTATATAGGCCTTAGTGGTCCCCTAATACTGTATCTGAAGTCTCTTTTATATAGGCCTTAGTGGTCCCCTAATACTGTATCTGAAGTCTCTTTTATATAAGCCTTAGTGGTCCCCTAATACTGTATCTGAAGTCTCTTTTATATAGGCCTTAGTGGTCCCCTAATACTGTATCTGAAGTCTCTTTAATATAGGCCTTAGTGGTCCCCTAATACTGTATCTGAAGTCTTTAATATAGGCCTCAGTGGTCCCCTAATACTGTATCTGAAGTCTCTTTTATATAGGCCTTAGTGGTCCCCTAATACTGTATCTGAAGTGTCTTTTATATAGGCCTTAGTGGTCCCCTAATACTGTATCTGAAGTCTCTTTTATATAGGCCTTAGTGGTCCCCTAATACTGTATCTGAAGTCTCTTTCCTGAAATTCAGCCTTGCCACTAGAGCCACTCCCACAATGAGCTTTACTCAGGATGTGCCATTTCTGTCTGTGGCTATTGAGGAGGAGAGGGGGGGGGGGGGGGGGGGGGGGGGGGGGGGCTTGACCAACTGCCACTTTGCTTGTTTGCAAGCCATGATGTCTCTCTCTCACGGATGGGCCAAATTCTCTGGTGCAAAGCAGTGAAAAGGGAGGTAACCTTGCTCTTTATGACCTCATAAGGAGCAGATTCCAGATCTGTGGAATGCCGTTTTATTCAGAATTAATTAATGAATAAATACATGAATAAATAAATAAATAAATATGCCTTTTGAAATAGATCATGAACTAAATAAATGAGGCAATAAATACATAATTAAATACATGTAATTATTTCATGGTACTTTTATTTCATAAGACCAAATCTAATAAGTGTGAGAGACCTCCAGCTTACAGCGGGTTCTCCGAGCGTGACTGTCCGAGCGATGAGCTAGCTGCCCCGGCAGGCGCTGGCTGGCTGTCGCGTCACTATATGGACCTCCTTGAAGCAAATTGTCAATTTGGCAACAATTTTCGCAAGACTGCCTACATTTGAAATCTAAACAGTTCATTTCTCGTGAATTTGAATTTAGAATTTAGTGATGAATAAGATGGCGAAAATTGTTAAAATCGTGCTGTTGTTGGTCTGCCAAAGAAGTCCCATTCACCTTGTTCTGAATGTGAGAGATAGCCACACCCCCCGATGTGCATATAAGAACTGTAAATAAATAGAGAGGGAAATAAATAAATGTGGCATTAGGAAATAAAAGTCCTCGGAAATAAATAAATGTGGATATACAAAATAAGTCTCTTGAAATAAATAAATGTGGATTTATGAAATAAGTCTCTTGAAATAAATAAATGTGGACTTATGAAATAAAAGTACCATGAAATAATTAATTTAATGTAATTATGTATTTATTGCCTTATTTATTTATTTCATGATGTATTTCAAAGGCATATTTATTTATTCATGTATTTATTCATTTATTTATGTATTCATTCATTTATTTAATTCTGAATAAAACGGCATTCCATAAAGATTGGCCAATCTGAGCTTTCATTTTCTCAAAGGCAGAGCAGGATCCCCAGGGCTCGGTTTACACCTATCACCATTTCTAGCCACTGGGGGACCATAAGCAGGCTGGGGGAACTCATATTAATGTTAAAAAACCTCATGAGGTGAAATGTTCATGCCATGGGACCTTTAATATAAGTTACACGTATTTGGCTACATAGTGAAATAAAGACTAAAACCAGTGGTGGAGGAAGTATTCAGATCCTTTACTTAGCAAAACTATACTGTAGAAATACTCTGTTACAGATAAAGGTCCGGCATTGGAAATGTTACCTGAATAAAAGTATGTACAATCTCAGGAAAAGGTATTTGACGTATTCAAAGTACTAAATGCAGAAAAATGTAAATTATGTGATAAAAAGTGAAAAAAGCTATAGTATAGTATGTCGGAAAAGTGATAAAAAGCCATAATATAGTATGTTGAAAAAAGTGATTAAAAAGTCATAGTATAGGATGTGGAAAAAGCCATAGCTAAGTTTGTCCAAAAAGTGATTAAAAAAAGCCATAGTATAGTACAGGGGTGTCAAACTCAATTTCACTAAGGGCCACACTGGAAAAAGAGAATCACATCAAGGGCCAGACATGTATAGTTTATTGACATGCTTTTATTTCAGTAATAAAAAAAATAAAAACGTCAGTATAGTATGTTGAAAAAAGTGATGAAAAGCCATAGTATAGTATGTTGACAAAAGTAATAAAAAAAATAGTATAGTATGTTTTAAAAAGTGATTAAAAAAGTCATGGTATAGCATGTCAAAAAACGTGATAAAAAAAAGTCGAAAACAGCGATACAAAAATCATAGTATATTATATATAAAAACGTGATGAAAAAGTCATGGTATAGTATGTCGAAATAATGGAACCCTCAACCTCCAGTCTTCATGAGAGTTTAACCTTCACCTTAGCTTGCTGAGCTCTATGCAAAGCATGTAAAGGCTCTGGTTGGAAGATGTATTTATTGTTCAAACTACAGGGGAGAGAAATAAAAAACTGTCAAGACAAAAGTGGGATTGAATCCTTTAATCTCAGATTGTTGTCAGTAATTTATCTCAGTGAGCTATTCATAATTAATCAATTAAGTAATCAACAAATTAACCAATCAATTAATACATCAATCAACCAATTAGCAGATCAATTAGCAGATAAATCAATCAACCAATTAATTAATACATTTTATTTGTCACATGAAATCAATTAGTCTACAAGGACAAAGTGTGAACAACAAATAACAGAATGGAAACTTGAAATGTCAGCTTCAGGAATAGCTCACAGAGATAAGCTACTGGCTCAACAATCTGAGGTTGAAGGATCAAATCTCACATTTGACTTAACGGTTTTTCAACTTCTCTCCTCTGAAATATGAACAATAAATACAACTTCCAACCAGTTCAGAGTATCAGATCAGATAGCTCAGCGTTATAGAACGCTGGTGAGGAGACATACAGGTTATGGGTTCAATCACCCTGATCAGTGTTCACATCCTGCATTTCACAGAAAATTTCTTTGTTTCATAAACCCCAACAGTTCATCTTAACTGCGCACTGTAACCGCTGGAGGTGGTGGCAGAGGTGGTGGTAGAGTCGACTGTGTATCAACCCTTCAACCAGAAGACCCCGGGTTCACATCCAGGGAGTGCACAGAATAGGCCCCGCCGAAGGCGGGGCCTAGTGGAGGCGTGGAGTACGACTGCAGGATGACAGTGCAGGATGGGCCCCCAAAGGGGGCCCATCCTGCGCTGTACGACAGCTGGAGAAAGCCTGGCAAAGTACCCCGACTGCCACCCGGGATTTCCCAACTGTCTTAAAAGCTGCGCGCAACCCCCGAAGGGGGTTGTGCGCAGCTTACCTTTTGTTAATTTCAACAATGACTTTTTTCTAAGTATTATAAGTATAAGTACTACACAGGACTTTCACCCAGGAGACCGCGGTTCGTGTCCCACGTGTCATGATTAAGTACTTTCCTAATCCCAACTGTCCTGATTCATTTATAGGTTAATTGATCTGGTTAATTGGCAACTCAGACAGTTGGGTTTTGTAAAGTACTTTTCCATGACATGTGGTACACAGACCTCAGTCTCCTGGGTGAAGGCCCTCGTATTCCTGGGTGTTATAAGGTGCACCTCTCGCGAGTTTGGAACTCACAACCATTGTGTTTTCCAACAAGTGTTCCATCACGCTGAGCTATTTGATCTGATACCCTGTTGAGGTTGGAAGTTGTATTTATTATTCACATTTCAGGAGAGAAGTTGAAAGACTGTCAGGCCAAATGTGGAATTTGATCCTTCAACCTCAGATTGTTGAGTCAGTAGCTTATCTCAGTGAGCTATATCTGAAGCTGAAGTATTTGCCTATTCCTATGCATGTCCTATCTAAGTCTCTACTGAACTGAATTGACTAAACTAATGTAATATATTTTTTTCAACAGTGTTTTACTGAATGATATGTATAAAAGTGTGACTGCAAATTAATTGTCTGGCTGCTTGGTGAGTAGGTTTACCATGTGCCATCCAAAAGTGACAGGGCCTTTGTCACACTATACTATGGCTTTTTTTCACTTTTTTCAACATACTATACTATGGCTTTTATAATCACTTTTTTTGACATACTATGGCTTTTTTTTTCACTTTTTTCAACATACTATACTATGGCTTCTTTAATCACTTTTTTCGACATACTATACTATAGAGCTGGGCAGTATATCGATATTCTATCAATATCGTGATATGAGACTAGGTATCGTCTTAGATTTTGGATATCGTAATATGGTGATATGATATGAAGTGTTGTCTTTTCCTGGTTTTAAAGGCTGCATTACAGTAAAGTGGTGTCATTTTCTGAACTTACCAGACTGTTGTAACTGTTATATTATTTGCCTTTACCCACTTAGTCATTATATCCATATTACTGGTGATTATTTATCAAAAATCTCACTGTGTAAATATTTTGTGAAAGCACCAATAGTCAACACTACAATATCGTTGCGGTATCGATAGAGGTATTTGGTAAAAGATATTGTGATATTTGATTTTCTCCATTTCGCCCAGCCCTACTATACTATGACTTCTTTATCCCTTTTTTCAACATACTATACAATGTTTTTTTTTTTTTGGAGAAGACAGAGTTCAAAATAATGGTTAAGTAACTGTTGTAAAATAGAAATGACTTAAATGAATAAACTGAATTGACTAAACTAATGTAATGTGGTAATTTTTTCAACAGTGTTTTACTGAATGATATGTATAAAAGTGTGACTGCAAATTAATTGTCTGGCTGCTTGGTGAGTAGGTTTACCATGTGCCATCCAAAAGTGACAGGGCCTTTGTCACACTATACTATGGCTTTTTTAATCACTTTTTTTGACATACTATGGCTTTTTTTCACTTTTTTCAACATACTATACTATGGCTTCTTTAATCACTTTTTTCGACATACTATACTATAGAGCTGGGCAGTATATCGATATTATATCAATATCGTGATATGAGACTAGGTATCGTCTTAGATTTTGGATATCGTAATATGATATGAAGTGTTGTCTTTTCCTGGTTTTAAAGGCTGCATTACAGTAAAGTGGTGTCATTTTCTGAACTTACCAGACTGTTGTAACTGTTATATTATTTGCCTTTACCCACTTAGTCATTATATCCATATTACTGGTGATTATTTATCAAAAATCTCACTGTGTAAATATTTTGTGAAAGCACCAATAGTCAACACTACAACATCATTGCGGTATCGATAGAGGTATTTGGTAAAAGATATTGTGATATTTGATTTTCTCCATTTCGCCCAGCCCTACTATACTATGACTTCTTTATCCCTTTTTTCAACATACTATACTATGTTGTTTTTTTTCCAACATACTATACTATGGCTTTTTTTTTTAATTTCGACATACTATGGCTTTTTTATCACTTTTCGACATACAATACTATGACTTTCTTATCCTTTTTTCAACATACTATACTATGGCTTTTTTTTAAATGTTCAAGATACTATACTTTTTTAATCAATTTTTTTGACATACTATACTGTCTTTTTATACCTTTTTCCGACATACTATACTATGACTATCTTATCCTTTTTTCGACATACTATAATATGGCTTTTTTTTCAATTGTTTCAACATACTATACTATGGCTTTTTATCACTTTTTTTCGACATACTATACTATGACTATCTTATCCTTTTTTTCGACACACTATACTATGACTCTTATTTTTTCGTGACTGCTGTAGGCCCCATATGAAGCAGCACTTTGCCTCAGCTCTGGTTCAGACCCAGGGACGGGAGAGGACAGAGTTCAAAATAATGGTTAAGTAACTGTTGTAAAATAGAAATGACTTAAATGAATAAACTGAATTGACTAATGTAATGTGGTAATTTTTTCAACTGTGTTTTACTGAATGATATGTATAAAAGTGTGACTGCAAATTAATTGTCTGGCTGCTTGGTGAGTAGGTTTACCATGTGCCATCCAAAAGTGACAGGGCCTTTGTCACACTATACTATGGCTTTTTTCACTTTTTTCAACATACTATACTATGGCTTTTTATTACTTTTTTCAACATACTATACTATGGCTTTTTATTACTTTTTTCAACATACTATACTATGGCTTTTTATTACTTTTTTCAACATACTATACTATGGCTTTTTATTACTTTTTTCAACATACTATACTATGGCTTTTTATTACTTTTTTCAACATAGTATACTATGGCTTTTTATTACTTTTTTTACATAGTATACTATGGCTTTTTTTTTAACTTTGTTCAACATACTATACTATGGCTTTTTTCAATTTACATAGTATGGCTTTTTTTCCAACATACTATACTATGACTTTTTATCACTTTTTTCAAAATACCTATATATTATGGCTTTTCAGCAGTTTTTTTCTACATACTATTCTGTGGCCTTTTTATCACGTTTTCGACATACAGTACTACGGCTTCTTATGACTTTTTTCAATGTACTATACTATGGCATTTTTATCACCGTTTTCGACATACTATAATATGGCTTATCAATTCTTTTTGACATACTATGACGTTTTTTTATCCCTTTTTTAACATACTATACTATGGCTTTTCATCACTTTTTTCGACATACTATACTATAGCATTTTATCACTTCTTTTGACATACTATACTATAGCATTTTATCACTTCTTTTAACATACTATACTATGGCTTTTCATCACTTTTTTACTGCGGTCAAGCCATCCTCCACTTAGAAATAAGCAGTCAAACTAGCCGCCCCTATGTTTCGCGGTGCGCGTATATACTTGCTATTACGGTGAGACCGTCAGAACTGAGAACTGTCTGTCAGAAAGAAAGAAAGATAGACTGATTTTAGCACACCTCACAACTTGTCACTGCATGATATGCTGAATTCCAAAATAAGAGCCCCCCAAAATTCACATATACGCTGTTTTGTCCATACATTCAAAAAATCATAAAAATAGAAGTCCTAGCTTTCACAGGTCAATTTCACCTCAGATGGATAGTACACCTCAGGGTATCACCTACAATGTTTCAGGACATTCTGATGTTGCTTTACAAAATAAGAGCCCCCCAAAATTCACATATACGCTGTTTTGTCCATACATTCAAAAAATCATAAAAATAGAAGTCCTAGCTTTCACAGGTCAATTTCACCTCAGATGGATAGTACACCTCAGGGTATCACCTACAATGTTTCAGGACATTCTGATGTTGCTTTACAAAATAAGAGCCCCCCAAAATTCACATATACGCTGTTTTGTCCATACATTCAAAAAATCATAAAAATAGAAGTCCTAGCTTTCACAGGTCAATTTCACCTCAGATGGATAGTACACCTTCTCAAGGTATCACCTACAATGTTTCAGGACATTCTGATGTTGCTTTACAAAATAAGAGCCCCCCAAAACTCATATATTAGCTGTTTTGTCCATACATTCAAAAAAATCATAAAAATAGAAGTCCTAGCTTTCACAAGCCAATTTCACCTCAGATGGATAGTACACCTTCTCAAGGTGTCACCTACAATGTTTCAAGACATTCTGATGTTGCTTAACAAAATAAGAGCCCCCCAAAATTCACATATACGCTGTTTTGTCCATACATTCAAAAAATCATAAAAATAGAAGTCCTAGCTTTCACAGGTCAATTTCACCTCAGATGGATAGTACACCTTCTCAAGGTATCACCTACAATGTTTCAGGACATTCTGATGTTGCTTTACAAAATAAGAGCCCCCCAAAACTCACATATATGCTGTTTTGTCTACACATTCTAAAAATCATAAAAATAGAAGTCCTAGCTTTCACAAGCCAATTTCACCTCAGATGGATGGTACACCTTCTCAAGGTGTCACCTACAATGTTTCACGACATTCTGATGTTGCTTTACAAAGTAAGAGCCCCCCAAAACTCACATATACGCTGTTTTGTCCATACATTCAAAAAATCATGAAAATAAATGTCCTAGCTTTCACAGGCCAATTTCATCTCAGATGGATGGTACACCTTCTCAAGGTGTCACCTACAATGTTTCAGGACATTCTGATGTTGCTTAACAAAATAAGAGCCCCCCAAAATTCACATATACGCCATTCATTTTGTAAAGCAACATCAGAATGTCCTGAAATATTGTAGGTGACATCTTGAGAAGGTGTACCATCCATCTGAGGTGGAATTGGCCTGTGAAAGCTAGGACTTCTATTTCTATGATTTTTTGAATGTATGGACAAAACAGCGTATATGTGAGTTTTGGGGGGCTCTTATTTTGTAAAGCAACATCAGAATGTCCTTAAATATTGTAGGTGACACATTGAGAAAGGGTACTATCCATCTGAGGTGAAATTGGCCTGTGAAAGCTAGGACTTTTATTTCTATGATTTTTTGAATGTGTAGACAAAACAGCGTATGTGAGTTTTGGGGGGCTCTTATTTTGTAAAGCAACATCAGAATGTCCTGAAATATTGTAGGTGATACCTTGAGAAGGTGTACTATCCATCTGAGGTGAAATTGGCCTGTGAAAGCTAGGACTTTTATTTTCATGATTTTTTGAATGTATGGACAAAACAGCGTATATGTGAATTTTGGGGGGCTCTTATTTTGTTAAGCAACATCAGAATGTCCTGAAACATTGTAGGTGACACCTTGAGAAGGTGTACTATCCATCTGAGGTGAAATTGGCCTGTGAAAGCTAGGACTTTTATTTTTAGGATTTTCTGAATATATGGACAAAACAGCTAATTTATGAGTTTTGGGGGGGCTCTTATTTTGGAATTCAGCATATCATGCAGTTCTGACGGTCTCACCGTAATAGCAATTGTATACGCGCACCGGGAAATATAGGGGCGGCTAGTTTGACTGCTCATTTCTAAGTGGAGGATGGCTTGACCGCAGTACTTTTTTCATCATACTATACTATAGCGTTTTATCACTTGACATACTATATACTTTTTTACGCACTCAAATCACAACATACAATACTATGAGTATACTGTGAGTATAGTATGAAGAAGGCATGAAGGAAGTGAAGAACTTCTCAGTTGTGGTCCAGAAACTCATCTGGGGAGAAAACAAGAGGAAGAGAGTTTATTGGATTATTCTGGGCAGCAGGTCAAACAAGCTATGCAACTTAACTGTAACTCTGGCATAATAATGGAAACAGTGCTTGAAAGTGTGCATTTGATTTAATGTCTTCTCTCATTTAATTTTTTGATGACCAAACCACACAAATGATGTCATCTGCACCGGTCAATTCCAAACATTTCTGTGGTTGGCTGAGAAATTACCAGCAAAGTGGTATGGTTTGAAAAGTGTTGTTAACCTTAAACAATTCAGTCTGGGGCACTTTTTATTACACACAATTTAATTATTTATGTGTGTTTTCAGGGATGCATGAAGCTGAGGGCGGGAGGAGAACAATATTAAGAAATGAAGGGTAGTAGTACCAGAAAGAACTTCAATCTGCTTTCAACCTTGGCTCCATTATTTTCATTGTTTTGTCTTTAAAAAGTTAAAACAATGCTGATCTTTGATATCAATGTACTTCTATGTTTTGATGCATTCACAATGTACGCTTCAGCTGTGGGGGGGGGGGGGGGGGGGGGGGGGGGGGGGGGCAGAGATTGGTGAAAGGACCAAGGCGCTTCTGATGTACTGGTAAACTTGTAAGTAAATAAAACAAATGCCACACAAATTGACTCCTTGCATTCACCCAGGCAGGTTAAATAATAAAATAACAGATTCAGCTACACAGACATTCAAAAATGCATTAAACTAACATACTCCATCTGGACAGCATTACAAATAGGACAACCATTAGGTTAATTCCAGTGCATCTAATATATTTTTAAAGGTACAATTGGAATTGGTTTCAAGTATGATGCTTCTATACACAAGTAGTTGAAATGCTGCCATTTAATGTATGTATGTTTGCAAGCTTCAAACATCCCATGATGAAATCTACTAACTCAACTGACATGACGATCTGAAAAAGCACTGTTTGCAGGGATTGAAACAGGAAAACGTTAATGTCTTGACCTTGGTTTTTGCCTTTTAGTGTTTCTTTTGTATTATAAAACCATTTTAAAGCTATAGAGCGTAGTCCCCCCCCCCCCAAGCAATGACAACAATTCTGTCGGTGCATCCACATGACAAGCCTTCCGTTATTGCCTGCCCCCCCCAAAGTTACGCACTGAAGCTTTAAGTAATAGAAGTAAGATAATAATGAAAACTGTTGTTAATGGCTGGCAGTAAAGCCGAGCTGGATGTGCGTTCTCTAACTCTGGGAATTGGACTTCCACCTGATGTGTCCGTCCTCTCCGAGCCTGAACGCGCCGCTGGCCACCAGCTCCAGAGGGGCGGGGAAGGCTCTGCGCTCTGCCTCCCTGATTCTGTCTGACAGACTCTCCTCTGTGTCGCTGAGCAGCGCTGGCACTGCCTCCTGCACGATGACGGCTCCTGCATCCACCTCTTCCTAAACACAGATTTACAAAAACAATGGCTAAGGGAAAAAAGTGTTTGGTTTAATGTCTGACGTTTCCACAGTATGCCATACTTACTGCAACAAAATGGACCGTGCAGCCAGTGGCCCGTACCCCAGCCTGGACCAGTCAACCCACGATCCAGACCTCTTCGTGTGCTTGAAGCTGGCGTAAGACCCTCTGAGCATTCAGTGGGGCAACCACCAGCACCGCCCCCGGGCCACAGTTGAAGGTGCGGGCCATCTCCTCCTCGCTCAGACCCCCCCTCCTTTTGGAGCCAGGAAAACACTGGGGGGATGCTCCATCGAGACACATCTGGGTGAAGGGGGGGAAATATGAACGAGAACCATTACATTTTCAAGAGGGGGGAACTGTGCTGAATATGAATCAATACAGCATAGTATTGTGATATTTTCCATGGCAACACTGTATCAATACAGACGCCAAGTATCAATCTTTTATGACATACGTGTTGGTCAGTTTGTCTGCTTGACAATCCCATTTTGCAGCAATAAAATTGAAGTAAGATGAACAAACGGAGAAATTGATCTTTTGACATAAAACAGATGTTGACAAAATTTCCTTTTGGAGACATCATTTGAAACTGGGAAAAATTTGAAGTTGGAAAAAAAGGTAACAAATTGCAATATATTGCAATATGTTTAAAATCGTAATAATACCGCATCGTGACATAAGTACCGTAATGATATTGTATCGTGAGGCCTCTAGTGATTGCTGCCCCTAACACACCTAAATCGACTGCCAGCCCCTGGGGCAACGCCTAAATAATTTAGGAATGCAACTTAAAAATGACTTTCATTATACATGAATCTGCTGATTATTTTCTCGATTAAACATTTGCACTGTAAAATGTCAGAAAATTGTGAAAAATGCATGAATGTCACAATGTCTGTATTTTGATTTTCACAGTCCACAACCTAAATATATTCAGTTCACTATGATATAGAAACAGAAAGTCCTCACATTTGGGTTAGGGTTACAATAGGTTAAATAATTATTCTTTACCACCACATTTCATGGCTGGATTATTTCTCAGCAGGAAAGAATGGCAGGAAGCACCAGGGCTCAGAGAAAATGTCTTAATGTTGTACCAATAACAGGAAAAGCGCTACGAATGTCTAAACACTGCTCCTACACAGAACCCGGCCAGGTCGTACTCTCCTGGAGCGGAGACGCCCGACATTTCTGCGGCCTCACCACCTAGACATGGACATAAAAGGATGGAGGGGACACACCAGAATATGACTATTTATCGTATACATCGTCATGCTTAAACAGAACATATGGCAATCTATTCCAAATTGGTGGGCCATTCAGTGGAGAACACGTTCACAGGCTGACAGACAAAATCTCCCTCGACTCTTCCATTGTGTTACATGGGGACTGAGTACCAACTCATGCCCCCCCCCCCTGACAATACTAAATTAGAGTCAAGGTATTTAGTACTTTCACTAATAACAAAAAAAGACTTGTGCACATGAATATTAATAGAAAGATCTTCCATATTCGCCTCCCAGTTCTGCATTACACCCTGGAAAAAAAGCAGTTACAGCTATGGTTACTGCTCCATCCATTCTTTATAATTTAATAATACAACCCAAAAATTGCAAGAATCATGTAAGTACATCCAATTGATCAAATCTTTCTGAATTCCTTCAAGTGCGGCATTTAGAGACAACAAGAGATAAAGAAATTGTTTTGTTTTTTACTAAGACAAAGTGAGACTCTAGAAAGCAGGTTGTTCAGCAGTGTGGGAACAGCATAGACTGGGTAAACCCCGCCCAATCTGCCGGCGATTTGATTTCTCCCTGCAGCTCAGGCTGGAAACCTGTACGTTTATCTATGCTGCTTCCGTAACAATTTTGCGGGAACCAATCACAAACTGGCTTATCCAACTGCCGTGCTATTGGTGGGTTTAACACGATGACGATAGAGAAGCGACCAAGAAGCTTTTTGTTTACATTCAACATGGCGGCCACCGAAGCGCAGCAACCCGTTGATGCCGCTGTCGGTGCTACGTCACCCGGATCGTTGGTCTGATTGGTTGAAGGACTATCCAATTGCATACAGAGTCATTTGAACTATGCCCACTGATCACGCCTCTTGTGCAGTAGAAAATACAGACTCCCCAGACTAATGTTCAATCTTAAAAGATTGAGCTTGGTCTGGTGATAGCCAGACTAGGAATAGCATACAGTCTCAATAAGAGCATCAGTTAACAACAAACACATGACAAAAGTGTAATATACATACATCTGTCCAAACACTGACAGACCTCAGCCAGGATTAGAGCTTCAAAAATTAGTTTGAGTCATTTTTTTATGGAAAAAGATGAGAATTCTCTGATTCCAGCTGCTTAAATGTAAATATGTTCTAGTTTCTTCACTCCCCTCTGACAGTAAACTGAATATCTGAGTTGTGGACAAAACAAGAGATTTGAGGACGTCATCTTGGGCTTTGGAAAACACTGATCGACTATTTTCACCATTTTCTGACATTTTATACCAAACGACTAATCAATTAATTGAGACAAACATTGCGTCATGCGTCAACTATTGCCCTTAAACACTTTTCAAGTAGGGATCATTTTTCACAGCTCTAAAACGACTTGCTCAAAAGTACTTAATAATAATAATAATAATAATAATATTATGATACTACTGTAGCTAAACACACGAAGCACACACATATACAGACATACCCACACTCGCCATCACCAATCTGGTCTACAAAAAAAGTTAAGGGTGTCAATTAAACAGCTGCTAGACAGGCTACGTAGTAACACACCGGTGGTTTGGGCTCCGTGTCTCTGTCCTGACAGCTTCTGTAAATACATCTCGGCTCTGCGACGATTCGCCTTGGTTTCATTTTTATTGTCAGGAGCCGGCGGTGAGCTGTTTCTCTCCTTCCTCCTGCTCCCAGGTGTTGGGACATGCTGTTACCTGGGAAATACCAGCCTGAATTAAACCACATGAAATACAACTGCTGATTATCCCTCCTGAGGCAACGGGACATGCTGTGATCATAATGTGAATTAAACATTTCATGCTGAATCATCTCCCACGATGCACACTTACGTCCCATCTTTGTCTTAACTTGAAGATGTTCTCTGTCATTTAAAGTTCTAATACTGGATGTGATTAGAACATGATACGCTGTGCTTAACCACCGTTCTGGCTCTGCTTCTACAGTGATTCTAGTGACTCGCACACATTTCTTTCCACATTTTAAAACAGTTTTGATATAACATGATGTGACAGCTAACCTGTTGTGATGGACTGAAAAGTTTCCTGCAGGATCTCATACACAAACAACACGGACAGTGGGCTTCAACACAACATCTCAGATTACAGACTGATTGTATGTAAAGCCAACTGATACTTCCTACACTGGAACCTCTCTCTCTAACCTATAACAAATACATCGCATTGTAACATTCAAGATTCAAGAGCAGACAATTGAAGTGCAACTGTTTTGAAAGTGTATTAAGTCTCAAATGCAATCACTGCTTTTTTTAAATTGTGATCTTGAGAAAAAAATAACATGTGATATATTATAATGGGTTGGTCATCATCAATAAAAGGACGCCAGACAATGTCTGACCATTACTAGTAGTTAAATAATGCTTCCATCAGGCCTATTTATACCTATCAATAAAATAAACGTTATTAGAATGTGTTAATAATTGCTTAGCCTTATAGCAG
The DNA here is from genome assembly GCA_023631565.1 of Gymnocephalus cernua. Classification (NCBI taxonomy): domain Eukaryota; kingdom Metazoa; phylum Chordata; class Actinopteri; order Perciformes; family Percidae; genus Gymnocephalus; species Gymnocephalus cernua. The sequence goes on along the minus strand of CM042448.1, from coordinate 16,145,742 downwards.
TGAAACACAAACAGTATTAAACAACCTATTAACTACGCTAAACTAATTAAACAGGGGGTCTATTGAATAAAAACGTCTGCCTACATTTAGATATTATAACTCTGAATTCAACTGTTTAAACGTTATATTAGCCTACTATGTAAGGTGACTGTAAAAATATATGAAACCACTGCTAACCAGCTGAACCTTAAAAGGAAGGTTAAAGCCGATTTAGTCAGCACATATTAACCGCAGTTTATTTATTTGCCGTTACAGCTGTAACTAGGCTGCGCAAACTACGTAACTACACGTGGCATAATTAGGGCAGCGCGTCTTTTAACGTGGTAAACACGCTACTTTCAGCATGTCAAACGTTTCACAAGTTCAAGTAAATGTAACAGGCCAGAGAACAAGTTATTGTGTTATTAGGATAATAACGTTTCAAGTTCAGGTGCATGTACTTACCTGGTAGAGATGTTTGACCCAATAATCCAAAAAGAACGAAAGGAGCCGGAGCCAACGTGCTGTGACAACACCCGAACAGGTTCTCTACCCTGCCTAATTAACTGTAGAAACACCTTGGTGACCACTTCCTGTCGAGTATCATCACCTGGTGGGATGTTTTACTGCTAGCTAGAGTTAAAGTATTTAAAGTCCAAGCTGTCAAGTCAAACCTTGCCTGTATATATATATATATATATATATATATATATATATATATATATATATATATATATATATATATATATATATATATATATATATCATTAGCTGTGCCAGAAAATCCTCTGGTTCACTGCCCTAACAGAATAGAATAAATCATTTTTAGCCTCATATTCCCAAATATACAAAGATGAGAGGTGTGTTTGATGGAGTTGGTGTTTCTCAATGTTGGTACCTCACAGTGAGAAACACCAACTGATACTCAAGACCGTTCTTCGTGATGATGCATGATCAAAGCCCGTCTACGGATATATTAGAAATTCTTAGAAATTCTTTGGCATGATGCAGGTATGTTGTAACGTACGTAAGGATGTAGTTCAAACTTTGACGTGTGGAGGGCAGTAATACGCTAAGCAGCGTCAGAACTGGAATCCTGCAAGAAGAAGACCCCTCAGAACAGTGTAGTTTGGCAACGACAGGGTTAAGGAGTTTATAGGTCCAAATCGATGCCCCCTCTCCCACACGTCGCCATGAACAAATGAATTCGCGGGGAATTAAATATCCATTTCACAAAGGAGAAAGAGTCCTGTGCTTTGAACCAGACCCCACCAAGGCTAAAGTGTTGTATGACGCAAAGGTAACATTAATGTGTTGTGCAAGCAATATAGCTCTTCGGTATTTCGACTTTGTCCAAACGAATACTTTTATATTGGAAAAGAAGGGTTGTTTATGTTAGCTAAGTGTGTGGTAACGTTATATGAATCGACCATGACGACCACGTAGGCCTGAGAAAAATAACGTTAACTGTTAATATTTCTTGCATGATTTCCGGGTACGTTTGGTTGCACGTTTCTATTTGACGCGCATTATTTAGCTTAGCAACGTTAGCGTTAGTAACGAGAACTATGATATTTTGTAGTTTATTTTAAAGGAGGCTGCTTGATGAAGCGTTTCTTACAAAACTATCACAAAGGCATGCGATAACGTTAGAGATCTTTCATAGAGCAGTAAAGTAGCGATAGTTAACGTTATAGCTGGGTGGCTATCATCTAAAAGTAGTTTAACGCCAACACCTAGCGAGCTAGCTAGCGTTAATAAACAAACGCACCAACACATGATCTGCACCACTAACTTGGGCAACACTCACTGAAATGTAACGTTAGCAATCAGCTATTAACTTAGCTTACTCTCGTTATTTTAATGCCATTTCATGATAGCGAAGAAGATAATGTTAATGTGTTTTCAAAAATGCTTCAGCAGAGTTTGAGTAACGTTATTTTTTTCTTGCTGAGCAATGTCGTTTTCGCTAGCTAGAGGGTTTGTTTAGGTAGCTAGCTAGCTATATCAACGCATTCCAGTCTGGCTTTTGCTAACCGAGATTAGCATTTGGCATTAGCTAGGTGTTGTAACGTTACTGCATGTTTGTGTTGCAGTGGTGTATAAATAGCTTTACATATATTGTAGCATACTAACGACAACAATGTTAAACACCAAATTACAAGTATAAGTCCTGCATTCAACGTTTTTGCAGCAAGACGTGAATTGCCATTTGTTCCCACAAAACGTATACTCCGGGAAAATTGTGCAATAAAAACTATGACATTTCCTGTTAAAATGCAAGTAACTGAATGTATAAAGTGTCAACACATGGAATACTCAGAGAGCCTGAACAGGCTTGACTAAATGCACATTCCACCTCTGCTGAATTAACCAGAGTTTAAGAAATGGCATTAGCTGACTTGTGAGTAGAAGCACTGTCCTTTTTAAACTTTGAGCAATACTGTTTTTAAAGGAGCCTTGAGCAACACTCAATACGACTGTTTGTTATTGGTTGTTCTTCACATTACAGGTCATTGATGTCTTGATTGGTACAGACGAACATGGAAGAAGAATCCCAAAGTACCTGATTCACTTCAACGGTTGGAACAGAAGGTAACATTAAATGGCTTGCTTTGATTAACATTAGATGAACACGTAGTTACTGCCACCTACCTACTTAAATATATCATACCCATTGTAGTGTTTATCTTTGCAAAATCTCATGTTCATCAACTTGTGTAACCCATGCAGGTCTGTGAATTTTTATTTTATTTGTTTTTGGTTAGCTGGGATCGTTGGGCTGCAGAGGATCATGTCCTAAGGGACACTGAGGAAAACCGTAAATTGCAACATAAACTGGCTCGCAAAGCACTAGGTCGCATGTAAGTTCATGTTATGTTCATTCATTAAGTCATTATATATATATATATATATATATATATATATATATATATATATATATATATATATATATATATATATATATATATGTATGTATATGTGTGTGTGTATCACTAAGGCCTCTTAGTAGAGAGAGTAGAATCATTAAATGCCATGTGTTACTTGATTATCAGCAATGGAAAAGTTGTATTGTTGATTTCAGACAGGCATGATGCTGTCAGTGAACATACTGTATATGACACCTGTAACTCAAACCACAAGTCCAGTGCACTGCATGTCTGTGTCCACATGTTTTGGATTTGACCCTTTTTTATTAGTCTGTTCTAGTTTTAGACGAGACTGATATAGATAGTGTGTTTTGTTTTCTTTCCTGGCGGTAGGAAGAGAAAGGGATGGGCAAAGAGGCGGCGACGTCAGTCTGGCACTAAATCCTCTCTGAAGACTCTCCCAAAGGAGGATGACAGTGATGACGCATGTGAGAAATCTTCCTCTGTCTTTGTTGTTTTCTCCCAGTCTCCCTTAGCAATCAAATTAATCCTTCTGTATTTTTCTGTCTCCAGGTTTGATCTCAACTTCAGAGAGCAGTGACGGGGACGACTCTGACCCTGAATCTTCAAACAGTGGGGACAGCACCTTCTCTGAGGATCTCAACAAAATGGTATATGTATATAGATCAACATTTACACTTTAGGCCTTTAGCTGATGCTGTTATCTGGACCAACTTGCAGTAAGTGCCACTAGAAAATTACCTCAGTTTCCTTCATTCCCTTGTAATGTCCATTTATAGTAATCTAATAGCATAACCGGTGGCCTTGCAAGTTAAACATGCTCTAGGTCCTTACTCTGATCAGATTGATAAACCAACATTTTTGTTCAAATTGGCTTATTATAACCAAGTACGCTGAACATGAGCTTTATGACCACGACTTCTTTCCGTGGACAACTACATCCTTTTTAGTTTCTTTATACCATGCACCTGAAGCTTCATGTCTTGATTGTTTCAGAGGGTTGAGCCAGACATTAATGTTAAAAGGGAATGTGAGGAGAAGATCGTCCATGTTGACATCAACATCCCCGATATTCTGAAGAAGAAACTGGAGGATGACTGCTTTTACATCAACAAGAGGAAGAAGGTACATGTAGCATCATCTTAAGCAGTGGTACACGTTTTGTTTAGATACTGGTACTTCTGGAAGGCATGGTAAGACATTGCTTTAATTTAATTAACTTGAGGCTTGTCCATAATTAGCCATGTTTTTCTCTCCTAGCTGGTGATGGTTCCCTGTCAGATGAATGTCGTGCACATCCTCGAGTCCTACGTCAAGCACTTTGCTATCAACAAAGCATTCATGGCCAACGAGAGGTACCGGCGTCAGCAGAACACCACACAGAACAGCAGCCCACAGCCAGTCCCTCCAGAGAAGAGGTGAGTCTACATTTTACTAAAATGTTATTTTAAAATTTAATTTCTACAGCTGGCCCAGCTGAGACTGCAATCATGATTATGAACTTTAACTAAACCTTTTAAATTTCCTTTTGTTTTAAGCGAAGAGTTATGTAAGGAGATGGTCGACGGCCTGAGGATCACGTTCGACTTCACCTTACCCATGATCCTTCTCTACCCCTCTGAACAAGCTCAGTTCAAAAAGGTCAGCTCCTCCAGGCTTTTCCTGGCCGTCAATGAAAGCTCCCCTTGCTCTAGCAAGTAAGTGTGCCATGATTAATCAAGTCCAGTGTGTTGGTTCAGAAACCACTGCTTGGCTGTGATGCACTGCATTTACTCTACCATTAAGCTATCTGCCCTTTTCTCTATCATTGTCTTAAAAGCGCCCAACGAGACCGCAGCCCTAGCCCGTTGGGGCACAACCCACCCACTCCCCAGTCCACAGACAGTCAACCTGCACTGAGCGACATTTCTGCCACCACGCCGACCGCCTCAGCTCCCACCCCGAAGCGCCGGCGTCACCCTGACATGGACTGTATCTCATTCCAGTCCCAGTCACTCAGACGCTCCACCAGGAACACATCTGGAGGTGACCGGCCAGCTGAAGGGAGCAGTGGAGGTAATCAGTTTTTACTGGATTTGCTGCTATTTTTGTAAATGTTCCAGCAATGCATTTTATATAAAGGCACCGTATCTACTAGTTTTATTAGCAATGTGTGTGATCTTTGAGGCATAATGTAACAATGATTACACTTGTGTTTAAACGTATATACAATGTATGTAATGATCCAGGTGGAGGCAGTGCCACAGCGTCCCCGCAGCTCAAACGTCGTTTGGTTGACACCTCATCCCAGCCCAAGTTCTTCCTCAATCTTGACAGAAGTAAGGTGACACGCTATTAAAAAAATATTACTACAAAATGTTATTACATTATAAATAAAAGCTTATTGTAATATAACTCTTAACTGTAACATTCAACCTGACCTTGTGGAGTTTTCTACCACCAGTTGAAATTTTCTTGGCCCTTACTTAAAATTGTAAATTAGGTGGACTTTCATTCTGCTCCAGATGATTGGTATCAGAAAAATCAATTACTGTTTTCATGGCCTGCAGTTATCCAACGGTATGCTTAGCTAAATAAGACCAAACATATTCCAGTCAAGCTTTTACAAGTGTTGTTCATAGAATGGTTCTATATTTATTCCTTCTTACAGTCTACTGTATAAAGCTCATCCCTAATGACCGTTAATGTTTTTAATAACTTCTTAATAACACACATTTGACTTGTCATAGCAGGAAAAGCACAGGTGCAATTAATGATGTCAACGATGGCTCTGTTCCATCGTTAACGTTATTAGTTACACCTGTTTGACAGACGCCTGGGTAGCTCACCTGGTAGAGCGTGTGCCCATATATAGCGTTTTACTCCTCAACGCAGCGGCCGCTGGTTCGCCTCCGACCTGTGGCCCTTGGCTGCATGTCATTCCCCCCCCTCGCTCCCCTTTCATGTCTTCAGCTGTCTTATAAAAATAAAGGCCCAAAACATTCTTTTAAAAAAATAAAAAAGATGCACCCTGTCGGACGGATGTCAATGTAATGCTTCGCATGAAACATTCAATATAATCCTATTCAGTGTAGTCACTATTTTTTTGTATTTGTAATTACCAGTTTTGCCCAGTAGATGGGGTTATCCTTCTTCTCTCCTCACACATTCATCTGCTCTCAAGTGTTTAATAAGAACTTTGCGCTCTCAAAACATTTGTCGCTTGCTCTCGGGGGGGATTTTTGAGGATGGAATATAGAGTGTGGTCTAGACCTACTCTATAAAGTGTCCTGTTATGATTTGACACTATAAATGAAATTGAAAACATTCTTGCTGTCATTGGTTTTATTTATTTTTTTAGCCATATTTCATATTTCAGCAGTGATGAGCAATACAGCTCTGAGTTTATCTGTAAACGTGTCGTTCTCCTTTCTTTCTCTTTACCCAGAAACCCCAGTGCACAGTGGCTCATCTTCCCCGTTGCCCTTAACGCCAAGCAAAGAGCGAAGTGGTCCTTTCTATGGCCTTGAGAGCCGGAGAAACAATGAGCTTAATGAGGTGGTGAAATTGTGTGTGATGAAATGTCTTGCTCAAGGACACTTGGGATAGTTACATAAGCTGTATGAATGGAAATTGTCAAACCAAGCAAAATACCCTATACTGTTTGGTCCTTGTGTGTGTGTGTGTGTGTTAATGTATTCATACAGGCCCTTGGTATTGCCAAGTTCACATTGACCAGTCAGTAGAAACATATTTAACATTAATGTCACCTTTCATGTAGTCAGTTCAGACTTGTGAGTGGCATTTCAATGTAATTATGTGAAACCTCAAAATTTCTGTTACGTTATTTGTCTTTTACTCTGTCAACTAGGTCCTAAGCTGGAAGCTGACTCCTGATAACTACCCTCTGCATGACCAGCCTCCCCCACCCTCCTACCTGTATGGATCACAGCACCTCTTGCGTCTTTTTGGTTGGTGTCTCTGATCACTTTACTCTCACTGGTTCACTTGTCATTCAGTATATACTAGGGATGGGCATTTGATTACATTTTCGTAGTCGATAGTCGGGAGAATTAACGATCAGCTATCGATTATTCATTAATGTTAAAATTTGTTATTTAACTTTTTATTAATTAAAAATGCAATGAAAATACAGCGTGTTTTTCCTCAGTGAGATCTTAATTACAAGAACAACTTGTGGCAGTTAAACTGGAGGTTAGGCTAAACTTGAAGATATATGCGCTGCGGTGCTCTGAAGCAGCGGAACCTGCTGCTGCGAGCCGGCGTTCTTAAACGGAGACCCTCGTTTGTTCCAAAATAATAAATAAAAAGAATCATGGTAAATAATAACTTGGCCAAAAACATAACAATACTTAGATCTGACAGGTTTTGTCAAAATGTAACTGAAAACTGTCCATCACAGAAGTACAAGTTACCTTTGCCAAGGGGACTGATACAGCCCCATACCATGACAGACACTGGCTTTTGGACTTGTTGCTGGTAACAGTCTGGATGATCCTTTTCTTCTTTGGTCCGGAGCACACGGCGTCCATTTCTCCCAAAACATACCTGAAATACTGATTCATCTGACCACAGTACACGTTTCCACTGTGTGATGGTCCATCCCAGATGCCTCCGAGCCCAGAGAAGTCGACGGCGCTTCTGGACACTGTTAACATAGGGCTTCCTTTTGGCACAGTACAGTTTTAACTGGCATTTGTGGCTGTAACTACGTATTGTGGTACTTGACAAAGGTTTGCCAAAGTAGTCCTGAGCCCATGTGGTGATATCGCTTATAGATGAATGATGATTCTTGATGCAGTGCCGCCTGAGGGATCGGAGATCACGGTTGTTCAGCTTAGGCTTGCGCCCTTGTCCTTTACGCACTGACATTCCTCCTCATTCCTTGAATCTTTTAATTATGTTATGCACTGTTGAAAGTGAAATAAGCAAATGTCTTCACTACTTTCTTCTTTTATTTGTGTTTTTCATACTGTCCCAACTGTTTCTGATTTGGGGTTGTAGTATGGAGTCAAATATTGCCCCCGGGTGGTAAAATGTTTAATTGCTGCCACAAAGTGAAATTAATTTCATTGCTTCAAGACTCACACTACGCAACCAGCATTAGTTTAATCAATAACAAATTAACATGATCGACGAAATTCTTAATAATCAATTATCGATCATCGAGTAATCATGCCCATCCCTAGTATGTGATTTCAGTAGTTTCATGGTGGTGGAGGGGCAGAAGTTTCCCTCTTATTCCCTCAGTTTGTTGTGCAACTTCCTTCTATTCCCATGCTCACTGCCTTGCTTTTCTTCCAGTGAAGCTTCCTGAGATCCTGGGAAAAATGCAGATCCCGGAGAGGAATCTGCGAGCCCTGGTCAAGCATTTGGAGCTCTTTCTCAGGTAAGTGATTATTGTGTTGAAACTAGTATTGGTGTCAGTATTTTTATGATTTACGTATAAGAGGTCTCAGAGGTAAGTGATTAACAATGCAAGAGAGGGACAGAAACTATTGAATTAAAATAGACTAAAGAGATTAAGTGCAGGTTTCTTCACTCATGGAAGTACCAATCATTGGTTCACCCGGGTCTATAGGCTTACAGTTTCTTCACAAAACAATTCAGGCATAATATTGAAATCTCACCCCTTTCTTGAAAAATGGATTGTGCCGTCAGCTGGACAAATCGTGTGAAATCATGTTTAATTTCCAAGGAGGATAAATCGTTTAAAAAAGACAAGGTGCTGCATTCAATTAATGGGACATGAAATAGGAAGCACTTAAAAATGCACCTTGCAACCTGCAGGGCACATTAACCTAGGTTTAACCTAGCTAAGTGTTAAAGCTCCATAGTAACAGCCAGACCTGAGCTGCAAGAAAGTTCTCATTTCACAAGAAGAGAGGGGCAGAACCTGGAAGACATCTGTCTCAGGAACACCCTTGACGAATACATTTTATGCCTTATGCACAGTACTCTGATGTAATGTTTGGTAGCCTGCCTCATAGTAGCATAGTAAAAGTAAGAAATTAAAACCCAGAAATGCCAAAACAAAAAGGCAAGGAATAGTAAGTAAATGAGAACATGGGAGGGTGAGGAGGGGATGAGAAAGAGCATGTGTTAGAGGGAGGGAGATGAGAGGGCGTTACACAAGCGCGGGAGTCTAATCTTTAAATCCTCCCTAGTGATCTTCAGTTCAGCCGTTCCCAAACCTGGGGGATTTAGGTCCTCATTTTCTAATCAAACGCACGCAGTACCGTCTTCTGCCACCAAGCGACACTGTGGAGCAACACCTGAACTCACCATGGAGTGGGCACAGAGACAAACCCGAGTCTGAGAGCCAAGATTACCTTGATTCCACTACTCAACCAAAAAAGGTATATAAATAAACTGTACTCTGTGCCACAAAATCATGATCCAACATCCAACAACATATGTGATGCACAGATTTTTTTCTCAGCGAAAGATAGAAAGGCTCTTAAGCGGCATTGTCAACGCAGTACTGTAACACTCCGCACACACAAAAATCCTAATACCTCATTCTTTTCAGCAGCATTAGGAGTTCGTCTTGGCAAAGCATACTGTGCAGTGTTCATTACTAGTTGTACTAGTGGGAACATGGGCAGAAAGTCTTCACTCCAGTGGCACCGGACTGCAAATCACTGGTGCATCTCTTTTCATGGAATATTACTCTGCAAAATGGCACAGACAATAATTTGCAAAGGGGAGTGAAGTGCTTCAAAGTAAATTACTTTTGCAGTTTAAATCTCCTCTGCAGCTCTGTGAACTATGTCACTAAGACAGGATTGATAGTGTTCAATGCAGAAAACCCTGACATGTTTTCTTAGTAATTAATTACTATTTGTTTGTGGGAGACTCTGCAGGACACTGGACACAAAGTAAAAATACTGATGTCTTTTGGGAATGCTTTCATGCCTTTTACTCTGAAATCAGCCTCATGGCAGATTGTGCAGAGCGGGCAAAAACTGATTGATGTCGCGGAGACTGAAGTGCAGTGCATTCTGGGATTTGGCCACAGTTGATCTCTCACTCTCCCTTTCTCCGCAAGAATGATTATGATTAAGTGTGTGTGTGTGTGTGCACATGTGTACGCATACATTATGCTGATTGACAATGTGTATGCCTGAAGCGGCTTGCCTTGTGTTATTACTGATCTAACAGCAATAAAGATTAGCACAAGCCTGAATTTCTGGCACCAAAGAGCCAAAAACTATTTTCTGGTTAATAAATATGCATTAAAACCGGTTCTGTGCTTTTCAATTAATTTTTGTGAATTTTTTTTTTTTTTTATTATTATTCATTTTTTTTATTTGCAGTGAAGAATTTGCTTTAAATTAAACTAATTTCTAAAAACCAAGTCTTTCTTAGCATTGATTGTGGGGTACTCGCATATTCCCCTTTATTGTCCCATTAGGTTGTCTTGTTTATTCGTTGTCAAAGTGTTCTTAAGTTCTCTGATGAGGATAATTTAGTTTGCATTGAGATTAGGAAGACCAGTGGAGCTAAGATGAGATGGCAAGATTTAGAGGATTTGGCCGAGTAGAGGATACTAAGAAGATTCTGGATTAGTTTTCCCTGCTACTGATTAGATGGGAGGGGGGAGGGGTTCACTATTCGGTCAGTCTCATGTTCTCGGTCTTTCAGTCATAGCGATTGGTTCTCTGGTGGTGGTATAGGGATGGATGAGGGGGACTTTGTGTCTGACATGTATACCCCCGGGCAAAGGGCAAGGGGTCTAGGATTTGTGTGGCATGAGCCAGGGATATCTAGGAAAACCAGAAGTGGAAGTGAACTGGGATGTGACATTTGAGATGCGTTCCTGTCATTGCTTTTTGCTTCCTGTAAGCCTGTCGTATCCGATGAGAGAACAGCTTATGTTGAAATATTTTAATGTGAACAGAGAGGGCTTCTAAACATTGTTGGAGTTGTTGGACAAAATATCTCACCAGATTTCCCTCTCTTGTACTTCCTTTTCCCGCCCTCTCTCTCTTAGGTTTCTGGCAGAGTTCCAGGAGGATTTTTTCCCTGAGTCCGCATATGTGTCAGCATCAGAGGCCCACTACAGCATGAAACAACCGAGGCCAATTTATTGAAGGAGACGTCGGCCATTGTGTTTCCTTCCCTTGCTCGTCTCTACCCTGACCTACCCTATAGCTTGTCACGACTGACCTGTCTGAGCTTGTGTACACAGGAATAAATAGCTGCTGTCTCTGGAATTCAGCTGCTTTGTGTTTTCCTGGACCAACCATTCTTCACCTCTGGCCTAACATTACTTGTCCCGCTGTTGCCTTTTGGAACTATTTGCTTCTACCATGCCACTAACCCACGCCCATGCTCTGTTTGTGGGACTGTGCTTTATGTCGAGCCAGCCTGCTCTGCTTTGCTTCAATGTGCTGCTCCAAGGCATGTTGAGTGCTGTGTGTTGGCATGTGCTACCTTTTTATAGGCATCATATAAGATTTAATTCACAGGAGACAGCTACTGCTGAGTCCCCCTTCCAAGCCTTTTCTTCTTCTTTGTTACCATGCCTACAGCTGGAAAGTTCTCTAGCCTCTCAGATATTAGATGCTGGCCAAAACAAAAGATCTTTTAATCACTCAGCTCTGGAAGCAGACACAAACAGCACTGCTTGGCAAACCCCCCTTTTCTACCACTCTTCATAGCTACAGGGTTGGAAATTTGTGGCCTGGGAAACGCACGGATCGAAAAGCCCTGTGTTCTTGTTCTTCTTGCCCTTTTAAATTTTGGACCCCTCTTTATGTAGTGACTTTTTGTAAGTGCTTTCCATGCAACGCCGCCACTGATCCTCTTCTGGATATGATTCCTTTTAAGCTGCAGTAGGACTTCATCAGGATTGTTGTTTTTTTCCTGTGGATCTCTCAAGTAATACACTTATTTCTTGCTTTGTTATGCTTTTGATTTTGTCCTGTGCATGTCTGATAAATGTGTAGCTGCTTTTCATATTCATTTTTCCATGTGTTGCTCCCTTGTTTCCGTAGACAGAGCAATGTTGTTATATCTTGTTTTAAAGGTAATCTCTTTATCAACCTGTAATCTTAATATACAGTTAAAGACCTGAGGCTGTTACTATTTGCAGATGTTATACATGAGCTCAGTTCATATAGTCCCAAAAAGATTAGATCATCACTTGAATAGGTCAAAAAAAAATCTAGCATACATTTGAGATTTGCAGCCTAACAACTGATGCCATTTGCTAAACATTTTATAAGAAATAGTCAGTTAAACGCATGCTAGGAATTACTTGTGAATGCAACAGAAGTGATTGTTATGGTTACCTGTCATGACATTGTAAAAATGTAGATATGAAACACCTGTTGATCAGTAGGTTATTTATTTTCTTTCTTTCTTATCACCCTGTTAATCTGCTTGTTGAATTGGTTATACAATACTTGACAGGGCTAATTTCAGACCAGGTAATACACAATTACTTTGTCTCAGCTGTTTCTTGTACAAATACATCTACGATTTGCATAGCCTGTTGAGACTTTTCTATTGTGTTTATTTTCAATAATGTCTGTTTCTTTTCGGCCCTGTTTTCTTCATAGTTTAAATAAAAACTTGATGAGATGAATCAGCTGGGAGCATGCAAATTGATTTGAATCGCCGACCTCACAAAGCACCCTTCTATTAAAAGGTAAAAATGTCGTTGGATAGTTTTATCAGCTACCTTGGCCTTCCTAACCTGACAAGCCAGATGGTTTGTCACAGAACCTTCTGAGAAGCCAACATTGGAAACTGTTTGGAAAAGGGCAGACGCTTTAAAAAACATACCTGGCAGGAGATGGAAGAACCATCGGTCTATCATGCGGCCATCTCACACACGTACACCAAGCTCGTAGCTTAAAGGACACTGATTGTTTCAGTCCGCTGGCGTTCAGACACCAACGCATTACTTGAAGCGTGACAAAATGGATTTTCTTGTGATATCGTGAGAATCCAGCTGCCGTGCAATGTCCTTCCATGTCACCGCGTTACAGTGGAGTTAAATGTAGAGCCTGAAAATGTTTTAGCTGCAGCTTGACATTTTGAACCTGCTGTCCTTGTTAACACAGCTCTCCTTTGTTTGTCCTGCTACTTGCAAGCAAACCCTATCAAATCTAGCGGTCCTAATTTAAATGAATTTTGACACTATTTCATCAAAGGTGATTTTAAAAAAAAAAAAAAAAAGGAAAAGTGGCAAGACTAATCTGTTATTGAAGTGGTATGATACTGCTACTGTTCCCCTGGTTTAAACGAACAAGTTGGAATTTTGATATAATCAATGCACTCTTGTCTGCTGAAGACGGATGGGAGTATTATACCGCTAAGCAGAAGGGGACATGTATTTGGCAGAGATGGAAGTTTGATATCTTCTAAATCGGGTACTTTTGGAACTGGTTGTCCTGAAACACCACAGTGTTGATGGACATTGAGAGACTCAGTGGGCAGACTTACAGTACATAACATTTGTCAGATGTGGTCACCGCTGAATCTAAAGTGTTGTTATACTTAATGTGTAACTATTCAGTGGAGTTAAAGGGTTTGAGCTCACCATCCAATAACTTACTAGTGCACAAACATGGGAGTCTTCTCATCTAAAGAATATCTCTCAGAATAAAAAAGCTTTGCTATCGTTCTCTGTCGTTAGTTTGGACAAGCTAGATGGGAAAAACAGTCTTCTAAGCTTAATGCTTTTATTCTCTTCTAAAGCTGCCAATTAGCCATCCTGAGTGTGCTCGGTGTGTTTTAAACATAACTAGCACAAATGTCTCGTCACTCCATTCTTGATTTCTCAAAGCTGCTTTTGCGTAGGTCTTGAAACAGTTGCTTCACGTAGAAGATGCACAATACATGTGCACAGACACCACTTGACCTAGAGTTGTTCCAAGCTAAACTTTTTTTTAAATTGAGCAAGTTTACTCGATGTGGATATAATATTGATATATTGCCCAGCCCTATGGTGTAGTTGACCTATAGGTGCACACTTGAATACCCTGAAAAAGGTGTGCAAGTCTCTTCTATACCTGCATACTGTATCTTTACTGTATGCTCTTAGTCTATTGCCAGTGTACCTATGGGAGGCTGGCTAACCTATCTTCCGCATATCAGGGTCCTAATGGGTTTTAGTGGTGAGCCCTAATTGTATTTGGACTGCGTCAGACTTCTTATAATGAACTGCTTATCAGTGCAACCCAAGACGGCACTCTCTTGCCTGCTGCTATCATGTAGCCACAGAAGCCACCAGTTCAAGCCTCTCCATGCATCTCCAATCGATTTCCCGTCCTGCTCCGTCTCTATCAACTTACCACATGATTCAATTGTTGGGGGGGGGAAATGGGATGTAATGAGATGTGAGCTATCACCTCATAAGTGGTGCTGCCCGCACCTTTCACCTGATTCTGCCTCTTCTTGTGTTTGTGTTCACCCCCTTCCATCTGCAGTGGCTGGGTCCTATCTTTCCATCCCACTGTCTGGCTTCCTCTTCATTCCCTGAGTGGTTTTCTTTTCCTGCCCTCACATCCGTATCACCATCTCTTTTGTCTAGTGTTTCCTCTGATTGGTCTTTTGTCTTGCTGTTCCTCTCCTTACTTTCTTCAGAATTCTTTCGAGACAGAGGAGTGTAAAAAAGCCTTTGTATATTAGGCGCATGCAGACATCTCTTTCCATCATTTTGAAGTGTTTTCTGCTTCCCTTCTTTTCATCCACTCCAAGCTTTTGCTTTATCAATCCATCCTTTGACACATTCATCTCCTGACCCATCTTCATCCAAGTCAGATTTTCTCTTTCTAACTCATCTTCATTTTCCAGCTCATTACCCACCCCCCCTTGTCCCCCACCCCCTCCCAATTGTGCCGTTTTCTCCATTTTTATTCTTGCACCATGGACCTAGGAGATGGATTGCAAGAGGAGAAGGTGGACACCAGCCCTTCTGCCTCCTCTGACTCTTCTTGGACATCATTTGACCATAGCACTGACCTCACATCAGTCAGCTCTGACCAAGTCTTGACTCCCGTGGCAGCTCCTAGTTGCTGCCATCCACTGGAGGACCAGCACCTAAAGAAGTCTTCTTCAGTCAAGTTCTTTTCTGAAGCACGAACCAGGGAGGCTGCATGGAGGGAAACGTCTTTTCTCGGAAATGAGGAGTAAGCACATTATCATAATAACTCAAGCATTTATCAGGGACAAGGTGAAAGTAAGCGTTTTCTATATATGTTGCATATAATATAGAACGATGGTCAGATATCACCATCTGCGTAGTCACCATGCCAGCATGGCTGCATGTCAAAGTGTCCTTAAACAAGACGCACCGTTCATGTCACTGTCATGACTATATACTAAAATTACTATTTTGAGATAGATAATTTACTACATTTACATCAAATCAATTAGTGGATTGAATCTATTCTTAAATATCATTTCTGTCACACGGATGTAAACTTCTATGTAATATAGTGAGTCCCTTGATTCAAGCACAAGGTCTGCTCAATACTTAGTTCTTTCTATCTCCCTTCTGATTGAGAGTTCAGTAGCAAGGGATACAACACTAACCTAGAAATGATGGGAGAGAAGAGGATTAAAGATCTCTACCAACAGTACATGAATGCAAAGTGCTCTCACTGAGACTTTGCTTTCAGCCCACAGTGGCGATTATTATCTGTCTCATCAGGTTTTAATCACAAGTGTTCCTGTAATGGAAGTCTGATTCCCAGTCGCAGGACTGTGAGAGTGGATAAAACAAGTCCTGCATTAGTTTAGATAGAGACCATAAATCACCTCTCCATGAATTCTTCAGAGAATCTCAGTCTCCGACTAGTGGGAAAACCCGGGGTGTTGTTCATCAAGCCTTTCTTTTTCCCCTTTTGTTCTTTCTTTCCTACCACTCTCCATCACTTGAGCATGCCCTGATACATATAATTACCCTTCCACAGACAGACAAAAGTCTGAGCACACTCACTGGCTGACACTCTCGCCATGTCTTTAATCCACCCCTGACTCTTTGTGGAGTGTTCGGTGTCTTTGCACGAAGACTGATTAAACTTTGGTGGAGGAATATTTCAGAGCCAGCTGAGGTATATAAATGCATTTTTTGCTCCTTTTTTATCCGTCTTTGTCAGTCGCTGGGTTTCCATCTTTAAGATGGAATGTCTTAATAGAAATGGCAAATGTCAGCTTGGCTATTTGTATTGTTAAACATTTTCACATTCAGGTGTGTAAATCTTGCTGACAATACCAGCATTTTGCAAAGAACTGTTCTTGGGCATAAGGTAATACATACATGGTTATGTTGTGCATAATATATAAATACATATACAGTATGCAATATTTACAAAATGCATTTCTTAGTAATTTGTTAGTTTTATTTGTAATGTAAACTTATATTAAATGAATAGCCTGATGTCTTGAGAAATACACATTGTATGCTTTCTTGAGAAGATTGATACTGTGTGTGTGTGTGTGTGTGTGTGTGTGTGTGTGTGTGTGTGTGTGTGTGTGTGTGTGTGTGTGTGTGTGTGTGTGTGCTAAAAGTAGCCTGGAGCCAGGAGGTGTTTAGCTTAGTATAAAGACTAGAAGTAGGAGGCTCTCTACAATGTTCAAAAATTCACCTTAAGTACCAAATACCTATAGTAATACACTGGAGTAAATTGTAGTTTTACAAGTTATTTGCATAGTAATGTGACTCGGGAAAGGGAAGTTTGGGGTCCCCTGCTGGAGCTGCTGCCCCTGCGACCCAACCCCGGATAAGCGGACGAAGATGGATGGATGGATGGAAGTTATTTGCAGTGACTTCCCCCTTCTTCCAGGCTTTTGGCTAAACTAAGCTAATCACATCTAACTCTTGGCAAGAAAGCGTATGTGTATCAACTAAAATGTCTAGTAGAACCCCATATATTCATCTTAATCCAGGTAAAGTAAACATAGCAAGTTCATATTTCATTTTTAAGACATTTCAAAAGTTTTCTTCATAGTTGGATAGAGACATTGCTAACGACCCTCCACATTTTCTCCACCTCTTCCTGGTGTCGTGGCCTCATATTTCCCCTTTTCGGTCTCTGTCCTCCTTGTGCTGATCTCTGACTCACTAATGTGCAGGGAAACAGTTAATGTTCTTGGGCAGTATTTAAAGTCTAAAAAGCTTACAGCGGTCAGTGCACTTAAACCCTATTGGCTGGTGCATTTAGGGAAGCTTAGCGATGATTGGACCATCTGGAACAAGATGGGATGCTTCACGTGAGAATAATAATAATACTAATAATAATTACCGTTTGGGGACATAGATTACTGTTGCTGTTTTTGCCCTTGCTGTGCTGAACTTTTCTGAACAAAAACAAAACAAAAAACATCCCCAGATGTAAAGACAGAGAGAGAGAGCGAGAGAGAAAAACTAGAGAGGCAGGCCTGAGGATCATACCACAGAGGGAGCTACACAGATGTAAAGAAAAGGGGAATAAAAGAGATGGAGTAGCTCTGCTGCTGGATGACCCCATCACTACTTATTTGGACCCTCTGCCTTATATCCATTCGTTCTCTTTCTTCTCATTTTGTTTTTCTCCTCCACTCTCTGTTATCTCAACTACAATTTTTCTTTCTCAGTTTGTCACCCCACCCCCACTGACCCAACTTAAAGCAATTTTGCTGCAGTTGTTGTTGTTGGAGCCTGCCCCTCTGCTGGTGGCAGCCTGAAGATTAGGATACAGTCGGGAGGAGAGGCGCGCAGCATGACGGCACACTGAGTCATGAGGTAGGATAAGATATAGCATTTACTCACATCCTCTGTGTCTACACAATGTAATGATGAGCTGTGGGGATGACTACTGCTATACACTACCTATGGAGGAGTGTAGTGAAGGTGTGGGGGCGTGTCAGTATGTCTCTGTGGAGTGAGTACATACATGCAAATTGGCTTCAATTTGAGTTTTAAATTTCTGTAGTTACTTTTTATTTTCTTACGTCTTGGCTATTCATTTCTTTAGATTGAACTACTTTGCTTTTCTGCTCAAAATGCTGTATGTGTTCAGTGTATCTCCCTATGGTACAGCACAGATAATCAAAGACCGCTGTGCAGCTCATTTCAGATGAGCAGAGGCTGCAAATGGTTCGGTCTTCTGGAGAATTTTGGAGGAAGTTGTGTCTATCTCGCCAGGCAAGTGCAGTGTGTGGCAGACAGACATTTCCACACTTGGGTGGAGGCACTCTGATCTGAGCTTTCCCACTTATCTTTCTGTAGAACTGCATTTTCTACTTCTTTCAAGCTCTGTGGTTTTGACATCAAATTTGAGAGGATTTCAAGTCCGGCTTTAGTGTGAGGCAGTGCAGTCTGTAGGATGGTCGCTGCCTAAACTCACATACACTGCTATTTCCCAGCCTAGATTGATAGAAGTAAACACTATTAACACAAGTTCATATTTCATTTAAGGCTTACAAATGTGATGAATATTAAGTGTTTAATAGCTCTGTAGCTGGTAGAGGATCTTCACTGTGGGCTCAGAAAATGTTGAATTGTTGTCTACCCCATCATGGTAGTAATTTAGTTTGTTGTTTGGTATAAGCAATGATGAGAAAACTTACAAAACACTACTTGAACTTAAAGATGCACTAATCAATGTGTTTTTGTATTTACAGTGGTGTCATTGACGTGTTGCATGTAGTGATGAACCCACAGGGAATTATCACTCTGCAGTCTTCATACGGAGTCTTTCAGTGGGTTTTCAGCTCATTTTGGTTTTACAGCCTGCAACTTTACCGTTTTGGCTCAGTCCTACTGCTCTCAACCTTGTTTGTAGCCACAGCTGGCAGCTGTTTTCAGCAGAAAATATCTAAAAACCCCACCGTATACAGCACCAGGCTGACAAAGGTAGTGACTAGCTGGTTAACACAGTGGAGCATTTAGCAGCTAAAGAGAGAGAGAGATAGTTCCCTCAGGAGTTGGTCGATGCCAGATCCGGGCTGCTAGGAGAATAAATACTGGTCTTACATTCATCAGGTGGACACAAGCACGGCTTCAAATAAATGTTGCTCCCTGTATGCTGGGTGTATAAATAGGCTAAATAGGCAGTTGTATGCAAACACGTTCCATATCAACTTTTTAAAATGTAAATGTTTACCGGTTAGACAAATGGAGATTGAGCATTTAAAGTCTCTTCTTACCTGATTAGAATTATGTGACAGACATTTGAGGCAGCTGGCTCCTTTCTGAATTAGTCTAGGGTTACACCATCATAATGGTTGCACAGTAACATGGTTACACAGTAATAGCAGTGAGGCTCTTATGATCCAGTCACACTCAATAACATTATGTGGCAGGTCTTGGTGTATTAAGATTATGTTTTGCTCGCACTGGATGTTCAGAATCAGACATGGAATTGGTTAGACTGGAAGCAGCCCAGCCACAATGCAAAGAAAATATGCAAGAAGTAATGAAATAGAAAAAGAAAGCATGTATTTTAGTAGAACGCTGTGCCACGATGTCTAAAAGACTCTAATGCTGTCTGATGCACCACATTTGAGTGTGAAATGTTGACCTTTAAGTTCCCTTCAATGGACCACCAGTTGAATTTTTGAGCATCGCTGGATGTGTGGGAATACAGAAATAAGAGTTCTGGGCTATCAATGAGCAAATTAGCCGTTTTTGGCATTCAATTACAGTGTTTTTATTGGGATAATACATGCAAGATTCATCCAATACTACAGCAGCGCTATCTGAGATGCCACAATTTGTCTTTAAGCAGTTATTAGATGTGGAGAAACGTTGAGCTGACAGTTAATTGAGCATCTGTATTGGAGCAAACAATCAACGTTATAGAAAAGTGATGCGCAGGTGGCAGAAGCAACTGATTTTCTGAACTGGTCAGCTGGTGACTCTGTCAGTTAGTTCATGCTGTATTATGACTGATATGAGAGAGAGGTTGAATCTCTGTTCACTTTTTAATGAAACATTAAGGACCTTTGGCACTCTAGCCGTCTGTTCCATCAAATCCATCAGATGAGACTTTTGGCTTCTTTTTTAGCTCCCTTTTCTCTCCTACATTCCTTGTGACCTCTATCTTCCTCCTATCCTCTGCTTCTCGACGACAACCCAAATAATATTACATCAAATAGAGCTTGTGGAAGTAGGTGGATAAGACAAATACATTACCTTTACTTAGGAGACTATTTTGCTTGCTTTTCCTAGTAAACAAACACGTTTACATGAAATAATGTAAAGTCTACAGACCCACCAGATAGACACAAAGGAGGTGCAGTCATTTGGCCAGGAGTCATTTCGTGTGTGTGTGTGTGTGTGTGTGTGTGTGTGTGTGTGTGTGTGTGTGTGTGTGTGTGTGTGTGTGTGTGTGTGTGTGTGTGTGTGTGTGTGTGTGTGTGTGTGTGTGTGTGTGTGTGTGTGTGTGTGTGTTTTAGGGCATTTAGGAGCGTATCCCTATTCCTTAACCCCATATGTGTACCTAGCATGCACTTTAACAGTAACCTTCACCTTACTTTCATATTTAAATCCTACCCGTCGAGGCAGGGCGAGCTAACCCATTTATTTATGTTCATGAAAATATGTAATTCTACTTTTCTAATGTAGAATTAAGTAAAAGACATGACTAAATAAGTGAGTTTAATTATGAAATAATAATATGAAAGAAATAGGATTTATGTAGCTGTGGTCAGGGAGAAGCCTCTATATCTGCAGTGGAAAACACCAGCTGGTTGATATTGGACATTTCATATTGACACAATATATCGTATTAGCAGATATTTTATTCCAAGGTGAATTGTTTTTATCGTGCCATATATAGATAGATAGATAGATAGATAGATATATAATTAGTCACACAGGGGTCATGTACAAATCAGTAGTCCCTGTAGACATGGCTATAGATAGCTGCTTGGCCAAGAGTCAGTACCAGGTGGCATCTCAGAGGTAGCAAATGGCACTGGCCTCTACTGAACTGAAATGTGCAGGGCTGGCATTCTATCATTATGCCATTGTAAAATTGTGTGGAACGACCATTTGCATTTTGTAATACAAACAAACTCATATATATATACAGAAGCCAAATTCAGCTGTCAAAAGAATGATGTACTCGCCCAGAGAGGGTGACGGTAGACCACACAGTCATAAATCTGAGGATAATCAGACAGGCAGCACTTTTCACCAGCCGACTAGATGTTATGGAGTTGAGTGTTTGCGATTCGGTACTGTATATCACTTGGGTTATCAAAATAGTGCTTGCTATCGCAGATGTTTTATTAAATTAGGCCAACAACACCTCCAACAAGCTGGACAGGGATTTCTGGCGTCTCTGAAGTCCCCTCATTTTACCCTCCTTTTAGTTGATATCATGACTCAAACATTTCTAAACTTACTATAGATTAGAAATATATTTGTAGGATGCCAACACAGTATTTAAAAGAAATAAATAAATACTGTATTTTAGCAGCCATGCTACTAGCAAAAAAATCAAAATTGAAGATCTTTTCTAAGTGGACAAAACATGACTCTTTCTCCTTTGTAACTTCCTCCAGACCATTCTTTTGCGTCCTGTGCAATATATAGGTGATGCTCACTGTTGATCAAGCCTGTACAGTACACTACTGGGCCGTAAATCAGAGATCTTGGCTTTGTCACTATTTCTTGGCTTTACTTTTAGAGTGCCTCGTTGATGAGTGTCTTTGTCTATTTTCTCTGCGATCTGCATTATGCACCTGCATGCAAGCAATTTGAGCCCTTTACTTGCAGGCTGTGATCCATTTTCTGTAATCATTCTGGTCTGATTTTACCCGAGATGCAGGTTCTCTGGTACTGTGGGAAGCTTTTTACTGCAAGGTGGGATGCAGAGCAGTCAAACACACACACAGGCAGTGTGTAGCATAGATCAGTGTGTGCCATTTCTAAAGTCCTGGCTACAGCCCCTTTTCCTGCCCTTTCTTTAATCACATTTTACCTCGTGAATTCTTTAGAAGTCTGCTCAAGCTATGCCCTTGAATTCTTGTCTACAGCTAAATGCAAAGGGAGTGAAGGTTGTTAGAAATGACCCTCCTACTCTGCCTCTGTTATAGGCCCAGTGCCTTACAGCCCCACATAGCCCAGACAGTGTTGATTTTTCAGTGTTTAACTCATTTCATATAGCTTGTGCTCATCCCCTTCTTCACACAGAGGTCGAGAGAGAAAAGGGAGGAAAGAAGTAGTTTATGTGATGGGTTGTGAATGAATCTTTTCTTTCTTGCTTTGTACACAATCAGATTTTATTGTCACCAGTCTTTGTTTATCTCCTCTGAGTCAACAAGGACGACTGCACTATTATGTTGTGTCCTTCTTATATTGTATACACATTATTGTTGTGTTAATCTCTCGCTGTCTGCTCTATGCCCAGGGAGCTCTATGCCCCTGCTCTGCCTGCTCTCGGACAGAATCCCTTCACAATCATTGATTCTAAACAATTCACATATGTAATATATATATATATATATATATATATATATATATATATATATATATATATATATATATATATAGTACCTTGCAAAAGTTTTTAGGCAGGTATGAAATAATGCTAAGACTAAACTAACAATGTTTTCAAAAATGGAAGTGTTAACAGTTTATTTTCATCAATTAACAAAATGCAGTGAATTAACAGAAGAGAAATCTAAATCAAATCAATATTTGGTGTGACCACCCTTTGCCTCCCTGATGGTAGTGCATGATGGATAAGTGTCTGCCTGTATTTCTCAGCATTGAGGACACCATTAATCCTGACAAAATCTCCAGCTCCATTTGCAGAAATGCAGCCCCAAACTTGCAAGGAACCTCCACCATGCTTCAATGTTGCCTGCAGACACTCATTATTGTACCGCTCTCCAGCCCTTCGGCAAACAACCTGCGTTCTGCTACAGCCAAGTATTTCAGATTTTGTCCAGAGCACCTGCTGCCATTTTTCTGCACCCCAGTTCCTATGTTTTCGTGCATAGTAGAGTCACTGGCTTTTTGGCTGCAACTCTTACATGAAGACCACTTCTGGCCAGACTTCTCCAGACAGTAGATGGGTGTACCTGGGTCCCACTGGTTTCTGCCAGTTCTGAGCTGATGGCACTGCTGGACACCTTCCAATTTGGAAGGGAAATAAGCTTGATGTGTTTTTCATCTACATTTTGGCAGGCTCCATGAACCCATGCCAAAAAAGGACTGCACCCCCCTAACGCAGGATTGCAAAGGCTGACAAAGACAAACTTTTCAGGACTTTTAGTAGACCTCATACCATGCAAGTATGCTTGTCGGACTTTTCTGTCCTGAGTTAGGGGGGGGCAGTCACATTTCGGCAGGCTCCATGAACCCATGCCAAAAAAGGACTGCACCCCCCTAACTTAGAATTGCAAAGGCTGACAAAGACAAACTTTTCAGAAGTTTCCTTGGCCGACACTGCGTCTACGATCCTCAACGTTGCCCGTGTCATTGTGCTTTTTCAAAAGAGCACCAGTCTGCTTTGAAATATTTGTCTGGGACAGACCTTGCTGATGCAGTATAACTACCTATATACTATAATTGGTTGATCATACACCTGACTACAATCCTACAAAACCTTTTTGCAAGTACCTATAAGAAGTGATGCTGGTTTGAAGGCAAGGTAGTAACACCAAATATTGATCTTTCTTTTGTTCGCTCACTTTGCATTTTGTAAATTGATAAAAATAAACAATCATTTATATTTTTGAAAGCATTTTTAGTTACCAGCATTTTTTCACACCTGCCTAAGACTTTATATATATATATATATATATATATATATATATATATATATATATATATATATATATATATATATATATATATATATATATATATATACAACCCCAAATCAGAAAAAGTTGGGACAGTATGGAAAACACAAATAAAAAAAGAAAGTAGTGATTTCTAAATGTACTTTGGCTTGTATTCCATTGCAGACAATACAACAGCACATAATTTAAAGTGTTCCTCATGATTTTTATCGTTGTTTTTTTTTCAAAATAACTTAATTCCTATTTTGGTTCTTGCAACACATTTCAAAAAAAGTTGGAACAGTAAAGCATTTACCACTTTGTAATGTTGTCATTCCTTTTCACAACACTTAAAAGACGCTTAGGGACTGAAGACACCAAGTGATGAAGTGTTTCAGGTGTAATTTTGTTCCATTCTTGCTGCAAACAAGTCTTAAGGTGGGCAACAGTACGGGGTCTTTGTTGTCGCATGTTGTGCTTCAAAATGCGCCACACATTCTCTATTGGAGACAGGTCGGGACTGCAGGCAGGCCAGTCAAGTACCCGTATCCTCTTCCTCCGCAGCCAGGACTTTGTAATGTGTGCAGAATGTGGTTTTGCATTATCTTGTTGAAATATGCATGGACGTCCCTGGAAAAGATGTCTTCTTGAAGGCAGCATATTGTGCTCCAAAATCTCAATGTACTTTTCAGAAGTGCAAGTTACCTTTGCCATGGGCACTGACACAACCCCATACCATGACAGACCCTGGGTTTTGGACTTGTTGCTGGTAACAGTCTGGATGATCCTTTTCTTCTTTGGTCCGGAGCACACGGCGTCCATTTCTCCCAAAAAATACCTGAAATACTGATTCATCTGACCACAGTACACGTTTCCACGTGGTCCATCCCAGATGCCTCTGAGCCCAGAGAAGTCGACGGCGCTTCTGGACATTGTTAACATAGGGCTTCCTTTTGGCACAGTACAGTTTTAACTGGCATTTGTGGCTGTAACTACGTATTGTGGTACTTGACAAAGGTTTGCCAAAGTAGCCCTGAGCCCATGTGGTGATATTGCTTATAGATGAATAAGAATTCTTGATGCAGTGCCGCCTGAGGGATCGGAGATCACGGTTGTTCAGCTTAGGCTTGCGCCCTTGTCCTTTATGCACTGACATTCCTCCACATTCCTTGAATCTTTTAATTATGTTATGCACTGTTGAAGGTGAAATAAGCAAATGTCTTCCTATCTTTTTTTGAGGAACATTGTTTTTAAACATTTCAATAATTTTCTCACGTATTTGTTGGCAAACTGGCGATCCTCGGCCCATCTTTGCTCCTAAAGGACTAGACCTTTCTTGGATGCTGCTTTTGTACCAAATCATAATTACAATCACCTGTTGACATCACCTGTGTCAAATCACATCATTATTTAACCAATTTACCTTTACCTTTAGGTCTGAATGACAGGAAAGCATGTATATTGCTTTTTCTGATTTGGGATTGTGTATATATATATATATATATATATATATATATATATATATATACATACACACACACACACACAAGAAATGTCTCCTATATGTGCCACACACATCCTTGCTCTGTGCTGTGGCATCGGTGGTTGAGAGGCATCAAGACATTTTTGTGTCTCACACACATGCTCGCTGTAAGTACAGCTGCTGATTTCTGTGCTTAGTAGCAGCTCTAAAGTTGGCACACATCTGTTCATGCATTGATCCACCCGCTCTGTGTGTGGGGACAGGGAGTGTGTGTGAGTGTGCTGGACACACTGTATATCACACATCTTGACATCTCTCTGATGACGCCGTGTGGGGGAGGTTTTCCCGTCATTGTCCCCTGCGATCTCACACCGCATGACACTCTCTGCATGCGTGTGTGTGTGTGTGCCGGTGCATTTATGTGTGTGAGTAAATGGAGTTTATCCCCGCTGGCCCAGATGCCCCGGCTAAATCCATCACCACTGGTGCTCCACAGCGGTGCTAAGCTGGAACATTTGGCACCAAGCTAGGAATGAAAAAACAAACACACACAAAACAGGAACACACTCAAAAATACACATATGCACACGCACACACATAAAATTGAGTTTGGGGATTTTTTTTTATACAGAGATTCAGAGGAAGTGGATTTTTTTTAGTGGGGGAGTTGGACTCAGGGACAGGAGCTCTTTCTCCGACGCTCTGAGCCTTTTGGTGGTGGTGGGGCCGTGGCGTCGATCCCACTCTGTCCACCCGTTTATTCGTTCATCTGTCCGGTCCGGCTGACAGGATGGAGCCGTGCGAAGACGATGACGAACCTGGGATGTTAACCGCTTTCCAGTAAGTTCTGGTGTCCCTTGACGCTTCTTGTTGTTTGCTTGCTGTGCCATGGCCATGTTGGACTTATATGCAAAGTAGAATTCCTTTGAGTTGAAGATACATTTTCAGCCTTTGCCACCTCTTTCAGCACTTCACTAATCAGAGCGTTAAAGCTCTTTAGCGAGGGCTTCGTTGATTAAGCTCCATGGGAGGTTTACATTGAGGTTGCTGCTGGATGTTGGAGCCTGTTATGGGCCTATGGCTCAGGGTCTCAGATTCTTTATGAACAGTTGAGCTGTTCCAGGCAAATTATTATATTATATAAATAATTTATAGGTAATTGGTCTTTTGATGCCTTCTCTTTTGCTGCATTTTATTCATCTTAAACATGTACTGTACATGAATTAAGTCTTTTGCGGATTAGGTTAATGCGTTTTAGGTTAAAGTCAGCTCTGCATTATGTCTAATTATGTCAATTTGAGTGTGTCCTAAACCAAATGTAAGTTGAAAATTTGAACACGTGACCAAGCAGAAATTATATTGGTTCGTTATAATCAGTTCAAATCACTTACTTAAGAAAAAGTAGCAATAACACACCAAAAATAATCCAAATACTACATTCAAAATTGTATTGAAGTGTTAGCAACAAAGTATACTTAAAAGTATCGAAAGTAAAAGTATTAGTGCATTATGAGAAATGGCCCCTGGTCAGTCTTATACTGTATTATCTTATTTGATTATTATTATTATTGATGTATTAATATGTAAGCAGTACTATGATGATTTAGTTGGTCAGGTGCAATTGTAACTACTTCCTATTCAGTTGGAAAGTTTAATCTATAATAATGCATCATATTTTATAAATGGATCATATATTTAGTATGTTAAATCTGAAATCTGAAAAGTAACTGGTAACTACAGTGTCAAATAAATGTAGTGGAGTACAAAGTAGAGTATTTGTAGTGAAGTAGAAGTAAAACGTAGGCAGGTAACATTTAATAACCATCACCTAATAAATGGTAAATTCATAGTTAATGTAACCTAAGTTCATAGTTATTTTACTGTTAACAGACAATGAAATGATAATGATTACCAAGTGATTTGTTAACCTTAAAGAAATCATTGTAAACCATCAATAAACATTATTTGGATGGCTTGTATTAGGTAAGTTGCAACTGATGATTATAATACCTTGTTAATGGTTAATAAAAACTTTGTAAAGCATCTACAAACATTAGTTCGATAGCAATTATCAGTGCACAAATAATCAAATAATCATCTCTTCTATAGATCTCCAAAAATTATTTAATGGGGCCAAAGTAATGTTACGTGATGCTTTATAAACCTCTTATTAATCACAAACTAATTATTATAAGCATTAGTTGCAACTTTATAATAGCATCCAAATAATGTTTATAGATGGTTTACAATTATTAAACATTGAAAAAGTATTAGCAATCTATCTAAATGTATAAACTAACTATTTTATATTACACTAAACTAATGATATAACATAAATGATAACTTTACTGATAATTAGTAAATATTGTAAATCATTTCATTGTTTAACAGTAAAATAACTTAGCAATTTACCAATGATGGTTATTATAAAGTGTTACCAGTAGGCCTAGCAAGTAATTGTACTTAAGTGCACTATTTGAGAATACACACACTTACTTTCCACCACTGGTTGGAATTGCACAAACATAATACATGGTTACTGTAGAAAATCGCTCTGTCATGTAATTTACATTACAGAACTACTGTTTTTCTGGAGTGTTTGTCTCTTTCTGCTAATACTGTGTGATTTTAAACCATTGTTATGGATGCATATTGTGTTACAGGGTGCTCAACTGTTTTGCATCCCCAATCCTATTAAAGTGAATGGGATGCAAAATGGCATATTGAAAGAGCTCTCTGTGAAGATCTTTAGCATGTTTGATGAGGATTGCTGATGTGTTAAATGCCTGCCTGCCTGACTGACTGACTGACTGTCATCTTGTTGAGGTTAAAAGCATCACCACCTCTTTTTTTTCTTTCGTCTCTTGACTATCGTATCTGATCTGAGCAAGTTGCTGGATTTAATGGCGACTGTCTTGCTGCAGGCTTTAAAGCAGCCATATTGTAATCTTGCTCAGTGAATTGACTGCACGTGAGTTGTCCGTTACATAAGGCTGAGGTGGCTCCAAGCGGCAGAGAAATCCAGAACCTTGTAATTACTGAACACACTTAGAGATTACATCATGGATTGAGGGGGTTTAGCTAGCTGGCTGCTGGGAAATATGGCCGTGTGTGTGAGGTGTGGTCTCATCAAATGTTATAATTTTGCCTGTATATTTGTATGCATTGTATGCATATTCAGTATGTTAATGAATGTATAGTGCATGTGTGTTGCAGGCTGTAAGGTTCAGGAGTTTTCATTTAGCATACTGAGAAACTGAGGATCAGGACGGGAAGTAATTGTTTTCATATCATCCCTCAGCAACCGGATGGTGTGTTTACTAATTGCCATTTGGAGTAATAATCCACACACACACACACACACACACACACACACACACACACACACACACACACACACACACACACACACACACACACACACACACACACACATTCCAATCATATGTTTGATGGGCTTCTTAGCTAAACTAATTTATTATTGACACTAGTTGTAATAAGACATCCCATACAGCCTAGAGTGATTCCCAACCATGGGTACAAGGTCAGATTGTTGAGTAGCTGAACTAATATGACAAAATAAACAATTATGATTTTAAAAAAACAAACATGTTGACTCAGTTGTAACACCTGAACACTAAGTAGCTTCAAGTAATGGATACATGATTGAAACGTCTAACTGCTGCCATTAGTAGTATGAATGCAAACTTGACTAAACCATTTACAGTTTATGAACAGTCATTGTGATGAGAATTAATATCTTGTGTTAAAATGACTTAAATTACTCAGTTTTAAAAGAACATGACTGGTGGTTTTGACACTAACATAAAGGGTGACATTTAGAGTTGGCCCACTAAGACATGTCTCATAGTTCTTCAGACGCTTCAACTAATAACACAACCCAAAATGTGTTTTTATCCTAAAAATCACAATTTTGTTTTGTGGCTACAGATTAAATTATGAAAGCACAATCAAACATAACGTTATGGTATGTTTTCTAACAGCAAGTGAGAAAGAAAAGTAGAAAAAAAGTGAGCTTCCCCTTCTGTCTCCTTTCCCCCCCGCCCCACCCACCTGAACATAAACCCATGCAGCTGCTGGTCAGCAGTGGACTACGGGATTGAGGAAGCGCCAGATCGCAGCATCATTGTCGGAGGATTACAGCAACGAGGTGATAGGCCCTTGGCCAGGAAACATGTGGCCCAGAAAGCAGACAAATGAAATTTGATTCAGATTCAGACTCGGTTTTGCTGTGTCAGTCAGGGAGACAGGCAGGCATGGACTGATTCTTTTTTTTTTTTTTTTCAATCTCTCCTCCTGCTGTTTGTGGTTTTCAAACCACTGATATGCCAAATATTTAAATGTTGACTCAGCAGCTGCAGAATGAGTGACACACATAGGGATACAAGTGAAATCAAGTGAGCCTCCTGTGCTGCTTTTTCTCATTCCTATTGTACTACAGAATGCTTGCAACAAAACTAACATCTGTAACTTTGTTCTGTATTCTGGAAAATAAGAGCGTCCAAAAACCTACCAAGTAAGTGCATCACATAAACCAAAGTCCCACAAAAAATATATGTTATTACTGTACATAAAATAGAACTAATGTTTTAGTGACTGGGACTTGAGGCATTTCATTATTCAAAGGGAGATATTTGATCAGTGTTTGGAACATGTCTTTTTAGTCATTGTTTGACTGATTATTTATCTTAGGTTGAAAGTGCAATTTCATCTGCCCTCTCTATTCCCATTTTTATCCAATTTATTTTGTATTGCACATAGCAAGGATCATCATTTCTCATACCTCACATTCCGAGGTGTGGCAAACTTTATATTAAAATTCAAGTACAAATTGAATGTGATGAAATTCAATGTGTTTCCTGTAGACAGTAGCTTTTTTTTCTATGTGAGCGAGATAATACACCTTGGCTGCTTTGTTGGAGACCAAATCCAATTCTCTCACTCTCCAAAACAGTGCGGATAATTTGTGTGTCTATTGAAAGTGCTCTTCCTTTGATTATAATCTGCTGTCGTTCCAATTCTGTGCCCCGGTGCACTGCAGGATGTTTGTGCTCGGATTCGGGTTGGGTCAGTCTAGAGGGGCCTTGAGGCCAAATCGATCATAGGCTGATTAGTTTGCTGGCAGGTGCTCAAAGTCTAGTCCTCTTCCTCCTCTTCTTCTCTTTTCGCCTGTCAGATGTAAATTCATGTGAGTTCCTGTTGGCCGCAGAAAGCAAACGGGTGATTTGGAATGCATCAAGAAAAACACCACAGTTACAATCCCCTACTCGGCTCTTCCAATTCAGATTTTGAACATCCAGCATCTCTGGAAGGAAATGCACACATTTTTTATATATTGCTATTGCTACTTCCTGAAAAGTACACTACATGGTTGCAAATCTGGTACTGAAATGTGGTGTAAATGTCTACTAAACTATGTGTTGCTGTTTGCATCCATACAGCATGTGGCTGCATTCGTAAATGCTTAGAAAATTGCTGACAACTTGCCAAAGTTGAGTCAGTTACCCAGTATGCCCATTAGGGGATTTTGCTTATTCCTGGGCTTGTACACATATTTATATATAGATATAAAGTCATTATTTAAAACCCCATATATTTCAATAAACCTTACATAAGATGAAAATATTGCAATGCATTCTCTATTTCCCTCCCTGACACAGTATGACACATCAGAATTAAAAGCAAATTCCTGCTATGCACCACACTGTATTTAATGTACTGCTAACGCTGCTGCATTTGTGCTGACGTGTATGTATGTATGTATGTATGTATGTATGTGTGTGTCCTGTAAAAAAAAAACTTTTAACAAGATACACTGTTACCAAATCAGCTGACCACACCATTGACCAACAAGGATGTACCATCAATACCACATTACCACCCGAACACACTGTGGCCAGCTATGCTGGGGGGTTTTGTCGAGGCATCCGCTCAATGTTGGATATGTCTATTTTTCCTCATTGTTGTTCACGCTTATGGAAGCTAATGGAAGCAGATAAATATATTCTCACTGGGAATACCATTTATCACACAAGCACAATAATCCATAGTCTGAGTTAGTGTGTTTTTGTGGATGTGTGGACTAGACATGTAACTGGGTGTTGCACTAAGTGGGGATTTGTGCAAATCCGTCAACTGTTTCCAAACACAGAGATCTTTCATAAATGTCAGATGAGCTAGTGTGTAAAACCACAATCCTTTAATGACTTAATGCAGATATGGCAGCAGCCCCGGCAGTTAAAAAAACGTTTACAGGGTTTATCACATGATGTTTCTCTCTCCATGTCTACAGGAACGGTGAGATATAAAACCCATATGCCACTTAGTTGCAAATGCCCTAAGCTGTGTTTCCTTTCATATTAAATGACTACAACAGATGGATGAGATTTGCATCAACACCCATAATATTGGTTTGTTAAATTAGATTGTTTGATGTGACAACTTGTCAAACTGACTCAGAAATGTCTTTTTTTTTGAAGGCTCTCATTTCTTTTTGTTTGTGAAATATGCTGTACCTCAGCGTAAACCTCCGCAAATACCTCACCTAAAAATTGAATTTGTTGATATGAAGTCAGGTAGGAAAATAGTTTTACTCTAGAGATATACAAGATCACTCTGCATCAGTTACAGTGGGCTCAGTGGTTAGAACAGTTACCTCTCAAGGTCTGTATCTCAGTCCTGGTTGTCTTAATTAAGGTGGTCTTCCTTTTTGAACCTCGGGTGAATTAGATATTCTAGTTGCCCAGCAACTGGTTGTATAAAGCTATTTAAGCTTTCAACAAGAGCCTAGGTGTACATATCCATTTGCTGACCTGTACATATCTTGCTCAAATACGCTCCTATTCCCTTCACCCTCAGTGTGGATGATGTAAATATTTACAGTTTGCTATCACAACCTCTGAATGCTTGGACACGTCTGATGCTGCATTTTTACTGTTTGACAGTTTCTGATGTAATCCTTAAGGAAAGTTTCCACTATTCATAATGTCACAACGTAACACTCCAGTCCAAACACACTTCAGCATATCAAATTGCTTTAAAAGTGCAACACTGAAAACACCACAATATGGCCTCTCGTCTTCTGTTCCAGAACAAAACAAATTGTATTTATTACTTCCACTCTTGTCCAGAACACTTCCACCATTACTTTGACTCTCACTTTGTTTCTCTCATCACTGGGAGCTCTGCCCAGTTATGTCCAGCAACACTGGGACTGTTGCCCAAGCGAGAGCCCCTTTGGCCCCTTTGTCATCACACATTATTGGTCCTTAGCCTGGTAATCACACTTAGTCTGTACATTCAGTGAGCAGTAGTTTTTCCACAAATTTAGTTTTATTCCTATTTAGTTGAAATGTCTGAAATCGGTCGTTAAAATTCTATATTTTCTCATTCCAATTTGATTTAGCCTTATACTGTCATGTGTTTTTATTTACTGCCACAGATTATTAATTATTATTACTATACCTGTTTTTTACTGGGACTGACTGGCACACGTGTAATTGCATGCTTGTGTGTGTGTGTGTGTGTGTGTGTGTGTGTGTGTGTGTGTGTGTGTGTGTGTGTGTGTGTGTGTGTGTGTGTGTGTGTGTGTGTGTGTGTGTGTGTGTGTGTGTGTGTGTGTGTGTGTGGGGCTTTGCTGGTCGCCTCGAGAGGAAAAAAACCATCTCTCGTCAGCATTCAAGCTTAGTGAGTGTGTGCATGTGTGCGTAATTAAATGTCACACTGGGCTTGAAGAATAGCTAATAGCATTTGATCAATTTGCTCAGTCTCCACTCTGCACACAAGTCTCCATTTCTGCATCTTGATGTGTGTGCACGCCAGGCATGATGAGAATACGTGCATGGCATGTAGCTATTGAGTAAATGTATATACTTCAGAGGAAAAAAACATGTTTGCATGGAATATGTTTTTTTGTGTGTGTGTTTACATTTCATGCACGCTGGGGCAGCCAGCAGCTTATTAATATGCAGTTAGGTGACAAATAGCTCCCATCGTTTCCTACTCTTCCTTATCTCCTAAGTGTCTCCGACAAGCTCCCGTTATTGAATAGGGACGTTTAGGAGGCAGGCATGGCATTAGTAGGCAGTGGGAGCCATGATGAAAGAGGAAGAGACAGAGAGGAAGAAACAAAAAGCTGAGCTAAATGTATTATTTGTTAAACCCACATGGAGCACTCAACAGGTTTAATGCGTCAGAAACAATCTGTGTTGCCGCCAAGTACAGCAGGTATGCCAGGCAGATAAAAACTCAGCTGCTCTGGGGGAGAGAGAGAGAGAGAGAGAGAGGGAGAGAGAGATTCAAATAGTCAATTTGAGTCAGATTGATATCTGAGCCGGCTTATGTATTGGCCAAATTTTAGCTTATTGGAGATATATCAGTGTTCATGCATGTGCTGATACTGATATAAGTAACAAGAAATTGCAGTAAAAAAAAAAAAATATATATATATATATAGTCCTATTGTATACATATCTTGGTCATAATTCTTACAAATTATTAAACCCATTTAAGACATCCTTATCAAAAATAGTGTAAAAAAGACTATTGGACGATATATGATTATCAGATTTATTCAAACTCAAATAGCATTATGTTGTATAGATAAAGTATAAGCCTTCTCACTTCTCTTTTCCTCCTCTCTCCTCTTTTCTCTCGTCCCCTCTTCCTGTCATATAATCCCTTCCCCTTCCTTGCGTCTCCACTTGCCCTTTTCCCATCATTATCTCCCACATCACACCTTCATCTTACAGCCCCCCACTTTCGAATATCCATCTCTCCATCCATCTATTTATCCTTCCTGAGCTTTTTCTCTCTCCCCCCTCAAACCCTCATCATCTCTCCTGACATACACCTCCCTTGTTCCCCCTTGTTGTATCAATCTAGTCCATTTCTCCTCTTTCCTTTCTCACACCCTCCCTCCATCTATCAATCCCCTCCCTTGCGTTAGTGTTGTCTGCCCTATCAGATTAGGCCTGTGTCATAAGGAAAAGAGAGAAAAAGAGAGATTGCCGGCTGGATTAAAGGGGGACGGGAATGAATTTCTATGATCTCGTTGTTTAGACGAGTCACATAAAGTTGCTGTGTGTGTGTGTGTGTGTGTGTGTGTGTGTGTGTGTGTGTGTGTGTGTGTGTGTGTGTGTGTGTGTGTGTGTGTGTGTGTGTGTGTGTGTGTGTGTGTGTGTGTGTGTGTGTGTGTGTGTGTGTGTGTGTGTGTGTGTGTGTGTGTGTGTGTGTGTGTGTGCATGCGAAGGGTGCCGTCTGCTTTATCCCCTGTAATGACAGGGAGCTGGCTAGGAACTCCTGGCCCCACTCTGTTGCATGCTGGGAAATCATGCATGTGTCTTTGGTGTGGTGACAGACAGAGAGTTTAATAAATGTCTGATTTGCCGTTTTATTGTATTCATATATCACTATGATGTAGTGTGAATTGGACAGCATATTAAATTACTCTATGATGATGGATTGGGCTACAGAGACTGGATGTTACAGAGCAATCAGATATACATTCAAAAAATAATTAATTTATAGGATGAGGTAATATGATTGAATGCCTCACACGTTGCTGTGACACAGTTAAACAGAATATGACATAATTTATTCATTTATTTGAAACAAGACACCACCTGTAAAAATGAAAAGAAAGATAACTTACAGATACCTGGTGAAGTAAACGGTAAAAAAGGCTAACAAATATGTCTTATATTCCTTCATCATGAACCATTCGCAAAATTATTTAAATGTTTTTAAACTTGCATCCCTTGCACGGTTTGCAGTCTTCTCCTTTTATACTTATTGCATTGCTTTTATGATACATATGCAAGATCAACTTGTATCACTGCCCCCTTGTGCTTGTGGGAAAGCATGTGATCACAAGACGCAATCAGTGCAGGGCCCCGCTCCTCAAAACATTGATCTACAGCACCACTGGTGGTTTGAAACTTTATAGGGACGCTTTAAATTAAATATAGTATTGTGGACAGAAACAGTTTTTATCCTGTAACTTGTTTTTGTTGTATAGTATGGGCTGATTTAGTAAATGTAAATGCATTTACAAAACGTATGTCTAATGACTTAAGCCGAAACGCAAAGCGCAGCTCAGGAACGTTCTGAAATTGGTTGCGCCTTGAAAGGTCAGTGGCAACGAGGTCAAAGTTGAAATAATTTGCACTTTTTTTGCAGCGCGCATTGGCGATTCCGAGTGGTGCGCGGCGCCGAGGGTAGCGATGTGCCTAGTTGGGCAGTAACGCTCTCCCCATAGGAAAGCCAGCACAGAGCAGTTTTATAGTGGATCATGTGTAGTTTACTTAAGGGTAGCGCTTCCTTCTAGTTGTTTCCATCGCTGTTCTAGTACAAAACCCAAAATACATACATGGCATAATATGAGACTTTTAAGTAAAAGTAATTCACTTGTGGTAACTAAAGTATGATTCATATTTTTAGGATACTCAAGGCAGCTGGTTAAGGTTCCGGAAAGGTCGTTGTCTTGGTTAAATGAAAAACGTAATGCTAACTTTAGGCATGAAATGAGACACGATTACTTTTTCCAGCTGAGTATTTTAGTTGCCTTAACCATATTAGGGATGCAGGACCTCGGTCTACAGAGTCTTGTGCTTTCTATGCCGCACCATCCACACTGACCTCCTCCCTGTGACACTATAAAGATGTCACTCTTCATGAATTGAAACAAAGCATTTCCAGTGAACGTAATCCAGGTAGCAATAGCATTTCCATCAAACCATAATTTGCAAAGGTTGTACACAACCATATTTTGCAGCAGATAGGGTTGGCTCTGTATATATTTGTCAGTGTTCTGCAGAATACAGAACAAGTAGTGAGATGCAAGTGGCTGTTGCAGAGGTGACAGTGATTTATGCACAAACACCACCACTCAGACTCAAGGGAATGTCAAAGTCATCAAGGTGTAACTTCTACAAAAACAAACAAAGCTTATCACTTCATTACCTATAATCAGCCTGATCAGCCACATGTGTAACAGCATGAGGAACAATGTTGTTCATGAAGCAGCCTCTAGTGAAAATGTCATTACAGGATACTATTATGACGGTTATTTTGTTGGACATGCTACACCCTGCTCTTTTGAAGGAGACAGAAGAGATGTCTAGATACAGATACACCACGCACACACAGGCAGGTTAATAATTAACTGTACGTGTGTATCAACCATAGACCGCAAGGCGAAGGAGTGCTGAATGCCAATTTGCTGTGTAATAATGCAGCACACATGCTTTGTCTTTCTCAGTTTTCTCTCTCTCACAGTCACTCACACTTGAATGGTGACCTTGGGCTATATTGTTATTCATTAGTGGACAGAGGCGGGCAGACTGCCTTCTCTCTTCTTATCTCTATGGGACACAAACCAGTAGTGGGATGCTCGTAGCGTTTCTATCTATCCTCACTGTAATAAGAATCGCTGCTTTAAATTGGCTGAGTGGAGAGATCAGACAGCAGCCTTAAAAGATAAAAGGGAGGTCCTGCTATTTTGTCCGTTAGGTGCTTATCACCTTCGTGGACTGAAAAGATTATTACTTTATAGGATTTTTTCCCCCAAAATATATATAATATATAAAGGAAAGCTGTGGATAGGCTAACTTTATATCTCGCATATAGAGAGAATTGACTGGCAGGCAGAATGATTAGCACACTGGCAATTTGAAAACAGTATTTTAGTTAGGATAATAATCAGTGAGATGCGTTATTATGTATTTTTGTTTTTCAAATACCATTTGTGGATTGTTGCTTGACAATCTCCCGACATCCTAATCCCTCCTACACCCAGTGATAACACCAACAGATTATTTTGCTAAAGGCGTGTCATCAAAGTATGACTGTACTGTACTGGTTTTGTCATGAAGTCTGAAGACTACTATAAGAGGTGGTCAAAAGGACCCGAGGGACCGTGAGGCAACTGTTGGGGTGACAGAAATAAATAAGTTGTCATGCCAAAACATGCTTATAGAATATCAACATTAATAAATAAAAGATAAGATAAAATTGCTTTTAAGAAAATCCATGATGATAACAATGCTGGTGAACAGAATACCAATTATGTACTTTTTAGTTTATTGTAATTACTGTTTTTCATTTTATGAACAAGTCATTTTGTGCCCTTTCACCAAAGTTATTGCCATCTTAAAATTTGTAACAAAGGAAAAGTTAGTATAGCAGATTTACAGAAATAATGGATGCTGTTGTATTTTGTATTTATAGAACATTTAAAAACAATATGATCACGTGTGCCTTGGTAAGTTTTTCCTGTGTCACAATTACAATCATTTGTTGTTTCTGGTCCGATTGATTTGACTGTTGCCATCAGTTTTCTGGTCGACCGCAGCAGAGTCTTTGCATCTGAATGTAACAACCTGAGGTACCATCTGTCTGTCTGTGTGCTGGTCTGCCAAATGCACCTTTCCATTTTGCTTATGGCGCATGCGCAGGAAAATTGAGAGTTGATTCTCTGCACACTTATAACATCACTTCTGGGGCTTGGTAAGGATATCAAGTCATTCCAAATCCGAAGGCTAAAGTCATAGTGAAGTCACAGGTCGTTGGTGTTAAAGTCGAGTTGCAACTTTCTTTTGCTTGTATGTTGTTGTATGTATGTATGAGTGCTTATGTTTCATATTGCAATTTTCAAAGTCGGCACTGTTTGAGTCCCTCTGAGATGGAACACGGTCCATAACATTTTCAGAGACGTTTTGATGGTTGAATGGGTGGGCAAGTCACTGGAGGTGGAATCAGCGAGGTGTGGAAGTAAATTACCAACTTAGAAGTAAAAGGCCCTGCATGTCCTACACACACCCCACTAAAAAAAGTTAAGAAACCAGTTGAATAAACCATCTTTGTTTTTGCTTTTGTGCATATTTATTATTGATTTCTGCTTTAGTGTGTGAGTTTTACTGACTTTACTGACTTGAATTGCTGTCTTTCCTACAACCCCAAATCAGAAAAAGTTGGGACAGGGAAAACACAAATAAAAAAAGAAAGTAGTGATTTCTAAATATACTTTGACTTGTATTTCATT
This sequence comes from Gymnocephalus cernua, assembly GCA_023631565.1. Classification (NCBI taxonomy): domain Eukaryota; kingdom Metazoa; phylum Chordata; class Actinopteri; order Perciformes; family Percidae; genus Gymnocephalus; species Gymnocephalus cernua. The sequence goes on along the minus strand of CM042448.1, from coordinate 16,107,584 downwards.
GCAGACAATGTGAACACAAAATATTTCATGTTTTGTCTGGTCAACTTAGAAACTCACTACTTTCTTTTTTCATTTGTGTTTTTCATACTGTCCCAACTTTTTCTGATTTGGGGTTGTACTTTTGAAGAAGGACAACACATACAAAAATCTAAATCACATTTAGTTCAAGGGGGTGAGTGGAAAACATAATGGCTTATCATCTCATTATTTGTCTTGTCCTTTGCATCCCTTTATGAAATAAATCATAATAATAAAATGGGAATTTGTGCACCCTGGCAAAACTTAATTCACTCTCCCTCACTTCTTCATTCACTCCTCCCTCTCAGCCCTTATGCCTCTTGGCCCTGATCCATTCTAATAGATCCCTGCTTCCCTTTAGATTATTATTATCCTGTCAATTTCAAATTAGGCAACTCCTTCCTCAATCATTTTATCCAATCTCTTAAACCTAAAGATACCACTCCTCTCACTAACCCACACTGGAACCACTCATTAGTCACTCTTTCGTTCGCCAATCCAATCAGCTCCTCCTGTAGGACACTGCCTCCAGCTTCTGATGCTGATGCCAACATCCAGCCACCAACTACATTACATCAATTATTCTTCATTGTACTTTGAGGCTTTCTTTTTAAAATGACAAATAAACACATACTTATCTGTATGTTTAGATTGTATACTTATACAAATGTCTCTGTGGGAGGTTCTCCACTAAAACACAGCCATGGGAATATAAAGACCATGTATTTAGTACAGGATCTGTGTCAGCTTGCAAAAAGCTAGTACCATAGTCAGACTGCTATATCATCATTGCAAGATGCAGAACTAATGCATGCAACAATATGCTTGTTCTTTGTTCTGTCAATGTGTCAGGTCAAATATATTGATGGAGGATAAATACATTTGAAATCTGGTTGGGGCAGTTGCTGCAGAGTTGGCTCATTATTTATTTTGGTTAACTTCTGCTTTCCCCTGACTTAAAGATCTCCACTCATCTAAGAATCTCCCATATGGAGAGCACCAGTCTGACACAAACATGATTTATTAAAAAGAAAAAAAAAGTGTTGCCTAATTTCAAAGCTCAAGGATAAGATTTGATTTCTATGCACTGTTATCCAAAAGCTCCCAGTGATGCACAACACTAGATCTGTAATACATTCTGGCCGGAAATTGAATGTACTAACAGATAAAAGTTAAAAAAAATGAATTTGTCTCATTCTGAGATGGGATGTGACCAAACTAGTATGGAATCATGAGAGGGCCACAAGGCCTTTTATATATTGCCACCCACAAAGTGCGTTTGATGTATGTGGTGCATGTGCTTTTGTGTGTTAATGAAGTACTTCTACTCAAAGAGTATTTGCATCAAAGCTGCCTGACGTAAACCTAATGCTTTCTGCCATCACTCCTTTGCACTCAGAGCAGGGGACCGACATCGTGCCTTTTTTTTTTAACATTTACAGACAATCACTAAACATACAGTACATTTCCATAGGGCCAAATTAAAATGAATTGCAGAAGTGGAAGTTGTCATCAAATATGTTTTGTAGGTTTTAGACTATTTTCTATCGGCATTTATTATGCCGTTGGCCTAGGTTTTGTGAGGTCCTTTACAGTAGAGGTTTGAATTAGCATTAAGCATAAGGAACTGCTCTGCATATACAGTATAGCTTTAAAAAGCAGCTAGCTTCCATGGCTTGTAGAAATTTAGACAAAAATCTGTGACACCATAGCATAATTTAGAAAATGATTGACAGTAATTTAAAGTGTCATTATTGCAGATGGAAAACAATGTTATGTCTCTGTGTTATGGGACAGTCTGAGCAATATTCTTAAAAACTTTTCTATTAAAGAAGAAAGTGTCAAACTTTTAATGTGATCAAGTATGCAGTCTTGCATTGCTCCCCGGAGAAATGTTCATGCTCATAAATAGTGATTAGACTGTCCCCAACCATCAGAATGACTTTTATTAATTCGTAAATCTTGTGGCGTGCAACTTCAGAAGATCTGCTTCCATTTCTCTCATTTCATGTGTCGCTTGACATTATGTCTCCCCTCTGCTATGCTGATCTCACAGCTGTGTATCTACAAATTTAAGAAAACAGCTCCAAACTAATTATTATCCCGTCACAACTGTCTGTTGATATTGGGGACACCAGGTCCAGTAAATAAAATAACCCACGAGCTGTTTTGATCCAGATTCCCATTACCTTGTGCTGTTACAGGCCTGTAGCAACCAATAACACTAACATAAGTAAGAAAAATGTATTCCTTTCAGTCGTAAGATAAGTGAAAAATATGCACTTCCTTTCATTACACACCCAGTTGAGTTGACTTGGGTTGGATTACATGGGACGCTAAACATACTTTCTGCTTTTTTGCGTTCAATTAAAGTTCATCATCACCACTGAGGTTCGTTTGCAGTTTGTCCTTGGCACCTTGTGGCACGGGGCCAGCAGGAGCAGCATCTCCCGAAGGCTGAGCCATCTGTGCATGTGCACACACACAAACACACACAAGAGGCTCTGACTTGTTAGGGTTCGATGACAGGCTCTATGACAGAATGTGTGTGTATGTGTGCGCATGCAGAACAAAAAAAATAAGAGTCCTTTAATGTTCTTATCAGAAACAAAAGGCAGACTGTTTTAAGTCAATTTTCTATTAAGTCTATTAAAACACGTTGGTTGTCGGTAACCAAATAAGGTTTTAAAAGTAACAGATAAAGATGTTAGGTACAGACAATTCTCAAAGTGTAGTTTGTGCTTTGGAAACATATGAATTACAGTGTTTAATTTGCCTAAGATTACATTTCTTCCATTCATTAGAGAAGAGGACTGAAAAATGAGCCAAAGCCAAATGTTCCTTCTGGATGAGAATGAACAAGGAAGCCATCTGTGGTCTACAAGACTAATGCATGCTTGCATCATGGTGATGATGCAAGCATGAGAGTGTGCATGCATACAAGCTCACTTAGTAAAACCAAGCAGAGGAAAAAAACAAAAACTAAGAGACAGGGTCTTGCTCCCATCAGTGGCCCATTCTGCCGAGTCAGCTTTCCTCTGCCCATCACCCCCCCCTCTCTCTGTCTCTCAGTTGCTTTCTCTTTACAACCAATGCACTTTTACTTGTCCCTCCTTCATCTTTCATCTTGATTTTCTACTCTTGCAGCCCTCTTTATTCTGCCTCCTCTCCTCTGCCCTGCCCAGCCTCCATGAACAGAGGGCAAAGCTGGAGCCAGAGAGCATCCGTCATCCATTCGCTTTGTGTCCCCCCCCCCTCTCTTTCCCTCCCTCCCTCCCTCCCTCCCTCTATATCCCGTCCCTCTTCCATTCACTCTCCCTCCCTCCTCCTTTCTTCTACACTGCTTGCCGCGGCTAGGATCACTGCACTACACCATGCGCTGAGATGGAGAGCACACACAGTGGGCTTATTGCAGCTCAACTAAGCCAGGTGGGGAGCAGCAGAAAGGGCTGACTCGTCCCAGAGAGAGCAGAGAGAAGAGGGTGGGTGGGGGGGTGACCCTCACTGTCTATGTCATCACTTAAGAACGCAACATTGTGGAAAGGCAAGGAATTGGACTGTCTGCACACCGGATGGGGCATTCAGCAAGGGTGATACTTGCTGCCATCTGAGTGTTTTTTCCTAAACTGTGAGAAATTCTGTGTTCGAAAGGCTTTTGTTGACTCTTCATATGGATCCAGGTTGAAACTGGATTGTCTGGGATGTGGATTAGAATGCTGATGTGGAGCACCTAAGCTCTGGCACGTAGCTCGCTCTAGCAGGACCACATGGACATGTTTGGTTTCTCCAAGATGCCAAAGCTGTCTGGGTGAGTGTGTGTGTGTGTGTGTTCTTCTACTGCTGTCCTCTGAGGGCACTACAAATCTTTATTTTTCTTCTTTTGTTTTACTTTTATTCCAATTTCTTGACAAATGCCAGTTCCTTGGGAACAAAGTCAAGGTAATTCTATCCAAGATATTTCCAGGTGAAGTTGTCTGGACAGTGAAAATGTATTATTAGGCTGATCAGTTTTTTGCAGCGTATACAAGTCATGCCTCAACAAGTTTCTGATTGGAATAGCCAAGGCTAGACAGAATGTTTGATGGAGGAAAAGTAAAATAGGAAGCTGCATCGGATATGTATGTTGCACAAAACAGATGGATATGTGACCTGTCGTTAGTGGTGTAAGTGTTAAGAACCTTTTCTTAAGTAAAAGTAGCAATACCACAATGTAAATACACTCGATTATAGGTAAAAGTCCTGCCTTCAAAAATGTACTTGAGTAAAAGTACAAAAGTATCATCAGCAAAATGTACTTCACTATGCAAAAAAGGCCTTTTCAGAGCCTTCAATGTCCCGATCTTATACGCACAAGATAATGAACTATTATCGTGTGCTTCAAGATTAAGAAAATATTTTTGGGGGAATTTCACACACTCCCAGGGTTTTGGGCCTTTATAACAATGCATCATATTTAATAAGTTAATCATGTGTTTTATTTGTAAAATCAATGTAGCTCGTAACTACAGCTATAAAATGAATGTAGTAAAGTAAAAGTGCCTCTACTTTTTACTTAAGTTCAGTGCTTGAGTAAATGTACTTATTTACATGCACCACTGCCTGTGGTGCCTTAATATCAGAGGTAATAATTGATGGGTGTATGTTTGGGGTTGTAACTGATGTATTCTGCCCCGTCTATGTGAGCAGGTAGAGGCCTGCGTGTGTTGTTGTCTTGTTATTTGTGTGATTTAAGTGACTAAGAAATGTCGGGATCTATGCGATGCAACTCACACTAAGATATGCATAATGTCAACAGCAACAACAGAGGCTCAGCGAATGTTGGAAATGAAAGGCAGAGTAGAATCACAGAGTCCAAGGAGCAACCAGATAGTGTGAGTGGTTAAGAGAGAGATAAAGAAACAAGAGAGGACGGACAATGGTTACTGAAAAGGATGGGAACACAAAGCAAGCCAGTGGAGAGCACAGAGCCAAAGGAAGAGTTGTAACAAGACTACTAAGTGCTTCAAAAGACAGGGGTTTAATGCTTTGTTCCAGAAAAGGAGGTTTACCCTGAGTAACCCTATCCAGTCCTGATGATGCACAACCACGCCAACTTATTGCAATTATACAATAGGGGCAAACGGACAAGTTGAATTGAACAAACCAAGACACACTAAGCAGTCTTAAGACAGAGGAGACTATAAGTCGGAGCTGCAGCGATAATAAAGAGCTCAGCACAACAACAATCCCCGCTCACTGTGTGCTTTCATATGCCACATACAAACTACACAATACAAAGCGTGGGCACATATGCGTTAATACATGTTTGCATGATCCCTGACTCATGTGTCACATCTCTTAGCCCACTAAACATGGCTCATGACAAATCTCTTAAACCGGAACACTCCGAGGTTAGCATCTGGAGGGCATCCTCTACTCTTCTAAGGAAAGAAAGAGAGAATGAAGTCAAGTCTCTGTAGCGGTTCAGACTTAACAGCGCTATGGCTGTCTCTACACAATATTTCTATATATTTTTATACAGACATTCATACACCTAAGTTTGACCATGGTTTAAGGGCGCAAATTAGACCTTAAGATAAACCACCAACTCAACTGTGATTTTTCAGATTAAATGGTAATGAGGTGTGATTTTAGCCGACCATTCCAAAGAAATGACATACATTTGAAAATAATATTAGTGAGCATAAATATTCTAAACAAACTTTTGAACATATGTTCTGAACGTTTGCAGTTGTGTTTTGAACTTTGAGTTATCCTGAATATTATTTCCAAAATCTGAATGACCTGCTCCTAACTCTGTAGTTGGCCCCATCATGTCTGAACTGAAGTTCGTGTTTTTCTTAAGCATATTAACTCTTGGCGCCCCAGAATATGAGGAAAGAGATAGGGGTGGTTCCGCAGGCTATAGCATGACTTTCCTCCCAAGAAGAATAACAGCACCAGTCCTTTCAAAAAGTGCCCCAAAACAACATATGTTTATGTTCAAGTAGTAGTATATTGACAGGGGAAATTGTCAGCGTTCCACTTCCGGGATTGTTCAGGTGCCGCCGGAAATTCTGCCGGATGTCCCTCTTTTTAGGCCGGATGTCCTTCACCTTCAACTTTCTTTGTGTTGGCATTTTAAACTCCAGTCAATTTATGATCTCTGCAGGGTAAATCAAGACTGCTACCTAGACTATCTGTCCAATCTGAGTTTTCTGCACAACAGTTTTCAGTTTTTCTTGCACAACTAAAACAACTTTTGAACGTACACACGTTCCACCAAAACAAGTTCCTTCCCGAGGCTGTTTTGCAGAGGCCGCCCAAGACGATTGTGATTGGTTTAAAGAAATGGCAATAAACCAGAGCATGTTTTTCTCCCATCCCGCAATGCTGTGTTGTCCAGCGAGACACTCCTCAGCAGCACTGCGGAGGAAGGTCTGGCAATGCACAACTAACGTTCAAGTGACAAAGCCCTTCAGCAGCCGTAGTAATTATGACGGGAGCAAAGGAGGAAGTCAGGTTGTTATAGAGCGATAAAGTCCGTTTAATGAAGAGTTTAGGGTGGATGGATGGGTCGACAAAACTTTTGACTTTAACATGGGAGGCCACTGTTTCTCTCCGAACTAAACCTCAACCGTAGCATTGTCACATTATGACAGGGATTTGTAGCAGTGTTGAAAGGCACAGACAAATGATGTTGATGTGAACATGTTTTGTGGTTTAATTTGGAGGACTAGTTAGCTATTGCTCATAGTCTTGTCATGAATCTGTGGTTTGGTAAGATATCACTCCATCCTCCTGTCATTACAACCCAGTCTCACGGCAGTTTGTGAAATGGTCACGTTATTTAATCTATTGATTTGTGTACACGGACACGTTTATGTTGTTTTTTTTGTGGTGGTGAGCACAAAGTTTAATCTAATGTATTTCAATGGGAAGCGTCTTTCGTGATCACAGCACGACTACGGTAGCGAGTAATATGAAAAGCCGAAAATCCACGCAGGGAGGTTGGTTGGGGTGGTGGATGGGTCAAACAACACAGGACTTTCACCCCAGAGACCAGGGATTGTGTCCCGTGTGTGGCGTTTCATTTCCCCATTGTTCTTTTCTTAAACCCAACCGTCCCGTTGTTGCGTCCCCCCCAGAGACCGCGGGTCGTGTCCCTTCGTGTGGACACTTCTTTTCCTAAACACAACCTCCGTATTGATGCTTCCTATTACGTGCTGAGCACCGCGAAAAAAACAAGATGAATGTGTCCGTGTTCACGAATCAATAGATTAAAAATAACATGACCATTTCAGGAACTGCCGTGAGACCATGTTGGTCATTATCTCGCTTTGCTGTGTGTTAAAGAAGCAACATTTTTCTTTAATAAACAAAAAAAAGCCATGCTCTTCTATTACACAATTAAGGAAATGTATAAGGAAACCAAAGCAACACACTGTGTTCTCCAGTGCTTTTAATGCCTGTGAAGCACAGTGTTAACATCCTGAATCTTTTAGAACTATCCCTTCAAATCATAAGGAGCCATATAAACAGTTTTTAAATGTTTTTTTCTGGACTTCATTTTAATAGAGTATTCCAAAAAACATAAAATTGAGAATATTCATATTTTGTTACATTAATGTAGATGAATGAGTAACACAACACAGAGGCAAATGCCTAAATTGTGCATGTCATCACATTTGTATCTTTATTTGACTTCTGATTTGAATAAACAAGTTCCATTTATCATAAGAAGTGCTTCCCCTCCCCTTGTTCTCCAAGAGCTTTACCCTCCAGGGAACCACTTGCACTTGTGCTTATGCTTTACCATTTTTCGTAGCCAGTCATAATGTTCGCCACACCCACGTATACACATTTGGCTCCATCCGTTGTTGACAGACTGCAAAATGGCAAAAATTAATAATGATGCAACGTTAACAGGCACCAAGAGAGCGTTTGCATCACTGGCAAGTTAGCTGCACTTTGCCTGTACCCAGATGGCCGTTGTGTATCCATGAGCTGTCATAATACAGTTTTGGAGCCTTCTGTTTGCAAATGGAGTACAAGCCAAGTTTGCTTCATAAACTTTAATGAGAAGTTGTGGCTCATTTATCACCTTTTAATGCTCGTAATAAATCATTCATTGTAAGGTGGGAATGAAAACAGCTGCAGCAGGTGAGAGGGACCTATGTTCCTTCTTGTTGTTTTTATTATGACTATGGACTAATGATAGCTTTGTCATCACACATCTGGCTTTATTCCGGGAACATTAACCTAATCTCTCTTATCCATGCATCCTAAGGACAAAGACAGGACCTGTATCAGCGTTTTGTAGTGTGGGAAAATCTTGGCTTTAGTGCGTTGGAATTTGGCAGTGAAACTATCCAGCATGGCTTGTTTGTGTTCTGAATATCAGATTACAGTAATGCATGCCAAATTGCCTTCTGATTTATGCCAATGCATGCTGCTACTTCAGAGGGCAAAGTTCCATTGTACCGAGAGCCATCTGACATGCCGTGGCCTCTTAAAGAATATTCCAATATTCAATTTTGAGCAAATCAGGACACTCATTGCTTAAAATAACCTGTAATAATGTCATACTTTAGACATGTTTATGTGTCATTTCTGCCTCAGTTTTAATCATAATATTGTACCGGAAATGTGTGGAAGCGGTTTAACTCCTACGTTTGGGCCACAAGATCAACCTTTCTATAAGACCGCAAGAGGGGAGGGGAACTACAGATATGAAATGATATGGGAAATAGGGCTAGCCTCGCTCTCTTCAAAGGTAAAAAAAAAAAACCCTAGCAGCACCTCTAATGCTCACTAATTAACACATTATATCTCTTTACCTTTGGACAAACCTAGGTTAGCTGTTTCCCTCCTTGCTTCCGGTCTTTACTGTAAGTTAATGGCTTGCTGGCTCTGACTTCATGTGTAGCATAAAGTCATGAGAGTGGTATCAATCTTTTAAGTTTAGCCGAAGCTAATATGAGACGAGAAGTTTGAACTGTATGTATGTACAGTATATATGTTTTTGTTGATGTCAGAAATTCCCTTTATAGCGACCAATAACTCTTTGGATGCACATACGAGCAGACACTTAGTTGTTCAGGTATTTGTAGTAGGTGGACATTTCGCTGCAGAGCACTTGTCAAAACACACAAATCAGAGGCTGGAGAGGAGAAAGAATAACAAGGCTACAGCGCAACCCCCCCCCCCCCCCCCCCCCCCCCCCACACACACACACACACACACACACACACACTCTCACATTTCTCCCTTTCTCACTCTCTGCCCGTAACCCTTAAAGTTGCATGATTTTCTTGATTTGAGTCTGGATAATCCTCCTAAGGGATTTGGTCGGTGATCACTGCAGGAGGGGCTGGCAGGGTGAACACACTGTTGGCTGTTTCATTCAATAGATAAAATTACATCACTCATCCCGCATCTCTCCGTCTCTCCCTTATCTATCTATCTCCTTTACAAGGCAGCACATCCATCTACTTCCCTGTGTTTCTATCGCGGCCTGTAATTTAAACCAGGTACCGTCTGCTTCATAGATGTGATTCACCCTTTTTTTTAAATTAGGACTGTTATGGTTTTTGATTGTGCCAGGTTGCTGAAATATAGTTGTGTATTTGTCAAAAAATGTGTACTTTTCTTTTTCTTTTAGGTGCCACAGTAGCAAGTTTGAGTTTAAGACCAGCAGAATAACAAATTTATCTCACAGTGCTTATTTGATAAAAGATACCAGCTCTGTAATGTAATACTTTAATCAGTCCTTCCTTCTTACGCATGTCTTCTGCAGGGATTCATTTCCTGGTGAACACTAATATTCTGTTATGTTATGATTACCACATTTTACTTCCCATCTCTCACACCAGATAACACTGAAAGACTGGAGCGATGCGCTTCGTGCTTCCGCTCCCCTCTGACGCGAGACCAAATGCGATCAATTATGCAAATGAAGCAAAACCCATTTGGTTTCTCGCTCCGTTCATATCCGAAACTTCCTTCCCTCGTCTCTGCTTCGCAAAAACAAATAACTTCTAGAACAAGGAGCATCTACCAAGAACGCGTTAATTCTCAAACAGCAAGCGCGGTGACATTCAGACACAATGTGCCAGCTTATCGGTGATGCAAAAAGGGACGCTCTTATTGAGGTTATGCCCACAGGAGTTTGTCACATATTCTGTAAATGTTAAGAGAATTCGACATACAGCATGTTTCTCTGTCGGCACTTTTATGTCTCATGTATTCTGCATGGGACCTGCTTAGTGCATTATTAAATGATACAGTACATTGGAGCACAGACTTTTGCTTCATAAATGGATGATTGCCTTGTTGTGACCCAACTGTGACTGCGGAAGTCCAATTTGAAGCTTGTCTTTTTCCTTAGACAACCTTCTCTTTTCCCTAACGCCCATAACAAGGCATGTAATGGTGTTTTGCTCTTAGGTTGAACCCCATAGCAGTTCCTGAGAACAAAGGCATCAACACCACCCATGTGTCCCAAGATGACTCACTCAAATGACTGATCTTCTTTCTGAAGTTTTAACTTCATTCTTACACTACAGAGTACTTTATGTCTAGTAAGCAGCTGGCTACAATAACACATCTTTTATTAAAATATTATGTAGCTGATGTGTTCAGGTTCATTTTTAGAATTACTTCAGGGTACATACTGGCCATCTGTAGGTCTGCATTATGGAAATGTCCATATTGTTGGACTGTTCAAACATGACAGGATTAGTGCTGGTCTCACAGCGCTCATGTGATAAGGTAAACTCACAGCCCTTGTTTCTCCCTCAGCACAGCGGGAGCCCTACAGTGAGTAATCGTTGAAAATTATCAAGGGAATATAAAACCTATTTGAACCTGTCCTCTGAGTGACATACTGTGGCTTGATTGCCAACCTTATACAGTCTATGCATCTCACTACCACCCCTGTTAATCCTCTCATGAATTTCATCACTGTTTAAAGGTTAAAGGTGGCTTCATTGTCATTTCTAAGCATACAAAGAGAAGCGAAATGTGTCCGCTGCATTTAACCCATCCTTTACATAGATGCAGTGGGCAGCCGTGGGTGCCCAGGGACCAACTCCAGATCTTTTTGCCAGTGCCTTTTGGTCAGGTGGCACTGACAGGAGCACTAACCTAACATGTATGCTTTTGGTTTTAGATAGGACATGCAGAATACTGCTGCCGCCATATTTCACTTTTGGCTCTGATTTGTTCCCTTTGCATTTCACCTGGTAAAGAAGACAACATAGGAGTATTGTCATCAATGTGAGAATGCAACCAGCCAATCCTAAAAATAATCCAGTACATAGCTCCCCAAATTCCCAGCATAACATTTACAGACAAAAAAAAAACACAACCCTTTTTTAACATTACATGTTACATTTCCAGTGTGAAGTGCATGTCTCAATGTACTGTATCCACTTTGCGTACCATTTACCCTTACAGGTGCTGTTTCAGGTTACATGCTCAGTGATGCATTCACATGTGTATGCTAAAGTGTTACCATAAAACGCCCAGGACACATGGACGAATTTGACATCTGTGTTTCATTATGTAACAAGTATGTTATTTGAAAAACTATGCATTTCTTTAAGTGATCAGTAAGCTTAAAATACATACAAGTCTCCACAGATTTGACCACTCACAAACTGTCGAGTAGAATGAAGCAATGAGTGGATGCAGTCATACTGTACATGCCTCTAAGAGTGTATTCAATAATTGATTACTTTAGCTCGGTTTTACCACATGAAGTGAGCAATTCTGTCTGTGTAGGACCGAAGAAAAGTTAAAAATAACTTGCAGTATCTTGCATTTTATACACACACACACACACACACACACACACACATACATACATACATACATGCTGGTATGCTGGATGAGGTTTGTAACAGGGAAAGAGACAGCACTGTAGAACAAATAAATCAAACATGACAGAAAAACTGTGGAATTAATTAATCCTTGTCATTTATCTTAAGTAGCTAGTCTTTAAATTGTGACATTTTATTAGTTTGCATTTGTAGCAAGTAATGGGATTTCATATCTGTTGGGATTTCCCACATCTGAGCGTTGCGTAAGTTGTCAGTTATAATAAAGTAGACTTTCAACTTTTAACAAATTTCTTCTGTCCAGGAGTTGCCAGCAGTGTGCATTTGTAAACGCAATAAGCAAAGCTGCTAACAGGGCGAGCTACCTATCAGCAGGATTGAGACAGGGTAGGTGACTTTAAACAATGTCTGAGTTGAAAAGGCATCTTGATGTCGCGTAAGGGCCCTGTTCATGTTATACAGACATTTTAATTGCATTTTGTGTCTGTTAAGAGGCACAAAGGCACTCTAAAACCTGCCCCGACAAACTGCCGTTTTAGCTGAGTGGAAGCTAGTGGAGGTAGCTGCAGCAACTCCAGTTTGCTAGGACCGATTGAGGTCGGGTTTTTTTTCATCGAAAGTACTCGCATATTTATAGTGATCAAGATTAACGTAAAAATTGGCCGGAATTCTCCTTTAATAAGTATGATCTAACTGAATACAGTTAAAAAGACGTGGCAAGGCACATGCTGGATAAGCTCACACTGACTTCAGCCAGTTGTCTGTTGTCTGATACATCTGTTTACTAAAGAGGCTAGTAGAGTGATTAGTTCTGCTCCAAATACTATCACATAATACTTAAGTGCCACTGTGTATTCAGAGCCACGCTGTCACACACACACACACACACACACACACACACACACACACACACACACACACACACACACACACACACACACACACACAATGCACTGTAAACCAATATACAGTACAGTATGCATACTTACACATGCATGCACTTGCTCCAGTGATGCATATTCAACCCTGGCATGTATGTATATGTAAGTCCTAAGCCCATTCCTGCACTGACTGAGCATCGCTATTACTTCCCCACAATTGTAAGTGCATAATTTCTCAAAGTGCTTCATAGAACACTCAACAGTGTGCCCTACTGAACTCTTTTTTCTTTTCTTTTCTTTTTTTCACTGGAGGATTTTCATTCCGACATGATTCAAGAAACTAGACATGAGTGACAAGCGTTTCTTATTCATCGCAATGATCACCAACCTCCTGTGTAATCTTATTTATGGAGCGTTCAGCGACGCTTGTTCTGCTGTGGTATTTTTAGCCTGCGGAATTATGCTTCAATGTTTGGTGCAGATGTTCGAGCCGGCTGTAATATTTCCAGCCTGTATGATGTTTTGACATGGACCGAATGTACCCAGTGACAAATGAAGTGAACTCTAGTGCATTTAGCGTGTATTCACACACTGGATTATTTTACACACTGCGAGCAGATATGCATGCACACACACTGTGCTCTTTCTTTAACCTTTGAAATTGACTCAAACCAAATAGTCTGAGATAGTCAATGCTTGGTCGTCATTGCATCACGCGAGTACAGTCAACCAACCAGAAACTAACTGGTAGTGAAACTCCCTGTATGTTATGTGGGCAGCTTGTTTCTCCCTTTTCTGTTTCCCTTCCTCCTTGTTTTGTCCCCTCTTTGTCTGTTGTATCTGTTTTTATGTTTGTCCCCTTTATGTATGTTAGTCTGTCGGTGTGTGTCCAGAGTGGATCAAGGGGCGTGCTCAGGATCAGCCTCACCTGTGCAGCTGCGGGTTGTTCCCATGATTCCTGCCTTCACAGCTGCATCTTATTTCGCTCATCAGACCTGCACTACTTATACCTGGGCATGACTCTCCACCGACGCCAGATCGTTATACTAACTTGAGCGGTAACTTGGCTCACCAGTAGAGTTCCGTATTTTGTCGTTTGCCTGGCTCGTAACACCTCCTAACCTGTTTTTTGTTCTACCTTTAGTTTTGATTTACCTCCCAGCCTGCCTGCCTACCAGCCTGTCTGCCTGCCCTGCCTACCAGCCTGTCTGCCTGCCTGCCTGCCTGCCTCAACCTCACCTACCTCCGGAGCAGACGAGCCACTCTGTTCCTGTTCTTTTGTTATATGTTTGGACTAAGACAATTGAGTCAAAATTAAAAGAATTTTTATTTTATTTTTTCCACTCCCTTGTCGTGTCTGTTTCCTCTGGTTGCTGGGTTGACCATTGCCTTAACAGAACGATCTGGCCATGGACCCAACAGAGAAACAGCACGAGGCAAACAAAGACAACTTCCAGCAAGCAATCCAGGCTCAAGGAATGTTGCTAGGACAGCATGACCAATTTATTCGGACTCTTTTGGACAATAATCATCAACTGCTGAACCAGGTGACTCAGCTAACTACACAAGTCTCGAAATTGTCTGTTACCTGTGCTCCGTCTCTCTCTGACCCCCAGTTAGGTGCACCCCAAGCTGCCTCCTCGGACATCCTGCAGGCTTCGCTCCATCGGGAACCCCCTGTCACGTCGCCTGAACCATTCTATGGAGAATTGGACAAGTGCCGGGGATTTTTGCTACAGTGTGACTTGATTTTTCGGCAGAGACCACTGTCTTTTTCTACTGATTCTTCTAAGGTACATTATGTTCTGGGGCTATTAAGAGGGAGAGCTCTGGTTTGGGCGGAGGCTGTGTGCTCTAATCAAACTTTGTCTGGATTGACTTTTTCTGATTTTTCTGCTGAATTGAAGACTGTTTTTGACCATCCTGACCATGTGGGTAATTCCTCGAAAAGACTTTTTAATTTGAGGCAGGGATCTAACAGTGTGGCTGAGTACTCAATTGAGTTCTGGACTTTGGCAGCCGACTCCAAGTGGAATAATGTGGCACTTCAAGGAGCGTTTCTTAACGGTTTGAATGACGCCATTAAAGATGAACTGGCTGCTCGGGACGAGCCACATGATTTACTTTCTCTCGTTTCCCTGTCCATTAAGCTTGACAACCGGTTGCGGGAGAGGCGTCGGGAGAAAGGCGGTCGGCCACATCTAGGAGGACGAGTTCCCCAGCCTTCGACCACTCACGTCTCGCCTCCCCGGAGCCGGCAGTTTCTAGTTCCTGATCCCATCCCAAGCTCTGAGGAGGAACCTATGCTAGTGGGTCGTGCTCGACTACCTCCAGCAGAGCGGCAACGGCGCCTCCAGGCGGGTGAGTGCCTGTACTGTGGTGACGTCACACACATTCTGGCTACATGCCCTAAGCGACCAAAAGACAAGGCTCGCTCGTAAAGGTGGGTCTACTTGCGAGCCCAGAACTAGATCCTGAACCCATCATTCCCCAATTACAAGTACCTGTAACTTTACGTTTTCTAAGTCATTCCCTACCACTCTCAGCTCTAATAGACTCTGGTGCAGAAGACAACTTTATTAGCCACCAGTTCATTACACAAGCTCGTATCCCCGTGGAGCCATTACCTACCCCCATTCGTGTCACAGCCCTTGATGGGCGCCTCCTCGCTGAGATAACTCATCAAACCACCCCCGTCTCCCTAGTGATTTCTGGCAACCATAGTGAAAACATTCAGTTAAGAGTTATGTCTGGCTCAGCTACCCCCCTAATCCTTGGTTTCCCCTGGTTGGCTCTTCACAACCCACGAATTGATTGGACATGACACACCATTCTCAGTTGGAGCACTCACTGCCATTCTGAGTGCCTCAGGTCAGCAGTTCCCCCCACTAGCTGTAACCCTACTCTTCCCTCAGCTCCTCCCGATCTGACATCTGTTCCCAAAGAGTACCATGACTTAGCTGAGGTTTTCAGTAAAGACAAGGCTCTGTCTCTACCACCACATAGGCCTTATGACTGCCCTATTGAACTGCTTCCTGGTGCTCCCTTGCCCTCTAGTCGCTTATACAACCTGTCCAGACCGGAAAGAGAGACAATGGAGCAGTACATTGGTGATTCCCTGGCCTCGGGCATAATCCGTCCCTCATCGTCTCCTTTGGGTGCGGGTTTCTTTTTTGTGGAAAAGAAAGACAAGTCATTACGCCCCTGTATCGATTTCAGGGGTTTAAACAACATAACTGTTAAAAACAAATATCCCCTTCCACTCATCAACTCAGCTTTTGAACCTCTGCATGGCGCCACAGTTTTCTCCAAGCTAGACCTCAGGAATGCTTATCACCTTGTCAGAATCCGTAAGGGAGATGAGTGAAAAACCGCTTTCAACACTCCACTAGGACATTTTGAGTATTTGGTCATGCCCTTTGGGCTTTCCAACGCCCCTGCTGTTTTCCAAGCCATGGTGAACGATGTCCTTAGGGATTTTTTGAACCGTTTTGTCTTTGTATACCTGGATGATATTCTTGTTTTTTCCAAGTCACCCGAGGAGCATGAGTCACACGTCCGTCAAGTCCTTCAACGGCTTTTGGAGAATAAGCTGTACGTCAAAGCAGAGAAGTGTGAGTTCCACAAACAGTCTACCTCATTCCTTGGATTCATCGTTGAGAGCGGGCAGGTGAAGGCGGACCCCGAGAAGATCCAGGCAGTGACCGAATGGCCCGCACCCACCACCCGTAAGCAACTTCAACGTTTTTTGGGCTTTGCAAACTTCTACCGAAGATTCATTAAGGGTTTTAGTAAAGTGGTGGCACCCCTAACTAGGCTCACATCTCCTAAAGTCCCTTTTCTGTGGTCCCCTGAGGCGGAGCAGGCGTTTGGGGTTTTGAAGGAACTGTTTTCCACTTCCCCCGTGTTGATACACCCCAACACCTCTCTGCAGTTCATTGTGGAGGTGGACGCATCTGACTCAGGCGTGGGAGCAGTACTCTCCCAGCGCTCCCCCACTGACCAAAAGCTTCACCCCTGTGCTTTTTTCTCCAAGAAATTGTCTCCCACAGAACGGAATTACGACGTTGGAAACCGGGAACTGCTGGCGGTCAAGCTAGCATTGGAAGAATGGCGGCACTGGCTGGACGGCGCTGAACTACCTTTTGTGGTCTGGACTGACCACAAAAACTTGGCTTACATCCAAGCCACTAAGAGACTCAACTCACGCCAAGCCAGATGGGCCCTGTTTTTTAGTAGGTTTAACTTTATTCTAACCTACAGACCGGGGTCCAGAAATGTTAAACCTGATGCTTTGTCCCGCCAGTTTGCTGATCCTTCGGAGACCAGCGAGCCTGAGGCAGTTCTACCTTCCTCATGCGTCGTGGCGGCAGTGCAGTGGGAGATCGAGTCTCTGGTGAAGACGGCGCTGGCGACGGACCCAGGACCGGGTGATGGACCTCCCAACCTGCTTTTTGTTCCCGAGACGGTCCGGTCTCGGGTACTGCAGTGGATCCACACCTCCCGTTTTGCTGGTCACCCTGGGATGAGACGAACGTTGACGCTGCTAAAGAGACATTTCTGGTGGCCTTCAATGGAAAATGACGTTCGGGCTTTTGTGGCAGCCTGTTCAACCTGTGCTCGGGGCAAAGCCTCCCATCAGTCTCCTTCGGGGCTGCTTCTACCCCTCCCAGTTCCCAGCCGTCCCTGGTCCCACATAGCCTTGGATTTTGTCACCGGCCTACCCAAGTCTGAAGGTAATGATACTATACTTACCATTGTGGACAGATTCTCTAAATCTGTTCACTATATAGCATTACCTAAATTACCGTCTGCCAGTGAGACAGCGGACCTTAGTCCAACATGTATTCCGTCCCCATGGAATATCTGTGGACATCGTTTCCGATAGAGGCCCACAGTTTACTTCCCGTGTTTGGAAGGTTTTCTGTTCTGCTTTGGGTGCTTCTGTTAGTCTGTCCTCAGGGTTTCATCCCCAGACCAACGGTCAAACTGAAAGAGCCAACCAAGATCTCGAAGCAACCCTTCGTTGTGTGGCTGCTCAACATCCGTCATCCTGGGCCAAACACCTGCCTTGGATAGAGTACGCCCACAACTCCCTTACTACCTCTGCCACCGGCCTTTCACCCTTCGAAGTAACCATGGGTTACCAACCTCCTCTGTTTCCTGCTCAGGAAAAGGAATTGGCTGTTCCTTCGGTTCAGGAGAACCTCCGCCGCTGTCAGAGGGTGTGGACAGACGCTCGGGAAGCGTTGCTTCGGACCACCGACAGGAACAAGACGACGGCAGATAGACGCCGGACTCCCGCACCTGTGTTTCGTCCAGGTCAAGAAGTTTGGCTGTCATCTAAGAACGTACCTCTTCGTACAGAGTCACGCAAGCTGTCTCCTCGGTACCTGGGTCCGTTTGTGGTGGAGTCCATCGTTAACCCCGCTGCGGTTCGTTTGAAGTTGCCTTCAGCCATGAGGATACACCCTACTTTCCACGTCTCCCAACTGAAACCTGTGTCCTCCAGCCCTTTGTGTCCGCCGGCAGATCCGCCTCCACCTGTTCGCCTCATTGACGACCATCCGGCTTACACCGTCAATAGGCTCCTGGACTCTCGGCGGCGGGGTAGGGGTCTCCAATACCTTGTCGATTGGGAAGGTTATGGACCGGAGGAGCGGTCTTGGGTCCCGAAGCGTTTTGTGTTGGATCCTCAGCTTATCACGGACTTCCATCGCGACAACCCTGACAGGCCTGGTGGGTCGCCAGGTGGCGACCATTGAGGGGGGGGTACTGTTATGTGGGCAGCTTGTTTCTCCCTTTTCTGTTTCCCTTCCTCCTTGTTTTGTCCCCTCTTTGTCTGTTGTATCTGTTTTTATGTTTGTCCCCTTTATGTATGTTAGTCTGTCGGTGTGTGTCCAGAGTGGATCAAGGGGCGTGCTCAGGATCAGCCTCACCTGTGCAGCTGCGGGTTGTTCCCATGATTCCTGCCTTCACAGCTGCATCTTATTTCACTCATCAGACCTGCACTACTTATACCTGGGCATGACTCTCCACCGACGCCAGATCGTTATACTAACTTGAGCGGTAACTTGGCTCACCAGTAGAGTTCCGTATTTTGTCGTTTGCCTGGCTCGTAACACCTCCTAACCTGTTTTTTGTTCTACCTTTAGTTTTGATTTACCTCCCAGCCTGCCTGCCTACCAGCCTGTCTGCCTGCCCTGCCTACCAGCCTGTCTGCCTGCCTGCCTGCCTGCCTCAACCTCACCTACCTCCGGAGCAGACGAGCCACTCTGTTCCTGTTCTTTTGTTATATGTTTGGACTAAGACAATTGAGTCAAAATTAAAAGAATTTTTATTTTATTTTTTCCACTCCCTTGTCGTGTCTGTTTCCTCTGGTTGCTGGGTTGACCATTGCCTTAACACTGTAGGCATGACCTCAGTGATGAAGTTCTACTCCCATGTCCCAAATATGAACAAGAAAGCTAAATTATTTTTTAAGAGATCTAGAACAAATAATACTACGTGATGAATAAAACTGATTTTAAATTACACATTATTTCTTGTACACAAATGTACACAAGATTCCTTATGTAAGACTGCAAAAGCCCCACCTGACGTTTGTCTTCATTATTATGCTTTTTACTGAAACCACTGGATCACCACATGTACTTTCCAAAATAATGTTTGTTTAAAGGGAAAAATCCAAGCCCTGACTTGTCAATTGTTTTCTTCATGACCGACTGTGAAAGTAAGGTGACTGGTGAGTAATTGTCTTTAGTTGCCTCTGGGAGATCCATCTGTTGGATTCCGGTCCTTACGTTCCATCTCAGAACTTGTTCTTGGATCCGTTAATTGACAGCCCAAAGGTACAAGCTGCAAATGAAAATTATGTGTCTTCATTTTTGTCTGAAACTCAGCAGTGAATTTAAGTGCTGTTTCTGTGGAGCTTTAGGCCAAATCCAAACAACATAATTCAAAAAGACGATCATCAGATTTCTTTTAAAAACATAATTTAAAACTCTGCTCTGGTGCCCTTTGTGTGTTCTGCCCCCTGGTTCCACTGGGCCTTATGTGACATTTACAAAGAATCAATGGGGTGTTGTGCAGTGGACTGTGTTGTCCAACAGAGACGTGCTGCTGTGCTGCAAAGAATGAAATGCAACACTGTTAAGTGTTTTAGGTCTACTGCTGATACAAATACAGTGGCACAGTGACAGGATGTAGACATAACTGACCTACAAGCAAGATAACCTATACCTTTAACAAAATATATTTATTCATTTTCATCCTTTCCTGATAAAACTGAAGGCATTTTTCTTTTTATACACCTCATGTCGTTTTCCTTTTTGTGACCTGCCCTCGTTACTCCTTTCATTCAGATTCATTACTGTGTAAAGGTAAGTTTATCCTGAAGACCAAAGGTAATATATCATCTAAAGCAATACTCCTAGCTAAATAAACCTTGTTTCAGCTTCACCATTTTCATCACACCAGCAATGCTGTCTGCCAATCAAAGCTTTGACTTACATGCCTCCCAAAGGGCAGCACAGACTTTTTACATTCATGTCTAAATCGTCAGAATAAATGTTAAATGCATATATTCAGGGTTACATGTATTCATCATACATGTTTTTTTTAATCAACTAATCAAGTGAAGTAATAGCAAGTAAGTTGTTACATGTAACACACTCTGGCCCATCTTATAGTCTATCTGCAATATCAACATATTCGGCAGCATTTATACAGGTCAATCTTTAAACATCTGTTTTATCGATTTACTTTTTTACGGCTTCTAGCGTATTTATATTCTGTTTTCGTGTGCTATCCTCTGCCAGATCCCATATTTCTAACTTTCCCCACTAGCATCTAGAGGTTTCATCTGATATGATCTTATCTTATTAATGAACACACTTGTAGCTGCACCTGCTGTCCTCCAACCAAATGCTCTCCCCCTGCAGAAAATGTTCATTCTGAAGAGGAATGCGACATTTCGAAACACTCACGGTCTTGGCTCAAGCCGTTAAATGCCATTTGCAGTGCAGTTAAGGACAATCGTTGAGCGGATATGTGTATGTGTGTGTGCACTGCCACGGTGAAGATTCTGGCCAGCAGCCTGTGGAATAGCCCAAATCTTCAGTAGGGAAAGGACAGGGTGTGCCCAGTTCTAGTCTGGTACACTTTGTGTGTGTGTGTGTGTGTGTGTGTGTGTGTGTGTGTGTGTGTGTGTGTGTGTGTGTGTGTGTGTGTGTGTGTGTGTGTGCGTGCGTGTGTGCCTGCACGGCATGAGAGAGAGAGAGAGAGTGTGTGAGAGCAACAAGGAGAGGGAAAGTCAAGAGGGAGAAATGATAATGGCTAAGTGAACAAATAGAGCTGAAGCCCTTAAATGTCTTTTCCAGATGGAGAGTTTACATTTGCTCTCATATAATGTATGTTTGAAGTGATAGGAGCTTCATTGGGAAATTATGACACAGTGGCTGGAGGTTCAACCATGCCGGACAGCTGTGATTGATACAGCTGACTGTATACTTATTGACCTTATGCTGACATGTACACAGTTGTATTTGTGCTTGTATATTGCTGTGTGTGTGTGTCAGGAGATTCTCACCGACCACTTTATCAAGTACACCTGTTTAACTGCGCATTAACGCAGATATCTAATCAGCCAATCATGTGGCAGCAACTCAATGCATCTCAATCGGGTTTCTTGAACATGACAATGAGTTCACTGTACTCAAATGGCCTCCACAGTCACCAGATCTCAAACCAATAGAGCACCTTTGACATGTGATGGAACGGGAGATTCGCGTCATGGTTGTGCAGCCGACAAATGTGCAGCAACTGCCTGATGCTATCATGTCAATATGGACCAAAATCTTTAAGGAAGGTTCCCAGCACGTTGTTGAATCCATGCCACGAAATATTAAGGCAGTACTCTTAGCAAAAGGTGGTCCAACCTGGTACTTTCATTCAGCTTTTATTTCAGGACCACGGACAGCTCCCCTTCTACCAAAGGTGCTGTAGGTAGGATTGTGAAGATACAGGCAAAGAATTTGAACATCAACAACTTCTCAGTCCCTCCACCCCTTTCTGTTAATGCCCAAACAGTCTGCTAAGCTCCCCCCCCCCCCCCCCACAAGGGAGAATGAATGTGTGTGCATGAGCAGTGATTGACACACAGTTAGACACCCCCCTGGACCTGATTGGTGTAAATGAATAGGGAGATGTGGATTTTTGCGAATCACACTAAAGGCTGTAGGTGGTGCCAGAGGAGCTGGATTTTGTTTTTTGTTTTTTATTACCTGCTTTATCTAGTAGTTCGACTGGAACATTGGGTCAGTTTAAGCAAATATGACAGAAAGGTAATTTTATAAGTCTTACCTACTGCAGTTTTAAGGTGTACCTAATAAAGTGGCCGATGACTATAGCAAGATCATGCATTATTTTTTGACGTGAAAATCAGTATTCCCATCCAGAACAGTGCTGTATAATAAAAGGGGAGCTGTCCGTGGTCCTGAAATGAAAGCTGAATGAAAGCCTCAATGTAGCAGCTCCCTCGCTTACCTATTTTTTATGTCTTTGTGAGGAAAAGCTTTTATGTAAGCTTTTAATTGATTCCATCATCACACGCCGTTGGCATGTTTCCACATCAGTAAGACCAGCCAGTGTTTGTAAGGAGTGGAGTTTCATCTCTAGAGGATATAAAGATCAAAATCCCACTATTCAGCTCAAGTACAGTTCAGTCTTTATTATGATCTCAGAGGACCGTTAATTTGTAGGAGTAAGACTTTATAGTGCATAATGCAGCACAGATCATAATGACAAATTCAACATTTACCCGCAACCATAAAATAGCACAATAGCGGTGACTCACTGCCTCTGCAGTTAGTGCTGATAGACTATGGATTAAGCAACCTGGTGGCCGACGGTGCGATACAAATGATTGCATATGGTCGAGTAGTAGTAGTAGTAGTAGTAGGCTTTTAGCCTAAGCCAGATGTGAGAGGACAGGGTTAAAATAAATAACATGGTTTAACAAAATTTTCTTTTTAGATCAGCTGAGAACATCAGCTTTTTGTGCTTTCTATGTGTGTATACTAGATAATTTTCACACCTCTGAATCACTGCAGATTTCTTTCAACAACTCAAATGGTTCTAGTGTTGAAAAAACAACCAACCAATCAGAGCTTTTAATGGATTAAGAATGGAGACATTATCTTCCTGTGACAGAGCCTGAAGATACATTTATGAAAAACAATTCACGACTTCAGGAAAAGAGGCTTGAGTGACATTTCTATGTACTGAGCGCATTACTCCTCTGGCATTTTGTTCTCAGAATTGCATTTCATTCAATAAAGAGTTAAAGGTAGAGGTATAAAAAGCTCAGTTGCCAACAACCTTGCCAACTGACACTTAGCTGATTGACAGTTAACAAGCTACAAAAAGGACAATAACTTAATTGGACATTTAGTTCACATAGTTCATTTAAAACATGTATATGTGCCATTGACTCATAACTGCCTCTTTTTTTGGAGTAGTTTTCACTCTTACAGAGAAGGTCAAATAAGAGTGAGTGGTGCCATCAAGCTATTTTGGACTAGGGCTGAAACTAACAATTATTTTCATTGTCAGTCTGTCAACTATTTTCTTGATTAATCAATTAGTTGTTTGGTCTATAAAATGTCAGAAAATGGTGAAAAATGTCAATCACTGTTTTCCAAAGCCCGAGATGACGTCCTCAAATGTCTTGTTTAATTCACAACTCTAAGATGTTCAGTTTACTGTTGTAAAGGAGTGAAACAATAGAACATATTCACATTTAAAAAGCTGGAATCAGAGAATTTTAATCAATTATCAAAATAGTTGGCGATAAATGTAATAATTGACAGCTTATCGATTAATCTTTGCAGCTCTATTTTGGACTTTTGGACAGCTCTCTGTTTCCACAAAGGTCTGCAGCACTGTCAAGATGGCTTGATATGGTGCAAAATTGAACTTACTGGATTTTGCCTTAAGAAAACAAAATAACCCTTCTCGCAAACAGAACTCAGCTACTACGAACACACAGTCAGACTGAAGTGAAGCAAAATGGCAGTTCAATCTGATTATCAGGCTTGCGATCAGGAGCTTGAATGCTTTAGCTTTAGGAATAATGGCTCCTGTCCAAAGTCTTGATGGCCTAGTGCTACTCAAGGAAATCTGAATGTGTCTTTAAATGGTAAATGGGAGAGCTTTTCAGTTTCAGATGGATGGTTGGAAAAGCAAACAGGAATCATCTGAATGGATGTATCCATTATTTCTTTCAGTTTATCAGTGAATGAGATTGATCTTGAGAATATTTGTTTTCCAAAGTGCTTCCTGAAGCCTCTGCTGCAAATTAACAACTTTGTGAAATTCTTGTAGTTTTTTCCGCTCTGCTTTTTTTATTCCATTATGCTTGTTTAGCAAACATCTGCACTCTGCAAGATGTTCATAGAGCATGCAGAATGGAGCTTAATGTTTAAGTGGTTACACAAAAAGAAAGTGTGTGTGCATGTTTTTTTTGTGTGCAAGCCTATATGTGTGTATGTGAAATGCAGAGAGCACGTTGTCTTCAGATAGTAAAGCTATATAAAGTAAGAGCACTTCCAGGGCAACTTTTTTAACAACATGCACCAATGTTTCATTTATGAACTGCGCAACGTCATGCGAGAAAGACTGAGTGAGTAAGAGAGAGTGAAAAAGCCAACAAATGGAATGGGAGGAGGATTGGACAAGAAGAAGGTCAGGCGAGTTGTCTCGCTAGGAGCTATGAGTGTGTTAAGTTGGAACACTAATGAGCATAATGAGGAAGACTAAGAGGGACGAAGCTCCATTAGCAAGCAAATTAGGACATTATTAGTGACAAATTAATGCCAAATTGGACAATCCTACTGACAACAGCACAAATCCAGTTAATTCAGCTTTAGATGTAACTGTGATATAGGTCTGCAACTGATGGTTATTCATTAATCTGACGATCATTTTCTCATTTAATTATTAGTCAATCTCTTATTTGTGTCAGAAAATAGTAAAATGTGTTCGTTATGATGTCTCAGAGCCCAAGTTTACGTCTTTGAATTCCTTCCGTTGTGCGACCAAGAGCCCGAAACCCAAAGATATTCAGTGTGTGATCACATGTGACCAAGAAAAGAAGCAAATCCTCACATTTGAGAAGCTGGAAGCAACCAATTGTAAAAGGACATTAAATGTGGCAGAATACACAAACCGACATTTTAAGCACCCATACAGTATGGGAGCCATACGAGTTGATGACGTGTCTCTGCTTGTAGTTTTTCTTCACCTATTAACACGGTAATGCTATGATTCACCAAGTATTAATCACACAATGCCAATTGAGATTGCCTGTTTGACACAAATTGCAGCTGACATTTTTATTATTGCACAGTGTGACATGCAATTAACCTCTAAACTGTTATCTCACAGTGTTTATGCTGTTTAAGTCACTCACACCATGTACGTCATGTGTTTGTTTTATGGTATCTTTAAACCACAACCAGATAAAAACACCCTGTATTCATTTTTACTCCTTTTTCCCCCCTTTTCATTTTGGCCCTTTAAACCAGAACCAGTGGTTTAAATTGAGCATCCTGCTAAGTTTGAATATGATACAGTCTTTAAATATGCACAGAGTTACTTCAGTCTAATTGTGACCTTTTATAGAATTTTTTTTCTGAGATTTGCGTGTACAGTAGTGTGAAATCACAGCAAGTTGAAAGTTGTCTCTGTGTATCTCATGTCAAGTCCCTAGAGCTGAAATACCTTGGATTGGAATTAAAGCACTTCAGCCATTATATCAGTGTATAAATGAACGGCTGGGAATGAACACTTGAAGACTCAGTTGACATGTTGAAATGAATAAAAGAAGAAAAGAGGCGACTCAAACTCTGATGTATTATGTATATTTCGCTGTTCCACCCATCACTTAACCTACATGTCTGAGAGGGGTCCTCAACTCCACCAGCATGCAGGTCACTCAGCAGTTGAGCTTTTAAAAAGATGGGGGGAAACATTCTATCTTAAATTACCCTAGTTGTTCTGTAGAGTGTAAAGTGGTGAGAATTGGCACGGGGGGGAGGCGGGTTTTACGCTACTGGCTTTAGTGAGCATTGTCATAATGTAGGCTAAAGCATCTTGGGAGAGCTCTTTGCCTTTTGTGCAAATGCAGTCAGTCTTGAGGGGTTTTAACAAGACATTAAGAGTGTGTGTGTGTGTGTGTGTGTGTGTGTGTGTGTGGGGGGTCTATTCAAAAAAGAAAGGTCAAACAAAATTATTTTCACTCCCAGTGGTAATGAGCCGCTAGGCCATTGGCAGACACAGTCCTTTAAATGGCCTAAATCCTGAGCCTGGATCTTTAAAATGTCTAAAGTACAATTCAAGCTCTGAATTGAAAATGTTTTTTGTTTAGCAAAGATTGATGCAGAAATGGCCGAGTGACTCAGATCACTCTCTGCTCCTGACTTTGATTTAAAGAGACAGTCAGACAGAGGCTGACTAATGTTAGGGTTCTGTGGCAGAGTAGAGTCCAAACTAGAAATGAGTCAGGTCAAACAAAAAAGTACAGTTAAGTAGAGAGCTTGGTAAGTCTCAGATGGAAAACAACATTTTTACTTGAAGGTATCTACATAAGAGTGACATGACACTGTCATGAACACATGAACCCTAACCCTATCTTGTCATGACAAAAACTAAATGACACTTAATGACAGAACCATTATGTCATAAACGTTTATGACTGTTTATAATGTTTATGACACGTTCATGACAGTGTCATGTCACTCTTATGTAGATACCTTCAAGTAAAGTGTAACCCAAAATTGTTAAAAATGGCCATCACAATCCCCCAGATGTGAAGGTAATGTCTTCAAATGTTTTGTTTTTGTCTGACCAACAGTTTAAACCCCATATATATTTCATATTTAGCCTACCGTTTCCTAACGTTACCTAGCATGAACCACCATGAGCTATACCAGACCGCGGAGCGCTCTAGCTGGAAACCACCTGAGTGCAATAAATTGAGCAACGGTGTGTTTAATTGTTTATGAATTTTATTTGTTAGATGACACATGTGTTACTTCTTCTCTCCACAATTGCCTGGCCTTGCTTTAAGGCATGGCCAAGGTCAATGTCCACATATCTCCATTTAAAATCAAAACAACATTACAATAAACACAAGCGGATCACTTAGATTAGACTGTCTATGGCTTTGCACTGCGTTAGGATACACAGTGCACCGAACTGATAGCAGCCAAATCTGGCTAGTATTGTTGAAACAATGTGGAATCACAATTCACAGTTTCTCACCTGCCACTAACAGTCCTTCTAAACGGACCAAAGTTGCCACAGCATCCTATAGCATCTGTTGCTGCATGTTACAGTAACTGGACATTAATTCGGGAGCATGAATTATTAATTTGTGACCACAAGACTACAGTTATCATTGGACATAAAGACCTATTTCAACTGGCTCTTGAGTTCCAGAATTCTCTATGAAAGCCACAACAATGATATTTACTGATGAAATGTAATGAATGTCAGATAAAAGGGGATTTTACTCTGATGGATTATTACATATTTGGCTAATGTGTATGTGGTACTATAGCTGTTGCCTTTGCTGAACCCTGTGATGGATTACCTCACTGGACAGAAGCAATCTGAATCAGAGCTGCTGTATAGGAGGAATGAAACCTTTGTTGAGATGCACCCAGAGCTCCGTGTTTGGAGCTGTGCGTTCTTGCTGACTGGAGCATGTGGTGGCTGTGCAGGGGAGGGCTGTGCCAGCTGGCTCCGCTGCTTTCTGTGATAGGAAGGTCTGACATATAATGCAGTAAAAAACAACCTGACTAACTCCAGTAAACACCATCCTTGCTACGGGCATTTATTTGGGATGTGGCGAAATATATTCAAGTGGAAAGTTGCAACGATGATCCACTGACTAAAACTCACTTGCTCTCACACTGGCTGCAGAGGTTATGCCTTGCAATACATTATACAATATTTATCCTTACGGTTTTAAACAACCTAATAAACAGAAAGGATCAATATCTGTAATGGCAGTCTATGAGGGACTAGCCATGACAAATCAATTAGGCAGCGGGGGTTTCATTAGTGAAACGATCATCAGGATTCTAATTAAGTCAAAACCTTAACTAAAACAAAATATACTGCTCCATGGATTACTAACAAACAGAGAACTACTGGCACAGGCAGTCTCTATAAACTAGCAACCTGTCAAAATATGTCCAGTAATCAATTAAAACTAGAATCTATGACATATATCAGTTATATACCACAGTTGCTTCTGCTTCTGTTATTAAATGAGGCTTTTATATGTAAAGTCCATAGGTGCCCCCCCACGATGCTGCCATAATGTATCTCATATTACTACATTTTTAAAAAGCATTTCAAAAACAGCAATTTTCCTTAAATTGTGCCCCACCTTTTCACTGAAAATGGTTCTTGTCAGTACAATTTTCTCAAGGAAAGAGATATTGATGTAAATTAGTTTTATGACGTTTAGCTTTTGAGCAGTAGTCTGGATGACGGGGAGAAATCGATCCCTAGAGGTAAAGAGACAGACATGAATTGATCAGTTGGAAAGGTATTTTTTGAAGTCAATACAGTGGCCTTTTCAGCAAAGGCAACCCTAAGAACAACACTCTGCCACTTCTTTTGAAGGCATATATTTGGATTCCTGGTATGTTGACAGTAAACGCTTGAAATAGGGGCGGAACAGGGGAAAAGAGCTAATGTCAAGACAGCGAGTTTGTGCTACATCAGTTGGACAAAAACTCTGCTGCATAGTTCATCGAGGAGACAACTTTCATGATGTGAATGCCGGTGTTCCATTTCTAGCGACAGTATTTTGTGTTCTGATCTGTCGTTGTTTGTACGTTCCTGCACAGAGATTCTTTAGTCAGTAAGCTTGTGAACTTTTAGAAAATTATTGAGGGAGAAAAAGAACGAGAGAAGCCAGGAAGAAGCCCAGCTAAAGGATAGAGGATGCGGTTTTCAATGCTACTTGTAGGGTTTCCCTTTAAACATGCAGCTGTAAAATTAGTGTCAATTATGTGATTTTGTGCTCTCATTCAGAGCAATTTGAGAGTGCACACCGAAATCCCGACGTTCTGCTTTCAGCAAGTTAGGGAGGTGATGCTGATAGTGAGCAGCTTTGAGGCAAAGGACCTTGACAATGTCGAAAATATCCATCCCAGATGCCGTATTTCATTTACAAGTGGGCCCTGAAGTGTATTTCTGCCACTAGGAGTGGCAATATCACTCAACTATTTACTGGCAGAACCATTTGCCCTTCTCTGTCTCATTCTGACTTAAAAAAGACTTGTTTCTCGCTGGAGGAAGACCAAAAGTGAAGAGTGAAATATTAATGGCATCAAGGTGAACTTTAAGAGTCAGTTTCCTCTTAATGCTTCCTGCTGTGTGTCTCCAGCTCTGAGATGGAGTGATGCACGTTGTTGCTCTCTGAAAAGCCTCTTACTCCACACACACACACACACACACACACACACACACACACACACACACCCTCTCATTTTCTCTCTCTCTCTTTCTCTCTCTCTCTCTCTCTCTCATCCACACAAATACTCATACTCTGTCTCACACATACACACAGCTGGATTTGTTTTTTCTGTGATGAGAGGGATTATGGGATAAAGGAGGAGAGGCCACAGCAGTTTAGTTCAGTTTGGACCAAAGCTGCTCTCAGCAGCAGCAGCAGCAGCAGCAGCAGCACAATGACAAACACAGATACATGTCTGGCTACACACTGGAGATCTGCACAGACGTTAACGCCACGGCCTCTGTATATTTTCAGCACAAGAGCCTCTGATTGTGATTCTGAAGTGGCGGTGGATCTGTTTTTCTTTCGGATGACTGAAGATCAGCAGAAACACAAGTGGCAACAGAATCGAGATGAGTTAAACTCAAAAGCCCTAGAGTGTTGAAGTGGATCTATTTTTTTTATTTTTTTTGCAGTTGGTTTTAATGGAAGAAAGGAAGATATGCGTATTTCTTGAGACAACTGATGTATCATTTAGTAAGCTTATTTTCTTCTACATGACATGACAACTGATCAGCAGGATGACTGAAGGGGTCTGATAGTGTTTTACACTTTTCATCTAAGGTCAATTTTCTTTTTCACGCACTGCAAGCTGTGACATGACTGACTGATGTATTCAACCCATCAACAGCACAATATGGGAATCGATCAGCTGGAGTCTTACGGTGATGACGTCCTTGTCTAGTACGCATTTTCTTCTATTTTAAGAATTTGTATTGACTGCAAAGCATATGGCTGATCAATTTGGGGCCTTTGCTTTCAATGGGATATATCCCAGAGCTGAAACTGTGACGTGTGAGGTCTCTCTGCTATAAAGCACACAGTAGATAATATGCTGCGTAACAGAATATCGGCCTGAATCTTGGCACTGAAATGCCATCAATCTATTCATTGTTACTGTAGCTATGCATCAGCTTGCTATCATGGATATGAGGTCAGGACAATAAACTTGTCCTCGAGGTTTACGGCTGTGTGGGAGGAAGTGTTCTCCAAAATAAATCAAATATGGGTATGAAGTGCATACTGTAGATGCTTGAATTCAGTGGCATTTCTCCGGCTTGATGATCTTTTATTGCGTTTGTGATTATTTCTGTGGAGAGTTTTACGATCTGTGCATGATTAGTCACGATAGCATGTGAGGCTTAACTCAGTGACTCAGGAGGGTGGTCTGTTCAATTCTCATTATAGCACCACATTGGAATCTCTTCACCACAGTGGAGCTCCCTCTGTCCTTCCACATTCTCCTGAAACCCTCAGTGACATTATTTGAGTAATCTGTGTTAGCCGAATCAGCTGTCACATCATCTCGTGCGTACACTTTTGCAGAGCAAATACATCAGTGCATGCCCGTACATGTAGCCATTGATCGCCTATCTATGGACCCGATGAGCCCTTATTTGACTGCGGTCGATTGCACTAAGCAGTGCTATCTCGCACTGCAAGCCACTCACAGAGACACAAGAGGTCACACTAATTGGGGCGGAGAGGGATCTAACCGGAGCTGTTAGGCCATTTCCATTATAAATTCACCTTTTGATTTTTCTCTTAAATTATTTAACGCTTGCAATAAGTAAATGCATGTGCTGTGATGTTTATGTATGAGTTCTGTTTTCTGTGGAAAATCTCGCTGCTAATCAATCTATAGATTGCAGCTATTTAAAGTCTTTACCGGAAGTTCCGTTTAAATGTTGTTAAATGTTTGTTTTTACCAGAAGTGACTTACCGTATGTGCAGGTGGAGTAAGGTACTTTTGTGTGTTCTCAAAAATGACCATCTTACCAGGTTCACTCTGCTATGATTCAAGATACTGGTCCTTGTTTGTCTATATATTTTCTAAAACCAAATAAATACTAAGTAGGAAGCGGTTTTACTTCACTGCTCAGAAAGTGTATTTTGAGATTGAAACTGAGACAGAATCCCTTACTTTGATTATCTTCCACACCACACTGACAAAAACATGATACATGACGATCAAATGCTGATTTTCCCCGTTCTTTTTGTCCTTTTTATTTCAGCCATAAGAACAAAATGTCGGGCTGGCCGCCCCCTGGCCCAGGCTCCTGGGGTGGACTGCAGGGGCCTCCATACAGCTGGGACAGCATGAACAGCAGCAGGGAGGGACGGGACTTCCTCACCAAGTATGTCTAGTGTGATCATAAACACCAGCATGCATGGATGATGCACAATCATCATTATAGAGTCCCCACAGTTGCGTATGGTTGCATTATGAAGTTCCACTGGAGAAGCAGTGGTAGTGCAGGGTTCAAAAGTTGTTTTAGCTGACTAACGTTGCATTGTTTTGAGTTTTTCCTTCAACCTGCCTATTTCCAAAATGATTACTCTAGTTTAATCACGAACGTACTTTAATGAGCCAGTGTTCCTCCCTACATGCACAAAAAGTAGCCATTGTTCAGGTTATT
This sequence comes from Gymnocephalus cernua, assembly GCA_023631565.1. NCBI lineage: Eukaryota > Metazoa > Chordata > Actinopteri > Perciformes > Percidae > Gymnocephalus > Gymnocephalus cernua. The sequence continues at coordinate 16,075,846 of CM042448.1, read as the reverse complement.
TTTGCATTCCACATGTGCGTTCAGTGTCAGTTGTCTGTGTTAATTTGTTATGCAGGAAGAAACTTTCAGCCAAATCCTCAAATTGGACCTGCATTGATGGCTTGGCATACAGAACATTCTGCACAATACATCCAGAACACATGTAAACACTGTGGAGCAGGCTCTGTCAGGCAGACGTGTCTGATTTTCATAAGCTGCGATCCAATTAACTTTCATTGACATGATGTTTTTGATGCACAAATTGCTTTATGCAGTGGTAAAACTATGCTGTGAATTAATTGACTGTGGATGCCAATGGTTTTCTTCTCCACTTATACTCTTCATTTTTCCACCAGTTACCTTTCCTTCTCTTCTACTTTTCCACTCTCTTTGCCACTTGTTATCTTGTTTTCTTTCTTCTCCGTCTTGTCTTGCACTTCTACTTCTCACTGATCCTTTACCTCTGATCTTTTAGAACTTTTCATCCTTTATATCTCTTTTCTTCATCTATTTTCTATCTATTCTCATCTCGTTACCCCTATATGTCCTCCTCCTGTGTTCTCCTTTTTCTCTTTGACCTTTCCTTTACCTCTGTCCTCTTCGCTTTGACTCCTTGGCATCAATTCCCTTATCTTGGTCTCTTTGCTTTCCCAACGCTGGCTTCGGTTGACAAATGCAATACTGATAAAGTAAAACATTCAACACTGGGCACACACTACCATTATTTTCAATACTCCTCACTAGCTTCTGTTCTTGTTTCCATTTTCTCTCCTGCTCCCCTGCCCTCTTACGATACTTTATATCCTCCGATCCTTTCTCTATGCATTCTGTTATTTGTATCTTATTTCCTCTCCTCCTTTCATTTCCCTTTTCTTCGTTTTATCTCTCATCTTTTCTGCCCCTTTTCTCCTCTTTCTGCCACTCCCCCATTAAATTCTCCCCCTTCTCAAATCCTCATGATGGGAGAGTCAAATATGACAGGGGAGACAGCTCTGGTTATGTGGCTTTGTTCCCAGAGAAAAGCTGTTGGCTTTAGAAGAGGTGACGCAGATTAAGTATGACAATTGGATTTCTGCGAGACAGAGAAAGAAAGAGAAAAGAGAGTGAGAGTGAGGAAAGGCAATAGTTGATTTGACTATATTGGACAGATAATTCCCCTAACCTTACCTGACACGGTCCAGCTGGTTTTTCAGGTTCTTCACTCAAGTGTCAGTGTATTTATTTTTTTGCACAGGCAGTGTATACAAGTTTAAGGTTTTGCAGTAGATTTAATTGGATAAATGATTTGACAGTGTGTGTAGACTAATCATATGCCTGCCTTTGTGGATGCTCACAAACGTAGATAGTTGCAAGCTTACCTGAGTGTATGCTTTATAAACCCTGCCAACTGCTCTGGTGCAGTATTCCCCACTCACACCCAATATATTGGTCCCTTTTTCATTGGTCTTACATTGCCTCAGATGGATGTACAGGTGGGCGATATGGATAAATGTTGATATATCAAGATATTGTACATTTCTAGAATTTCCACTGAGAAACTCTCAATAGATAAAATACCAGGCAGGAGTATCTACCAAAGTGACTTTCAATAAGTGCATTTATCCTCCTTAGGAACATATTACTACACTAAGTATATACCATCTTAATAATAGGGCTGGGTACCGAATTTGATACTTTTTATGCAGTGACCGAATTGCCTCCTTTGTATCGAGTATCAACAAATGCCTCGTCATTCAATACCACATTTCAATACCTAAATACCTAAGTAAATCCCTGAGTAAATCTCATCAGCGTCAGTGAGCCAATAAGCAAGCAGCATGTTTCTACCAAGATCTAATAATGCTGGTGATTGGCTGTCTAACGTTACACCTCGTAGAGGAACGCAGGAAAAACTCTACGTTATGCACAGAGACGGGGCTCACGTAGTAAGAGCTGAAAAATTAATACAAATAATTTAGCCGTAATGTAATTTCTTTTTGTTAAAATGGATTTTATAAAATTGTTATCGAAAAACGTCATCATTCAGGAACCGTTACTGGAGTCATGGTATTGGTATTGATAGCGGTATCAAACATTTTTTAACAATACCCAGCTCTACGCATACTATGTAAAGGAGGCTCCTTATTGAGCAAATTCCAGTTAGGTGGTTTCTTGACATCCGCTCTGAGATGTATACCTGACAGTGATGCGTACTTCTGCCTAAGTGTCGAATTAGGGGAGTGACAAGTTTAATAAGCCCACCTGAACAAAGTAAAGTACCTGAAAAATACAACATTGTCATTAATCAGTTCTTGTCACGAATTTGTAAGAGAAAGAAAGTCAGTTTGTCAATAGAAATAAAATACAAAAACCTGGCCAAATTAGTATAGTCTCACTGTACATATCTTAATATCAAAGCAGCCCTTCTCATACGCACAGTTAAAGTATATGGTGCCAGGTGGCTAAGACCAGGTTAGCTAGGTCTATTGTTATGTAACTGTGACATGCTACTCTTTGACCTGGACTGTATTACATCTTTTTTGACTCATGGTAGTCGTCCATTAAAGTCCTTTGAAACTTACTTGCAAAATTGATATTGATAATAGGTATTCATAGTATAAATCAACGACGTTTCATTTATGGGATAGTTTCGGTGTCACCGGAAGTTCTGCCAGATGTCCTTCATTTTCGGCCGGCTGTCCGTTACCTTCCGCTTCCTTTGTGTTGGCGTTCTAAACTCCTGTCAATTAATGAGGACTATGGTTAACTGCTCCTCAGATCTCTGCAGGGTAAATCCAGACAGCTAGCTAGACTATCTGTCCAATCGGAGTTTTCTGCTGCACGACTAAAACAACTTTTGAACGTACGAATGTTCCACCAAAACAAGTTCCCTCCTGAGGCTATTTTGATGAGGCACCGTTGCTGCGTCCAGCGCTTAGTGCCGCCCAAGACGATTGTGATTGGTTTTAAGATATGCCAATGAACCAGTGCACGTTTTTCTCCCCTCCCGGAATGTTGTGTGGATGAGCCAGACCTTCCTCCGCAGCGCTGTGGAGATAGGTCTGGCAATGTGAGAATGTTATTCCCAACTTTTTCTAAGTTATTATTATTCCACTAATATTTTATTAATAAATATAGTGCATGGCTATGCATGTGTTTCCCATTCTTCCATGACTAGCAGCAACACCAGGATTTGGCCTTTTGTCTTTAGCTTTCCGCTGACCCCCCTGACAACCTAGCTCTGCCCTCGCGTGGGATTAAACCCCACTGACCCTGACAGGGAAGATGAGCCCACATCACAGATTGGAACATGCTTCATTACAGACAGATTTAGTTTGAGAGTTCTGCGCCGTATGTACAATGCAGATCAATGTGATAATGAGAGACAAAATGAGAAAGCGCAAGATGGAAAGAAGGTGGCGGAGATTAGAACTGATCCGGATTGGAGATAAAGTCGCATCCCGGATGGTTGGAACATGCTTCATCATCAGGGCAGATTTAGGCAAAGCTGCAGGTATATACCATAGGTAAAGCCATATTGGTCATGCAAAATGTGAAAACAGTATTTCCTTATGAAATAAAAAAGAGAGATAGTGTAGTTGCAAACAATTAAAACATGTGACAAATGTGAGGTGAAGGTTAGGATGGATGATATGCTCTCTGCTGTATGGACAGTAGAAGCAGACAAAAGATGGAATGAATGTTGGCTGGGTAACAATGGACACCATGTACTGGAACTTAATGTGCAGCGAGGAAGCAATGGCTGCCAAGGGAGCTTTTTAAACTGTGAAAGAGGGAGGGAGGTAGGAATAGATAGAGAGAAAGAGAGAGAGAATGAGTGAACACCACTGAAAGCATATATCACATCTTAATTAACAGGCAAACTGCATTCTCAGTGTCCCAGTCGAGACAGGTGTCTGAGGTTCAGCAAGCAGGGAGGTTTAATTTAATATGGCACATTTACATTGAAGTGGTGCTCTCGAGTGAATTGCAGTGAGTCACAGAAAAGGACAATTTCACCAATATTAACCCAACATCAAAGTTGCAGTAAATGTTGGTTTAGTCTCTCCGAAAGAGCAAAGACTTTTCTCTAGACCCACTAATTCGCATCATTCAACATACAGTACATACGGGTGAAATCAACATGAAAAGCTGCAGGGAAAAATTAAATAAATAAATAGTAATTTCTACTTGTGACTTGGTTAAATGATCAGTACACTTTTATTTGGAATAGTCTGCAGACATTTATATGGATATAAGAGGCAAATTGGTTCCAGATTCCAGATCGGAGACATTTTATGAATGCAGGATCTGTGCTCTCTTTTATAAGTGGCTCTTAAACATAAAATGTTGTGCTAATGACCAAACCTGAGCCAAGGCTCTGACAGCTGATCCGGTGGCTCAGATCATTCATTGAAAGTTTAATGTTTTCTTGCAGAGCTAATTTCGAGTGTAGGAATGAATGATTTGATTGAATTTTAATGTGCACTAAGAGACCCTCCTTTAACAAGCTGGACAGGTTTGACCCGGGTAACAGTTATTGAGCCCATTACTGGCTACACATCTTCCTGAAGAGAAACTTATTTGCTCAGCAAACTGGCCAACTGTACGTGAATCAAAGTCAAAGTGAATTGTACGATGTCAGGTTTCCTTTATTTCTTTTACCACATAAAGATTTTGTTCCTCCTCTCCTTTATTTTCCAGCCAAGTGTCCCAGAGCAGTTCCCTGGAGGAGGTTCACCTGGACGGGGCCCCCCCCGCCCCTCGCCTGGTAGAGATGAGACGGGACCCAGTCCTGGGCTTTGGTTTTGTGGCAGGCAGTGAGAAACCAGTGGTGGTCCGCTCTGTCACACCAGGTAGGCGTTATGCTCTGCTGGCTATAACAGGGTCTTTTCTACCACAAGGAGTCGCCAAAGTCAGAAATGGTCAAATCCAATGCATTAGGGTCTTCTAAATCATATATTTAATAGAATGAGCCAGCAATACTGAAACATTAAATAAAAAAACTGTAACAAAACAAAGTAGGAAAACAAGCCCTGATACATCCAGGTATGCATGATAAAATTTTGCATTGAGCTACTTTCCTCCTTACTGTTTGCAGAATCTGTCCAAACGGTTGCTGTAATGGTTGGTTAAGTCAAGTCAAGTCAAGTCAAGTCAAATCAACTTTATTGTGAATTCTGCAATATGTGCCAGACATACAGAGCAATTTAAAATATGTTTCTCTCTGACCCACGGTTTTAAAGGAAACCATGCAGACTGTTGACTTCTCCAGACTGTGATTGCACAAGAAAGTACTATTGACCCCCCAAATCAAAGAAAATAAACAAAATAATAATAACTTTTACTGGAAGTGTTGTTTATTTTGGTTGATTGGCTGATTGCCAAATGACTGCCAGACCACTGCTTACAGAGTCCTATCAGCTGTCAGCTCCAGTGGCTGCAAAGACACACACAGTGATTAGGCAACTCAATAATCAAGCGGCCCTGAATTCCAAGCAGACAATTGAACTAATGAATATTCTATTTAGACTTGTTTGCCAAGGAAAGGAATATGTGTGCTTGAGGACGCAGCAGTTTATCAAACACCTATTGCATGTGTCAGGGGACGGACACACACAAATTACTTGTAAGCGGACACATTTATATGCACAATATCACACACGTTAGCAGCATCCATTCAGCTGTTCTTCCACTGATTCATTCCTAAACAATGTGTGGTGTGTGTGTGTGTTTGTGTGTGTGTGTGTGTGTGTGTGTGTGTGTGTGTGTGTGTGTGTGTGTGTGTGTGTGTGTGTGTGTGTGTGTGTGTGTGTGTGTGTGTGTGTGTATGTGTGTGTGTGTGTGTGTGTGTGTGTGTGTGTGTGCGTGTAGGTGGTCCATCAGAGGGTAGGCTATTGCCAGGCGATGAGATCATCATGATCAACGATGAAACCGTCAGCTCAGCTCCTAGAGAGCGAGTCATCGACCTCGTCAGGTGAATACAAAAGACATGGGGACACTGTGGTCTGTGTCAGTGTTCAGTTCAGATTAATCAGGTGGTGGATTTTGTAAACCCAAACACTGTACTGAAGGTTATTGATAACCTAAATTTCAAGGGCCAGTTCACTCGTATTACGAAAAAGACATTGTTCTGCTTAGCTCTAGTGGTATCCAGCCATGCACATAGTGTTATCTGTACAAATGTTGAGATATCCTCTCTCTGGTGAGTGGAATTCATTTGTGGTGCTCAAAGCACTAAACAACGCATTATCTGCATGAGAGTGAGAATAATTTAGGGGAACTGACCCTTTGAAACCTGTCAAAAGCTATAAAACCCAATGCTTGATGCACGTACATGTACAGTTTTAAAACATAAATTGGATTAATATTCCAACCCACATCCTGCAATATTGAATTTTGTCATTATAAAAAATGTAAACCAGTTTAAAACATTTAAAGGTCCCATATGATGCTCAATTTCAGGTTTATACTTGTATTTTGGGCTTCTACTAGAACCTGTTTACATGCTTTAATGTTCAAAAAACACATAATTTTTTTCTCATACTGTCTGTCTGAATATACCTGTTTTCACGCTCTGTCTGAAACGCTCCGTTTTAGCACCTGTCTCGTTAAGTCCCCTTCCCGAAAAAGCCCAGTCTGGTCTGATTGGTCAGCGTTTCCGGGTCTTCACCGTCTGCACCGTTATTTCAGCCGGGGAATGACTACAACGGCACTGAAGCAGCACTTTCTACCTATATATATATATATATATATATATATAGTATAGTTGTGACATCACAACCTTACGGAAATCCTGACGGCTCGTTTAAAGGCGCCGTTTCTGAATACAGGCTGTGTGCATTTCTCTGTGGATTGAGCATTTTGATACTTTCAGAGTATTTATGTAGCACCTCGACCTGCTTTATAATAAAAAAAAAGACTTGGAAATCTCACATTTTACAATATGGGATCTTTAAAATGGCATGTTTAATACTGATCATAGCACAAAAACAGTAACAGTGAAACAAGTCATTATCATTCATTTCTTTTTAAAATCTCATTTTTAATTTCACAAAAAACTCTAATGAAGCGCTTGCCAAGTATTAGTCATGCTCTACTCATTTTCTCATCACACATGCATAGTCATCATCACATAACATTCAGACAAATAAATATTCAGAAATGATAAGAAAGCAAGTGCTTGTTGTTATTTCGATGCACTCAGTTTAGCGCAACTGAAGTCTTATTTTTTGATACACCCGAAATACTGTTACATTTTTCAAATGGGAAAATAATGAGTGTATGTGTAGTTATGTGGAAGTGGTGATTGCCACAGGCGTCTCATTCCATTTCAGCCAAGCTAATCAAGTTCCTTCTCGCTTATCTGCCATTTTTGTTTGCTTTGATTGTTGTTTTGTGATGATTTTGTTGACTCCGTGATTTGCGTGTCTTCTCTCTTTAGGAGCTGCAAAGAATCCATCATGTTGACTGTTATCCAACCGTTTCCCGTGAGTAGATCAGCTCTTGCAAAATGCACCACAGGGATTGTACTGTATGTATCAGATACGTTAATCAAAATGGGGCTTAAATGAAATCCAAGAAAAGGATTACTCTGTATGTATATGTGTTGTTGCTCTGAATACAATGCTTTGTTTCAATTTGCCATATTTGCTCTATTCATCTAGGCTCATAAGCCCTTTCCCTAAACACATTCATTCACCATACAGGTTGCTACAGGTTGCATTTTTGCCACAATAATGATACCTTTATATAATTATCAGAAACAAAAACATGATCATGATGATTTGTATTTTTTATTCCATGCTAGGGATGTTGCAGCATTTCTCTGAATTCTCATAACCGTACTCGGAAATATTAAGTTCAACTCTATGAATTTCATTGTCCGCCCTTGATATCATATTTTGGGAGGTATAGATTTGTGGCTTGTTTAGGCAGGCCTTGACTCCCCTGCAAGCCTGTTAACCTCTGTCCTGCATTTAAAGGATACGACTGATGATATTCTATAGTTTTCGTATTGTCCCTAAATTCCATGAAAAGAGCCTTTTGCTTTAAAGGGGATTAATGATAATCTTGTATTCCTCCAACTAAATGCATTTATCCTCCTCCTCTTAAGGTTGTGTGGTGTTGCACCAGGGTTGTGTTTCTGGTCAAATTGCACCTAGAAAATGTTTGCCCTTTCCCAATTTCAAGAAATTAGTGGTTATTGTGTTGATGTTTCATCTATTTTTCCAATGTTATAGCTAATGTGCTGGAAAACTGTTTTTTCCCCACTTCATTTGTGCTTGTGTTTATGCTTCTCTTTATCTCTTTCCCTCCATCTGTCTGTCTCTTTCTTCCTCTTTCCCTCCTCTCTCTCTTTGGACGGTTGCCTCTTAGTCCCCTAAATCAGCGTTCATCAGTGCAGCCAAAAAAGCCATGCTCAAGTCCAATCCGGTCAAAGTGCGCTTTGCAGAGGAGGTCATTATAAACGGCCAGGTTCCAGTCAGTTCTACCACACACACACACACACACACACACACACACACACACACACACACACGTACTCACACACTTATGTTTGACCTATATAAGCAATGACAGATGGTTACCACATAAGACAGACAGTTGAGTGAATGTCAGATAAGACAAGACAATCACAAAAATGTGTTATGACATGACACTTTTATTAAATCTGTTCACGTATTAAACCTCACCTGTCTTCTGTTAAAGGGACCTCAAATGCACAGGATGAAAAGACTGATAATATTCCTCCTTTGCAGAACCCGGTGAAGGACAACTCTCTTCTGTTCATGCCAAATGTACTGAAGGTCTACCTGGAGAACGGACAGACAAAGTCTTTTCGCTTCGACAGCAGTACCTCTATCAAGGTGTGCGTGTGTGTGTGTGTGTGTGTGTGTGTGTGTGTGTGTGTGTGTGTGTGTGTGTGTGTGTGTGTGTGTGTGTGTGTGTGTGTGTGTGTCTGTGTGTCTGTGTGTGTGTGTGTGTGTGTGTGTGTGTGTGTGTGTGTGTGTGTGTGTGTGTGTGTGTGTGTTCCAGCCCTTAAGGCACACTCGGCAAAATTAGCAGTCTCTGCAGCATATATCATTTTAAAGGGAGAAATTCATGTAGTGCAAATTAGTGTGTCTTGGAGCACACACACAGACCTTTAAATTCAATCACTGTATGGGTTCCATTTGTTTGAGCATCTAATTTATTTAGGCAAGGTAGCAAAGAGCATATTCAAATTTCTTGACTTGTAGATTCAGTTTTGATCCACTGTGGCTCCCAGCGTTTAGTTGAGGCAAAAGAGCTGAGTCACTCCTTTTCTCAGCTTCACTGTGAATACTGTAACTGTTATCTTAACAGGCTTTTAGTTTAATATTGATTTACAAAATCTATTTAGGTAATTAGAACCTATACTCTATATTCATTTGAATCCCACACCAGCATGATTTAAAGTTTATTTTTATTGTCAATGTCAAATGGCTGCCCACTGCTTCCTTGAGGGATGGGTTAAATGCAGAGAATGAATTTCGCTACATGTATGTGTATGTGACAACAAAGTAAAGTACCTTTACAAATTATTGAACTTGCGAATTAGAGGCTATTTTAGTTATGCTACTAAGCTAGCAAGCTCAGCTCCTTAGGTATTGCAATAGTTATCCAATGTGAGCTGGTAAGCTAATGTTAGCTAGCTCTAAAGGCTAATTTGACTATAGTAGCAGATACAAATGACTGATAAGATGTGGTTCACAGTAAATACATACCTAACAAAAGTAACTAATAAGGAAGAAAGATCCTGGTAAATTTACATAGGAAATGAATATTCATTTTTACGCACTTGTGGAAAATTCTAAACAGTTACACTAAGAAAAGGAAATATTCTACTATCTATTCTACCGCTGCTTTAAAAACATATGAAATAAGTGATCAGACCTGTTGGCAGAAAAGCCCAGTCTTACGCCATCATATTTTGACCTTGTTCTATCATGTTTTACACCTGAGAAACTATTGTCTGAATAAAAGACATGTCCAGAGTTTCAATGGTTGTCTCCACTCCAGTCTTTTCACATTTCCACATTTTCATCTTTTGAGATTTCTTTTCAAGGTTAATGTTTTGTTAGTCCATGAAGAATGCAAATGTCAAGCACAAAATCTAGACTTTGCAAAACAGGACATGCATAGTGCCATTATGTATTACAAATAATTTCTCCCACTTTTTACTAAGCTGTGTTTTCAGACTGGAACAATGACAAAATAAAGAATACTGGTGGTGCACATATTGCATCATCTCATGTTAGTACACATCTAAAAAAGTACATTGATTTCTTGTATGCTACAGTAACTGCAAACATCAACATACTATGATAATACATGCATACATAACTATTAAGCAACTACTCTAACTGAATGTTTATGCGGTGTATTTACTTCAGGATGTGATCCTGACCCTGCAAGAGAAGCTGTCAATCAAATGCATCGAGCACTTCTCCCTGGTGTTGGAGCACAGGACGGAAGGCTCTGGAAGCAAACTGCTTCTCCTGCATGAACAGGAGATGCTTACTCAGGTACGAGATGTTTCCTCTTCCTTCACTTTCTTTGTCTCTTTTGAGTCTGACACACACACACACAAACGTGCACACACACACACACACACACACACACAAACACACACACATTCCTGCTCAGTATTCAAGCAGCATTTGAACCCTAGTGTCATTTATCAGCACTGGCACAGCAGGGGTGACAGTTCACATTACACCTACCCTCCCACACACGCACGCACACACGCACGCACGCACACACACACTCATCCACACTCATCCACAGTGCTCGCTACATTCTAATGAGGTTGCAGGATCACAAGAGGACAATTTTAATATTCATACCACACAGTTCAGATGTGAAGTTCTGCACATGGTCACACGCTTGATAAAACATATACACACTATTCTGTAATACAGCTGAGTGTCAATCTTGGTGTATGGGAGAAAGCTGGTAATCCTTGAAATAGAAAATAAACCCCCTCGCCCTCATTAAATGGTTTATAAAATGAATGTAATCAATATTTACAAGATGATGCTGGTCTCGTGGGTTTGTCTTGAATAAGAAATTGAATCAAATGCACGGACAACCACCGCAAGCACGTCAGTTTTTTTAGGGTTACTGCTGCTGAATTATACAACCATGTATTTACGTTGTAAAGTGATTTGAATAACGGCATGATTATTAATGCTGCTGCTAGTGCTACAATTGCTTTGGCAGTGCGTTGGAATGTAACTAAGTACATTTACTGAAGAACTATGCTAAAGTATAACTGTGAGGTACTTGCACTTTAGTATTTCCATTTTACGCTGGTTTGCACTTCTACAACAATATTGTACTTTTTACTCCACTGTATTTGTTTGACAGCTATTGATACTAGTTTGTTACGGGTTTGGACAGAACGGACCCAAACGCAAGGCTTCAAGGAAAAGGATTTATTTACAATAAACAGGGGAAACACTGGGGCAGGAGTGGGCAGTGAGGAGGCGGACGCCAGGGAGAGGACAGGGCAGAGGGTGAAGCGAGGAGCGTGGGGGAGCCGAGGAGGAAGCACTGGGAATCGGGGAGCCAGGTAATCGGAGGAGGTGACGCTGAAGACTGGAGCGGTGAGCCGAGAGGAGGGGACTGGATGGAGGAGCCAGCTGACTGGAGGCAGGCGGGAAGGAGTGGAGGAGAATAACTGCAAAGAACAAGACACAAACACGTTAAACGGTAGAACAGACAGAAACAGGTTAGCGAAAGGTTTGCTTGGAGAGCGTATCACCCAGGAGGCTGAAGCAACGATCAAGCGAAGATGGAATGAAGATCCGGGGTTTAAATGCAGAGCTTGATTGTGGTTGATGACTGGCAGGTGTGTACGGCGGGAGAGTGGATACTGATGATGAGCAGGTGTGCGCAGTCAGCTGGCTGGTGAAGGCAGGATAGGGAGGGGGAGAACACAGAGGGCAGAGAGGCAGGACCAACAGAGAAACTAAGTGTAAACAAAAAAGGAGTAAGAAAGAAAACAAAAACTCACAGCCAACAGGCCCCGACCATCACACTAGTTACTCTGCAGATTTTACATAGCTATAATGATTTCATGGAATATGATGCTTTAGTAATAATTAATCACAATAAAATAAAATATGATAACATAACACTGACAGGAGCCATTCTGCTGCATAATGAATACTTTTGATCCTTAATTATATGTTGCTGATAATACATTCAACTTAAAGCTGCAGTGGCCACAAATAAATTGCGTACCACAGCTTTGAGTAAGTCATTTAGAATGCAGGTAATGGATCATTTTGTATTGCACTTCTATAAAGTTAGGAGAAAGATAAAAATGGATGTAATTAGGCTGACAGGTCCTGACTTTTAGTCCCTAGTATGGGTCAAGGGCCAATAACACTGGATCCTACAGTTCCCACAATGCAACTCTGTCAACTCAACTTTGTACATTAAACCGTCCCTGCTCTTCTTTCTTGACTTGCACCCAGTATCAAAACTGAAACTACTGTAGGTCCAGAGACGTGTGTTTATATATTAATGTTTATTAAATTGAAGTTGTATTACACATACAGTACTACCTTTACACCAATAATGATTGCACTGTAGCACAAACCTGTGGTTTTTTTGCTGCTTTTTGCACGTGCACGTGTTAATTCTTCTGCTCATCGATGACCCTCCATCTATCTCTTTCTCCCTTTCTGTCTCCTTCCTGTCTGTGACCCCAGGTGACCCAGAGGCCTGGCTGTGACAAGATGAAGTGTTTCTTTAGGATCAGCTTTGTGCCCAGGGACCCTGTGGAGCTGCTCCGGAGAGACGCTGTGGCATTTGAATACCTCTATGTACAGGTGAGCAAATTCACCAGTAAAGTCCTAAAACTGATTCGGTAAAATCCTTTGTCAACTTTGAGAGGGATACGAGAGAGAATGGATACTGTCAGGACAACATCCTCATTTGCAAATAAAGTCCTCAAATAAACCCACTCTTGCAAAAACTACTTGTCTCTAAAATAATAAATAGCTTTCCCATAGGATTCCTTTGATAATTAGTCAAGTGAAACAACCTGAGAGAAGGAAAGCTAATCATCTTTTCTTGCCAGAGTTCAACATTTTATGCTTCCGAGTCCTTCATCAGGGACTGAAAACTGTATCCCTTTTGAAGGACTCTCAAACCACAAAGGTTGAGAACAATTTATTTCAGCATAGCAGGGACGCACTGCTGCTGGAATTGTTGGATGGAGTGATGAAATGCACTTCACAAGCCCAAAAACGTGACTTTGGGATTCTTATGTAACTTTGCTTCCTGCTTTGCCATAGAGTTGTAACGATGTGGTCTTGGAACGGTTCGGCCCGGAGCTGAAGTACGATGCTGCGCTACGATTGGCTGCTCTGCAGATGTACATCCTTACCATGACAACCAGACAAAGCCAGAAGGTCTCCCTGAAATACATCCAGTAAGTTTGTGTTAGGGCTGTGCAATTAATCAAACAGTAATCGTGATTATGATTTTGGCTCCCAATGATCACAAAACAGAATTATCGAGAACAACAATTATTTAGCTCATTACATTTTGAAAGTAAACTCTTATTTTCTCTTGTTAAAATAGTTTAAATAGGTACAGTATTAAGGCAAATTTCACAGTTGTATGTTTTTTTTTCACTGTTGATTTATTTAACTTTTTCCACTGTTTTTTAAGTTCAATAATTGCAACATCTTTCCAGAAGTGTTAAATTATCGTATCAATATTGACCGAAATAATCGTGATTATATTTTTTTCCATAATCAAGCAGCCCTAGTTTGTGTGCAAATGACATTGTGTGTTTTTGACACTAGCAGCATAATCTGTAATGTTACTAAACTGTTGTACAGCCTAGAGCTGCTCCATCAATTTTAAGTAATAGACTGACATTTTATTTTTGTTTTTTGATGGGTTTACAGAAGTTTATCAGGGATTAATTGTCCTATTTCCCTCCTTGGGTTAGATTCAATTGAGTGTTCTGTTCTGTAACTGACAGTTTGTCTGAAATTAAATGTCATCCAAGGTCAGGTAGAAGTACTTTTTTTCCAAGAGTGACTTTATTATGAGAGAATCTCCTAAACAAAAACAATCTCCAATCTCCTCTCAACAGAAAGGAGTGGGGTCTGCCGCTGTTTCTGCCTCCCGTCGTGCTGTCCAGCATGAAGGAGAAAAACATCAAGAAGGCTCTGACACACATCCTAAAAACCAACCAGAACCTTGTGCCTCCAGGGAAAAAAGTAAGCAGCTCTCCCTGTCTTTCTTTGCCCTTGTTAATAAACTTCTGACACACACACACACACACACACATGTGCACAAACAGCAGTCTCTCTGTTTTTAAGATGCAATATCCTAAAAATAGCATCCCTGTCATGCTCAACCTTGTAAAGGTTCTCACCCTTGTCAACCTAAGACCCTCAATGAAGCCAGCTCTTGAATACTAATGTGAATAACAAGCTAAATTTATTGTCAAACTGTGTGCATAATAAGATATTCATATGTCCCGGTCAGGGGCCGCTGATGCAACTTCAGCTGAACTTTTTAGCTCTTTGTAAAACTGTATTAATGATACGGCCATTAATTCCGTAACACCCATTTTTACTTTGACACGTACAAATCAGCAGCATGCTGAAACAAAGTTAACCCATGCAACAGTGTCAACTTAAGCGAGTGATTTACTATCAGCTGTCGTGCACATAAGGTTAGCTGCACGTTAATCTCAGTTAGACAGTTGGAATACAATTGTGTTATTTTGGTCTCAGAGAAGACACAAATGCTTCCAAACTGAATTATAGATGCTTGTGGATGAGGCAAAAAAAGTACTGTACTTTGATTTAAAAACCCACAACATTGCTCTTGGTGACATGTTTCTTCGCTATGGGCCCCATAGTTTATTTTGAGTCTATCCCACATACACCATCATGCTGGTTTCACAAGAGCACCAACTATGTATTAATCCTAGCTAAACGTCTATACTAACATCTGTAATAACGCTACTTTTCAACCCAAGCCAGTAGATGTTTAGAAGGTAGGTGTTGGAAGAGCACAGAAGAGAAGATAGTTTATAGTGGTCAGGCTCCTCTGTGATTGGTTAAATATTTTACATGTTGAAGTGAGTGATAGAAAATAAAATGATGTATATATTCTAAAAAATGATCTACAAGATAGTCTCCGAGCCATGAAGCGTTCACTGAAGCTGAATGATTGGGCAACATCACTCATCAGATGAAATTAGCATTGCTCTATGTCCGACTTAATCTACCCAACACAGCTTCATGTAGCGGATGAAGGAACGTATTTCACATTAAAAACACTGATTAAACACACATGTGTATAATGTCTATAAAATGTCAGTCATACTTAGGGAATATTGATCTCTTCCCTCCAAGCCTCGAGCAGTATGATGAGCTGACAAACCATTTGCATTCACAGTGGCAGTTGATATCCACTCTGTTCATTAACGAGAAATACTAGCCGGGCAACACCAGCAAACAAACTGACATGCAATTCAAAAACATCAATGCTCCAAATTAGCTTTCTCATTACAGCCTTGAGGTTATCACTCAGTCCTTACCAAAAGAGGCTGCTCGCCTAGTTTTGTGGGAAGGCGGTGGTTAGAGTTTCATAAAAACTAAATTATTTTTAATGGAGATGTCTGGCAAGGTCGCATTCGCCGTTTGTTTCTGAGACTGATGGCATTCTTAAATTTAGGTGCAACATAAGGGGACTGTACAATATATATAGTGTACCTTATTAGTCTAATGAGTATTATAAGTGGTTATAAAGGCAGCTTGATATATGGCACATATACACATAATACATGTCTGTTGTTCTTTGCTTTGTAATTCTGTGTGGTCTGTGTTGTTTTTATCTTTTACTATTTGTTTATTGTAAGGTGTCCTTGAGTATCAAGAAAGGCGGCCATAAATAAAATGTATTATTATTATTATTATTATTATTATAACTTTTGCATTACAAATGTATTGCCTTCCATGGGCATGTGGTGCTGAAATACAGGGACACTCAACATGCCAGTTATGAATAGAAAAAGGTATATACAAATCACATAATCTGCTTTGTATAGAAGTGAAGAATTAACAAGAAATATATAAAACATGCAAGGTTGTCGATATGTCTCATTGCAGTGAAAGCATCAGTACAAAAATGCACTTTTGGTACTCTCAAGTTTGAATTTTGAAATTCCCATGACCCTAAATGTCTGAAAATATCCACACAAGCAAGCCATAAAGAGAGATTTGAACGACGGAATATAATATAATGATTGATCTGTGTTCCAGATCAAAATGGCTTGAGAGTGCTTTACATTCTGACATAAGAATACAAATGTGTCTGTTCAGGTTGAAGTGATTTGGTTTTGGATGCTTTCTAATGTATTACACTTCTCTCCGTGTAGCTGACCGCGCTACAGGCCAAGGTGCACTACCTGAGGTACCTGAGCGAACTCCGACTTTATGGAGGGAGGGAGTTCAAATCAATACTTTTGGTAAGGCCATTAGTTCTGGAAAGTATTTGTTTGTTTTGGAATGTCATCTCTGCCACAGTAAAATCTTTTAGGATAAAAGTTTGTCATAACCGATTTGTTTTTGAATGACTTTTAACTGTCGTATGCATACACACTACTTTCTGTAGCAAGGGGAGAAGCAGACAGAGGTGACGCTGTTAGTGGGCCCACGTTACGGCATCAGTCATATCATCAACACCCGGACCAACCTAGTGGCCCTGTTGGCCGACTTCAGCCATGTCAACCGCATAGAGATCCTCACTGAGGATGAGACCAACGTCCGACTGGAGCTGCATGTTCTGGATGTCAGGGTGAGCACAGTTATTCCGCCCTACACAAATGATAGCATCTGTTGTTTTCCTTTCTCCCCTCCTTATACCCTCCCTTTGCTTCTTGTTTTTCACAGCCCATCACACTGATCATGGACTCCAGTGATGCAATGAACCTTGCCTGTCTAACAGCAGGCTACTACCGCCTCCTAGTGGATTCAAGGAGATCTATCTTCAGCATGCCCCACTGCAATAGCACAGGAGGGGAGGACAATAGTGAGTTATTATTAAATATGTGTGCATGTGTGTGTGGTCAGAATCGGATGGATTTGCTACTCATTTATACAAAAATTGAATTCATCAAAGTTTGCAGTCAGTATTCAAATTGTGTCTTTCCCCAGTTGTGGTCTTTGTCCTGGACGAACACTCCATATAAACCATTCAAACAAGCTGAGAAGAAAAACAGTGTAGCATAAAACCTCAAAAGTATTATAGTGGAGCACTCAAAAAGTCTAGTAAAGAGGAGGCAGCCACTTGAATCAACATCAAATATATAACACCTAAAATAATAAGACCTTGTATTGCTGCGTTCTGCAGGTCAGGATCGTGTCCTGGAATGGCCATACAGCACATCTTTGGGGGACAATGAGGAACCATCACCCAGCCAGGGAGAGGTCTACAACAGGGACTCTGAGTATTCAGACAATGGACGGAGAGAAAACAGCATCTCTCCTTACTTCCAGGAACCCCAAAACCCTGACAGAGACCTTGGGACAAGGAGAAGTCCGTTGCCCCCTCCTCTTCCCCCGGCTACCAGACACAAACCTCAAGACTCGCCTCGGAGCGCCAAAGTGTCATTTATTTTTGGGGGGGACCCACCTTTGAACCAGCCTAAGAAAATAGGCTATGAAAGACTGTTGGAGAGCCCTGAGGTACCCGAGCACAGACCACCCTACTTGCACAACAACACAGACTGCCGTCCACAGGACAGGGTGCCGTTTCAGTTCAGTGGTCTGACGCATGTCTATAGTAACATTATAACTGAGGAAGGCGGTGAGGAGCCACTGCTAAGGGATCTGTTTTATCGTGACACAACGGACGATGCGGAGGATGACGACGACGCTTCCTGCGAAGAAGACTCCACAGGGGGGACACCAGTGGGTGACGACAGAGTAGGTGGGGATGAAAACTGTGGCAACCAAGGAGGAGGGTTAGCCACTGCAGCCGGGAAAGCTTCTTTCCTCACATTTTCCGCTTCTACCGATGACATCATCGACCTGACGTCGCTGCCTCCTCCCGAGGGAGACCAGAGCATTGACGAGGATGACGACGACACACTACTGCAGACGCTCAACCTAGCAATCGCAGCTCCGCCACCAGGCTTTCGGGACAGTTCAGACGAGGACGCGGCACCGGAGGGAAGGCCGCTAAGCACACGTGACAATGATGATATCCCAGTATCGTTAATTGATGCTGTTCCAACTCACGGGGAGGGGGAAGGGAGCAGGGGAGGGGAGAGAAGGCTGGAGAATGCGGTCATGAACACTCTACAGGCACTGGAGGCTCTGTCTGTCTCTGAACAGAGGCCTCCTCCGCCGCCGCCACCACCCAACAGGAACAATCCAGGTCTGTTGAATTCTAATGCAAGTACAGTAATGTTTGATCACCATCATTTATGTCTTTGTTTTAGCATTGGATTTTACTCAGCGTGACTCGAACCAAATAAATCCTGTCTCAGTCTATGGTCTTCAGTCTCTCTCATTTGATATCATTAGACCACTACAAATGTGTGGGATTTTAATTGTTCGTTTTATCACATTTATTCAACATTATTGGGTTGTAACTATTTGCTCGTTCTGTAGTTATTTTTGTCTTTTCTTTTCTTTAGCAAACTCCCACACATTCATGACACCAGAGCAGAAACTATTTGTACAATGTGCCTTCTCATCAATTGCAAATATGGTCATAGCTCTGTGCGATATTTATTATAGTACACATTTAAAAGCAGATAACTTAGTTAGCTTCATGACCCATATTTAACTCTGTATCTCTTATCTTCTAGGTGTTTACACGTCTCGAGGCCCCAGCCAAGAGTCGTCCTCCGATTCTGGCAATGAGACCAACTCCTCAGAGATGACTGAAATCTCGGAACTGGCTGCTACTCACAGGCTCAATGAGAGCCACATGCGTCTTCTGGTGGCCACAAGGGAAGGGTACCAACCTTTACTTGAGGAAAAAACTGAATTCCCCGTCTCACCCAGCACAGCAGGAACAATACAGAAGAAAGCCCGTAGTCCAACACGACACCTTCAGCCTCCAGCAGTTCCTCCAAGACGAAGCCCCCTATTGGACACTGCATCATCAGGGCCGGACAGCTTGGTAGTGAGGTCCCAGACTAACCTCTCATGCACTCTACAGCGCCCAAGTTCCACAACACCAGGAGGGAAGCATCACAAAAAGTCTGCAGACTCCAGTGGGAAGTACAACACCTTCAGCACAAGGGAAGGGCATCGGGGTGAGAGTGGTGGGAGCCGCTGCCATCTTGAAATGGACCAGCGCACTTCATTCTGTGAGAGAGGGGAAAGTCAAACAAGACAGAGTTCCTTTTCGGCAGAAAATCCTGTAGCTGAGGGCGTTGCAATGAACAATCTCCCCAATGACCATCACATAATCCCCCGCCCTCCCTCCACTACCTCTGATCGCCTGTTAGATGTTGCCAACTCGGGGGACTGTGGTGCAGATAATGGCACTGTAGCTGTTGAGCAAGATGAACACCTAGTTGTAGCATCATTGCTGTCCCCAACCAAAAAAAACAGATCAGAGGGGACCGACCAGGGATCGGACATACAAAATGATCATCCGACGATTTCTAGACAGCAGAGTGTTGCACGGTTGTGTGAGTACCATCTAGCAAAAAGGATTTCAAATTTGCAAGGAGAAGCCCACAGTTCACTACAGGGTTCTCTGTGCTCATCACTGGATGCTGGTGGCAGCACGAACAGTAGTGCCTGTGCCACCCCGACTGACTCACCACTTGGCCCTGGTGCGGTTGAATCAAAACACCATCGTTTGCAAAGGCACCCACTTTCTAGTTCCTCCTCCTCATTACTCAGGGTGCTAAACTATGAAGATAACAAACCTGGAATTCCTCGTGGCGTCCCTAGCCAGAGCACTCAGGGAAAGGACCTCCACCCTCATGCAGACCCTGCCCTCCTTCGGAAAATGCTGCCCAACATTTACCCTCCTGCTGCTGGGGCTGAACCAGGCCGGCCCTCATCAGCCACACCGTCTAAGCATAAAGAGACCACAGGTACAGGGAGCAAGAGGCCCCACAATGATCTGCATGCTAAACAACAGGCCTGTTTTAAGGGCCTGAACCAGAAGGAAGGCAGTGAGGCCTACAGACAACTAATTAACTATCTAACAGTCAGCCAGATGCATCAGGGAGGGAAGCTGCATAGTGCAGGCATGGGAGGGGCAGTAAAAAAGGACACCAGGCGCTTTATCACTAGTAACCCTCAGCTTGTTGAAATGGTTAAGAATAGGGGGAACACCATTGCTCGCTGCCCATGTATGCCTTCCTCCATATCATCCCCATTCCTTAGCCCAAATGTAGTAACCCCTAATGCGACCACCGTGCAGCTGGCAAATAAAAATCCACAGTCATACCATTCTGCCACACTTCCTGCCAAACTCAAGAGAAGTTCTGACATGCATGCTCAGAGACTGAATGACATGAATGAGAGTTTAGATTTCAGGCAAGCTACTGCTGAGAGGAGAAGCTCTTTTTCTGGCTTGGAATGTGAACTAGAGGGGAGTGGTATGGACCCAGAGCACTTCCTGTCACTGTATAAGAGAGAGGGCTGTATCAGTCGTGATGGGGCATTCATTACATGTGGAAACCGTGAGGGTGGGGGTAACACTAACCGTCCCCCACCTCGGTCAAGAAGCCAACCTAGTAGCAGCACTGAGGACTGGTTCAGATCAGACCCGAGGGCAAAGCATGCAGTTCGTCAGTCTCCTCAGTCTCGTCCTAATGATTCTCTTTGTTTCTCTGCTGCCCCCAGTGTAAGTGGTCAACGAGCAGAACTCAACACCATCTCCCTAGGAAGGGGAGACCACCCTTCTGCTTTTATCAGGCAGACATCTACTGGCACTAGGGCTTGCATCACATCTCCAACTCCCAACCCACAATCTCCACCACCTCCCCCACCACCACCACCTCCTCCACCTCCTTTGTCTCTTCCCTCGAAAGCCAGCTCTAAATCCAGCAACTCAGGATGCACACAGGATACCATCCATTCAGTCCAGTCCCGGCAGAATCACATTCAGGTTGTTAACCCAACCCTACAGCAGACAGATCCCTTCTGCAATAGCCTGCAACGGGGACGGGAGCTTAAGCGCAGCTCCAGCAACGTAACTGCCAGTTCTGGTAGTGTGGAGGTTCTGTTTGATAAGCCCACTCGAAGCCGGAGCCAGCAGCCCTTGTCACCATCTGTGCCACAGCAAGGTGAGACCAAAGTCCAGCGGAGGCCAACAAGGAAGCGGCTCTCTAAGAGCTACTCCCAAGGATCTGTTTCTGCCCACACATGCTGGTCTACAGGCTGTACAATAGACAGTAGAAGGGCGTCTGTGGCATTTCCATTGCAGAAAGATGCTAAACACATGAAGGGCTCTCAAAAACTGGACACCAGTCCCTGGAGATGCAATGGGCCTTTCAGCTATTGTTTCTTTAAACGTAAGAGTGAGGGAGAAGACGACGATATTGAGTGGGAAAGGCCCAGAAGAAACCGTGGTGAGAACGATATTGAGAATGGCGGTGCCACTGCATCAGCCATATTGCCCTGTGGCTCGGCAGTGGATGTAGCTGGGGAGCAGCTTTATGGGGAGGTCCTCAATAACATGAGCTTCAGCGACCGTCTCGCACGAATCAATGCACTCAAGGACCGCATGTATGGCTTCCCTTCCGGCTTCACTGACGTCCGCCGTGACGCCAGTGAGCTCATTGCACTGGTGAGATCCAGCGTAGGTCGCTGCGATCGTGGACCCCAGATGCCTCTCCAGGACGTATCCCAGTTCAAGCAGCTCCTCTCTGTTGAGTCAAAAGAATTAGGCCGGGCATGCCGGAGGATGGCACAGGCCCACAGTAGTCCTGAGGAGATGCTGCTGGCTGTAACTTGTAGCTTCCAGGTGCTATGCTGTCTCTGCGAGGCTTGTATGTGTCTAGTTCGGGGGCTCGGAGCCTCAGCCTCACACCAACAGAGAGAGGTTGTGGCAAAGGTCGACGAGGTTGTCATGAACTATATCTGTTTACTCAAAGCTGCTGAGGCTGCCACCGTGGGAGCACCAGGGGAGCACAGCGTGAAAGCCCTGGTCCGCCACTCCAGTACCATGTCGGCCATTGCTAACGCACTCACCCGCTCCCTTAAAACGCTGCTTAGCAAGTAGAGCCTACTCTTTATTCTTTATAGTGTGGCCTACGCAGTCCGTAGAAGTCTGTCTTTAAGCATCTTGTTATTTTTTTGGTCTGCTGGAAAAGTCATATATTTTTCATATAAGGTCTGGACATCTCCATATCAAAATCAACAAAGACTTGTTGCAGTTGCCATTAAAGTTACAAAAAATGAGAAAAAAAATGAGTATGATGCTTTTTCTGATGACAATATTGTAATGTATATTTACAACGCCATACTGTCACAGACCTTTGTAATATGATATGTACCTAATAGATACCCTTTTACCTGTGCATTATGTAACTTATTAAAAAAAATGTATATAATGTACATACATACAATATAATTATATTATTTGCCGTAGCAGTTCCAAGAAGCCATTGAGTGTTCAGCTTAATTTGCTCTAATATTGTTCAGGGCTGGAGTGAATTCACTTTAAGTTCAATCAGTTCATTAAGTGCAGTTTTACTACAGATACAAATAATGTACATGTAGAAGTATAAGTAAACGTGTCACTGTCAGTCCAGTGAGAAAAGTGTTGCGTCATTTTATTCACAAGATTCAACCTAATCTTAGGTTGAATTTCTGAATGACTATGTAAAAGTGAACTGATTTCAGCCCTGGTGCATACAATACAGTTTTTTTTGCAAGATGAGAGGAACATTTTGTTGGAAATGTTAAAAATACTATTTATCTACCACTGCTTCATAATTAACCACATAGACTATTTTCAGCAAAGAATGACAAACAGTAAATAATAAACTATCCCCCTGAAAAAATAAATATATGAAACTATAATAATGTGTTAATATTAACAATTTATTAAATATTTTAATTTATTATGAAATTTGTCAGATTGACCACTGTGTTAATTATATCTACCGGTAATACTTTTTAAGTTTTTGTGTTTTATTATCATCTGTTTTGGAATGAGTTCTGTGCTTGAATGAATTATTATTTCATAATATGTATCAAGATGCAGTTATGTCTCTTGAGAAGAAATAAAATTCCTTTTTTTTTTTTTTTCAATAATCCACCATCCTATTAAAAAACATTTTACAGATATTTCTGTGTCTCTTATCATGTGTCTCTTGGTTTGAATGATTCACTGTAACATACAATAAGCACTGGTGTGTTACATTTGTATCTACAACTCCAAATCAGAAAAAGTTGGAACAGTATGAAAAACACAAATAAAAAAAGAAAGTAGTGATTTCTAAATGTACTTTGACTTGTATTTCATTGCAGACAATGTGAACACAAAATATTTCATGTTTTGTCTGGTCAACTTAATTTCATTTCTAAATATACATCCTTTCCTGTCATTCAGACCTGCAACACATTCCAAAAAAGGTTGGGACAGGAGCAATTTAGGACTAGTAATCAGGTAAATTGGTTAAATAATGATGTGATTTGAAACAGGTGATGTCAACAGGTGATTGTAATTATGATTTGGTACAAAAGCAGCATCCAAGAAAGGTCTAGTCCTTTAGGAGCAAAGATGGGCCGAGGATCACCAGTTTGCCAACAAATACGTGAGAAAATTATTGAAATGTTTAAAAACAATGTTCCTCAAAAAAAGATAGGAAGACATTTGCTTATTTCACATTCAACAGTGCATAACATAATTAAAAGATTCAAGGAATGAGGAGGAATTTCAGTGTGTAAAGGACAAGGGCGCAAGCCTAAGCTGAACAACCGTGATCTCCGATCCCTCAGGCGGCACTGCATTAAGAATCGTCATTCATCTATAAGCGATATCACCACATTGGCTCAGGACTACTTTGGCAAACCTTTGTCAAGTACCACAATACGTAGTTACAGCCACAAATGCCAGTTAAAACTGTACTGTGCCAAAAGGAAGCCCTATGTTAACAGTGTCCAGAAGCGCCGTCGACTTCTCTGGGCTCAGAGGCATCTGGGATGGACCATCACACAGTGGAAACGTGTACTGTGGTCAGATGATTCAGTATTTCAGGTATTTTTTGGGAGAAATGGATGCCGTGTGCTCCGGACCAAAGAAGAAAAGGATCATCCAGACTGTTACCAGCAACAAGTCCAAAAGCCAGGGTCTGTCATGGTATGGGGTTGTGTCAGTGCCCATGGCAAAGGTAACTTGCACTTCTGTGATGGCACCATTAATGCTGAAAAGTACATAGAGATTTTGGAGCACAATATGCTGCCTTCAAGAAGACATCTTTTCCAGGGACGTCCATGCATATTTCAACAAGATAATGCAAAACCACATTCTGCACACATTACAAAGTCCTGGCTGCGGAGGAAGAGGATACGGGTACTTGACTGGCCTGCCTGCAGTCCCAACCTGTCTCCAATAGAGAATGTGTGGTGCATTTTGAAGCGCAAAATGCGACAACGAAGACCCCATACTGTTGCCCACCTTAAAACTTGTTTGCAGCAAGAATGGGACAAATGAATGTACGCAATGAAATACAAGTCAAAGTACATTTAGAAATCACTTTCTTTTTTTATTTGTGTTTTCCATACTGTCCCAACTTTTTCTGATTTGGGGTTGTAGTTCCAGATATTTGGTTATTACGTGCATTAAGGATGCAGTAGAGAGAAAGTTTCAAGGTACCTTATAATGTTCTTTTGACTAGTTCATGGGTCCATGACAAATGAAGCGCTGCAGATGGTAGGCCTACTGGAGTTCAAGCCTCTCCGTGACCTATTGTGACTAAATGTGAAACCTTAGAATATATTATAAAGGGTAATTTGACATAACTGTTGTATCCTGATAGCCTACACGATGTGTTTGTTTGCCTAAAATACTAGAATGCACAT
Source organism: Gymnocephalus cernua (assembly GCA_023631565.1). Taxonomy (NCBI): domain Eukaryota; kingdom Metazoa; phylum Chordata; class Actinopteri; order Perciformes; family Percidae; genus Gymnocephalus; species Gymnocephalus cernua. The sequence continues at coordinate 16,050,809 of CM042448.1, read as the reverse complement.
GTATGTGTTGTCTTGTCAAGCATCCCTCGTACTAAAATGCGAATGAGAAAAGAATCCCCAGCAAGTGGCACGCAGTAGCTGAAGCTGCATCTGACCTGAAGACATTTATTATCCAAGGAAGGAAGGAAGGAAGGAAGGACGGACGGACGGACGGACGGACGGACGGACGGACGGACGGACGGACGGACGGACGGACGGACGGACGGACGGACGGACGGACGGACGGACGGACGGAAGGAAGGACGGAAGGAAGGAAGGAAGGAAGATTAACCTCATATAGTTTGACTATATGTGAATGAGAAAAATCCCCAGCAAGTGGCACGCAGTAGCTGAAGCTGCATCTGACCTGAAGACATTTATTATCCAAGGAAGGAAGGAAGGAAGGAAGGAAGGAAGAAAGATTAACCTCATATAGTTTGACCTGGTCCAGAGAGAAAAAAAACATTGCCACTGCCAGGCACAAAGCATGGTTAGAATGAAAATATTATTTTATGTGAGTTTAAAATGTGGTTGAATTGGCAACATAAAGATTGAGAGATTGAGGGTGAAAGTCCAATGACGTATTGACTCACCCACCACCTCCACCATCTCCTCCCTACATTACAACAGTTCTTTATGGTTTAGGAAAAAAAGATTGTGATGACAATCAATAGTGAAAAGGACACTTTCAGTGTAAATGTTTTACTTCCACGTTTATGGCATGTACAGTGTATTACAGTGTTACAAGGTACAGTAATGACATTTTGTATTTTTTTATAGATTTCTTGACATAGCCTAATACATACTACTACTATTACTTACATTTTTATAATAAACAAAAAATAATGACATATACTATGAGTATACTGTAAGTGCAGTATGAAGAAAGCATGAATGGAGTGAAGTAACTTTTCAGTTGTGGTCTGGAAACTCTACACTCATCTAGGGAGACAACAACAGCAAGAGAGTTTATTGGATTATTGTAGTTTAGTAAATATCTGTCCATTTTTTTTCTTAAGGAGCAATAACACTGAGACACAAGGTAAAGCCAGTTGTGCAGAGAACTGTAGCTTACAAGCAAAGGACAGGCAGTGTTTTGTTAACATCATTTAGTATCTAAACTGTACCCTTTAGGTCCACTGCATGCAGATGCATTGCAATCCAGCTGACACAAAGTGCGTAACAAATGACATACAGCTGATTTTCTGATATTTAGTGCTGTGGGTTTTTGCCAGACAGTCGTTTATGGCAAAAATCTCCCAAGTGAAATGACAGACAAAATAAGTTGTGATTTTTTGTGATCTTCAGTTTATTCCAACACCATGGGCAGCAGGTCAAACAAGCTATGCAACTTCAGTATCTCTTGCATTATAATGGTGGGTGACTACACTTCTTTACTTACTAAACACACACAAATGTGTGTGTGTGTGTGTGTGTGTGTGTGTGTGTGTGTGTGTGTGTGTGTGTGTGTGTGTGTGTCACGTGCTATGTTTCCCAAGCAGCAGAATAGTGGGGGAAGGACCACTGAGAGGACAGTGCTACCTCATTTGCATATTGGGCGCGTGTTCTACACATGCTGCGACGTTCACCAATCAGGACGACACATGCAACAAACCACGCCCGCGCGGCAGATCGTGTCGCGCGCCTGGAGCAGACAAAAGTTGTCAGTCTCTCATTGCCTCTCACAGCAGACTTTACAATCGGGTTTTTTTTTGTAGTATTTAGCTGAATTTAAGCAAGGTTGTCTTTGTAGTGGATATTAGCGTCCTCGAAAACTGGATTGACGCCTTTAAAGCAGCTGCCGTGGTCACCAGCTGAAGCCACACTACTAGCTAAGGTTACCGTGGAAAAGATAGTGTTGGGCACCCTGTGGGGTTTAAAGTTTGGCTAACAGTAGCATCACTTGCAGGTAGTTGGCTCCATATCTTAACATATAAGTTTGGTCACAATGGCAGCTGTGTGCCAGCCACGACGTGCCTTGGTGGAAATACCTGCTCCACAACCCAAAATTGCAGGTAAGTCTGAAATATGACAGTTTTTAATTTAGGCTGCGAACTTAGCTAGTTCTTTGTGCAGGACGCGCCACTTTACTTTGCTATCATGCTAATGTTATCACAAGCGCGCGCCAACATGTTGTTAACAATCATTTAAGTGTACCACTGCGTCACCTTTTTAAACAATTCTGGTAAAACATTTCAAATTAAAAACACAAGCCACTGTCACCCAGTTTTAATTTAACGTTACGTTTTTTTTACAGCTCGAATGAGAAGGTCCTATCTAGAAATTCTAAGTGCACGTTTGGCTCCATCTCCATTTCCAAGATGGAGAAACTCAACTTCAAACACAAAACGTGTGCACTCACGTAAGTACAAATCAAAACCACTATCTATCTAACGTTACCTGCAAAAATAATGTGTGGTTGGTTTGTGAGCTGACTTTATAGGAAGCTCAATGGAAAAAAAGAAACTTGTTAACGTTATAACGGACATTGTGTTTAGCGTGAAGTGAAGTGTAAAGACTGGTTTTCACGTTGTGGATTCTGACCTCTAGGAATGAAATTAAAATAATGTTCAGACCGTAAAGCTTTATCTGACCATTAAAAACATTTCGGAAGTAAATGCCACTACTTGCCAACTGATGACTAGTCCCAATTACGTTAATTACTGAAAATGCAACTCACCCAGTGATTGTTTGCCACAGCCCTTGTTCGCTCTGGTTTATTATTGTCTTAATTTTATCCCTTTGTTTTGCAGTGGACTTGTCCATTGGTGGGGTGTGGACTGGGGGGATAGAGGAGCAGCAGTGTGAGAAGATGGACGGGCACCATACCCCTCTCTCCAAACAGCAGCTTGTACAGCTAATCAGATCCCTCATCTTAGTTGAACAGGTATCCATCCTGGCCATTTCACTTCACTGTATTCCTAAGATCAAGTTTTCAACGAAAGCAGAATTTTTAGTAGCCAAGATGTAAAATAAAATGTACTACTCAACTCTGAACCATACTATGTATCCTGAAAAATAATGTATTGCTTTGCATCCTAGAGCCAAGAGCCCAGGATCCTAGCGTCCGACTTGAAGTATCTTCAGGAAGACCTGCAACTAAAGAAAGCAAATGTTTACAGGTCCATACCCTATTCACGGCTTGGCTCCAACAGGGATGCTCACTGCTACAGAAAGGCATATCCTCACCTGTTGGCCTTCAAAGTGAGTATTATTAGTGTTTGTATAAATGATGACTTGGGGAAACCTGCAAATAAAATTTTACTGGTATACTGTCCAATTCTCATTTGCAGGAAAGTGATGCATTTTATTTTAGATTTGTAGTCATTGGCTCTTCATCTTTAAGCACACCGCTGCTATTCTTTTCTCATTGAGCTTTTAGACTTAAAGTGAGTTCTTGGTCACTGATATATTAAAAACTGCAACTCCATATGTTACCTGGCTCTGTAAGCTGGGTGTTTCATTGTGTCATTCTAAGCCGTTACCTTCTTATCCTCCCCCTCAGGTTTCGTGTCAGGAGTGGGGCCAAGTTCTTCTGAGGAACAAAGAGTGGGACGCTGTGTTGGAGCACACATTAATGGCATGGCGCTACACCAGCGAGTTGCCACAGTGGGATACAGCAAACCATAACGCTCTCCGAGAACAGTGTTACAGCATTTTGGCAGCTCACAGCATCACTGCTCTCCAGCACTACCATCCTGGCCCAGACAGAGGGCGCGAGCTGCTCAGAAGGTAACACTTTAGTTTGTAGAGGCTTGTGAACAATCCACATACAGATCTTAAATAGTAAATATGTACATTGATACAATATTGTGTCTATATTCACACTAATTATTTGGGGTGTAACGATACACTCAGCTCACAATTCCATATGTATCACGATATTTTGAAAAAAATGCAAAAATTCAACTGAAAATCAAATTACAGATTTATTTAACATTAACAGTGTTCAATAACTGTCTTGTTATACATACAACTTAAAGAATGTACAATACTTCAATATAAATCAAGATTTAGTTTAACCTTCTGTATGTAAAATCAACAATTGACTAGGTGTCACTGACCAATAAAACTGAATTGAATCATGAAATTAGAATTAGGATAGCCCAAGAGATAACTTCTTTAAGCAGTCAAAGTGCAACAAAAAAAATATCTATAGATATTTGGCCTTCTTTCACTCTTTTTCACACCCGGTTGCAGGAGTTTGTCTTTGTGGTACCGTTTTAAATGACACATCATATTTGATGTGTTCGACGTCGTGTATAACAGTGTTTGCTTACAGTGTTTACACAGTTTGAGTTTTGTCTGTTTTTTTTACCATCCTCCTGTTGAGTAACTGGAAAACCAAAATGCTGCCAGACGTCGGACTTGTAAGTGGACGGGGCATCCTCTATTTCAATTTCAGTCAAGTCGAACTCATTTTGCCCTGCTACTGCTCAGTTCAAGCGATTCATTTGAGCGTTGATGCAGTGCATGCAAGCGTTACGCGGGTGCGGTAGCTCAACCAATAGGGTTAAACAGACATAGATATATTCTTCTTCTTTTATCTTTTAAACTGACCTTTGTTGATCTGAAATGAAGACGGATACAGCAACTGCATGGCCTATTTCTCACTTAAAATGTTTTCAGAAACACGTTTCAGTGAACTATTTTAGTACAACATGAAATCGTGTTCTGAACAAGCCACACTGACAGTCTGGCTTTGAATTTCCGGAGAAAACAAACCCATGTGATGCATTCGTCCAATCAGCTGCCGGTTGTCATTTCTTGGGCAACAATACAGATTAGCGACGCCTGCTGCTATAGAGATGTATTACGTCTCGTCTTTTTGATGTGTCCCGAGGCAGTTTTTTGGACCTCGGGGACGCGACTGATCATCTCGACTGGCTTTTCTGCCGATGGTCAGCCGTCTGGTATGTGTGTCAGCACATATATGGTGGTAGTTTAAAAAATTATAATATCGCCATACCTCTACGATGCATATCGTAACATTTTTGCATCGCGATAAATCGTACCACGATATATTGTTACACCCCTACTAATTATATATCCTTTCATAATCAGATTAATGGAAAACTCAACAAGGAATTGATCATGTTAACAGCTCAGTTTGGTTGCTTAACCCAGCCTTTCTCAACCGGGGTGCTGCGGCCTTCTGAGGTGCCATCTGGCTTTGTCAGGGGTGGTGTAAAAATGTTAGTGTTTAAAGCAGAGCGGGATGCGTGAGCCGGGAGGATTTTAGAAGGGGCGCAGAGCAGCTTTCTTAAAAGTTGAAACGTCACCTTATCTCCAGTTTCGCTCCGGTCCCACTCCCACCACGAGTTTGATGCATGCCCGAGTCTGTCTCTGCATTACTGCAGCACAAGCAACGCTCTCCCAAGTGCACGTTATCCAGTGGACCTTTTGCTGGCAGAGCTCTTGGCACTGTCTTTTTTTTTTTTCTTTTTGGAGTGAGCGATGTGCGTGGAGTTGGAACGAAAAGCTCTATGGGCAACGAGCGGAAATTCTCACTACTCTGCTCGCATGTGCTGGTCAAAATGCATTAAATATTTATCTCGCATGCCACTTTCTTTGTCAAGGTCAGCAAATAAGGGCTACGTCACCATGCAGTATGAACATAGCATACAGTGTTTTTCAGTACAGCGGCCTCTCCGCGACTGTCAGAGCAGAGGCGGGCTCGTTTACTTCATAGATGAAATGGCGCTCCATCCTAAAACAACCTACGAGTTGAAATGCAAAATAACATCCATTGCGCTTTTTTTTTTTTTTTTTTTTTTGAGAAAAACATACCTGGGTTGAGTGATGACTCGTTATGAAAGTAACGTAGCTCCTTTACTGTGTAGCAAGAGAGGAGGATATGATAGGAAAGTTGTAAATGTACAGTGTAGGTTTCACTGTTAAGCAGGCCTATTTGTTTAAGAGAATTTAATTTATTTTTTTTTTTTATTATTTACATGTTTTACAGCTGTATATTTTCAAACTGGTTATAAAACGGTCTGCATTTTATTTGATCAGTCGGTTTTAATAAAAGCTGCTTGTAACATCTCACATGTGGCTTTGACATACAACTGAACATTTACCCCACTTTGTAGAAAATGAGTATTCGTATAATGTGTATCTCGCCATTCAGCCTAAAAATACCAAGATATGATTTTTGGTCCATATCGCCCAGCCCTACTAACGGATGGCTTTTCTGTTTTTCTGTCTCTAGGTTGAATATGGCTCAGTTGCACAGCCAGTCAATTGGGCCATGTATTCACGAGTTGCAGAGGATTATGGGATGTGCTGATGACTCCTCCATGGACACAAAATAACATAAGAAACACTATCTGACCAGCTGGCTACACCCCAGTAAAAAGTGTGCTTCATAGACAACCTAAATTATGTATATGTGGTACAGGGCCAAAAACATTTTACATGGTAGTGTTTGTTTGGAAAAACCACTACAGTATTCTTCCAAAGGGCATGGTAGCAACTTAAAATCTGCCAGATAATGCAGGTTTTAAAATGTAATAAACTACCTCCTAAATGGTTAAAAATGCAATAAAACCTCTTATTTAATCACATTGCATTTTATATCAATTGGAAAGTATTGTTAGGAATGTAACATTTGTTGCATGGCAGACAGGTATTGGTTAATGTAACGTTGTGTCCATATGTTAACTAACCGTGACAAACATGTTTTCTTTTTAGAGGAACATTCACATTCTGAGAAATGTTGCGTTCGGTTGGTGCTGGCAGCGATGTCATTAAAATATTTGTATATTTTTAGAACTTTGTATGGAATGACTTGAATTGACCATTGAAATGTTGAAAGTATGAAATGGCCTTGTTGCTATAATGGTGTGGGTGTATTTAAGTCTGTGTTACTGTTGACAATACTTGAAACTGGCCTTTGCCGTCTTTGACCATAGTTATGTATTATATGTATGTCTTGTTTATAGAGAATTGTTGGTGTCACTGATTGCACTGGTGTCATTTGTCCTGAAAACTTGAAATTTTTTGATAAAATGGATTTTCCTAATTACAATAAAGTCATTACTATGTACTATTGAAAAGCTTGTTCATCTTTTGTGTTTTGACCTCAATAGCAATACATAAATGCATTCCTCTAATCTTCAGGTACTTGAAAGAAGCAGTTGGTGTTGCATGGTTGCGCTTTGTTAAACACAGTAACTGCAAAGATTGAAGCGCTGACCGTGCAGTTACCAGAAAAAATACAATTTTACCAAATATGTAATCTGCAACAAAACGTGCTGATGTGACAAGATGTGCTGCTTTATATTTTCGTCCGGTAAGTGGGAATTAAAAGCTTGACTGTTTTTTTTTTTTTGTTGGGGGGGGGGGGGTTGCAGTAGAATTGCAATAAATAGCCATGCTTTGTCTTCCCCCTTAATGTTACAAATCTGTATGCTCACAGTATAGGTTTGTAGTTAGGCTAGTGTCTGAAATTCATTAGTGGGATGTGTACCCTGATTAGTAGGCTGGGATAGCTGATTTGTAGACTGGTACGTTGAAGCACCCTGATTGATTCCTACTGCCTCTTAAAGATGGGTCATTTAGTAGATTATAGGATTAATGGGTCAATCATTTGTCCACTCCGGCAGTGTGCGAGTCCATTGTACACCACTAGGTGGAGCTCACGTTGCACCATTTTCCAACATCCAGTGTCACTGTCATCAGTCTGGCTTGTGACTTTAATTGAAAAGCAATGTTAATACCACTTAAGAAACAGCTGTTGCCATGGCACTCTGTAGAGTGAACATTAAATATTTTTGAATTGCTATTTAGGGTTCAAGATAATGAATTGGGGGCTGAAAGGGTGAAAAGCTGTTTGCTGACATGCAGACTTCCTGCTGTGTAATTTCTGTCAGGAATAAAGAATTAGCTGTAATATTACTTTATTACATATTAAGGGATATCTATAGTGACATTGTTGTCCTTTGGGGATTTTGAACTAATGATATCTACATTTTTTGTATAGGAATACACTGTACCTTTATTTGGTTGTGTTGTTAAAAAATCAGGATTGATACAACTATTTGTCTCCAATGTATTGCAGAGAGTAGAACATAGTAATGTTACAACCATGACAATCAATATATATATATATATATATATATATATATATATATATATATATATATATAAATGTGGCCAACCCACATATGTGTAGTGTTAATTTGTAATGTGTAAGTTGAAGATTAATTTGGTTGGTTGGTGGTTCAGAATCCCACAATAGTTTTATCTTGAGACAGAGAGAAACTGTCTTGCTTTGTTTTTGCCTCTAATTACAGAACAAAATAATAATAATAATAATAATAATAATAATAATAATAATAGTGCAATGGCAGATAGTACTGCATTGGGTTTGTCAATGTCATCACCAACAAATTAGCTATTATCATAGCTTGCTCACAGAGAAAACACTGTAGCAACATCATAGAAATGTGCATGTTCCAAACAGTGAAGACAAGGTAGTATTTGAGCATTTGAAAAAAAAACTTTTCAAACTCCTTAGTGAGCCTAATTAAACACTTGAAATGAGAGTATATATTGTCCTCCTTAACTTGGGAACCTGTGATTTGCTACCTTTCCTTCACTTTTTGGAAAATGCCTATTGGAGTTTGGGTTTAAGCACTCCACCAAAAATCTCCATTGTTGAAACGCAACCTCCTTTTTCAACTCATCATAGAACACAGAAATAGAAGCTATTTCACATAATGGCGTAAACACATGGCCTGGTTTCCACCTGAGATTATACCTCTAAGAAAATGTTTGTCAAAGATTCCCTGGGCCAGTTCAGAGGCTACCTTAGCAAAAATCAGAATCTAATGTGCAAGGAGGAGTGTTTAGTAGTAAGCACTTTAGCTTACTGATCTTGGCACTGTAGAAGAAACAAGCCTTTAAAGAGTTCCAAGGCACACTGAAGTAGTGTAGAAGTTAAAATGCTATTTTTATGACATGGCTGTAAAGATAAAAAAAAACAACAACAAAAAAAAACAATCAAAGCATTTCTGCTCCCCTGTGCCCTGGAAGGTTTTTTTAAAGGTTGCCTCCACTACAGTGCCGTGATCAGACCAGCTACAAAGGCAGATCTCCCTGTTCGCTTGCCTCTCTGCATAGCTGTTGCCGTTTCATAGTGCAGTAAATTCTATAGTTCACATCTACACTATAAATACCCCAAACAGTGCTCCGTTCACCTTATCAGAATAAAATCAGCAATAGTTTATGTTCCCAATACATTCTCTCACTAGAGGCTATCCCATGAGTGAACGTACGAATGTAATTTCATTTGCTCATAGATAGCGTTGCACTTCTGTATTAATGTTATGATGAACAATATATCTACGCAGATAACAATAAACTGTGGAGCTTATGGGAGGCTTGGATTGTCGGGGCTTTTTTTCATCAAGTAGTTTTTGTGCTTTAACCTAACCAACCCTTCACTATAGCTGTGTAAGAACAGGGAACTGTTTCATTTTGGCAATGGTGATACGTAACAGTTTTGGAAGGCGCTGACAAATGATGTCGTCCTGCCGCTAGGGGTGTCAGATAAGGAAACGCTGTGTGATGGAGGACATTTACTTACATATGTTGTCTTTTAATTTGGAGGATTTGTTGAGTTTGTAACGGTCCACTGACCAGTGGTTCCCAGATTTCAGTTAAAACGTAAATATGACAGTCACATAGTATCTCCTGACTTAACATGTTGACAATAACTACCTGAATGCACTATTAAGATTATTGACTGACATACAGTTTGAATAGAAGATACTGTGGGCTCCAAAATAAAAAATTAAAAAAATGTGATTTGGAGGATCCTTTGGAGTGAAACGGCTTTTTCCACCCATTATTTTATAATATTTATATATACAGTTTTCAGTCATAAAATGTCGACTTTGACAGAGGCAGCACCTGAACTGGAACACGAGGGAGTCCAAGTGTGTTCTAAAAGAACTAAGAAAAATGTAGAAAATCGCAAACTGCAGAAATAGATGAGGCAGCGTGAAAAAAAAGTAAGTAAAAGTAAGTAACAACACTTCCAACTCATCCCAAAATAGCTCCTGCAATGCCCTGGACATCACAGATGGATTGTGTTCCTGTGGAATGACTAATTCCCTCTTGGTAGAATGTAAGGCTTGCATTGGTGCTTCTTACTGTATTTCATCTCCAGCCATCTAATCTAAGGGGCTGGTTTACACCTAGGATGTCAGGTGAGTGTAATTAACGGTAATTAACTATCTGTGAGGATAGGAAACCAGCACTACTGAGTCCCGAGGAGTTACAGTAGCGACTGGGAGTTAGTGAACACAGTGACACGTAGTGTTTGTACATGACTTGAATAGTCTTACGTAGCTAAATCCCTCTCATAGACATCTGTACTGACATTCAAACATCTGTCGCTGCAGCTTGGGCAAACAGCTGAAAGAACGTGAAAGAGAGCATTTTGATGCCATGTAGCCAGAATTACAATGATAAATTCAAAATCCTACGCAGGTACCAAGGACACTGATAAGAACAGTATGGACAGAATTGCTGTCACAGTACTGGAGATGACCTTTACAGTCTTATTTTCTTAAAGTTTAATAGTGTCTTACAATAGTAGGCTCCTTCCACTGAGTAACCAGTGCGTTGGTTCTAATTAGGAGAGCTGTGGGCCAGTTATGCCCGTTATTTTATTTCCCAAATGATCACTTAGATATACTGCATTTACTATAAGTGTTCATGGTTTTTCCATTTGTGGCCTAATAGCCCCCCAAAACAGTTATCACTTTGGAAGAAAATGCCACTGATAGTCAGAAGTACATTTAAATGTTTCAGAGTGTTCAATTTGTTTGGTGAATGTTTATTCACTGTCTGAAAAGGATTAAATCAGCCGGGCAACGGAATTCACAAGGGATTGTTTTGGAAGTACAACAAAAATAAATGGTTGAAATTTAATTTAAACTGTGTGAAAATCTGAATAATGGTCCCCTCAAGCATTCATTAAGCATTAAGCATTAAGCGGGCTGTAATAATTGAATAATTGTGGTGGCAGTGCATGTTTCCAGGAACATGTGGATTTGATTTTTTTTACACTGAAGACAAACAAAATGTAAATAACGTCATGTAATTGGTTGGAGGTACAGGTGTCCATTAAGTTTGCAAAAGTAACATCTTCATAATAGCCAGTATAATTAGAACAGAAATTACATTTGCTTGGAAGGGATGCGCATCTTGCACATCTTATACTTGTTCCTATGGTTTTGGATGTAATGTAATGCCAGATACAGTAAGACATGAATACATAATATTTCGGAATGCAGGATAATAATACTGTGTTGTGCAGGTTTTGGCGTCGGAGAAAATGTGACTTTGTATTGTGCATTCTAAATCTACATTAGTTAAAAGACTTTGTTCATATCACACATTTTGACATGTCATTGAGAATAATCACATGCATTCAGACATTTGCTACTTTTTCAGTGTGAACACAGTAGCTACAGTTCAAAACCAGTTTAGAAATAATATATAGTGTGGTACTAGGACATAGCTAATGTGAACCAGCAGTACTCTACTGACTATTTCTTTGCCAGTTTTTGTATAGATAAAAAACAAAAGATACTGTGTGACATGTTAATTAGTGAGCATAAGAGATGCTAGCCTGGCTAGCTGTTCCCCCTCTGTTCCCAGTCTTTGTGCTAAGCTAAGCTAATCAGCTGCTAGCTCCAGCTGCATATTAAATAATGAACGCGCAGACATGAGAGTGGTATCAATCTTTTCATGTAACTTATGAAGGGGGGGGGGGGGGGGGGGGGAGCGTTTTTCTCCAAATGTCAAATGATTCTGTTAATCAAGTCACAGTCACCTAATCATCAATCTAAAATATCTTGACTTCCTACTTCACATTCAAATAATCATTTTCAGATTTCTCCTGGGATTGCATTATGCAGTTCAAATTGGAAAATTCCTATGCAAATGTAATCAGAGGCCTCTTTGTCAGCTGCACTTAAAAGCTCTCACAATTGGACACGTTATCCACTCCTTTTCTTTTACCAATATGTCAATTTTTATTTCATTGTGGTTTGAGTCTTTGGTCTCCAAATAGTTTTTAGCATGGATACAACATTCCATTTATACTCGTTTTGTGGATATTTCCAGTGAGTGAGCTCAGTAGTTTTGGTTAAGAGCAGTTCAGCTACGGAAGAGCGAGGCAATTTGTTCGGTGGCAAAAGTTCAAGAGAAATGAGTGAGCTCTATGAAATCCTGAAAACGAGTCCAGTTTGAATCTGTATACACAGGGATGTGTAGTTTTCTGCAGCTGTGTTTTAAATAGTTTTTTTTCTGGTATATCTTTTGTTTTAAGACACTGCAGAGTGAAGATAAGCACTCAAGAAGGTAGAGAAGAGATGAGGAATTTCATGTAACAAAGGTCATAAGTCGTATTTGAACCCATGGTCTGCACTGTTATCCAGGGAGCAACATTCCTCTTCTGATCAATATAAATTAAGTAAGTTGTTTTTAGCCCAAAACGAGTCCTCATGTTACTCTCTCTCTCGTCCACCTACCTCATCAAAATCGAGGCTCTGTGGTAACTCGGCTGATATCTAAATTGGATGACCTTTACACGCTCAGGGACTCAGATATTTATGTGACGTGGACACTAAGCACATTAAAATGTCTTTGACCACTGACAAAGAGTGAGCATCGTTCAGCAGGATGTGTTTCTGAGGGGATAAATCACCACGTCACGGCGCTGTCCAAAGTAATTACGTCAAGCGGTTTTAGATGACCTATAAAATGTTTGGCTCCCAAATCTTTTTTTTTAAATGCAGGTTTATTCTGCGTGCCTCTCAGGTCATTGAAAGCAGGTGCTCATGAATAAAGAGCATGTTAAATATGCGTGAAGTTATTAATTACAAGCCTGATACTTTTACAAGGTGCTTCTGTATTTTGGCTAGTCGGGACACGGCTGTCAATACATTTCTTCTTTTGCTTGTCTTCGCTCGCTGTCTTCCTTCCTCCCTCACCTTCTCTCGTCCAAGGTGGCCGTGGAGGGGGGGTGGGGACAAATGTCCCAATGCAAAACAGTGACAACAAGTTTCAAAGTTTTTTTTTTTTTTTTTTTTGGCCCATACAATTATTATTGTTATTCATTTTTTATTGTATTTGTTTATTTATATTTTATCCAGTGCTGGTCAGCAAGTAGCATATGTTTTGAGCCCGGAGCCCAAATAATAAGATGAGAATGCAAATGCACCATGGCAGTCACATCAATTAATTAAAGGGTTGTTAGTTTTCTGTTGACCTTTATCTCGCAAACCAGTAGCAAAGACATTTAGGAAAGTTTCTGCCCCTTCCTCTGCTACCTAATCTTCTACAAACTACATTCAAAATGCATCCTTTTTTAATTAATTCCATTCCGTGGTAAACACAATGCCGGCCGCAAATGTTTATATTCCACTAACTTGGAAAATGGACAATGGCAGTGTTCAGTTCCAATGTAGTGCAGCATTAGGTGGGGTAGCAGAGGTCACCTGAACCATGTGGCTTTAAGCATACATCAATCATTCTTTAGTTATGGCTGTAATAATAACATTGAATAATTGTGGTGGCAGTGCATGTTTCCAGGAACATGTGGATGTGAACATTTCTTTTGATACACTGAAGACAAACAAAATGTAAATAATTTCATATAATTGGTTGGAGGTACAGGTGTCTATTGAGGCTCGCAAAAGTAACATTTTCATAATAGCCAGTGTAATTAGAACATAAATTACATTTGCTTGGAAGGGATGCATTCCTATGGTTTTGGATGTAATGTAATGCCAGGTACAGTAAGATATGAATACATACTATTTCGGAACGCAGGATAATAATACTGTGTTGTGCAGGTTTTGGCTTGGGAGCAAATGTGACTTTGTTCTCTGGTGGCACTGCTGTAAATCATCTGGCATCTGACTGTTTAAAGAGGAGGGAGGACAGTGGGGTTGAAGTGCTAGAAAACTCAGCAGCTGGTGGCTGGCATTCATCAACACATTTTCAACCCTTGCAAGTACAGTATGTAATGGTTATTAGGAGCTATGGGTGAGTAGAAAATATCCTGATTATCCTGATTAGGGCCTTGGCATGGGTGAGATCACATATAGGTTTCTACAGGCGTGTGTTAAATCATGGATTCAGGTTGATTGCTAACTGCTGGTGTTGCCATTGACTTCAATGCTTCAGAGGAAATTACTAGACTTGGCTTGTAAATTTCAGCCGCAGAGGTTGGCGCTAAATTGGCCTTTTTAAATAAAGCCAAGTCGAGTTTAGTGTTTTGAATGAGAAAACCTTTATCACAAAATGTTTTTCTCCGACAAACAGTGGGCATGAATAAAGAACAATACGAGACAACACATGCATCAGAATTCCTACTGCCATCTCCCACTCAATTGCAGTATATTACCCAAAACAATGCTTTAATAGTAGGAGCTGGACAGGTTCCCCTGTGCTCGAAAGGGGGGGGGGGGGGGGCTGTGTCAGTGAAAGGCAACAGAGATGGACAGTATAATGGTGGATAGTGGGGTCTTAAAAGGACAGGCGAGCCGCTGACCAGCCCAGACGGGCTGCATCCCAGGGTCATGTGTCAATATCACAGTCTGATTTGGTGGCAGACCCACGAAACAGCCGAGCAGCGGGGACAGCGATGCTGTTTTCATGGCTGAGTGGAAAGCACTCGCGGCCAGCTCCTGTCCTCACTTTACCTCTTTCCAAGGGAGTAAGCTCCATCCAGGCAGCACAATGCAGGCAGAAGATTCCTCCCACTCACACGGCTCACAGCCAGATGATTGGGGAGATCCATTCACCTTATTTTGATAAAGTTTATATTGTGTTATATGAGTGTCCATTTGATTGGGAGCATACAGATAATCAGTGTTTACATGAATTAGCTTCTGTTAGAGTTCATTTAACACATTTTGGCAGGTTTTAGCACAGCTAAATCAGCTGTGTGAATGAACTCAAATCTGTCCTGTCAGTTATTGTCAAGTACAAAGTGATACAAAGGCAAATGAACTAGGTTTGCAAACACAGTCTGCAAACAACACAGTTAGAGATGGAGTCTGCATTTGCTGTCCATCTTTCTCAGTCCTATTTAAATTTAGATTGTGAGTCAGAGTGATAGGCGTGAAAGATCTGGAGTGAAAGCTAAATTACTGCCACAGAACCTGAACACAAAGTGCTGACAGTGCTGAAAGCAGAACACAAAAGTAGAGAGCTGTCAAGCTATAAAATTACACAGCAAGCTGGGTGAAAAGATGATTATGGGCAATTATGCATCAGCAAATGCCCTCTAAATGGAGACCTTCTGCATTTCAAAGGTTGGCTGGAATGGACATACAAATAGCAATACAGAGGAGCATATGCTGTGTTTGTTAATGGCAACTGTCATATCTCACGTGAATATAAATACATGTGAATGGTTCTGTATAATTAAAACAATAGATTGTGTATCATTTAGAGCTAACGCACTCCTGCATGATTGGCATCATATTCCTCTCATGGTGCTTTCGGTCAAAGGTTTGACATCACTAAACACTATTGATGGAATGTAACTAGTTACTCAAGTACTCAGTACACTGCTTGTATGTAACATTTAAATTTTACCGCGCTCCACTACATCTCAGCAAAATTGATGCCACGAAATATGATGCGTTGTTATAGCATAAGGGACATAAAAGAAGTAAAAGTATGTATGTAATTAAAGATGAGAATTTAAAATAAAATCTAATAAAAAGTTGTAAATAAATTGATAAATGTTGAATGCACAGTGTGTAACATTTTAAATGCAGTACCTTTTTCTGGTAATGGAATTTTGTTTTTTTAAGGTGGTGCTACTTTTATTTAGGATCCAAATCGTTTTTTCCATCACTAGTAAACACTTAGCGTTCTTCCTCCTTGTTGCCATCCAGACCACATGTTAGATCACCACTCCAACATTTATAGAGCATCTTTGAAAATACAGTATCTCCTCAACTTTACTTTCTTCTGGGATGCTTAGCCAAAATTATTCAAAGTGACTTCAATCATATCCACAATAAACATGAGAAGCTTGGAGATGGCCACCCCACTAAACTAAGACATAAAAAAATTAACTTCAATCATACTATAATCTCCTTAAATACCACCACATCCATGCTTTTGATTGAGGTTGTTGCAGATGTTTTGCTTTTAAGTGCGCAGTATCGCCCACGCTCATTTGTGGGTGGTTTATATAATTTCCCAAGAATTATAGACTTGCATTAGAGGAATGTTTATAAAATTCAGATCAAGCTGTACTTTGCAAAACACAGTCTGATTTTGATCTTATATGAAATGTGCTATAATTAAGGTTAAGTGTTTGTTTCTAGAGCTGACATTTGTAAATATTATCAGAAACAGCAACTGACTGTACTGGTAGGAAATAATAACTATATATCATTTATTATTTAAGCATATTACAGGCATTTAAAGTCATATTTAAAGTCATATGTAATAGACACAAGGTTTGATTCTATTTCTAGTATGGGCAGTTCAAAACAAAAACAATTATTAAAAAGTATTTATGATCGGCATTTTCCCATAGGAATATCATTTTGAACATATCTGTCTTGCTTTTACAGATATGTTTGGATGGAATGTTATGGGGAATTATTTCTTTGATCAGCATCCTCTCTTTTGAGCTTTTTAAAACTCACTTTGAGAATTCAACTCAACTATTACTTCAGAGAACATTTATCACATAAAAAAGCATTAACATCTCACTGTTTTTCCGCTCCCAGCTACACCTTTCATGTTTTCAATCGGATTGCGTGTTTCAGCCCTCCCTGCACGCCAGTCTTCCTTCCCAGACAGGAAGTCATTACAGGGGCTCTCACCCCATCACAGATGGCCATTTAACACATCGCTGGCAACTGCAAATGAACCAGGAGTAGCAGCCGCTTGACTAGACCCGGCCGACTTTGCACAAATGTTTATCTCTCACTCACCTGCTGTGCTGGGATGGGAGGTGCACTTCAACCTTGGCTCGATTTTTACTTTATTCATTTATTTCTATTTGTTTGTCACAGGGAGCAGACACTTTAAATGCAGTCGAAAGTTGGTTGTGCAGTTGCAACGGGATGTTTTTCACTACCTTTTATTTCCTGATACCTTGCTGAACAAACAACATTTAGCATGGTTTCCAAGAAACCGATGTAGCTTGGATGTTCCTTTGTTTATCTTCTGTTTTGTATTTTCTATTTTCTTGTTAGGAGCAGGGAAAAGAGCTGATGCATGACGGGCATTTTTCTTCAAACCTCTTTTGCTGCCCTGTCGAAATTTGTAATAGCCATATTTGCTCTGTGGAGCTGCCTTAGCCTTTGGTGTGTTTGGAGTTCCATTGGTGATAAAACAGATAAAGCCGTCTTGACAAGTTAAAAATGAGAAAGCAATTGTGGCTGACACCCTGGAGACAGCTGTCCTCTTCCTTGGTCTCTCTCGCTATGTTCTGTTTGCTCTTGTTCTCTGGAAATGCTTTGCTTGTTATTTACTATCTCTACTGAGTAAAATATTAACGAAGATACCTCTAGAGGATGTTTGCAAGTGCTGAGTGATACGACTGTAGCCAGGCTATTAAGGAGGAGAGCCTAAGCACTGAGGAAGGTAAACACAAGGCCTATTCATTAGTCCCTTCCTATTATTCGACCACTTTGGATTCAATACTGTATATGCACTCCCCCTGTCTGGTACAGGATGTTGTCGATGTAGATATTGTGACTAACTACAGTATGAGTGTTGGAAAGGGTTAATTATGTTGTCTGTTTACGTGCATGTGTTAAACTTAGTGTGCATAAGGGAACAGCACAGTGAACGGACCTCACGTGTGAAAGAATTCACATGAGAGAGGGGAAAGTGTGTGTGTGTGTGTGTGTGTGGGGGGGGGGGGGGGGGGGGGGGTTGATAGAGCAGTGCTGGCAAGGCTGGGTGTCTAAATCACGGCTTGGAATGGACCCTCAGCGTGGCGATTGGCTGTCACAGCCACAGATGGAGGACGGCGCCCACAGGAAAAGGATAAACTGTCTGATAAGCGCATGGTGAGGTACAGGGCTTCTGCTGGCAGATAGGCTATTCAGAGGGGGGGGGGGGGGGGGGGATAGATAGAAAAGCAAAACGAGTCAAAAGGGGACAGGTAACAGATGAATCCCCATCTGTGTTCAGAGGCAAGCAGGGGTAGCAGAGAGAGAACAAGCCAAACAAACACTGAGGTGCGGCTCTGGTCCCATACCTCTTGTGGCTTTACCTCTCCGAAGGAACACTTAAGTTCATTTTGATATTTTCCCCTTTTTACAGAGGAAGGGGCAACATGCACTTCTGTAATAATAAACTGGGATGAGTGGCATCAATCTGCTCCTTCAGAAATGGAAACCAATGCAGCAGCTGTAGTAGCACCAGCAGCCCAGTGTTTAATCAATAGAAATAATGTAAAACAAGCAAATTGCATGATTGACTGAAATGTCCTGTAAAACTAATGACTATAACTATAATGTATGAGTGAAGATTGGCAGACATGTGACCGGAATGCTAAAATCTGAGAGACTACATCAGACTGATGATCTGCCGCCATGGGCTGCCAGTCACAAACTGTGGCCATTCACTCATGGATGCACATCCTGCATTGGCTAACCTTTGGCCAAGTAGCCGACCACCAGTGTATAAGCCAGAGGCAGGCATTCCAGATGAGGGGAGACAAGTGATTGAAAAGTTTTTATTCAAACGCTTAACACGACCTAGGTTTTCCTCACCTTTTGCTGTCGTGCAAATATATAATTCACGTACGCACACTCTCGCGATCCTCATACTTTTAGAGCTTTAGGATGATGTGTTTTTATTGCCTAACATTTTAACATGATGTGAAGTCCACCTACTGCAGTGCAGGCGACAGCGTGTGATATGTATGTGTTCAGCAGAGACTCACAGTTGCCCCCCACTCAATATGCAGGGTGTATAACACCGTGAAGTTCAAGCTGAAAGATAGGTAGTATGGTCAAATGTGTCCTTAAGAAAAGGTAATAATATATCTTCAGTAATACAAAGGGATCTTTAAGTGAATCCAAATACAAATAGCTCCCAGATTGACAGAGTCCTATCTGTTATTCCCACAGCCTGTTTTGGGTTAAGTGGCCTTTCCATCTAAATCCAAGCTGCATGGAGTTGGCTTTTGAAAGATGGTGCTTATGTGAGTGTGTGTCTGTTTGTAATATAGAGTGAATTATAGAGCCATCTATTGTTGCTGCGTGCGATAAAGGGACCTTAAAGTGTTATTGCTTAAGCATGAAAGAGACAATATAATAAAAGAAATACCCAAAGCTGTTACCTACACACAAATTACAAGTCAATATTTTTTTTTTTTGTGCATAACCGTTTGTGCTCAGTATTTACCATTGACCATGTATTGGGTTCACTTCATATAGAACTAAACAATGGTAATAAAGAAAAGGCATTGTTTGTATACTGTGTAAAATTCAATATAAATTGTATCGATTATTTAATGTGGGAGAATACACCAAATAACACATAGAGCAAGTGTGGACTTAAACTGACAGACGTAACTGAAGGTACTGCCTCTGCTTTTTAGCTTTACTATGCTTTATTTCCTTCTTTTTGTACTTGTCTTTATGTATTTTTCTACTACTCCATCATCAAATCTCATCTTGGTTCCAGCTAAAAGCACATAAATAAGAGAGTCAGTTAGGATAAAAGCTTGATTTAACAATTAATCGTGCTATCAAGCTATTTATAGCCCAACAGACTGCTGGCTATCAGCTACCAGGAAACTCTTCCTGTGGGTGTGTGATTGTTGTTGATCCTCATGCATTTTCACTTCACTAAGTTACTTACTTTCAACTTAAGAAAGTAACTGCACAATCACAAGCAACTGAATAAGAAAAAAACATCTTCATCAATCTTCTACTTGTAATTCCTATATCTTCCAAAAGACCAACATTTTACTTAAGTGAAAGTATGTATTATCAGGAAAAATGTACTTAAAGTATTGAAAGTAAAAGTACGCAATGCAGAAAAATCCTCACATTTTAGAAACTGGAAATGATCCAAACGTTTCTGTCAATCAACTAAGTGTTTAATTAGCTAATCATTTCAGCTGTACTTGTAGGTCTATATATTGTTGGGTAGTTTAATTGATAGTAAACATGTGTTTTGTGTAGTGGAACATTTATCTCTGAAATGTATTGCAGTAGAAGTAGAAAGTGGCATGAAAAGAAAAGCCTCAAGTAAAGTACGGGTACCTCAATGTTGTACTTAAGTACAGTATTGAATAAATGTACTTAGCTACATTCCACCACTGTGAATAAATCTCTCTTTTATGCTCAAGAACAAAATAATAATTATTCTTTAGGACATAACAGCACCAGTGCTCTCCCATATTTCATCATCGGGCTAATTAACAGGCAGAAGAGCATGAACTGGAATTCATTAAGGACTGGACTCTTTCTATAGCAACCTAAAAAACATTCAGGAGAACACCTGACAGCTAAACCTAGATGACCAATCATGGGACCCTGCAGCTGAGACAGCAGCCAAGTCTGAAAGTGTCCCCCTCTGTGTTGCTGACTGCTGAGTTTAACCAACCAGTTGTGAAGGTGCATCCTGAGAAACACTTGCTACCTTATTCAGAGTTTTGACATATTCACATATACAAAGCCACTCCTAATCAGACCTACTTCCTGTGCTAAATGTGTTCCAGAGAGGGGTTCTTTGTATGCACTATAACACTGTAGGTACAGTCATAAGGCTGTTTGCTGAGTCGCATGTTGACTCTAATAAATGCTCATATCCGTTTTGCTACTGTTGTGGCTCTAGGATAGTTTTTATCATTAGTCAAGCCAAAAGGAATTTAGGCTTAAGTGGTCAAAATCATGTGTTGCTAAAACTGAATGAGCCCTCAATACCTATGGGCTCAGACTTTATGTTTACGCATGAATTCACACTGTTGAGTCTCTATTGTTCTGTCTCAATAGCAGCTAAACGAAGCTTAATACGAGTTCAATCAGGAAGATTGCCTCATTCAAAAATCTGTGTCCTCTCATCAGTTCATGCTACCTCAAGCAAAATGTTCTTCCCACAAACCACAGTTGCACAGCTAGAGATTAGAGTTGTAGACTGAAGTTGATTCCGAGGTGTAGGATCAGACATGAATGGTTGTGATCACGCTTTATATTAAAACATTTAATGTTGTATCAGAGGAGGAGTGAATCAGTTAGTCTCTTTTCAACTGGGTGAGATCTTTGTGTTTTAACATGCACCCAATTACTGTCTACTGGTGAGGAAAACAATACCTCCAGAAGCACTTAGCAATCTAGCTAACCTAGCATAGGTCTGTAAAATACACATCAGTTGACAATTTTAGTAATCTGTTGTAGCACTATAATTTCACTCAAGCACTTCTTTCACGGGAGTAGCTATGAATACCACATAGTTTCAACTTGCTTGAATGCTTTGATGCTGGAGAACAAGTTTTAAGCAAAAAAATAGCCAGCAGTCATTTCTGAATCCCTATCCATACCTGATTCTATGAGCATACATATTTAAAAAAAAAGAATGTTTGCAGTTTCTTAGGTTTCACAAAATACCAGCAAGGCATCCATTCCCAGCATTATTGTCATGGGATAAAGGGTTTTCTCCTTTTTTTTGCCAGCTGTAGATATTGATAGCACACACACACACACACACACACACACACACACACACACACACACACACACACACACACACACACACACACACACACACACACACACACACACACACACACACACACACACACACACAAACAAACAAACAGTCTGGACACTTATTCCAGCCTCCCTTGGCTGTATTGTATGTCAGAAGAAAGGATGTGCAATATTCTTGGACCAAGAAATGAATCCACAGAGATTTATTTGTGGCTTGTCCAGATAATCCTTTTGGTCAAAGAAAAAGAAACCCTCTGCTTTCGCTTGAGGCGTCGGGGGGGGGGGGAGCCAGTTTTCATTTCAATTGCGGTCTACAAAATCGCCGCCTGTTTACCATGCTCCGATCCAGTTTGGAGATATGGAGTGAATGGCTGAGAAGCTCAAGTAGAAAGCACTTCAGGTAAATCGGCAAAAATCTATTCAAGGATAAACTTTCTTTTTTTGATTAATTGAATTGATACGGATTCAACTGAATGGATTAAATTAATTGAAATAAAAAAAGGAAATGACCTCATTTCAAGCACTCCCTTCTGCAATTGACTGTCCAGGGATGAGTAAATAAATATCTCTTTTTCATTATTTGAGTCCCCTTGGGCTGTGAGCATCCAAACCACTAAGATAGAAAAATATTGTCTGAATGCTGAAGAAAAACTGAAACAATTTCCTTATCAGACATGTTTTTATATTGGGATAGTTTATGTGTGTGTGTTTATGCTTATGGGCTTGCATACAGGCGTGTTTGTGTGTGACAAGGCACTGAGTTGCTCTCATTCCTAGAAGCCCCCCAGGCACTCGGGAGCATCTGCAGCCCTCTCTTTTCCATATGCCCTGTGCCTCTCAGTCTCACTCAATCATTAATTCAGGGTGATTATGAATTAACAAGCCACCATTACTTATTTTTCCTGTCAGATCAGCTTGATTTTTCATCCCTTTTTTTATGATTTCAGCATTAGAAGAGCACTTCTAATTATGTAGGCAAAGCTGTCTCAGGTGGACGGTTTGGCATGATGACTGCTGACACAGTTGCTGTAGCGATCCAGGATTTTTCAATTAGAAAAATGTGTTACTTAGATTATCCCTTTGAAAATTCTCAGTGGAGGTGGAGTTCAATTCTCACAAAAATGTCACCCTAAATTCGGGCTGATTAGGCCACCAAATGTCGTTTATTAGAGAATTTTGTTGATGTCACTTTTTATATGCTACAACCCTGTTTTCCCCTACTGAGTGGGCCGAACAAGCCTAATATGGTTGCTTTAAATTTGGGAGAGCTGTGGATGGAATACATAGAATTTTAATCTAGTCAAAATTTTATTTTCCTGATGTATAGTGTGTACCAAAATACTGCAGAACCACACATAATGTACACTTTGTATGTGCTCATCTCCCCAAAGTTTGTGACACTGTGATGGAAATCCTCCCCAGGTGGCATTGAGAACAGACCCCCCTTGAGCGGGCAGGGGGTTCACTGTGTTGCTCAGAGACACACAACAACCGGACAGATGCTTGCCAACATGGGGGCCTGAGCATAGCATCCTCCAGTTGAAGGGCGGTCTCCTTAATCACCACTACACCCTGCTGCTCTGTTGTTTTGGCAAAACAATGTAGAAACAAACAGACAAAACAAACTTGATTAGATACGTTCTGTGGGGAGTGAGATTTACAAGCTTCACGCTGCTTTTTTGGGGTATCTGACACTGACACTAGATCACAGGAAATTGCATGACATCAAAGTGCTCCTGAACAATAGAGTACACTATAACCTTAATTAAAATCATACATTATTAAAAGTCTTCATTAAGTGAAAGTTTGATGCATGAATACTCTCAAACCTTGGAAATCTGGTGCATCATCCGGCAGAGGCTAAAATGTACTTTAAGTCCCAATGGTCCTCTGCATATTCATTACAAATGAATAACCCCTCATGTTCTACAAACCCAAATCAGAAAAAGTTGGGACAGTATGGAAAACACAAATAAAAAAAGAGGTAGTGATTTCTAAATGTACTTTGACTTGTATTTCATTGCAGACAATACAACAGCACATAATTTGATGTGTTCCTCATGATTTTTATTGTTTTTGTTTCAAAAAAACTAAATTCCTATTTTGGTTCTTGCAACACATTTCAAAAAAAGTTGGAACAGTAAAGCATTTACCACTTTGTAATGTTGCCATTCCTTTTCACAACATTTAAAAGACGTTTAGGGACTAAAGACACCAAGTGATGAAGTGTTTCAGGTGTAATTTTGTCCCATTCTTGCTGCAAACAAGTCTTAAGGTGGGCAACAGTACGGGGTCTTCGTTGTCGCATTTTGCGCTTCAAAATGCGCTACACATTCTCTATTGGAGACAGGTCGGGACTGCAGGCAGGCCAGTCAAGTACCCGTATCCTCTTCCTCCGCAGCCAGGACTTTGTAATGTGTGCAGAATGTGGTTTTGCATTATCTTGTTGAAATATGCATGGACATCCCTGGAAAAGATGTCTTCTTGAAGGCAGCATATTGTGCTCCAAAATCTCTATGTACTTTTCAGCATTAATGGTGCCATCACAGAAGTGCAAGTTACCTTTGCCAAAGGCACTGACACAACCCCATACCATAACAGACCCTGGCTTTTGGACTTGTTGCTGGTAACAGTCTGGATGATCCTTTTCTTCTTTGGTCCGGAGCACACGGCATCCATTTCTCCCAAAAAATACCTGAAATACTAATTCATCTGACCACAGTACACGTTTCCACTATGTGATGGTCCATCCCAGATGCCTCCGAGCCCAGAGAAATCGACGGCGCTTCAGAACACTGTTAACATAGGGCTTCCTTTTGGCACAGTACAGTTTTAACTGGCATTTGTGGCTGTAACTACGTATTGTGGTACTTGTATTGTGGTTTGCCAAAGTAGTCCTGAGCCCATGTGGTGATATCGCTTATAGATGAATGACGATTCTTGATGCAGTGCCACCTGAGGGATCGGAGATCACGGTTGTTCAGCTTAGGCTTGCGCCCTTGTCCTTTACGCACTGAAATTCCTCCACATTCCTTGACTCTTTTAATTATGTTATGCACTGTTGAAGGTGAAATAAGCAAATGTCTTCCTATCTTTCTTTGAGTAACATTGTTTTTAAACATTTCAATAATTTTCTCATGTATTTGTTGGCAAACTGGCAATCCTCGGCCCATCTTTGCTCCTAAAGGACTAGACCTTTCTTGGATGCTGCTTTTGTACCAAATCATAATTACTATCACCTGTTGACATCACCTGTTTCAAATCACATCATTATTTAAGCAATTTACCTGATTACTA
The DNA here is from genome assembly GCA_023631565.1 of Gymnocephalus cernua. Lineage (NCBI taxonomy): Eukaryota > Metazoa > Chordata > Actinopteri > Perciformes > Percidae > Gymnocephalus > Gymnocephalus cernua. The sequence goes on along the minus strand of CM042448.1, from coordinate 16,025,799 downwards.
GCCCTAAATTGCTCTTGTCCCAACCTTTTTCGGAATGTGTTGCAGGTCTGAATGACAGGAAAGGATGTATATTTACAAATGAAATTAAGTTGACCGGACAAAACATGAAATATTTTGTGTTCACATTGTCTGCAATGAAATACAAGTCAAAGTACATTTAGAAATCACTACTTTCTTTTTTTATTTGTGTTTTTCATACTGTCCCAACTTTTTCTGATTTGGGGTTGTAATATGAATTGAAATCTTCATTAATTATTTTTCATTAACATAAGTATGTATGCCCCGCCCTTTGGTTCCAGCACTTTATATAACATGTTTGGGACAGTTTGCTTCACAAGGGTCCAAATAGAAGATGAGTGACAGCAGTAGTGCCTGGTGATTATTTATTTGGGTGGGGCTACAGGCACTGAGGGCTTTCGCTAACACACAAGCAATAATGTTGTCTGGCTTGGTGTATTAAGCTTTGCCTCCAAAAATAAGACTGTTTGTGCTTGTGTGTGCTTGAATGAAACATGAATTAGAAAAGCAGTCAAAACAGACCTTGGACTTGGGGAAAAGAACGTAATTTTACATTTAGATTTTACAAATAGGCCTACAAACATATGCATTACTTTTTTCATAAACATAATAAAACGGCCTGCTTATAGCATAAATAGCAATATTTAAATACATATTAGTGCATGCATATAAAAAGTGGCAACAGCCTACAGTTTGGGGTCTACCATACCATCTTTCTATATTTTTGTCGCGTTGTCGCCATCTGCTGGACTGGACCAGTGGAGCTGGGAACGGTTATGTATTTTGTCCTACAAAGGCTACCATACTACGGCTCGACGTAAAGGATGTAAACAGGGAAAAATGCAAAAATTATGTAAACAGGAAAAAGCTCAAACTCTTCCTCGTATTCTTATTTATTACCCATAAAAATGAAGTACCTAATTTATTTGCTCATTTCAAATCTTTAATAATAATTTATTAAGCTTGCTGACTCTTAATCAAGCTTGTGGTTGGTGGGGCGACGCATGTGCAGTTTCCGAGCTGCTACTGTCATTAAAAGTGACTCCTGCAAAGTGTCGGAATAGCTAGTAGGCTACAGGAGAAACACGTATATTTGGTTAATTTTTTTCACCATAAAACTTACAAAGGGCTTATTGAAAGACTTAGTGTGCAGAGGGCTTATTGAAAGACTTAGTGTGCAGCACGAATTTTAGCAGAACCGGATACAAAACAAACCAGGAATAGCATGGCAGTGCATGAGAAGATGGCGTCGCGTCGGCTCAGTGGTTTCATGAAGCTCAGCAACAGGCGAGTGTTTTCATAATTAATTGTGAAATGGCAGCAATACTATATTTTGTTAGTTCAATTTTACTGTTACAGCTAGCTAGCTGTTGGTGCGCACATGGTACGTTACACAGCGTGTCCAAATAGGTTGTTAACCAGTAGGCCACAGTACAGTGAAATACAGTTCTGGCAGGTGTATTGATACTGCGTCAGAAAAGACACACTTTCCATTTGCTTTCTTGTTGGGCTGAACATCGGTGAATTTGCTTTGTCATATTTGTGGCCATGGAATTCCAACTACTGTGTGCCATATTACTGTGTTGCCATAGCAACCTACCACACGTGGCTTTGTTGTTTTCATTAACACAACCAGTAATGGAAACGTCAGTCAAGCAGTCACTCCCACACATTTCTTAAAAGTGAAATTAAGTGAAAACACCTGTGCAGGTGTATCATGGGTGTGGTTTGGCTGTAAATGTTGTAGGCATGCCTCTAGAATAGTCCTACATTTGTACCCTCAGTGAGTTTGTCTGCTTTTGCACATCACATCACATTTAACATAACATTAACCTTAAATATAAATATTTAAAATGTTATCTTACCTCAGGATGAATTTTATTATCTCAACAGAATGTGCTTGACCTTTTGAGTAATGCATGTCGGGTTTGAGGCGTCTTGCTTGCCCAGTTTCTTTTTCAAGGAAAACGCCTCTTGGTTAGGGAGATTTGAAAATTGTAAAAAGCAATAATTATTTTTTTTTTAAGGATTTTTCAGTGTTGACGGCTGTTTTAAATTAAAAAGATGTTCCACAACTAGGTTGACCTTTACTGAGCTGTAGAACTTGGTAATACAACTTATTTTTAAAGAGAACATATTTTTAATGAATTCTGTGGATGTGTTGAAATTGGAGCTCATGTGAGAAATAGATGTATTCTTTTTTCACAAAGTAAGTAGCAATAGACTTGTGCCATGTTTGACATACCACACCATCTGCTGCTCTCTGCACCACAGCTGGCCACATCTACAGGATTTTTTTCAGCACATGTCCAGCCCCTGCAATCCACTGTATCAAGCCTACCTGTTTTAAGTGTTGGGGAGTTTTTCCGTATCTTAAGCAAGGACAGAGGGCCTCATATTATATACAGATTATAAAGCCCCTTGAGGCAAATTTGTGATTTGTGACATTGGGCTATATAAATAAAATTGACTTGACTTGCCCGCCAGCTCTCAATCTGAAACTTGAGCCATGCACAATTCACAAAATGGTTTCTGTTTGGAAAACCTCTATAAAAGATTCTAATAAATGCTGCTGAGTGTGACAAATAGCAGTTTGGTGTTTTTGTAGACAAATAGTACACTGTCCAGCACATTACAAGTTGCACACACACAGCCTTGGGAAAGAAAGAAAGGGGAGAAGAAAAAAAAAATCTGCAACCAACATCTGCTGTTGGGACAGAGCCAGCCCGCCCTGTGCAGTCCTCCTTTACCAGGTTTTGATGTTACCATAAGGCTCTGTAAGATCAAATTATGTACATGTGTATGTTGATGGTTATACTGTTGGGTTAATGTTTTCCCACATAGCTCAAGGACACCTCAGCTGTCTAGTGTACAGTGTAGGCAAGTGAGACCTTCCACATTGGACTCCAGTTGAGGGACTTTCAAATGTATCCGTATGGAAGGTAAATAACTTTGGAGATTTTGATATTTGTGAAAGTTTGAGAAGAAAAAGACATTGTCATAAGACATTATACTGTTCTCGTCCATCACAGGGAATGAAAATGATGATGTTGCAAGCAAGGAAGCAGAACTCTCTCGCTATGCTGTTTCAGCACTTGACCAGCAGAAGCTACATGCATTTGGTGAGTCCCAAACTTGCTTGATGCTCCCATGGGGCTATATCAATGTAAGACTGGATATGTAGAGAGAACCTAATTAAATAGACACAGTATGTGGGAGATGGAGTAGGAGTGATCCATCTCCCAAAGGGCTCAGAATATGAACCAAAAGTAAAGGCTTATTCAGTTCTTTGTATCACTGTAGCAGCTCAGAAGTGCTCAAGTGTATTTTGTGTGGCAATTTTAAACAATGGGCCAACCTGAAAGGATGAGCTACAGGAGTCTGACTCACTGGACTAACTAGAGTGTCCTAGTGTGCTGTAATGAGCTGCAGGGGTTTGACTTGCTGAGCTAGCAGTAGTTCTCTGACTCAAATGACAAACCACAGGGGTCTGGCAGAGACGGCTTCAGAATGCATCGTCGTCTTCCACCAATTCCTTCTACTCATCAGGTGAGCCAGCTTGCACAGTGTCCTGTCATCTTTGGTAGTATAAAAACACTGCCACTGATAACGTTGATGTTTCTCAGTGCTGGGCTTCTCGGTCAGACGTTCACCGAAGACACCGTGCCCTAACTCAAATTCCTCCTAAAAAAAGAGGTGCTGTAGCTTAGAGGTTAAAGCGCCTGTCTTGTAAACAGGAGATCCTGGGTTCAAATCCCAGCAGTACCTGATTATCACTTAATAATGGGTGGTGGCGCAATGGATATGACAAATTCCTTCGGTGTGGGAGATCCGGGTTCGATCCCTGAGCAAGACATTTAATCAGAGGTGTGCAACCTCTGATATATAGCAGCAATTGTAAGTCAGCTAAATGACATGTAATGCAATAACAAGATATATTGACGTTTAACTTTAATAAGCCAGTGCCAATGAAGTGTGGGGAACATATCCAGTCTCCATCCATGGATTTATTTTTTAATTGAAAACGTAAATATAACAGTTATCACACAATAGAAATTGCATATATAGGAATGCATATAACCATGACTAATCCATGTTGTTAATTTAGGCAGTTTGCAAGACATGACGTTCCTGTGTCAGTTTTGTTGAAGTTATAGAGTTGTGTAATCATACTGCTGTTACAGCCATCTTTGTACATTTTCCCACGTGCTTTCCTTGAGATGAGAAAGCATTGCTGAGTGAGAGCTGCTAACCTTGGCTGTGATGGATTGCTGTTCGTTTCAGAGAGCTTATGATAATGACTGCCCCTGCCCCTGGTTTGTGAATGGGGTCATGTATCTGCTGGGCCTTTATTTCCCACCCTTGTACTCCCCAGTTCCCTCCCACAATTCATCTCTGGGGGTTTAATTCACTCTGGCTGGGAGCACGTCCGCAGATAGTGTGATTCAGACAAGGAAGACTATTAGAAGCACTGTAATGCCGTTTTTGGCAAGAGAAAGACCCAGGCATTCATTATGCTGGTCTTTCTTTATTTAGGAGCAACTTCATCAGGAAACTCTTGTCATTTAAGGACAAAAAAGCAGGGTATTGTTTTGTTGTTGATTTTACAGACTAGTTGCCAGCAGGAGAAAAATAGAGCAACATTTCAAGTCTGCCTTCTTCGTCACTGCTGTATCATGATGATAAATTAAGCAACAACCCACAGATTGCCATTTTCTTTTTCTTTGGCTTGTGTCCCCTTTTGTAAAATGATTTGGCAGCCTGTTTAACCCTGAATTATGCATTTAATTTTTCGCTCAATAGAATTACACTCATAAAACACAGTTCTGAAGTGAAGATTTTTAACATGCCAAATTTAGCCTGGCTGTAAGAAAATTGATTGCTAAAACCAAATGGAATAAAGCAAAATTGTGTGTGTGTTATCATGACCTATCTATGACTATGTCAGTGGCTATATACAGTATTTTCAAATTTAAGGCCATGACATGTTTATTATCATTTATATCAGAAAGAGTGGCTTTTTGACAGCACTAACACAATATTCTTCTGTTGACATGAAAATAAACTGCTCGTACCAAATGAGCATCTGTATTCCTCTCCCCACACACTCTACTCGCTCTGAGTGCCATCTTCTGAAATTGCTGCTTCCTCATAGCAGCCTTTTTTCTTGTGACGTGATCTGGTAATCCATCTTCAAAGTCCCCCCCTCTCCTGGTTTAACGTAGGCGGATGTGCTGTACCCCGAATATCATATGCATGAAAAATGTGCCATCCCTGCACTTTTTTGCTTCGTATGTTGCAGCGCAGCAGTTGATGGATAGAATGTGTCACTTGGTGCAGTGCTCAGGGCAAGAGGCATGCTTTTGGAGGTTGTGGTTTGTCCCTGAGAGTCAGGGGACTAGAGACTGGAAAGTAAAGGCCAAAGACCTGGCCGCTTTGTTCGCCTTAACTACCATTACCTGACGGGGACACAAAATTCAGAAGAGACAGATGTATCTCTAGATTATCTCAGCGGAAGTCCAAGACACAAACATATATTATTTAAACTCAGTTGCTGCTTTTTTGTTTTGTTTTTCGATTGATTGACTAGTCTTTTAATCCATCAAAGGTCAACAAAACTTCCCAGAACCCAAGGTGACATATTAGAATTGCTTGTTTTGATTTCTGTTAGGGATGGGCATTCGATTAAATTTTCTTCGTCGGGAGAATTAACGATCAATTATTGATTAATCATTAATATTTTTAAAATTAAAATTAATTATTTATTTAACTTTTTATAAATTAAAAACGCAATGAAAATACAAAAATATAGCGTGTTCTTCTTAATTACAAGAAGAACAACTTGTGGCAGTTAAACTGGAGGTTAGGCTAAACTTGAAGATATATGCGCTACGGTGCTCTGAAGCAGCGGAACCTGCTGCTGCGAGCCGGCCTTCTTAAATAGAGACCCTTGTTTGCTCCAAAATAATAAATAAAAAGAATCATGTTAAATAACTTAACCAAAAACATAATAATACTTAGACAGGTTTTGTCAAAATGTAACTCAAAACTAGGGTTGGCTATCGTTTGTTTTTTTCCGATACCAGTGCTAAATCGGTACTTTTAAAACGGTGCCGGTGCCTAAACGGTGCCTGAACCGATACTTTTTAAGAAAGTTTTAAAAAAAAGAAGAAGAAACAAGAAGGATAGGCCTACTAAAAAACAGTTGGTGACATTTAAGAACACATTGTTTATTACTAAGGCCATATGGTCAAAATTAAATGATTTAATAGTAATGTAATAACTATAACTTATAATACATAATAACTTATTTCACCAGTAAATTGCTGTTGAACGACAAAAACAACCAGATGGGAAAAGGGTATTTTACAGAATGCACAGAATGCACCGCGAGGCTGTAGGTTACCAGTTTCAGTGAATGCACCATCTGTGTTTTTCCCATAGGGTTTAAATGTATATCTATGGTTTTTCCGACGTCAGTATCTGCTGCACTGCAAAGCAGACTGTTGCGTCCCGGTGTTGATATACAGTCACACTTTTACACTGTTTAATGTTACCTGTCAGCATTTTAACCGTGTTTAATCCAACTGCTAGCTAAAGGTAGGCTAACATTACCTGCTGTCGAGTGTAGTGTAAAGTCAGGCACCGAAATAAGGCACCGATTTTTTCGTTCTTATTCGGTCTCGTTACTACCGTTTACGTCGGAACCGGGGACCTATTGGCACCGAGTTTCGGTACCCAACCCTACTCAAAACTATCCAAGGCACGGACAAAGCCTAATATAAAATAACCAGTAACTTACATACAACTTCTGCACCAGTCGACTGTTTTTTGTTGAGAAAAGTAAGCACGTTGACATGATCTGGGGTCAGATGCGACCGCTACCTGGTGACCGTCAGTCCAGCCGCCGAAAACACCCGCCGGCATAGGGACCTCCGCGCTAACTTGGCCAGCCCGGGCCGGGGAACCTTATTCCATTCTTCGTAGTGAGTTTCTACCAGTCTAGTGATGGTATGTCGTGATGGAATGTGACATGCTGGTTCCAATATCCATCTCAATGAACTTGCAGATCCCTTGGGTCATTTCCTCAGCTCATTGTGTATTGCAGCTCCTCCGTGCTAATGCCGAGTCGATGCTAGGTTGAGACTGAGAGCACGACGCACCGCCACCGACATTAGCCAGGGTCGGATGCACTTTGTGGTACGCCATTTGAGTCGTGGCCATGTTGTACTTATACACGGCGTTACAGTGTTTGCAGTGAACTAAGTCATTTTTTAAATCAAAATGGTTCCACGCCACACTTCGCCGTGACCTCTTCATGTTTACTTTAGAATCAAAGGAAACTGCAGGTAACTGAGCAGCATATGGCGCCCCCGGGTGATAAAATGTTTAATTGCTGCCACACGGTGGAATTAATTTCATTGCTTCAATCACACTACACAACGCAACCTGCAGATGACAAATTAACGTGATGGACGAAATTCTTAATGATCAATCGTCGATCGTCAATTACAATCACCAAATTAAATACATTTTGTGTGGACTAATCTGTACAGGGCTACATTACTTTGATCAAATCCAGCACTACTAATTTGATCAAATCCATTCTGTAACACCGCATTAAACTGCAGAGCTCTTTTGTTTTGCAAGATGTTCTATTCAGGGATGGACCTGGACTCAGAGCAGACAGGTCAGTTTCAGAGTGTGGCCGTGACTCGCTATTGTGAGCAGGCAATGGGCAAGGCAGCCTTCAGCACTTACAGGTCCTGATGATATTATTTCAACAGGCTCTCAGTGGTGTGGAGAGTCATTGCAGTGGCTGAGAGCTAATGGGCCAGATGTAAGAGCCACCTGGCCAGCGCCAGACCTCCGTATGCTGCCATTGATAGAGCCAGTCATGCAGAGCGGAGGTTCTGCTGTCTGCTGCTCACTGTTTCTCCGACATAAGGCTGAAATTGCAGCTCATTTAGAAGAGCAACTGTCATCACCGTTACATTCTTTAGCAACTTCTTTTGTGCAGAAGTGTGGAATCTGAACAGGCATTTAAACGTGATGCTTTTGGTCCTTATGACTTAAAGCCGGTATTAATATTTATTTTCTAATTATCATGACCTTAACACAGATTGACCTGTAAAAATAGAGGTTATGGTGCAGAGCTCTGAAACCACAATTCAGCAGTTTGAATCAGCCCGCAGGCAACGTGTGAACGCACTCCAAATTTCTGTCTATATATACCCGAGACGCAGACACGCTGCTATATCTGGTATGTGGAATGAGCAGTGCTTTTTGGCAGTCCGCCCATTTAATTCATTTAACACTGAAGAAAACAGAGCACCTCTGGCAAACAGGGCAGTGGAAAATAGAGCCGTGAATCTTGATTGTGGAGGTAAATGAACAGATAGGTCTGGAGGTGTGTCATCTGTCTGTGAGCAGAGATGCATTAGTGTGGATACACCCCGTCACTTCTGTGTACCCAGTAACCTCACATATAAAACCACATCAAGTGCATGAAGCAGGTATTTCTTTTTGGATATTTTCTCATCTACTATATCATGAGAATATGAAGAATGTGTCTGCATATAGAGAACATATAAATGATACTGTCCAAAGTTGCACTTCCTTTGACAAAGGCGCAATTCAAGTGTAACTCCAGGCAAGCAATAATATTCTAGACACTGTAAGGAAGTGTGGTATGTATGTATATGTGTTTAAATATTCATTGCAAAAGGGCAGGAGTGGTGTGTGTCTGTAGTGTGATTTACACGAGCAATAAGTTTGTGTCAGCGTAGAGGTCGACAGTACCCCCGAGCAAACTTCCAGAGCTGTGAAATGGAGATGATGCCTCCCACCAGTGATGACCTCTTGGACTGTTCAGCCATTCTTCATACTCTGACCAGTAAGTCAAAGCCTTTACCAAAAGCACACACATTGCACAAGTTTCATATTCATCTCGACGGAAAACAATTGTCAGGATCAAAATTAATAGTCTGAATTGAAAACGCAGCAGTATGGATAGATGCTTTTGTCACCAGATTATTTAAACTGCAAATGCACGATTTATAAATCTCACTCACTAACATGTGTGCACATGCACAGGCCTGATTACCACTTTCACAGCCATATATGGTCATAGACATGTCCTCAATGGACCAAACAGCTGTGTCTGCTGCTCCAGTCTGTCAGTAAAAAGAATGACCAAGAAAAAGTGCCATTATATAGAATAACATTGGTGAGGTCCTTCAACCGTGTCAGAGCAGTCATCTTTCTGCACAGTGATTACACATTCCTGCATTCATTAAGTGTGTGTGTGTGTAAATGACGTAAACTATCAGCAGCAGCGATACCGTCTAAATTGGCATCAAGCATTGAAACGTAATCAGCCGTCATTTAGATTATTCACACACGGTGTCCTGCAAACAAATAACATTGCTTTCTTATATAGCTATGATTGTTTCCTATTCTTAGCCATAGCATTGGTAGATCTGAAAAAGCTTTCAGCATATGGGTCATTTTCGAGGTTTGTAGACTGAAAAGAAAAATCACAGTCTGTTGTTGAAACAGCCTAAAAGAATAACGCTGCAGATTACATGTATTCTCTCACCTTATTTTCCTATTTCTACTTCACTATATCAAACTTGGCTTGATCTAGAAAAGAGTTTGTAGTCGGTCTGAAGTATGCATTTGCATTTGGTGCACTTGTTCTCACCACATGTTCTTTTATTAATTTATGTATGGGAAACGGTGTATGTAGTAGTTGTATAAGAATCATTTCTACGTCTGGCTGCTGGAATCCGTGATATTGCAGTCAATTTTAAATGTAAAACATTTTAAATATTTGGCTTTGCATTAGTACCAGTTGTTGTGCACAGTCCTTACATATGTAAAGGTTTTTTCCAGCTGAAGGTGGAGAGTATGTTCTGTTTATCCAACTCAGCAGGCGTAGACAGGTGCCTACACATTAACACATTAAATAATGATGAAATGATGACCTGATTCAATATTAATACTATTAATATAAAAAATAAATGGACTTCTTTGAAAATTTGAAAAGGTATGCACCTTATCGATCTATCTCTAGAAGAAAAAAAGGCTTAAAAGAAAGTCAGATGGCACCAATGCCCTTCTCACCCCTCGCAGCCCTTAAAAGTGCTTCAGTCAAGAGAACAAACTGCTCTTTGGAGATGTGCACGGCGAGCCATAAACACCAAGGTACATCGGCTCTGCGTGCATCTCCAGCACTCCATCACCCATCACTGTCTGGGCCTTCCTCTCAGTCTTTAAATCTGGTGTGACAGGGTGTCACCGGGAAAACCCATTGAGCACACTGCGGGGCGATGGCTTCATGCCCTTCTCCATCACACCTTTGTTCCATCCTCCTCTCCAAGCCACGACAAGGTAGGGGACGAGTTATCACACCCGTCAGCTTTATGAGTCCCTGTCTGCCTGTGCCGCGGTAATAAAGTCATTGTGCTGCTTCTTCAAAATGGGGTGAGTCAGAGCAAGTGATGGGAAATTGGTCAGCAGAGTGTTGTTCAGGGCCAAAAAAGTACATTCTGTGCCAGTGGCTTCTTTGGATGCATTGTTGGTTTGATTAATAATAGGAGGAGAAAAGCCTCATTCCTCCAGAGCATTTTGCACCTGAGAAATGTCATAAATGCCCCAAATAGCCCTAAATCCCTCAAAGCTCAATAAGAGGAGATAGTTTATTTATTGTCAGAGTAAATTTCCTTGTTTAAATTGGTCCATATTAAGACTGCAGGAATCTAGAGTAGTATTTACTCTCTGATGAAAATTTAAATTGGCAAATTACTTATTTATATTATATAATACTGTGTTATCCATAACCTGGCTACATATACAAAGCTGTCAATCATATACTATAATCTCCATGTCTCCTTTTCTGCATTCAAAGGTCATACACAATATTTTCCAATATGACGGCTTGAAATGCCCACTAAGAGGATTCCTTTATTTCAGCAGAGCTCTGGAGATATTTTTTTTGAGAGACATATTAGACAGAATCTGAACCCGGCGGCCTGCTGTGCACTGTGAGGAGGAGTAATTGTTTGAGCAGTAATTGCACTCTCTACATCTGCTAGGGAGAATAAGGGCCATCATTGGGTCAGATGCCTGCCGCCTCCGGGAATATTTAGTCAGTCGCAGCACATGTGAATGCTAAGTTCAACATATATGTAAAGTATGTAGAGTAGTGATGAGTAAATGTCTTCCATCTAGTGTAGTGTAGAATCCTTTCATACTGAGGATATTGACTAATATGAGATCATATCCACATGATCATATCCATTTTGCAGAATGATTCTTCAAGTTGCCTCTGACAGTGCACACAAAGTATTCAATTGCCATTTTGTGCAAAGCCCACCTCTGCCAGAGGTTCATTGAGATGGTAGTTTGTCAAAAGCACTGCATTAATTGTTAAACTTGCAGGGGGTGTTGTGCACCTGGAAATGAGGCCATTTGTATTACCTGTCATCTTACTTTTGAGAAGAAGAAAAAAAAGAAAAAAAGAAAACTGGCTGAAAATTACTGCACTGCTGGAAGTAATGTACATTGTACTGAAACATACACTGTACAATGAGGATCTCTCTCATGCTGATACAGAAACGGTACTTATTTGTATGATGCCTGTATTTAAGTTACATGCTAATGAAAACATGCAAAATATATATAGTGAATTGATTTATTTAAATCTTAAACAGTGTATATCAGTAACCAATGTAGTGCTGAAACAATAATGCAGTTAATTGATTGACAACTAGGAAGAAAGGATTTCCAGTTTTGCTCTGTTTTATAGCATTGTCAATGGAATAGGTTTTGAACTGTTGATCGGGAGATGCAACCTTGGTATCTGGGAACAGGTGATGGGCATTTTGACAGTTCAGCCTTCATTTTTCACTTTAATTGATTACTTTAAACAATCAACAGATAATACAAATAATCGTTAGTTGCAGCCCTAAACCAATGGATTAAAGTAATTTCTTTTGGTCTAGCAAGAACTAAAAAGCTTAAATAAGAATATGCCCTAAAACATAATCTCTCTTCTGATGAAAGACACTTCAGTCAGTGTGTCTGACAGTTGAATCTATTTCCCAAAAATAGAAGGCTCAAGTCCGTCATGCTGTCAAAGTATCAATCCTGGAGAAGTGCTACTGACAGATTAGGACGCTGCATTTACATAACTGTCACCTTCTGGACCAGAAAAATGCAACCAGTTCCTTACTTATTGTGTCTGCATGAGTCTCTAATTTAGGATTACCTTGAGGATTTATGTTATTTACAAATCTTAGTTGAGCATTGTAAGAAGCCACAATAATATAATATGTATTGTTTTTCTTGGTATTGTTACAGTATTTTATTTCATTTCATTTTTTTCTTAATGCTGAATGGATTCCAAATGCCAGTGGCAATACATGCTCTACAAAGGGTGCTAGATTGGAGGCAATTGGAACAGCATCACTCAGTGGACCCAGCTGACTCGGTCAGTTTGTTCATATCACTCTTGATGAAGTGGGACTGAAAAGCCACAGAAGGTCATTTATGTTAGTCTGGTTTTGTAATGGCTTTGATATTTGGAAGTTGTACTTTAAATCGGCGATGGGTGCAGTGTTTCCCTGCTAAAGTATTAACTTGTAGCTTTTCTGGAATGTAATGTGACCCTTAATGTGCTGAGTTAGATTTATGAGGTGCAGAACCAAAGGAATACATTTAATTACTGCAAGATTTCAACGGAATGTGCATTGCATTTGGATTTCCTTCATTAAGTGGATGGAAGCACAATGTGTATTTGCAACACATTTTGTCACTCCTTTGACCTCCTTACTTCCTTCCAATCTGTCATAGTTTGACAAGGAACAAAGGCTTCAGCATGCGGGGCGGGGCCCCCTGCAGAGACCGAAAAGATTGATGCAAATTCACCTGTTCAGTCTCTGTCCTCTGCTGTTTCTTCTACAGCCTCAGATATTGTACATTAGAGATAACAGGCAACCTGGGCAACTATCCTTTCAAAAGCACCACTCCGATGTAGCACTGACGAGTGGAGGTGACTATTGAGGTCAATAGAAATGGCGCGTGGTGCTGGAAATGGTCCATAAAAGCTCTTTCTGACATGACAGAGTATCCCTGGATTCTTGCCAACAGACACTTTTTTCACAGTAGAACCCTGCGGTGGCTGTCAAGGCTGAGGTCAATCCAGTGTGATTTACTGTAATACAATATCCAAACTGCTATTTCTTTAATGGGAACAGTAACCCAGTTAGTAAACAATTTCTTGTGAACAAAATGTGAAAATTATATGAAATGAAATGACATGATCAATGTTGTGTCAACTTCTTGACAAAATCTAATCTGGAACTGAAACTGCTTTTAGAAAAAAAACTGTTAAGCAACTATAGGCTAATTGTCTTGAATAGTGACAAAGTCTGTCTTTTACATGTTTGGCATTGTATTGAAAATGAGGATACTGTGAGCTGGCATGTCTCCATGCCCCTTCCCTGCACTCCTCCAAGGAGGAGTACAGCACATATGGCCCCCTGGGCGGTATGGATGGGTCGCTGCAATCAAAGTGGGAGGACACGAGCACAAGAAGTATCCCATCTGTCATAATGTCCTCTCTCTCTAAAATGGATTAATAACGGTCGGGGAGAGAAAAGTGAGCAGAATAAAAGCATCATAATTGTCTGCTACAGAAGGATTCACAGGGTGCATGACAGTTATAGATATGCATTTCTGATTTCGCAAAAATCTGATTGGTAGTGCTCCTTTTGGGAGGAAATTTTGCAGAGGCTTTTAAAAACATCTTTTTGTCCTGCACAGGTCCCGCAGCCCGTCAGTAGACATCCTTGTTTTGGCAGGCAGCGCTTTTTCATTGACGTTAGTATTCGCTCAGTCTAATAAATGATTTATGTAAGAGTAACAACATTTATACACACACTCGCACACCACCAGCCTATATGCTAACAGGAATAATGTAAGTATTTATTCCACATAGAGTGGGGATGTGAGATCAGATCACAAGTGGTCATTTAGGAAGCATTTGGAGACACATTCTACTGCCAGGTGTAAACATGCATGCTTAGAGTTGTCCACTTGTGATCAATCACTCAGATAGGATTTTATTACCAGGTCATATTGAATGAATACGGAACAGCTAACAGGGCACAGTGTAAAATTGTTTTGAAAGCTCAATTTACCTTAAAATATTAAAAACAGTTTTTCTGTTCTTTTATAATACTTCTCTAGCTCCCCAGAGCTTTAGTAATGCTGAAAAAATGTTGGCACTGCTACACAGTAAGATGGTATTCTTCTGATGGCCTGATGATGTGTGAAGCCCACACCTGCGACTGATGTCAAAGTCATGCTAGGATGTTTTAAATGTAATATTAAGACAGTGATTCTATCGTTGTGTATATGTGAATATGCTGCAGTTCCTAATCAGTTCAAATCCAGCCTTGTACTACAGTAAATAAGATTTACAGTATAGTGGTTCATCATCAAATCACTGTACATTATTATTAGTAAGTTCCAGTAAGTATTAGTAAGTTCACAGGCTATATGGAAAAAGGCACATTTATTCATATAGCACAACTCATACTAAGGGCAGTTTCAAAATGTTTTTCAGACATTTAAAGCTTAATTGGAATTTGTAACACACTTTAAGTTTTTGTAAACTTTGTAACACAATTTTATAATGGGATGTCGACTGTCTTTTTTCTAGTAAACCAATCTAGATGATCACCTTTCAACAAGACGCAACAGAATGCCAACTCTACATTTTCCCACTTGCTCATGTCAACCCAGGGCTCACTTTATTCCTGTGTTTACAGTACATGTTCCACACTGTTTATATGTAACTGTGGGCTAACAGAAAACCCTGAGGTGACGCTGTCCACCCAACTGTGGTGCTGAATTCTTCACACAACATTCCATTGCCATTCATGTTTGTTTGAATCAAATGTACAGTCTTGTGGCATTTATTAAGTAATATGCATTTTATTCTTTCAATTATTTGAAGAAGAAGCCTAAATTAATTTTGTAATCATCAATCTGTAGTTCATATGTATATAGTTGGATTATGCCTTGAAAGGAGGATGATAGCACAATACGGCTTTGTAAGTATGCATGTTAAACATGTAAACATGATGTTGACTTTAGTTATACTAATGCTGACATGGAATTGCTTTTTGCAAAGTAATGGAAAAAAAGTGAAAAGGAAACATAAAAGCTACTTCAGGAGAGTGCAACAGTACCTCTTTTGGGACTCTGAAGAATAAGTTTCATGAAAACGATACAGTTTCTGCAACATTAAAAGTTAGACAAGGCAGCTAACATACATTGGTAGCACTAAATAGTAACCAAAGAATTGAAGAAGCTAGGAATCCTGCAAGTTGACATCAGGAACTTTACAAAACATGTTCATTTTTACCAACCTGGACTGGCTCTCATTTGCAAGTTTTGATTTGACTCTCTGTGAGACTGAAGGATCACAACAACAATAGGATCATGGCAGAGGGAAAATTCATATTCATTGAATCCACTGTTATTGACTGTAAGCTACACTGAAGGGGGGCTCAGGTATAGTAATAGCACATTGTGTGTGAACAATGAAATTAATAAAGGAAAGGGGAGAGGGAAATGTTTCATTTTGGAAACATTTTCAGTCACTGATAAATGACAAGTACAATAAATGTATTATAAGTAAGGTACTCTAATAACTGCTAATTAACTGAACAGAAGATTCCTGGAAAAAAGTGCAGGTTAACAAATGGTATCTGTATAATTAAAATGCTAATATTTATTATATTATCAACATTTACTTGAAGCACAACACTTTCTCTTTATTTAATGTGGTGAATACCAAACATGGATGCCATGTAAATGGTGTTTCCACATTTTCCTAACATTATTGGGTTACACTTTGCTTGAAGTTTTCTACATAAGAGTGACATGACACTGTCATGAATGTGTCATAAAACATTATAAACAAGTCATAAACCTTTATGACATAATGCTTATGTTATGGTTATTGTTAGGGTTCATGTCATGATAGTGTCATATGAGTGTTGTGTTCATGACAGTGTCATGTCACTCTTGCGTAGAAAACTTCAAGAAAAGTGTTACCCATTATTGTAACAGTTAAGAAAGGCATGTGCTGCCCACACAACTTTCTGAGTGTTTCACATCAATTATACAGACTATGCTAAAGGCGAAGGCAGACATATCAAATGTATTATAATTTTCAATTTTGACAAAGCCAAATTTCATATCTTCTCTGTGTAGGAAGCCGCCCACTCAGAGCACACATTTGGATGCTGCAATAATTCATCCTCACATGAATAGCAGTGAGTATAGGTGAACGAAAAGATACTAGAATGCCCGTCTTCTCTTCATCATTAAATTACACTTGGCATTTCAGCCATATGGACTAGCATTAACATTAGTCTTACTGTTTGACTAACCAGGTTTAAAGCCTTGAGCATCTCACATTCAAAGGTTCAATTTCAAAGCAGCCCCTCTGTGACTTGACACTTGATCAAGTTGCTGCCCGGCTTTAATGTTAAAGTGGACAGTCACTGCCGCTCACTGGTTCTTTGTCTGCAGGGAATCAATCATTTTCATGGCCGGCATTAAATGTGATGAGCAAGAGCTCCCAAAGATGAGGAGACTGAGCCAACAGCCGTCAACAACATCCAAGCCATAGTAGCATGTCGAAGTCACAAGATCACAGGAGATGTGGGCGGATTTATCCCCAATTTGCACCTCCTGACCATTTGAAGTTAAGTTTGGCCTTTTTCAATTAATTATTTCAATGCATGATGCAGAATGTTTTCTTAGTTCAGTTGTTCACAAATACAAAACAACAAACTGCTGGCTGACTCACTGGGGCTTCCATTAGTTTCCTTACAAGGAATTCTTTTCCATATAGCTTTTAATTGAGCTTTGTCTTCTTAAGAGAGATGCGTTTGCCACTAATGCTATTTTGGGCCTGTTATGATTGTACATTATGGATTATACAAATGAACTTGACTTAATATTGAGAAAGCTCTTGTCATTTTTAGTTCACTTCTTTACCCATGCTCTTCCCACATGGCGTATCAGTCCGACAACAGCTGGGGACATTGATTAGAAGCCTAAGTATTTAACAAGCCTAGAAAGTAAATCATTGGTGAGGGTTACAGTTTGATGACTGCAAACTGGTGTTGATATACCACTAGGCATAATTCCGAAAGCACAAAGCCAGAGGAAGACATGATGGAATGAGAAGAGTGGATGCTAGATGTATTGCTCGATCACAGCTAGAGTGTGTAAATACCACATTGATCTGTGATATTTTCTGAGTTGACTGCAGATTTCTCTTCATGTTCTGACATGGTTTTTAAATTCTTATTCGTACACACACACACACACACACACACACACACACACACACACACACACACTCTCTCTCTCTCTCTCTCTCTCTCTCTCTCTCTCTCTCTCTCTCTCTCTCTCTCTCTCTCTCTCTCCCCTACCTTTTGGTTTTGAATATCTTCTTATCTCTGACTGAACTCCTCAAGGTTGCCAGGTATGGTGCAGGAAAAATGACAGCTGTTGTTCTAAAGTGTTGTTCAGCTAATCCAAGTGGATGTACCCCATTTGCATGTCCTTGATTATCCCTCTCCACAGTGATGCGCACATCTTGCAATTACCGCACACCCACAGATTGACGCTCTAAATGATCAGACAGATCTTTGGACTAAATTAGCAGCTCACATTCTGTAGGAGAAATGGGAAATATTCTGCAGGTAACATACATATATCTTTAAAGTTGACAAGTAGCTAGATTTGTTAATGGGTTTTGTCAGTTTCACTGTAAAAACAGCTTGATAAAACGGTGAATTTAGAGCTTTAATCGACATGTATGGTGCAACAGTTTGTTAAACTTTTGTTTTAAGGAAATTGTGTGTAGCTTCTTCAAATTACTATAATTAGTTGTCAACAGGAGCACATTGTTTTATCCAGCATCCTCTTTTTCCTTTCCTTTCCCTCTTTTTTTCCACTGTTGACAATACCTCAGTACCTACTAATTCCCCCCCCCCAATCCTCAACAGCAGTTGGGAGAGTGATAAATAAATTAAGAACAGTGGGAGGCAAAAACGAGTGGTAAAAATTAGGAGCAATGAAAAGAGCATGATAAACAAACAAGACTAGAGGAGAGTAGGAATATGTAAGAAGACAGAAGGGAAAGATGAGGGGATGGAAATTAGTGGACAGCAGCTGGTGACGGTGAGGGGTCTTGTCTCGGAACACTGGTGTAAAGCGGTGACACCTGGCTGGCATGCAGAGCTCAGCGGGGCTAGCCAGTTCTGAGACCTTTTCCTAAGTAAAGCATCTCATTACAGGGACAGTTTGCTGAAATGTTTCACTTGGAACACAAGACTTCAATAAGTGATGTTGAATACGCTTCAACATAGACAACAGTGTATAGAGTGAGTGACTACAAGCTGTTAGGCAGTTAAAGGTAGATAACTTTATTGGGAAGAAATATTTCTGGAAAGCATAATAGTAGAACAATATAGAGTAAGTTGGTGCCTGTGTTAGGACAAGTTAGGAACATGTTGAGCTTGCTTGATGGTAATAGAGTGAGGTTTTCTTCAGTGGTTAAACTATTATAAAAATTAAAGTTAGTTTTACAGGCAGTTGTTAGCAATGCTAGCGACGCGACTCTATGGTGGACAGTGTTGTTTTTTTCTTCAAGACTCTCTTCTACCACCTTATGAGAAATATATTATTCATAACCTTCAGCCCAGAGTCTGGCATACCTGCAGAGCAGCCACCCCACACTAAACTCATTACGACATAAGTCCATTTTTTACCTATACAACTCGCATTTTAATGCCTTTGTTCATCACTTGTGAAATGAGTGAAAGTTTGCAACGGTCGTAGTTCAGTTATAAAATCCTACCACACTGTAGAGCGTGGCTGCCATCAGCACTGTTTCCATTCCCTCTGGTTGCTTTAGAGAAATATTATTAATGTCCATTGAAAACCTTGGAGGGAAACCAACAAAATCGTAGTTACTTTCAGAAAATGGCAGTTCCTTTTTCTGAAACCAAGTAAACTCTAGGGGAAGATCCAGTTGTAATTTAGAGTCTTTACCTTTATCTTTGAATGCACAGTAACTATATGTTTAGCATCTTCAAATATAAAAGAGAGAGCTTCTGCTGCTGCTTTTATTATTTATCCAAAAACTCTCATTTGAACTAATTGAATTGCTTTGATGAAAGTTAAACATACAACGCGTTGAAAGAAAATGTGACTCATCCGACTGTAAGCACAGAGTTGACCTTTATGTCAGGATGGCTAATGTTCCAATCTCTCTGCTTAATCCATTTTACAGGCTAAAATGCTGTAATCAGCCCAGAGCAGCCCATTGCTGATGCTTTGTCATCACGGATCCTGCTTACATTTTCAGTGGGTTGTCTACAAGCTCGGTGAAGTACAAAATAATTACCAGCACAAGTGGTGCACCACCTCTCTGTGTTGCACGCTCCTCATGGACTCACACGGGTAATTAAGTCTGTGAGTTGGAGATAAGAGAAAATAGACAAAAGACACTCAAACACACACCAAATTTATGCAGGACAAATTGCATTTGGAATATATATTGAAGTTACGACTAGTGGTAAAACTGCATAAAAGCTAACTAACTAGATGAATAAAAAAAAAAAAAGATTTGTCAAAATTGATGCAGCAGCAGAGGTCAAGATATATACGAGCCTCTATGGTTCAAGCTTCAAAAACAATGGATGCCTTCTCATAATGTAACTTGATAGCATATTTTGTAAGATCCTCCCTGGGGATTAATTCTGAATTATCACTGTCCTAATTTTCTAATTTTAAACTCAGATTAATACATTTGTTTTTTCTTTTAAATGTTCAACTTTAGTCTCTGAAAATAATCTGTTCATTTTAGCAGTCCTCTGGGATTCACCCACACGGTAACACACGCACACCCACCACCCGCACCGCCCACATGCTATAGATGAGCAGCGTATTTGTTTTTCTTGTTTCAAGGTTGTAATGTGCAGTAACACAGATGTCACATCAGTCTGTATAAGAGTTTCTATACCTACTTGTCACTTAAAAATAGGTTTGAGTTTAGTTTCTTCTCATTAGTCACAATTAAGGGTGTCACGTTTTCGATTTCAAATCCAAATCTATTGAAATTACGTCACAATCTTGAATATAGAATAAAAAAATGGTATCGTCGATACTGCCACGCCCCCATGTCACGTCCGGTCGGCTTGTCAAGCAGAAAAAAACAGGTGTTGAAGTGCTGCGAGTCAGTCAACCTCCTGTAACTTAGTTAGTCAGTCAAAAGATAGCATGGCAACTGCAGATGCTGGAGATCCATCGACACAGTTTGCAAGCTCATGTGCGTGTACCATATTCTGTGTGTTTACCATTGCACATTAGCCTAGCAGCTAGCGGATATTCCTTCTGCTTATAGCTTTATCCCAACAAAACCGCACGGTTGAATTTCAGCCTGCATGCACGTTGTGTAGCCTAAACAGAGCAGCTTATGTTGGTTATATTAGAGAGAGCAACAAGTTAGTGGACTGCCTGAGTCGCCTTATTTGCTATCGATCTGCTCAGCTGCTGTGCTGGCTTGATGGTGTTTTAAGCCCCCAACTAAGCCTTCAAGGCAGCGCAGCGACCGTCGTCTTCAACCATAACCATTGGCTAATCCTAGTGCCTTCCAGGCAGCGCTGCCTGGAAGACGACGTTGGGGGCTTTAACACCAAACTCTGTGTGGTGCACAGCGTTTTCTTTTTACTTTGTTAACAAATTGGCAAGTTTCCAATTGACTGACGATATGTTAATGTTACATTATGTTGTTAATAAATGTTTTAAATTTGACAATGTAATGTGGTACATTGCGAACAAAGGTCAGATATTATATTACATACAAGTCTAGTCTAAAAATGGCATAGCAACCTGTGCTTTACAAAAAAAGAAGTAAAAATCGAGAATCGAATTGTGAATCGAAAATGTAATCAAATTGAGGATTTGTGGAATCGTGACTCCCCTAGTCACAATGTGCATGGCTTTTAAGGCTCCTCCCCTACATATGCACTCTCTCTCTCATACTGTACACACACACACACACACACACACACACACACATACACATACACACACACACACACACACACACACACACACACACATATATATATATATATATATATATATATATATATACACACACACACACACACACACACATATATATATATACACACACACACACAGACACGCACACACACATACATACACTTGCACTCTCTTTACTGTCATGTGCACACACAGGTCTCATGGCAGATACATTATAGATCACAGCTTTGGTTGGCCATAAATGGGCAGATTTCAAAGAGGAAGAAATACTGTACGTACCCTCACACGTGCACATAGATACACTATACATCCCCTGTAGCTACAGACCTACAGTATATGACAGAAAAGATTCAAAGTGAGAGGAGGAAAGAGCCTGATGTTTTCTCTACAGTGAATGAACAGGGTGGAGAGTGTGGGAGGAAAAGATAAAGAGAGCTGAAGGAAAAAGAAAACTGCGTAGAGAGAGAATGTGCCAACCCCTTTGACATATTATAGCCTTCATTGGCTGATTTTGCTGACATTGTATCTTTGGTAACAAGGCAGCCGACAATATAACGATATGACAGCCATCTCGATACAGCTCAAGTGTGCTCTCAACAGTAGCACTGCTGTAGAAAGCTCCTTCAAATGAGAACAGGAAGATGACTGCATACAGAGTACATTGAAAGAAACAGTGTCCTTCAACCCCTCTTCTAGAAAGTTAGTTTGTGATACCATGGCTTTTATGCAAAATAACCTGTTGACTTGATTAACTGATGAGGTATCTTTATCTTATAAGTAATAATCTTAAACTTTTTAAACTTTTAAGTCATGCTAGTGGCGTGGCAATATACGCCTGTCAGTCATCCACCACTTTATTTGGTCCAGACAAAAATATCTCAGCAATTATTGGATGTATTGCCATGGAATGTATTTTCCTCAGAGGATAAATCCAACTGATTTTGATGATCCCCTGGCTTATCATCTAGTGTCACCAGCAGGCCAACATTTTTACAACCAAGTCAAATGTCTTGGGAACTACCGGATGGGTTGCCATGAAATTTGGTAAATACAATACAGTCCTGTTCCCTTCAGGATGAACTACTCTAGTAGTTGCTACTCTATGCTTCTAACATTTGCTGTTGCTTGAAAGGTTCAAACCTGTTTCACCTCTAATCACCAAGATTTTCAGTGGGTGTTACATTACAATTAACATGGACAAATTTATGGAGATTAGCAATGGGCCCATAATTCAACTTTGTGGTACACATCAAGGTCCTATAAGATTTACATGTGCACAGGGCACAACTGTTACTAGACATAAAAAGGAAGAGTCAAGAAGGATGTAATTGTTGCCAGGCCACAACTAGAGATAAAGACATGGGAGACACACATTAGCCTAACACAACTGCTCAGGCACACAAACAGGAGACGCATTTAAATCCCTGTGGCTGATCCTGAATTAGTGCTCACCGCTCTAACCATACTCTATGAAGAGAATGAGTCACTCACAGTGATGGTACAAAGCTTAATAATATTGAATTTGGTTTTCCTTGGTAGTCATCAATTTGTTTAATGTGCAGTTGAGTATGAATGAAACAGTTGATGTAACAAGTAAAGATTTAGTTGGATAATTAAGTCTTGTGATATACAAAATTTCAATTTACAATACTAAAAAGAACAGATTGTTATGAAAGAATGTCAGTGTAGCTGGACGCTAGCTCAGGACGACCTAGAAGTATGTTATTGTTTACCATACTGATGATTACAGGTTTATGAGTGACAATGGCTTTGTAGAGCTTGTACATCAGAATCAATAGCAAGCAGATAATTATCGACTAACTTTCAAACCTTCAGGATGGGCTTCTTAGTTGCCGCTTAATTGCTGCTGTTTCAAAAGCAGATGACACAGTGCCAGAGGAAAGATGAGGAAAGAGCCACATTAACTTTATTACAGTATGCCCTCAAACTGAGAAAAAGTTATTTATTCAGTGCGGGTTGTGAGTTTTGAGGTCAGTCCTTACTTTAAAATAATGTTCAAGGAAAATAATTTGAGCTGCAAAAAAAAAATATATATATATCTAATATATCTAATGAAATAGCAGCCTGATTGGATGATGTTTCAGTGACCTCATCGATAATTAGTTTTGGCTACTGTGAGTGCACAGTTAATGTACACTTCAGGGCTGGTTGAATACTATTCCTGCTATAATTTTCTGCAGGTGTGTTTAAGTATTGGAAAACCATGGCGTTTCTTTTCTCCAGCTGCATTTCCTTTGAATTATCTTTGCCACTGAATTACATGTCAAGCAGTTCAGTGGAAAAATTGTGAAATATTCTTTGATGCAGTTCTTCAAAGACACAGTTCCCAGGTGTTTTTTTACAGATAAAGAATCTGCCATCTTGCGATTGGAGGAAACCATTAAACATGGCTAGAGGGTGTGTTTAGGGTGTTTGCTGAGTAGCTCATGTGTGACTGGCTTGGTGGTGAGGTCTGTGGCATCTAATGGCTTTATTTGATGTGCTGTAAATGATAGTTTTAGCAGTGTGTTCATTTACATGAAAGCTCCACTGATAAGACAGAAATAAATTAAATTGATTCCAAAAATTAACCTTTAGACTTTTTTTTTTACTTTTTTTTAAAGGATGTCCTATCTATTTAGAATGTAACTCATCACAACATACTATATTATTTTGAAAGTTATGTTTATAGAAAAATCTTTAGAACAGCAAGAAAAAACACAGAACAAAGGACTAAAAGGCTTGTAGAGACAGAGTTCTTTTATGCAGTTAGTGCCCATCTGAAAGCTGCAGGCAGGAGCAGTTTTAAAATGCAGGCTCCAGGGTGGACAGTTGCCATCTTGCCTCTGGCCTTATCAATGCTGGCATCTGACACTGGCAGCAGTGCTGGAGCTCAACTCTCCATTGAAGAAGAGGAGAGAGGGTCACGTATTTCCACTTTGCCCTTGGACACTTCTAACAAAGACGTCTGAATGATATCTAAAAGTAGGAAGTGAAAAGTAAATCTGCCCTTCATGAAGGATGCTGAGATGGATTTAAAAAAAATCCATGAAATAGATGAACATTGTATTTTACACACAGCATGCCCATTTGTGCAGCTTGTCACCACAGATTGATAGAGAAATTAATCAGATCAGAAAATGAAGAGGTTAAACTCTCCCATACATCATTCCATAAAGAGATGAAATGTACTTGGGGAGTTTAATGGCATTGTGCTGAACTCCCTTAAACCCCAAAATGCTTACAAATGCCGTTTCCCCTTTGTGTTCTCTTTGGTAACAGCCTGCCATTATTGCATCTCCACAAGACGGTAGTGAAGGAAATGACTCATGAATGTGGCTGGCTGGCTTAAGATCTGGGGCTTCCATATACCTTGGACAAAATCAAATTTAGCCTGTTGGGAGCGCCATACTGCTATCACAATTCTAAATTCACTGTCTGAAATGTACTTAAAGAAAAACTAACCTAAGGAAACGGTTTCTTCACAACTTGATGTTTAACAAACCCTTCTATTGCAGAAAGCCGACAATATTCAGTTACTTTTGTGCACTTAGTGCATTAAATGTTCCTTTAGGCCATGTCTAAACAGCGTGTGAAAATGAGAAAGCATTTAGGTTTAGTGAACGACAACAATGTTCTGACTGCAGTTTGTTAGAGATTTACCATGCAGTTCTGATTATCTTTTAGAACCTGCTATAATGTCTGTAAGAATAGACCACCAGGTACAACGAATGGTAATGGTGGCTCTTGCGCTACCCACTTTTCAGTGTAGCACACTCAAGTTAACCAGGAGACCGCTGAAACCTCTGGTTCTTTGCCAAGCAGCTTCACTCGTCTTAATTCCTATAATTTGCTTGTTATTGTCTGCATTCCTAGTGCTGTGCAGTATAGCCATAAGCAAGAGCCTAGCTCTCTCTCTCTTTCTCTCTCTCTTGAGAATAAAGGAGGTACATAGCATGAAGGTTGTTAAAGGTCCAATATGTAATACTGACAGCTAGTGTTTAAAATAGTTACTGCAGTACAAATTCAAAATACTGGAGAGAGTCGTCTCCCCCTGCCCCCTCCTCCCCAGACTCGAAGTTCACGTTGGTTGCCAGGCTGAGACCGGAGCATTCAACAATGTTGCTAGACGCTTGTCTCACATAACCAGACATTACTCCACAGCACAGCGGAGTAGCTAACGTTAGATGCTGGCTACATTGACAGTCATAAAAGCCCGTGCTCACACGGAGCTCTGTACCCAACTGACACACACACCTTTTCGGCTTAGAATTAGCTACAGTAGGAACCGCTAAAAATACAACAAAATTCGCCGTCCTCTCCACACGCCAAACAGACACACTTCCTCGGCTTAGAATTATGATAGGAACCGCTAAAAACACCACTGCCTTGCACTCCTTTTCCACCCGACTGAAATACACACTTTACTAGCCTTAGAATTACACAATCGCTAAACACACTGCAAACTCAAGTTCCTCTCTTTCCGACTTAGCTACAGCCCCCCCCCCCTCTTGGCTTCAAATAACTCACCGTTGTCGGCTACGGCCGCTGAACAGGCTAAACGGTGTAAACAGCCGCGGCCCGCCTGCCTGGTCCTCCGGTAGCGTTAGCAATTAGCAGGGTTAGCATGGTGGCGTTAGCCAGGACCAGTCGGAATCACTTTACTGGCTGTCTCAGTTGTTTTTGCGAGTAACCAACGCGGCTACTCTAGCTATACAATTCAATGGAAGTAGCTACACGAATGTTGAAATGACACAAAGTGCTCGTCCCTAATAGCTGTGATAAATTAGCCTGAAGCTAATGCTTACCAGTACAGGAGGAAATTAGCCAACTCAGCGTCCTTTTGGGCTGAAAGCTGTCTCCATCTTTCAAATACATCTCCAATATTAACCCGGGGTTTTTTACGTCTCTGGTCAAGCAACTGTTAGAAACATGCTGTTTTTTAATGTCGGGTATAATCTATCTCTGTTGATCCCATTCATTTGTTTGGTGCATTCATGGCTGTACTAACGTTACTGCTGCAGCGCGCTGGTTTACGTGTTTACAGTTATATCTGGCAACCCGGCCTGGCTGTCAAACTGGGCAGTTGATAACAACACACAAACCAAAACATAAACATAAATTCCGTCACGGATTGTAAATTTCAAAAACAAAAAATACTGACTTTAGCATTGTTGTCAGAAAAGATAGTATTTCAGCTTAACATGTTTCCTTAATATCTGATGAGGCATTGGTGTCATTTTTGGATTTATTACAGTAAAAATATTACATATTGGACCTTTAATTCAAATAAGACTTTCTTTTTGTGCAGTGGTGCACAAGTCCAAAACAACCACCACTGTGCTTGGCATTTTAGTGTCCAGGGAACCTTAGGGGAATGTCATACTCAATGACTCAAACGAAGACTCACTCACATTTTAGAACAAAACTCTATATTTGTACCTGGACATCATGTCTGTAAGAGATAATTCGTAAGAAAGCTTTTTTGCACATCTCTTTTGGTCGGGTAGGTGCGTAGGATGTGATCCAAAGTAGCAGATCAGAAGTTTAGAAAAAAGGTCCCGCACACTGACCATTACGCAAGCAGCAATTTATTTACAACGTTTCGGTGTTGCTTGCGTAATGGTCAGTGTGCGGGACCTTTTTTCTAAACTGTAGGAGATAATTGACATCGGTTTGTTAGAGATGTAAGTGTCTCCAGTGCATGTGGTTCCAGTTAGTCCTTTGGTATTTAGTATGAGATTGTTCCTGTAACATTCAGTTAGTTATGGTGACTCTTCTGTCTTTTCCATCAGCTCTGATTTGGAGACTGTCCTCACCATGATAGCATGAGTCATTTGTTCAAATGCTTAAAACAACCTGTGTTCTTGTGACCTTGGTTTCGTGTAAAGGCAGAAATAGCGCAATGTTATATAATCACAAAACCTCTTACAGAAGAGGTCAGGGTGGATGGTTGGGCTTTGCGACAACTCCAAAAAAGATCCATCTGTCATCCAGAATGTTTTCACATGTTTACACTATATAAAATGGTCATTTTTTTGTAGTGTACAAACTGTTTGTTAGCACCAGCACAAACATGTGAAGTGATATTTCTCAATAACAACCGAGATAGTGCCACCTGTCAGATAGGATGGAGGTGCTTTTGATAAAAGCATGTAGAAGGCATATTTCATCCCAGGTGTTGTGCATCAGTTTTTCTCCTTCACGGGTTCTCCTCTTTCATTCACAGTGATCTATGTGATTTCCCACCCACACGGTTCCCCCCCCC
Source organism: Gymnocephalus cernua (assembly GCA_023631565.1). Taxonomy (NCBI): domain Eukaryota; kingdom Metazoa; phylum Chordata; class Actinopteri; order Perciformes; family Percidae; genus Gymnocephalus; species Gymnocephalus cernua. The sequence continues at coordinate 15,998,339 of CM042448.1, read as the reverse complement.
CTCTTTCAGCTTAAGCTGTCATGTAGAATTCCTCTATTTTCCACCTCACTCAGTTGCCTGTTAGGGTATCAGCAGGACTGCTTCGCTTTAGAGTGAATTATTTATCACATCTTTCTCTGCCTGACCTCTTTGGTTTGACTCACACATGTGTTTTTTTTTTTGGAACAGGTAGCTGTTATTAGCGGATCAAATTGAACTGCAATGGAAATAATGTTTTTAATAAGATGGAGCATTTGCATAGATGTGTGATTATTCTGCTGATTAGAATATAAGGGAGTGCAAATTAAAGTGGATTTTGAGGAGGTTTCTAATAAAATCCATTAAGACTATGGTTTTACTAAGATCACAAGGTTAATATTTTTACTGGAGTCCACATTAAAGTGGTAATCTGCAAGATTACCGCCGGTATGTTTCTTCATTTTTCATAGCTACAGCCAAGCCTCAGTCCTTAAATATGAGGAAATATTTAGCTTGTTACCTGGTTACCTGTAGCAGGTCGCCTGTAAAGATGGCAACCTGCTGTGTTTCTTGTGGATATAGGATTGGGAAATACTTTTAACAATTGGTTCTACACAACAGCAGTGTCTGTTTTAAACATCAATACAGACATTTCTTATTTCATTATTTTAGATTTTCTTTTCATTGCGTCTGCTCGTTGCAAAAACACAGTTTGCATTTGTAATACTAATATAAGTTACTAATACTAATGGCTCAGATCTTAATTTTAGGGTTGGGAGGGTTTAAATAACAATCAAAAAACAAAACCTCCTTTCAGACTGCTCAGGTTAACAATGAACAGCTGTTGCAGATTGATTCACAAATGTATATCACAAGGATGTGAATGTTGTGAGGATGATTACATTCATTAAGACATTACATTTTCATTGGAACTACTTTTTACCAGGAAAATGGTCCCTTGACAACTGCTGACAGTTTGATTTTATACATTGTGTCTTTAACTGATAGAAAAGACTGGAACATCTCTTCAGCCAGCAATCCTCATTATATTATATGTTCACATATTATTTACCTTTGCCCACTTAGTCATTATATCCACATTACTGATGAGTATTTATCAAAAATCTTATTGTTTAAATATTTTGTGAAAGCACCAATTGTCAACCCTACAGTATTGCCGAAATATTGACATTGATGAATTTGGTCAAAAATATTGCAACATTTGATTTTCTCCATATTGCCCAGCTCTACTTGTTTTCTCTCCAGTACTGATACACTATCCATTCATGGCCTGTAAATATTTAGTTGATGTAAATGTTTTCCAACTATATTTGATGTTAGCTATACAAAGAAGACAATATATGACACAGCAGAATTGGGGCTGCATTGAAAGCCTGTTTCAGCATCACCTTTACCAGTCTAGAGGTAGGCTAAACGCATGCAGAGTGTGTGTGGGTGTGTGTGAGAAGATGACGGACATGCACACACTCAGCATTGAATTAAGGGAGATCAAAAATATTGCTGCTCTTCAAAATTAAGTAATGCTCTCTTTAAAAAAGGTTATTGCTTGTAGTCCTGTGTGTTTATGTATTAGATTGTATTTTACTTTATATGTTATGCTTGACATTAATATTGCTCTACAGGGATAAATTAAGTTTATTGGTTTCAATTGAAAATGTAATTGAGTTCCCTTAAAATAAGCTTGAAAAAGTTTCCGATACTAAATCATTAGAGAGCCGTCCCCCTGTGAACTCCTGTAGCTGGTATTGCTTTGTAAGGCATCTTTGCTATCTGCAAATCCGAGGCCATATCTGTGCACCTGTGCTGAGTTGGGAATTGTGTCAGCAAAATGACAATAAAGATAACAAAAACTTCAGGAAGCTCTGTCTGAGATTCTGCTGAAAGGAGGATCCATGGGCCCAACGTGGCCTCCTGCCAAAACTGCAAAGGGTTCCAAGGAATGTGTAATAATTTGTATTTGATCAATTTTCATTGAAGTTAATAACATTTAAGATGCTATTTTGAGAAAGATAGCTCATTACAAGCCGTATTAATAGCTTAAAAGCATCTTCCTTGCAGAAATTCTATGAGGCTATTTTTTACTCATCACATTACTGAACTGTCAACACAAGAGACTTATTCATTTCTTTTTAGTCTGTGGCCCACTGCCCATGTTCAGGCTTGTAACCCATGCCAAAGAATTGAGGCTCTTTTCTACTGTATTTTCAACTTTCTTATACATATTATACATTATTTGTGTCAACCACAGAAAGGTATGACTTATAATCTACAATGTACGCAAGTAAATGCAGTACTATTGCATACAGGAGTTCACAATTTTCAACAAATTCCTGTAGATTTCTTAAATGTTAGAGCAAATATGCAAGTTGTGATAAAAAACTAGACAGAATGAGTTCATTCCCAAATGCTGCAAACATGTTGCGAGCATGCAGCCTCTGAGATGTCACGCTAGCAATAACCAAGACATGTCTCAGCTGCGGCTGAGTTCATATACAGTATATTAAAGATGGCTCCAATTACTGTATGACATGCACTCAGTTTCTGCTCAGTTTCTGGAGTGTTGATTTTGAGCTGTTGGATTTTGTCTCCCTGGTAACAAAATGCTAACCCGGTCTGTCATGTAATTTAAGCAGAGTGAAGCATTTGAACCACTGTCTGTTGCATGTCATTCAACCATCACATAGTCAGGATTCAATAAGACATTATCCTGCTTTTGAATTTAAAAAGCACGGGGTGTTTAAGTGTACAGTATTTAGTTTTTGGAATAGAAAATCGCTTTTGACGGATTGCAATAGAGCAAACTAAACGTTTTTTCAATAGTTAAAAAGAGCTGCCGGAGGCTGTGGCATTACACACATTTGTCAGGTTACAGGTTTTTTTTTTCCATCATCAGTTGACAGTTCAGTACTGTGTGCTTATCCTAATTCTTCAGACACTTTCTGTTGCAATTAAACAAAAGCATTGCCTTAAATGACACAAAGCTATGCAACTGGATGATGTGTTTAGAGAGGAGTGTGCAGAATTTGGCAAAAACCACTTAGGCATTACTTTTTAGTTAACTGCAGTGGGTAAATGACAGAGATGCTTCAGTACAGTGTATAAAGTTATTCAAAGGTTGACTTGATAGTGGTGCTGATGAAATATTATGGGGACGTAAAAATCACCAGGCTTCTTCGTCTTGGGAGTGTTATGTGCACAGAAAATGTATGCCATTAGGTTTTAAGAAATTATGTTGGTATCATAACCAATTTAATGTAGGTAATTAATGCTATACAAAAATATGCTTTGGAGCATGGCATAACATACCAGGCCAGTATCCCTCGTAATTATTGCCATATTGGGGGATTCTGCTCTTCAACATTTACTTCCAATGCCAACATTCAGTGCCAAAATACTACCTTTTGTGAAGTGTTTAATTAACATAGGTTTTAATTTTTCTTTAAGCTCTTATTGACATTGTTTTTTCCTGTTGGTTTTTCCTCTCCCTGTACAAAAAGGGGTACACATAAAACACATTTAGATCACACAAATCTGTTATTCTGATTTATATAATGAAGATTGAAGGGACTGTTGTGATAACAGTAATCAAATCCAAGTGCCCTTCACTGCAATAACTCTAGGACTGATCCACTAGTGCTTTCATGGTTCAAAGGATGGGTGATATCAGAGGGGGCATTAGAGGCCTGAGGGTCTAATGCAGCTCCACATTCTTCCCTGCTGATAGTTGCAACCCACATCTGTCAAAATATCAGTGGTTACCACAGAAATTATTAAAAAAATAAAGACCAATAGGATTGCAAGCCGGTCAAATTTTGCAAAGTCTTGACTGTTGTTGCTTTGAACTGGTCAGATGAAATTGTGCAAGAGAAAAACTGCTGTATGGTGATGTTGCTCTTTAAGTCAGGAATACAACTCTGTAGGGACATCCAGATACATATTTCATCCTAGTTGTGCATGAATTGTAAAAGTCAGATGACCACACATGTACAGTCTTTCAACAAAAAATGTGTCATGATGAACAGATAAAACATGTCCTTCCTCTCCATGATCTTCTATAGGAAAGCTCTAAAATCGGATACGCATCAAAACCTGAAAGGCTTGACATTAGCCACATAGCCCCAGTGCTTCTTGTGTTATCTTTTTTTTTTATTTGAAGATTTTGAGTTGATAATAACTGTCGAGTCAAACTAGCAGTGGTATCCATCAATAATAAATACTGTGGGAGCATAATTTGGACAAACTCTGCAACAAACTTTAACGTTTTTTTGAAGACATGCCCACAATCCTTACACTCATATCATGTTGGCGTAACCGCAGGTAATACCAGGTTCAGATGGATAAAATGACATTATCTTCACTAAAAAAGAGACATTGGAAATTGAAGTCTTGGGTATACTTTGGGTGTTGAGCTTTACTTTGTTGTAAAAGTACTACAATTTGTTTTCTTTATTACCCGTATATCATTTACAATCGTGGATTACTGATTCCAAAAGGCATTTTTCATCATCACCTTTTCATCCAAATATATTTTTTCATTATCAAAGGCTTTTCCCACAAATGCTGAAGGTCTTCTTCACCAAACAGGCACGAGCATAGTGAAGACTTCAAAACATTCGCAGTGTTTCATCTTTCCCTCAGCCTGACAATCATCTTTGGAAGCAAAAGGTCAGGATTGTGCAGGCTTTCATGACGATACCAAACTCAGCTTGTGAAAAGAGAGATTCCATCACTTGCTCCTTTTTATTTGCTCATTTAACATTTAATTTGTATACATTTACAGTCCTAAATATTGCAGGAGGGTGGGTATTCATCACGTTTTAAAAACCTGACATAGATATAAGTAAACTGTAAACCAAACAGAAAAGGAAATTACTTCTCTCGGTGCCTTTTCAAATGCTTTGTAGTCCTCCAAATCATGTCACATCAGATAAGTGGGATAGAAGCATTGGGCATTTTGTTATCAGATTGTCTTTATCTTTACTGGGAAAAATGACAGCATTTGTCATCTCAATCTCAATAAAAACATCCTCATGTTTACATTTTCTTGAGTGAAAGGCAAAGGTTACAGTAAGTGACCTTTCTTTGGCTGTACAAATTCCTCTCGTAGTACCAAAGGTGGACGTAGTGTGACATTGTTGTACTGCCACAACACCTTTTTCAGAAAAGGTCAAGGTGGATGGTTAGGTTTACAAAGTGCGGACTTTCACATTGGAGTCTGCCGCTCTCATTCTGTCACCTAGCACCTAAATGTTGGGTTCGTTTAAACATTACCACGATCTTTCCCTAACCATTTAGCTTTAGTTGACTAAACTCAACCAAACCTTAACCCAAAAAAGAAATAATTTACATAACTTTTTAACAGTTAAACTAATAACCCCTGCCAATATGTGTGCCAGATAAGAAAACACATGTATAGGTTCATCTTGAAAGGCAATGACAAACACACTACTGTGACATATACAACCCCAAATCTCACGTATTTGTTGGCAAACTGGCGATCCTCTGCCCATCTTTGCTCCTAAAGGACTAGACCTTTCTTGGATGCTGCTGTTGTACCAAATCATAATTACAATCACCTGTTGACATCACCTGTTTCAAATCACATCATTATTTAACCAATTTACCTGATTACCAGCCCTAAATTGCTCCTGTCCCAACCTTTTTTGGAATGTGTTGCAGGTCTGAATGACAGGAAAGGATGTATATTTACAAATGAAATTAAGTTGACCAGACAAAACATGAAATATTTTGTGTTCACATTGTCTGCAATGAAATACAAGTCCAAGTACATTTAGAAATCACTACTTTCTTTTTTTATTTGTGTTTTTCATACTGTCCCAACTTTTTCTGATTTGGGGTTGTAGTTATGAGGACTTGTTTAACCTTCCCCAGTAAGCTGATTTTTTTTAAACATGATGTAAAAAACATTCCTGGTTTCCATAACCTACAGTAACTGATAAACAACATGAATCATTGTTGAATTGTCCAAGCAGACTGTGATGAAAAAGTCTTAACATGAAAAATCAATTGAAACAAAATGTGCTTAAAGGCTCAGATTTCAGAGAAAAGTCTTTATGGCAGAAAAAGCAAACAATCGCTGAGTCCTTGTTGACTTGTGTGTTTTTGTTTTTGAGGACAAGTCCAACAATAAAGTCCAACTTTAATGCTTCTTCATTTGCTGTGAGGGAGCTGAGCAGTCCATCATGTTCCGGTGTTCTTTTATATTTGCACCTGCTATTGCACACCGAGGATATTAAGAAGCAGAGCCGAACGAGCGAAATATCCAGGACCCAAGCCAAAATTCATCCCACACACAAGGCTACAGCGTGCAGTTGATTTTCCATGAAAGAACATTAATTCGCTGCACTCCTGAGACACTCTGTTTTCCACTGGCATCCTGAGGTCTGACAGAGTTGTTCAAACCCGTCTTCTAATGAAAATTGCCACACAGTGAGAGGTAGTGGTGGCAGTTGGTGTGACAGGATTAGGCAGAAGCAGGGTGGATATTTTGGAACAAGGCACCTGCAACTCTGGCTAGCATACTGTACTTGTCTAATGATGTCAGATTACATGGTCACCTAGGAAACCAACAAAGGACTCAAGCAGAAATAGCAAAGAAGGCTGAATTTCCCTGACTGACAGGGCTATATAATGCTGTGCAGCATGCATAATTAAAAACATGGCGCACTCTTTCTGGCTTGTTGAATCTGCTGTTGAGCTGAAGCAGTTTTTAATGCTGTTCTTGTGCCTTCACTCTAGTGTACTCTGCACTGTAGACTGCGCCCTGGGTGCATTGGAAGGAGAGAGGAGGGGAAGAAGGGATGCAGAAAGGAGGTAGACTGGCTGGCTAATGCCTGCTTCTTTTTTAGTAGCCACTTTAGATACGATCAAAATAAACACTGTACTTCAGAGGCACAAGGCGGTCTTCCAACAGTGTTAATTTTTTTTTCATGTGCAATTTGTTCATTTCTTCAAACGCACCAAGAAAGCAGATGGATAGAAGAGTAGGACGATGGACTGTAAGACATGCAAACAGCCAAGCAGACAGGCCATGTTGCTGAGCACAGGGTCCACCTGGGGTTTATCCTGCGTTGTGTTTCATGGGTCAGAACTCGCATGGTCTTTCCCCACAGGAAGTTGAGGGATGGTACTCTGTCGTAGCCAAAAAACAGGAACATGATGACCCAAATCTCTTCAGTATAACTTTTAGGTGTTTCATTTTCCTTTGAACAGACATGCCTCTACTACTACTTTAATTGCAATTATTTTCTCAAAAAGACTTGATGAAAAAACTGATGACATGCCCTCACACTTTCAGGGGTATGCATTTGTTTCATCATGTGTTTGTTTGATGTCATCCTGTACTGTATCTCATTTTGATTTAGCTTAGGAAAAACTCAGCCTTCCACCTTCATCCTAGGGGACAAAACACGTGGGGAGTCAAGAGTTGACACTAGGAAAAGGGAGTTGTCTGCGGGGAAACAGGGAGACGCAGTGATGTGACTCTGTGCCAAATGTTTACAGGCAAGCTGACATAGTTAGAAGATGGAAAGGGCTGAAACGAGGCTGTCTCTCTCTGCACTCTTGGAGGAACGAGAGATAGGAAATCTAGGTCATCGCCACTGATGCATTGCAAAGCGAACTTCAAACAAACCTGGCCTTTAGCGTGATGGCTCTCCAAAGCTGTGTTACATGCCATCAGAGACCGATCGCCGTTTTCTGCCAAGAGCTGCCACGAAGTGATGTATAAAGTCATTCTCGATATGGAGAATAGGCACAAGCACTGCAGACTCTATCTGACAATCTTTCCATTTGCTTGTGTATGAATATAGCTTACCATATGTATACAAAGAAATCATGCTTTTGGGTTTGGCTTTGTTACCAATTAGTTGGCCCGTAGTTAGACCACATGCTAGGTTTCTATTCCTCATCTGCCCTATACTCAGAATTGCCTGAGGGAAGTCTTATCATTAATCATAGGGAATCATGGGAATTGTGGTAAAAAGCTTTGTTCTTCTATTGAAAGCTCGATCTGTCTATTTCAGGGGCAGCTGGTTGAAACAATAATATTGTGTTGGAAATGAGCTGGTTGAAACAATAGTGTTGTATTGGAAAGAATTTCTTTAGGAGGCAGTTCCCTCAAAATGCATGTGATTTTACTTTTTTTGTCTTTTTGTCTCAATCTCAGTAAAATAATTTCTCATGTGATTATTAATCTCTTTTACCTTTTTAAAAGATTTTATTCATTCATGTCAAATGAATAATTTGAAAACCCAAAGAGAAAATGTAACAACTTGTCATTCGCAATTTTCTGTTTTCTGTCAAATCCAGTTGTGAAGACAACTTCACTAGTTTGCAAAACTTTTCAAAAGCCTTGTAGTGTCGATGCATTCTGTTTTCGTTGAGATATTGCAAGCAATATAAAAAGCTCCATTAGAAATGTACGAGCTTAAAGTCCAAATGAACTGAGACCCCATTAACCATTAAAGAAAGAACAAAAACAGCCATGTAGTTCAGGGGCGACAGTGTTTTGTGCTCAACCTTGCAGAATAATTTTGGAATAATGTGTTATGTGCTACATTGTGTAAGCTAGAATTAATGGAGACAAGGCACAGGTTGCGGGTTTACTCACTGTTGAGTATAGGAAGGCTTTCTGACTAAGTGTTAAGTAAATGGTGTTCTTTGGTAACACAAAGGCTGAGTGCTAAAGTGAATGTGGAAGTGCCAAAAGATGCACTAGCTTGAATTGCTGTTAGCAGCTCCAAAACAACTGTACATAAGTCAATGGAAAATCTCCATTTTCTCTGTACACACACAAAGGATATGTTATTCAACCGCATTCTAATGTGGCTCTTTGTGCAGTTGAACATTACTTTCAACTATTGCTTGAACTTCTTTCGCTACATTTACAGGTACCAAGTGTCAAAATGTGATGATGTGACATCGCCATCACAGCACAAGGGATTGGCAGTAAATACATGCATGTAATCCAGCCTTACTGTTAACTCTCCTACACCTGTATCAAAGCTGTGTTTTGCTAATGGAAATCAAACATTTCTCACTGCTTGTTCACATTAGAACATTCAACAGGTGAAACATGGGGTGGCTTTCGTTGGGGTGCACTTAACAGGAAACGCAAGGTTAGCGCTTAATGTGATTTGTTTATCAAAATGCATCTATAAAATAAGCCATCGCTTCCGGCATTTAAATCACACACGGGACTGAAATTAATAGGATTATAACTTTAAACTTGGTCTGACTGACTACAAGAAGCAAGAGGCTTCTAAATATTAACTACCTACTCTGTTCTTCGTCTTCTCCAGTGGGTTTCAGTTCATTACTTTGTTAGACTGGAGTGGTGACATAGATCAGTTTACAGGATCATTAGTAAATCAAACATAATTTAAGCCAAACCAACGCCTCAATTCAGGGCTTTCCTCACAATCCCAGTAAGTCCAATATCAAACTCTTTGAGAAGGCTGGCTGCTCTCTCTGTATTAATCAAATCCAGATAGTTATTCATCAAATATCTTTTGGAAGTTTACCCTCTTCTCCTTCCACTTAAGAAGAGAAACTTAGTAGTGCTCAGTGTAAAGGGGAAAGGTTGAGAAGTGACCGAAGGAGTCAAATAGACTCTGGCCTTTTGAGCCGGGGTAGAATCGGTCGCACCCTTTTCTACAGTAGCTGATTAACATAATTTACTATAGTATTATAAGGATTTTGGCTCTGAAGACATACAGTGGGACATGGATCTCTAACAGTATGGCTACCTTTTTGGAGCAGAATCATTTTACAGCAAGGTATTCCCAAAATAGATGGAGTAATGTACCAACCTCCCCGATCTTATGCCAATACAAACCAGTGGCTCTTACTCATCTTTGATAGTCTCACCGGGTGATATATGCCCCGCATAATATCTTAAATTGGATCATCCTGTACCTCACACACTCGGATGAGAGCATGGCACTCCCAGTGAGCAGCAAGCGATGTGTTAAGATCAAGCTCTCCTGCCAGCTGTGTGGGAGGCATTATGCATTTTTGGAAACAGCAGTTGAATGGTCATTTATGTAGTTCCATGAGATGCCCACATTATTCTAAATCTGTACCAATAGGGCTTTTATTGTTTGTTGCTGGGAACATTGCCCATTTGTAGTGCCCCAAAATTCACTTGAATCCGTATTAATCACTCCACTTGCAGCTCATTACTTCCTCGTCAGTATTAATGAATATGTTCTGCTTCATCTTGAGGTGCGCATTTCAAATATGATCTAAGGTTTGACATCAAGCAAACGTGGACCACTTGGACTATATTTCCATTAAGTGAAGCGTGATGTCCATATGAAGGCACAGAACCTTTTTGTTTCAGTGTACTGAATATCTTGATTGGACCTCTTGATGCATCATTCATATACTGTATCTAAGTGCAAGGCCTGGATACCCTAGTTACCACTACAAAGCCAAACAGAGCTCACCGGGAATTACTTATTATTCATATCATTACCCCCAAAACAACATTTCAGGGAAACATGCAGGCCAATGTAGATAGATCAGACCTGGTGCATTCACATTCTATTGATCATGCAAAAGCCAGAATAGGTTGGCTTTGAAGTCGTGACCCAGAGTTGAAGCAATAATATGCGTCCTTAATAAAGTCCATTTAACCTCAGTTTCGAAATTGCACATTTCTTGTACTTGTTTTTGAAGCACTTTCACTTAGTTTTCTATTAACAGGTTACAATAAGTCTGGTCATGATAATGGGACTTGATTTAAAGTTGTGGTGCATGATGGCCTACAGCGTTGTTTCTGCACATCTGTCAAGTTTTCATGTGTTTTGCTATTCAATACTGACTGTGATTCTGCTTGTTGAGTCCCAGTTGTGATGCAGACTACATTGGCAGAAATGACACTGTACACCAACAACTAAAGTGGGGCTTTAAAAATGACTCTTCTATGACTTATATTGATCATTAGATAATTTATGTATTTTAATGTTAGCAAAGAAAGTGTAATTCAATAATAAAAGTTACAGAATTGGATAAATCATCACCCAATTTGTAAACCGTATCTTACTCTTATGATAACAGTTATTGGCAGCACAGAATCATAGCAGATCAGAATTTGGGAAACATTGTTAAGTTCTTAAATGAAAAGAATATTTTTTAAGCAGTATTACACAAGAGGGTGTGCTTTGGCCTCAGTGATGCTTACAAACCTAATATTGTGATTATACATACAGCGGTTACAAACATACAAATAAAAAATACGATCAAACTGTATTCATATTGTGGGGCAATTCGCCCGGAAAAAAACCCCAAACAGAAGGTTTCTAGTCCTTGCTGAGTCAACCTCAGCCAGCCACCTTGAGCTAACTTTAGCTTTGTAGTGATCCTGGGATTTCCTAAACTGAATACTATCACACATATAAACACAAGGCGGTGTGCTTATTTTCATAATAAAAACGTTTCAAAAACAGTTTTTGATTCACTTTTTCACATTTCACTTTTTTTGTAAATGGTGGAGTAATATGTTTAGTGAAGAGCACGGTGTGCTCAAACGGCTCTAGGTGTGCTATCATGCTGAATAAGCACATTTTAAATGTCTAGTTGACCAATCAGATTGCCTGGTCGGATTTTCTTGTTGTATAATTTCAACTATATCCTCTGTATTTTAATTGCAATAAATGGAATAAAGTAACTGACTGGAAGGCATAAAACCGAAGAAACCCAAAGAAGAAAGTAAATGAAATGAAATGGAGGAAAACTTTGCTTTAGCTGATCTTATTTTGGTGTTAACACCATAGTCTTGCTTTCAATACGAGTAAGCTATGTTGCAAATATTTTACTATATCTCCACAATACTACATCACAGAGCTGGACAATGTTACTGTGATGTCAGGTATATTGATAACATTCAATAATGTTGCATTTTTATAATAAACTTGTGGCAAACATTTTGACATGGCATAGCATGGAAAGCACAGATATAACATAACTAATGTGCTTATGAACCATGTTAGTGAGCCAGGAAACACATTAACAGGACCCTGAAATTACACATCATTAAAACAAATCAAATTAAAAATAATTTTGTAGAATCATTTGTAACTTCTTCACTTGGCTTTTATTAAGGACTATATTATCTTTACATCCAGTCTCATGTATAGTTAACCTATTTCTGACTTTAAAGAGATGTGAAGGAGTCCACAGGGACTGCTTTTGCACAGGGCACATAAATCTGTGCTACACTTCATCTGTGCAGGATCTTGAGGCCGCATCATCAAAAAATGATTAGAGGGCTGCAAACGTCTAAGAATTCTGTTTATATGAAACTTCTTTGCATTAGAAAAATCTGTTCTGGTGGGACTATACAGAGCTTAGATTTTCTGTTTAATTTACCATTTGACAAATGCATTTTAAATCTATTAAATATGACACTGGATTGCTTTTTTCTTTTTCAGGAGATTTATATTGAACAAATCTGCAAAATGGTGACTTCCAACACATATTAAATACATTTTTCTTCAGTTTATCCACATATGGCTGAAAGAGTATTATCTAGGTATGGATAATGCTATGCAACTGAAGCCAATTGTGTAACATCGCTAATGTGGCTGACAAAAAAGTCAGTCCATTAGCACCCTTTTAAGTGTTTTCTAAGGACAGCAGGTCACTCACCCTGCTTGCACTCTACACTCCATCCCTTTACTCTAAAGTATGTACGTTTCTGCACAAGTAAAACTTTTCGAGAGCTTCATGTCGTCATGCAGAGACTGAGGTTGAGGTGTGGGGCTTACGGGTGGTGTTTTGGGGCCCAGGGAAGGTCTGCCAGTGCTACAGTTTGTTTTCTTTAGTTTGGCCCTTGATGCAAAACACGTATTTGCTCTCAATTAGCTTCATAAGGTTCATGCAGCCCAATTAAAAGTGTACCGTGGCGGGAAACAAAAGTCATTTTGGAGTAAACCAAAATTGAATTATTGTGTCTGTGACAATGGGCAAAGCGTTACAGTCCATACCTATGAAGAAAACATAGCAACAAAAGCTGAATATGAGCTTTAAATTTGACTTTGACGAGCATGACTGACTAACTGCTATTATCATCCATTTCCTTTTACCTGTAAAATTGCTTTCAGTTTGGTTGGGATTATATTCTCTGTCCTTATGAACCTCTCTGCAGTTTACTTTAAAGAGGACAGAGATGTACACTTTCAGGAATTCAATGTGGTTATTTGGTACAGTACACGTCCGGGACATTTTACCCTACTTGTCCTCCTGTTCTGTTTGTTTGGGCGGGTGAGGCGAGGCCATTCAGAAGAGCTAAAGAGTAAAAACACTTTAAGAGTAAATAGTGAATCCCTGATAAGAATTACCATTTTGAGCTGTCAGATGTAGGCCAGGAGGGTTATAAAAATATCTGCAACCAGACGTACCTCTGCTAGGGCATGCAACTATTTATTTTTGGAAAGTAGGTAGTCAGTTCAGTGACTTTTTCTTATTACATAAGGCTAGAAAGTAGCTGTTGGTGAGGAAAGGGAAAAAGAGACCTAGGTAGGATTTTGTTGTAGACCACTGAATGTGTTTGCTAACACGACTCAACATAGCAGAGGCAAACCAAACGAACATATTCTTTCTGGTAGTGAGCAAGCTCCACAAAAGCCTGAACAAAACAAAAAAATGTTTATATGAATACCTTGCTCCGCAGTTGAATGTACCATGCAGTATGAAATAAATAGACTCCCACAGCTGACATGACATGGAGATTTTTACTGTCAGAGAAATCAATGTCCATCATGCACAAATTGTCTGGTCTGTCTTTGTTTGGACCAGCAGGGGGTTCATTGTGGCTTTGCAACACCCGTTGTGTTGCTTTCCCTAGCATGCTGAAAGAGACATAACTTAGACAGAATATGTTTGCCACTTGGTGCCTCAACAATACTTCAAACTGATCTGTGTGTAACGGATTGCAAGTGAACTACACTGCTGTCAAAACCAAGAACTCCGTTGATTGATAAGATCAGCTTAATCATATTAGCTTTGAGGTCCTGAAAAAAAGGTTTTCATTAATGTAGGACAGCATTATATTTACAAAAAAAAAACCTTTGATATGGTGCTAAAATGGTGCTACGGCTGAATGTCCAAAACACGTGCCTCAGCAGAAGCACTGTGTTACCACATTCAAATTTTTTTCAAGTTGAATCCCATTAAATCTTCTCTGGGGAGGTGAACTGAATTGGAGATGAGCGGTGAATAATGCATCAACTGTGTGATGACATCACCCCAAAAACACACACATATACAACATCTCTGCGAAAGAGGTTATGTCCTCTTGCTGTCAGAAATTATTCACTTGAAAATGTTTTTGCTACAAATCATACAACACCATTATTAGAGGAATCTGACAATGTAGTGGTTGTGCAAGTTCAACTCATCCACTGTAAAAGGTGCAGTTTAAATGTATTTGTTCCTGCTGCCTCCTGTACAATTATTCAAGCATAGGGACAAAATTAAAACATGCATTATTGGTTTGATAGGAAGGGTCACGCTTGGTTAATCTGTGGTACACTATAATAACTGACATGTCGAGATGTTTTCTGCTCAGTCCTGTTGGTACTCTGTTTTGTAGGCAGTAATTGGAGAAGGGCTTGGAGGCTTCCTTCAGTGACCTCATTACCCCAATTAAATTTGTAGCCTTCTCTGAAAACAGTCCATCTTACAAAGTGATGTTTGATTATCACTCCCAGTCCAAATGAGGTTGAAATATGCAGCTGAGGAAGCGGGCAGGGACTTATGGCTATGCCTTTTTACAGTTTATTGCAGTAGGTTAACCAAAAAGCCTTTGAAAATGCTGTAGTTATATGCCACATAAATGATATTAAGAGTGCCATAGCAATGTCTGGTTGGGATGCTAATATCTAAACAAGTAGCATTCTTCAGTAATATAGGTGACTCCAGGATTAGTTCAACAAAATATTTGCAGCCTCTAGTTTGTTTGCAGTAACTGGAAAGACTTTGTCGCACATCTGCATCTTTGTCCTGTAAAAGGGGGAAACATGGTAGGCATGGTACACTTTTAGACTACAACATTTCTAAGCAGAATCAGCAGACTGAACCAAGGACATACAGTATGTCTTATGCACAAACCTAAGCTGTGTCCAGACTCCAGAATCAATTTGCTTCCCAGTGCATTTTAACTTTCCACCATTTGATTGTGTTTATTTGGGTGTCTGAATTCAGCCAGTTGGGTGTACAGTATACTGTGGTTTCTTAAAGTAGGGTTGCACCAATACTGCTTTTGTTTTGTACATGCGAGATGACCTCAGTTCTAATGTGGTTTAGGGTTCATTTGAGTCATTAGATAAGATGCTTTAAGGAAATGTCCCCTCATCTCGTCATCTTTCCTTTTAAAGTAAAAGTCAGGGAGATACTGTTTTCACCACAACTTTATGAAAAGTTGCATGTAAGACAAACTTCAAATTAATGGTTCAAATAAATCTTCCAGAGTGTATGATTCACAAACTGAGTTTCACTTTCATGTAGTTTATAATTTTGTAAGAACACATGACATGTTTTCCACACAGTACATGAGTAGATGTGTCATTTTTAATTGGAACAGTATAAATCTTCATTCCTAAATTGTCAGCTTTTGAGAAGTTTAGAAAACATCCTTGATTTGAGCTCAGCGATGATGTTTTTGAGTTTATGAAATGGATTTAGAGAGTGAATCATGAAACCATTAACCCATGGGGGAGCATAATTGGACAAATCCAAAATGCACTATAAAGACGTTACAAGATTTTACATTACAGACCTTAAAAGATATAAAAAACGTCAGGAATTTTGAAAGTTACATGTATTTTAACACCACACCAGTGGTCTTCCGGGCTGTTGTCCAAATCCTCAAACCAGGAGAAAAAGTGCAGCAAACAATCAACCCTCACTAGACAGTTGTCCTCAAAGTTGCACACTAAGCGGTTGATTGAGTTGAGGCCATTTGCGGATGGCAACCTCAGATAGAAGGGGGAATCAATGCCGTGTTTGTCCACTTCTTTGCTCATTAAGGGACCTCTATTCACGCCATGGTCTGTATATGACAAAGAAAGCTCACAAGTGCACATTTTCAGTCCGAGGAGGGTGGTTTTTCTCCTCCTCAAAGCCCTCCCCTCATCGAAATTCGCCTCACAGAAACGCTGTGCCAGAGGCCAAAGTCTTGACAGGGGTGGCCCAGTGAGAGGGAAATCAAACGAGGCCCTTTTTTTCGGCCTGCCTCACCAACAAGGAGGCTTACCTGCCAGTCCTTAATCTGTATCACTCCTTTCCAGTTCAGGAAGAAAGACAGCCTTACTGTTCATTCATCATCTTTAGTGATTCAGGGTTTTGTCTCTTGCCTGTTGGATGTGAGTCCTTGGTTACTCATAAATACTGGTAATACCTGAAGTGTGCAGATTGAAATCCTTTCAGGCTTTTCAGTGGACTTGTCACATTCATCTTAGTGTGTACCGTATTTAATATTGAACAGGAGAAGTATGGTGATGAATGTTGATACAATGGACTGAATACTGGTATCAGATGTGAATATACTGCACAGTAGTATAAATTAAGCCCACTGGTATACCTAATTTAAATGTAAAAAATGACATTCCTCAGTCGAGATCTATTTATCTAATTGAGTGCCAATGGAACATTTGAACCAGTTTCTGTTGAAAATGAAGGTCTGGTTTGTGCAAGGTCAAGCATAGCTCCTGCACATAATTACATGCCATTTGAATGGCCTGCCTTGTTATAGTACTATTATTCCACAATATTGGACTTATACTAGTTCCTCTAAATGACCATAAATCACATTGAAGAAAAAAAGAAACAACCATATTTCCTCCCAGGTCCTATTTGTAGATTTCCATAGACATGAAACATAATATGTTTTGACTCAATCAACTCATACGTTTAAGAGTATTTTTACAGTGCATGTGAGACCTTTTCTGTTCTTTCCATTGGGCGGCAGTGCGTCTATCCTTAAAGTTGTGCAGCACTGCATTGACCGCCTGCCGCTCTCAGCACTCCCTATAACCTGGTCAAAGTAATAACCACATTGCGAATTTATTTCTCGAAAGAGGCGCATAATGAGGAGGACTTTCCTCATGTGCGTGTGTTGGGAATGTTGCAGTCAGTGCGCCATGTAGAGGATGAAGACTCCAGAGGAACGCGGGTCTAACTAGGGACGTTCACATTGGTACGAGAGTCAAGCCAGACAGAATAAGCAAACAACGCCTCTGATGTGTTCTTCAAAATAAAAGCCGTCCAGGAAAATCCATTTGTATTGAGAACAGCCCTAAATACCAAAGAGAAAGCTAATAATTGGTTAAAACAGGACCTGTGAGATATGAACAGATTGAGCAAGAAAATAGGCTACACCCACGTCCTAGTTGTTACCATGTCATGTACCTGAGAATAGAAACGCGTTATTTTGCTGCCATTTCCTGGGCATATTGTCAATGTATGCTTACTTGACGCATCTCGCGTTGAGAGAGAGAGAGAGAGAGAGAGAGAGAGAGAGAGAGAGAGAGAGAGAGAGAGAATTCGATGTGTCTTTTTCTGCACATCACTTTGGAAATTTGCGCCCGTGTAGTCCTGCTTAAAGCGGTGCTCACCTGCCGGGGCTGCGTGGCTGTCAGCGGCTTAGCAACTGATTTAATAGGATAATCAGACTAATTGCCTCCTCTGATATTGCCTTCATTGATTCTGTCGACCATTCCCCTAATCACTGTCATGATTGTCTTCATTTTCTTCTCTTTTGCGCTTTCAAAGTGACCGGCTGCAGGTGTTTTTGTGCTCTGATTTGCGCCAGTCCAGGCTGGCAATATGTAATTTTGGGATAGACGCTGCGTTTTTGGAGAAGTGGACTATTTCACAGCTGCGATTCCTTGTTTTCTTTTAAAACGTTGAAGGCTTTACTCTGTAGACCAGAACAGATTCTGATACACCGTGATGGTGTGGGGCTATCAGAACTGACAGCAGAGTGAACGCTATCATTTGGAAACTGCTTGTGGGTAAGTTCAATTTGTGTTTTGATCTTTACGTTTCCAAAGTTGGTTAGATGCTCGTGCTGCCTTCTGTGAATATGTTTGAACCAGTTTGTGGGCACCAACGATTAATTTGGATGACGCTGACAGTTCATATAGGTTCAAAGATTTACATCACTTATCGATGCGCTTCAACAAATGGATTCATGATCTTCTAATATGCGGCACTTAAATGCGCATTTGGAGTGAACGGTTTCCCTCAGGTACGCATGGATCCCAGTCACTCTTTATGGTTTAGTTGCGGATGGAGCCTCCTCAGTGGAAGTGCTCACAGCTGCAGTACGACAGCGAAGTGCACTGCTGAAGTCTTCTGTATTCTTTAGTAAAACACAATTATCCAGGCACAGCGGTTCCGGTGTCAGTGGATATAGCTTTTGATTTTCTCAACGTTATTTGTGGAAAAACTGTGCGCATTTTAATGTCGCTCCGGTGCTTCACCAATGTGTCTGTGTATGTGCACCTGTGGGAAGTGCGCGATTGCGTGCTTGTGTCAGTGGGTGTATGCGAATTTGTGCACATGTGCGTGCACACACAAAAGCGCGCGTGTGTGTGTGTGTGTGTGTGTGTGTGTGTCAGAGGAGGTAGGCACAGAACCTGGGCTCAGTTTATTTCAAATTATTTCTGCTGAGTGATTGCTTGGCGAGTCAGCTCTCTGTGCCTCTCCTCAGTATTTGCTAGTATTTCAACTCCTATCCCCTGCTTCCCTCCCCTGCTTGGGTGGATGATGGCCTATGATTGTCCAGATGGATATTGGAGCTCCACTCTGGCTCTGGCCAGTTAAACATAGTTGGGAATCAGAAAGTGATACTGCTGTAAAGTTAGAGCAAATGCTGGCTTAAAAAAAGGGGGAAAACCTTTCTTGTCCTTCTTCACCCGCTACAGATATGGGTTACAGAAGGTACTGTAGCCTTGCAAGTTGCTTCTCACCATTTTATCAAGCAATGACTGCTGCAGAGGTGCTTCTTTTCTCATGTATTTTTGTAAATCTATTAGAAACCATAACCTAATCTAAAGCCAAGGCCTACAGGCAGTGTAATCATTACATTCAGCCAGCACCTCATCGATCGCATACGATTGTCTAATTTTGTCAGCAGTAATATTTGCTCCCCATTTCCACTGCTCCAAAATCTACTCGCATCGTGCTTTGCTCTAAACCTTTCCACTCCAATTTTTTCTTGACGCTTTCTGCTTTAGGTGATATCTTCTTGGTTTATGATGTTATTTTAATAACATCTTTATTTGTCTCCAACATTTGGTGTTAAGCTTTGCCACAGGAGCAACCAAGAGCACATTCATTTATAGGTAAGTGGCAGTGGCCACTTAACAGAAGCCCTGCAGCTACATATTGAGCTGAGTCGAGTGCTCTCACACAGAAATTGATTTAGACAGAGATTATGTCATCAAGCATTGGCACTTTTTTTGTGCTGGTCAAGTTTACCCAGCGGCATTGCATTCCTCTTCTGCTCCCTGATGAATTAAGTGTAGGTTTAAAGGGCATGTTACTCACCAATAACGCCGTAATTTCATTGGCAGGTTAATTTTAAGTGCAGTTTTGAATACTTCGTCAGTGTTAAAAAGCATTTTAACTCTGACAGTGCATTTGAATGCTTCCTTTTCTTAATAGATGATAGAAGAAGAAACTTTATTATTCATCACATACAGTCGTACAGTACAGTGTAGTGAAATTCAACTTCTGCATTTAACCCATCCTAAGCATTAGGAGCAGTGGACAGCCACATACAGCATCCGGGGAGCAAGTTGGGGTTCAGTGTCTTGCTAAAGAACACTTAGACATGTGACCGTAGGAGCCTGTGATCAACCTCCAGTCTTGTGGTTGATGGCCGACCCACTCTACCTCTGAGCCACAGCCACCTACATAATAATACTCTAAACATAATAAACCCTATAGTTGAATTTGCACACGTGAACATCAAAGCTGCACAGACAGTTTTCATCTCAGTACAATGAGTTACTCTGGAATAAACAGTCATTCCCATAATAACTAATATTTTATAATTTAAATAATATATTATAATTATTTTTTTCCTATTTTCATGAGGCAAACCCCACTCAAACTAAAATGTGCTAAAACACACCTTGACAAGCATTTGCAAATAGCACTTGACCCTGTTCAGCCTGCAATGTTCTCTCTGGCAGACAGAAGGATCTGAAGACATCACAAGCTTTTCCCCTTCCTGTCTTGATTGATACCTTTTAATTTTCAAGGAGCTGTCACCAAGGCCTATTGGTCTTGGCTTTGCAATCAGGGGTGCGGGTAGTCAAAGGCTTTTAAATGAAAGAGTTCATTAATATATTGGGAAATAAGGGTTGTCTCGCTGTGCAATATTGGCTCTGTGTGAGGAGCAATTGGAGCAATTGATGAGGATTTGTGAGGAAGAATGTTGGAGTGGAAGTTCAGAAGGGCCACCTCAATCATGGCTATTAAATTACATTAATAAGGCTCGAGGGAAAATGGAAATACCGAGAGGTGATCCAGCTTGTGTGCTTATGTATGTGTACGTGTGCAAATATCATACTTCAGCATGAGCACCTTCCATTCTTGCTTGGTACTGCTGTGCAGACTTATTGGCTGTTGTGAAATCTCAGCATTAGAAGCTGTGGACTACATGCATAACAGACGTGCTCTCAGTTAAATCTTTTGAAAATCCAATTCCTTTGAAGATGAGATCCCTCTTTCCCCACGCCTTGTTCCATCGCAATCATTGGGCATCGATCTGATTCAAAGCTATTTATTTTTGTTGCAGCCATCATGTGATGAATTGACAAGTATGGTAGATCAGGTAGATTACAATATGTCTGGGCATGTCGCCTCACCCATAAAAAGGAGATTCATGACAGGGGGTGAATACCAAAATTTCAATCTATCCACCCTATGCATTTTCAGGCTTCAGTATTTTCAGGTACAACTTTTCGGTCATTGTTCTAGCTTAGTTACAGTAAAGTACCAGATTACAGTAGGAGACCTTTCTTTAAAGCAGTGCCTTGTCGCCTTTTTGGCTTGTGATTCCTTTAAAAAGAAGTAGTGTCTATTTGTGACCCCCATCACAGTTTGCCGAAAATGTGTCAGGTTTCCCTATCAGACTTCTCACATTTGAAGAAATTATTTAAGAGGCCTGATGGGTTAACTAAGAACTATTAAATAAGAAAAATGTATATCGTTTTCCTGTCATGTTAATTTCTGGAGATCCCTCAATTTGTAAATATCTATCTGGTGGACCTCAGCAAGCTTTCACTCTTTCTACAGACTTAAACCAGTCCCTCCAGAAAAACGCAGAGTTTTTTTGTGATTGTTACGGGCAAAAATCCTTGATTATGCGGCACGTTTTCTTAAAAAATGCGATGGAATATGCGGGATATTTATGCAATTTTATGCGATGAAAATGTGGGAACTTGCAAAAATTGCAGGAACTTGCGGGAACTTGCGGGAACTTGCAAAAACTGCGGTTTGATGAAAAAGAGAAAAGAAGTGATTCCCCCAACACCGTGTTCTCAGTAGGTGAAATTATGTCACTTCATAACGTTCCCATGGCAACAGGGGAAAATGGCTGCTCTTGTGTGAAGTAAACGCAACATTTTTCAACTTTCTGCTGAGATATATGTGACTTTTTTGCAACGAAAATGCGGGGATTATGAAATCATGCAAGCCCCACATATTTTGCGCGGAAATCGGCAATTTATGCGGCGAAAGTGCGGCGTATTTGAAAAAATGCGGCCCCCGCATTAATATGCAGACTTTGGCTGATTATGCATTGAATTCTGCGATCGCATAATCGCGTTTTTCTGGAGGGACTGTTAAACAAATAATAATTACAAATAACTGTAAACGCAATGTCAGGCCAAATCAAGTTTGAGTTCAACACAAGTTTTCTTTGTTCTCTAATCTGTGTCCTGCAGAAATACAAAACTCAACCGATGTGTCCCTTTCAGAAAACAAGCAACCATGATCACTCAGTGATGGGAGCCAAGGCTGTATGGAAAAATAAATGGCCTTTAAAATTGGCCCCCCATTCACTTTGTGGCCCTTCAGCCCTATGTGTGCCCTTCCCTGCTGTTATTCAGTGGAGAGATATCAAAAAGAATGGTCTTCTCTGCAAATCATTTTCATGGGCCACTTATTTTTCAGACCTTGACTTGAATGCTTTCCTGTATGGATGTGAACTGAGCGTTTGCCGCTGCAATGTTAGCTTTATTTACTCTCTGCATGTAATGGCATTCATATCCAAACAGAGTTACGCTTGGTAATGGCATCATTTCCAACTGTCTCTTTACATAAAGCATGTGTGTTTCGGGGATCAAAGCATAAAGATGACCAGAGTCAAATGCAATTTCATTTGTTACTACAAAAAATAAAAGAACCCCGGGTCAGACAGTGTAGCACACCCTGGCGCTTAAATGTTGTGCTGGTCAATTGTACCATAGCTAAAATGAAGAATAAGGCACTGAAATACTTGTGTTGCACTGATGAAACGGCCATCTAAGGCATGATCAATTACCTCAGTATACAGTATTTTTCTTTGCTAGGGGCAAGTGACGTTTAAAATGTATGTTTCTCCCTCCTTTTTAATCAGCAGTAGAATGAGAAGCCCATTGCTATAAGCAAGAGGGAGGAATTATCATTTTCATTCTTTCTTTTCAGACCCACTGTCATCATGCCATGTCTGGAGGTGATCCTCAGAGGCCCATCCAGCCTAGAAAGATAAAGTTGATGTGTTTTAGATAGCTTTTAGAGAGATGTGGATAGAGGATGGAAATTGCATGCCAGGGGAAGCAAAATGAGCAATATTTCCTCCCATTTCTCCTCTCTTCATCGGATCTATGCTTACTCATTCATGAAAGCTTTGTTGTGACATTCGTTGGTTGGTGTGGAGCCAGTTGGGGGGGGGGGGAGGCTGTGCAAGCCTATGCATTTGCAGCATTAACTGCATAGTAGAAGAGACACGTCCATCTGATGTTTAGTAAACTGACCCATTTTCTTTGATTGTCCCCCTTTTATAGCGCTCCTTATTGTATTATATGAGTTTTGAAATGTACAACCAACATTAATAAATGTGTACATTTTGACCCAGTTCATTTACATGCATGGCTGAACACCCGCAGCCACAGCGTCATCTATATATTCAAACAGCAATTGCAGTAATAATCCAATCCCCAGTTTGGCTAATGATGGTAATAATTTTATGCTGCTAAGACATCCTTTTCATTACAACTGAGGGGGTTACTGTTGTTCCTCTTTCCCAGCCAGAGCGTGGCTCTTGTTCCCCCCTGCAGGACCAGACCGACAGAGACTGGCTCGCAACAGGGTTCTTGATTTATGGGCCACTTTACAAGAAGGGCCTGGGGACGCAGCACTCCTTGTCCTCCGATATTGAATCTCTGCTGCCTAGCATGGAGATGTGGGTCGTCTGTTATTGTGTGAAAGCTTATTTGCATTGTGCTGTTAAGCTCTCAGTGGTAACTACAGCATGTCTGCTCACCTTAGCACTTACATTTATTTTTGCTTGCAGGGCTGTTTGGTTCAGACATGTAAGGGACATTTTTGGAAGGAAAGGTTCAGTGAAGGAAAATAGCTTTCACACTGACTACGTTTACATGCAGCCAATAACCTGTTCAAAACCGGAATATTAGCAATAACCCGGTCGCGCACGGCCATGTAAACACCGGCAAAAACCCGAATATGACCCCTGGGTTACCCCTTTTCTAACCCGAATATTTGGTCATGTAAACGCGTATCGGCATATCCCCATCAAAAGGAACATTGATTTGTGTTCTGCGCATGTTCTATTCGCAAGGAATCTTGGACTTTTGAGTAGAGGAACTTCTTGTATGTGCCGTCTGGCGCATACAAAAACCTGCGTGCAGTATACCGGAAGTAAACAAAAAGTAGAGGTAAACAAGGCGAGACGCAGACAGCACCACACTTTTGGAGCGAGGAGGAAACCAATGTCTTTATTAGTGTGGTGAAAACCATGAATATAATGTCTTTTGTTGATGTGGTGTTTGTTGAAATGACGCATATTGCATATTAAGGTTGTCCGTACGTCCAGACGCTAACCGTGCATCGCCGTTTACATCGGGAGATTGCCAATTGATTACAAATTCCACGTATATAGGAGTAACTCTCTCTGCTCACGCATGTAAACGGGTTATTCCGAATGTTTCACAAACCCGAATAGCGACCTTAACCCGACCATAACCCGAATATTGGCTGCATGTAAACGTAGTCATTGACATGTTTGTGTGTGTGCCTACTTTTGCAATGTAGCATAACATTTAAACAGTCTGACCTATGTGGAAATGGATACTGCGTTTGATTCAAATGTCACCGTGAAAAACAGACTGCCTGCCATAACACAATATATTATATATTTTAATCAAATAATTTGAAAGCCAAATGCGGCATATCCATCATTATCCTTAGCATTGTGCATTCATCAACAATGGAAGCTGTACTTTCAAGCAGTGCACAACATCGAAACAGATCAGATCAATTGACTGTACAATTTCAAGCACATTTTCTGTTAGAAGAAATACTTTAGAGACTTTAAAGACTTTGTTTGTTTAGTTGCTGTTGGCTGGATTGTACATTTGCTCTGTTTTGGCTCAAGCTGATTGTTCCTAGTGGTTGGTTTGATTAAAGTATGTTTAGCAGCCTTAA
The DNA here is from genome assembly GCA_023631565.1 of Gymnocephalus cernua. Lineage (NCBI taxonomy): Eukaryota > Metazoa > Chordata > Actinopteri > Perciformes > Percidae > Gymnocephalus > Gymnocephalus cernua. The sequence continues at coordinate 15,973,610 of CM042448.1, read as the reverse complement.
TAAATGTAGTTGCTGTCGGGTAGGCGTTTATTAACTTGTGTTAATAATCTGACAATTCTCTTTAATTGACCCTTAAATCAGCCCATGGTTCTGCAGCTTAGACAAGACAGTATTCTGCTGATGTGTTTTGGCAAACTACAAAAACTGCCAGGATCTTGAATTGAATCTTTTCCTGCTGTTATACTGTAAAATATGCAGTGTTCTTTTACTTCCTTAAAGTCAGAGCTCCATGACGAACTCATTGATGCTCTCCAATGAATAGCATTAGCATACTGTAGAGTTAGCTGGAGACTTGTCGGTTTAGCAGCAGATCAGTCTCAGTGTCACAGATTTAAATGTAGATTTAAATGTGTGTTCAGTAAAAAATGTGTATTAGAGGTTGTGTGTGAGAGAAGACTGCTTCAGCCCGTGTATATCTCATCGCTGCTTTCGGAAGTCTCAACCTCAGCTTGATGGGAGGAGGAGACTTAAGACACAGATATTCTCACGGACCTGCTACAAGAATAAAGTACAAGTTGGTGGATGAGCCACATTTTTTTTTTTTACCTCAACATAAGTGTACAGTGGCTTTTGTGATAGTATAAAGCGAGCTTAGAGAAATGTGACAGCATCTCAGTACTGTCCTGTAGTTTACAAGAAAAGCATTTTGAGGCTGATAGCACCCTTTCAGAGAGTGCCAATGATCTGCAATGTAGCAATAGAGGAGAATCGTCAGTATTAATTTAGCATTGTGTGAATCATCACTGTGCTGTTTCGCTATAAATCCATATACATCAACATTAATTCAAAACTTTTAGACAGGTTGAATAGCAGCTTTAGTGCTCGTAGCAGCTGAGAGTGAACGAACAACACTTTAACCAATAATTGTCCGTGTTTTTGAAAAATCAACATCCATTAACAGTGGGAAATTTTCTGTGTAAACGCAACAAATTGGTTTAATCTTTTAAATCACATCAACACACTTTATTATAGACAGTTATAGAGACAGTCAACTCAGTAAAACTCGGATGTTAATCACTGTGATCTCAAAATATGGATAGTTTGCACAAGATTCTCCAGTTACCCGATTAATCCACTGTAATTTGCGCGTGTTTCAATGCTCTGCTGCTTGGCACCATCTCATGATACTGCCTCTCATGGTTTGCCTTCTCCTCACTCTCTATTCTTCAACCTTTTCTAGCATTCATTCATCCTCTCTTCCCCTTTTACCTCTTCCTCTCAGAGATTCCAGCAGGCTCTCTCTTGGTCCTCTTAGCCCTGGCCTGGAATATCCAGAGAGAGCTCCGTTTATTTAATGTCATCCTTATTTCCCTGACAGCCAGGCAGGATAAAGGATCTAGTTAGCAAGCAGCTCAGGTAATAGGACTAAGAATTGGACGTGACTGGAAAGAACGTTTGAATGTGTTCTGTGTGTGTACATTTGTGTGTCCATGGAATTCATTTAAAGGCGATTTTTCCAAGCTGACCAGTGGCTAACAGCTCCCAAGACCAAACATAAGAAATATAAATTGTACATTATATACCTACTGTATCTGCCATATTTCACCCACAGAGAGCAGTTTCTGCCACTTCTATATAGTTTACTAACTGTTGATGTCAAATGATTGCTCAGTTGGCTGTTGTTTATTTGGTCATTTGTTGAGTTCAACATTCCCATAGTAGATCTATTGACTATAAAAGTGATGTTGGGTAATTGTACACTGCAAGTGCATAGCAAGTACAACCCAGAGGCACAGGGGTTCTTATTTCCAGGTTCTGTACATGATGTAGCCTAGCTTTGTTGCTGTTCATGTAGGCTTTGAAACAGCATTTAGACCATGATTTAGGGAAATGTATTTTAACAGTTAAATGAATATATAAAATGTGAAGAAAATATGGTAAAGACCTTTCTAGTTTTTTTATTTAATCCTTGTTATGACCCTGTTAAGTAATAATTTTTGTTTCACCAGAGAATCCAGCTCCATATTGTCACTGGATGTTAACTACTAAGAACTGTTTTGTCCTTACCACACAGAGACAAATTAACCACTGAAGAAAATACACAATTGCATAACGTTGCTACACACGGTTTGTCTTTCATTCCTTCTTAAGGCCCGTTCACATAGGACGCGGAATGCGCTGCGCTGCGTTATGAAACCCATTATTGTGTATGGCTTGCGCGCACAACAGCTGATCTGCCGCTGCGCTGAGCAAAGCGCAGCGCAAGCGGCATTTTCCGGCTTGCCGTTCTCGCGCGTGCCGCGGCCAAGGTTAAACATGTTGATTTAGTTTTTTTCAGACACGTGACAGCACGTCACAGCGCACAGCGGCTGCTCTTGCGCGTGCCGCGGTCAAAGTTCAACATGGTTCAACTTTGACCGCGGCAAGCGCAAGAGCAGCCGCGGTGCGCTGTGACATATGTCACAAGCACCCTATGCTTTCAAAAACCAAAAACAACACAGAATGCACGTGGATCCACAAACGGAACAGCAAGTAGCCTATTTATACCAATGACATAATCAAGCTGACAAGTCCATATATTTGCCATTGTTTATTCCAAGATAGTGAAACTGCTTTGTGTTGTTGTCCATATTTAACAGTTCACTGTAAGTATAGTCTAATGAACAATGCACGTGAGCACTATTCCATATATGTTAAGTATAAGCATTACTGATCTGAGAAATGCGCCAAAGCAATGGAGAAGAACTGTAGCCTACTGTTGTGAGCTGCAAAAACCAAATACCAAGTTGATTATATATGGCTCCATACAGGTACTTGTAAGATATATTTGTATTTGTATGTTTACATTATGTAAAATATGTTTGGACTGATTGACACGTCATGTTTGTTTTCATTGAAGTAGGTAATATGTCTTCACACAGAATAATTACCCATTAACAAGTGTACGTAAACTCCAGTTTTGGAGGAATTAATTGTACTACATATGTATTAAACAACGTGTTTTCCAGAGTATGAATGGATGATGATGAATGTATGAATTTAGGCTCATATCTTAGATTTATTATACCCGACTGCAATGACTGCAGACCTCTTATGTATGTAAAATGCAATGACACGTAGTTTTAAAATGCACCATCTTATTTAGAAATTAAAATAATCCACACGTCTTCATCTTCATTTTCTTCATTTATTTATTTTTAAACAGGGACAATGTACAATATACATTAACCTTAGACAGGAAAGATGCATTTGACCAGGTTTCCAGTGTAGTCCCTGGGCAGGCTGATGTCAACAAATACATTTACTAACACTTTTACTCCAAAACCAACATTAACATGATGGGAGAGCCGGGACAGTTGAAACGCGGGACAGATGAAACATTCCAGTTTTCTCCGAGTGCAGTGATGATAGACAGACTTCCTCAGGTCAACACATAGAGCATGTTAACCTCCTTCTATCAGCCAAATATCTTCCTGTTATTTCCTTTAATCACGGAGTTACAGGCGATAAACCAGTTTTGATGGTCGAAAGTAAACTTCATTAGCGGTTACATTTTTTCGATTATTAATGATTGTTTTTCATTTAAAGGTTTGACTACATGCGGGTTATGTGGGTTATGGGCACTGCACTCCAAATAATTATTTGGAGTGAATGCAGTGTCCATAACCCACGTAAAAAACGACATTTTCCACAATAGACATACATAATAAACATATTAATGGGAACACCTACTGTTCTAGCTATAAAAAAATGGCAGAATCATCCACAGTGCATGATATTTCAATAACCGCTTCATACGCGCTTCATGATGACGGCGATGAGTTGTTAACAGACATTCACAAAGACGTAAAGCCCAGCAACAATCTATGAAACATTACGCACGCCCCACTGTTGCTGTAATAACTCCTGAACGGTTTTGTTCAAAGCTGAAGATGCAGCTGTATTTGACAGATGACAGGTGGAGGTTGCTAGTGACAAAATATTAGCTTTCAGTGCGATACCATCGCTTTGTAAATTACGTTTAATTAAAAAGTGTTTCAACTGTCCCGGCTCTCCCCTACCCTTCATTCATTTACAGATATGCTCCCACATACACATCAGTTACTATACATTATGTGAACATGTTTGTTTTAAAAGAAGACATTTATTTATTTGTTTCTATTTAGAGGAGTGTAAGAAAAGGTGGAAGAACCTAAGGGACGGGTACATAAAGGAGAGGAGGCAACAGAGAGACAACAAAAGTGGTACAGGGGCAGACCAACAAAGTACTTGGAAGTACTTTTCCATACTGTCTTTTCTGGAGCCACACGTCAGGGAGAGACAGTAGAACTGGACTATCGGAATGTTGTTCGTATCCGGGAAATCGTAGAACCGACTCTCGTCAGCAGACTGTCAAATTGCTCCCTGTTGAGCCAAAAGTAGCCCTGGAACCGGTCGAAATGCGGAGCTCCTTCACCAGCCGGAATTCCCCCAACTGCTGTCTGGACCTGAGGGTCTCGTGCACCCACACCCTTGTTGCTGCGGCTGCCTTCCTCCGTCTTCTCCTCCTCTCAATCAGGGCAACTGCCAAGGCTTTCTTTTGGTTGACAGAAAGAAACCTCTTCGCAAATCACAGGTGTACCGGTGTACACAATGTCGCATGTAACGCACATCTGATGTCAACACCGGACGCAGACGTGACGTGATTTAAATATTGTCGCATGTATGACGTAAATTTCGTTACTCTGCCTCTTCTGCGCTGAGCCCGCTGAGCCCCGCGGCAAGCACAACGAAAGTTATTTTGGGAAAAGGACAACCTAGCGGCGAGCGCAGCGCATGCCGCGTCCCATGTGAACGGGCCTTTATTCATCTGTTGATTGTGCTCGTGAAGCATTGTGCTGTTTTTATTCTCACTGTTGTCATGCAGAAAGTTGACTGGGTGTGTATTTTTACAATAAGCTGAATAAACATTTACAGTGTTAAACATATCTAGAGATGTCGATTGTGTTCGAGAAGCAACCTCTTCTCTCTCTCCTATGCGTGTATGTCAAGAACATGGAGGCTTGTGGTTGCAGGGTTATTAGATAATCCAAAATGGAATAATTCAGTGAGGAGAGCTCAGACTTGTGTGGGTGTGTGCGTGCGTCAGCCAAGGGTGTAAGGGCTTGAAAAGTGTTCCTCACAAATAGAAATGTTAATAACTCACCAAGCTGAGTACATATCAATTTCCCGACTGGAGGTAGGAGGAAAGGGGCAGAGGGGTGACATGGGGAGAGGCATTTGAGGGTGGGGGTGGGGGCGGGGGAAATAATGAGAGAGATAGAGCGGGTGTAAATTCATACTGCAACTTCTAATTATTTTTTCAGTTCCAGTCTGGGTCTGGATCAAGGTATGTGACCCATAATGCTACTTATATTTAAGAGCTCATATCAGAATTTGTCAAAAAAATAGGGGCATAGCTAAGAAAACTGCCCTCTCTTAAAAAAAATAAGAATAGTTTAATCCAATCATTACCGATTAAATCCAATCATTGAAATTGTTCTGGCACTCTAACGACAGTACTAGTCACTGTTGCCAAGAAAGTAAGAAATAATTTCATAATTGTGACACCCATGAGCGCCTGGCTCAGCCAGTGTTTGCATGCAGGAGGATTAAACTCAACACTGGAAGAACAAGCAAAGAAGAAGCAAAATGGCAAAGCTTTACACTTCAATTCAATCAAAATTCCAAAGCACAGAAGTGAAATGTTTTCCAAACAAGCGGGAGAAGTGTAGGCACATATACGGATGTCTGTTATTGCCTCTTGCTTGTCAGTTCTTGTTTGTATCTGATATGAGTAACATCCTACAAAGTCATCCAGAAACATCCGATATGAGCAGAGCAATGGTTCAGAATTGAGCACGAGGGCCTTCAGTGTGAACAGCCCGAGAAAATGTGTGAGCAAGAGAGCTTCGCTTTGCTTCCACCTGGCGAGCTTTAGTATAGCAGTAAAGCCTCAGTCGTCGATTGCTGAAATTGTTTGTGTGCAAATGTGAGACGGAGATGCATTCCTCTGGGCCAACTACGAGCCCCGAGAGTGTTGAGAGAGTGCCCCATTTCTCTTGCTGAACCCTCCTCGAAAGTAATTGAATTTTGGATGAATCCGCTGAGGAGGAAACTGTCCTCCACTGTCAAGGAGGGGATTCCTGAGGAAAAACAACCAAAGAATGAGAGGCAGGTGACAGCACCTTTTGGATGAGCTTTTCTTTAAAGAATGGCTCACTATGAGATGTTTGACAGGATAAGCTTTCAATGTGGGATTTTAAAAGGAGGACATTTTTTTCTGAGATTCCTTTTTTCTTTTTTGGACATCTAGTATCCGTTCATTTGTTGAAGGGTGATAACTCTTCTTGTTTTTTCTGCTCTATTGTGTTCCTGATCATATCTTTGACAGTTAGACAGCTGCACTGAATTTTTCACTTCTCACTGGCTAATAACCATGTGCCAAGAAGTAAGACGATAGCGACAATAATACATTAACACCCTTTTCATGAATACTGATAACAAATGGAGTGTTTGACCTTGATAAACCATTGAGTGGCTCAATTCTTCAAACAGGTGGCCATCTCCTTAAATACACTCCATCGGCATCAGAAGCATGGAATAAAAGATAAAGCACATAGTCAAACTTAACCATAAAATTTAGTGTATTTGGGGGAAACACTGCAGACATCTAGCAGTACAGAAGCAGAATTAAATCCCTGCAATGTTTTTTTCAATCATTCCTGGTGGGTACAAGCTCTCTCAGCCTCCATCTTGAACAATCAGAACACTTTCCCTTTCTTTTCTTGCCAGCCGATCCCAGCTGATGAAGAGACTCAATTCATCATTAAAAAACAGATAAAATATTGACTGATAGAACTGTAGCAGCACACACAGCTTGAGCATATGGTAGCAACCAAGATAACCATACCAACAAAGGGGAATGTTCATTAACAGTTTAATCATAATTCAGCTGGTCATGCTGTGATGACAGTGACAATAAAGCAATTGGGTTGAGGACCTTATCCAGAGCCAAAAAAAAAGCTGCTTCCAGTTGAGTTGGTGGAAGTGTATACCATCACAAATGCAAGACTGAAAACAGCCATCATGGACACGAAGCGAAATAATTAAGCGGGTGGTAAAGTCACCTCAATGCAAATAACAACTGTATAGACATGTGGCAGGAAATCATGTATTACAAAAGTGAGAATGCCTGCATCAATACGTGCATGGCTGCCAGATTAGCTCAACACCTCTTATGCTCGCTTTGATCACCTCAACAGAGCCAGCTTATAAAGCCCTTTCCTCACCTGGCACTTGTGTATACAGTGGACATGAGAAAGACCCCGCTGAGGGTGAATGTGAAGCTCGCCGTGTACTAAGAACATAAGCCCAACATTTAGCTGTTGTCTTCACCGACATATTGGACACATTGGATCTCTCTTTCTGGAGAGCGTCACCTACTACAATATACCAATCATTGTCCTTCTACCTGAGACTTCTACAGTGTCATGCCCCGACGATTACCCACCTTATGAAATGCTTTGAGAAGCTAGTTGTGCAGCATGTAAAAGATCCCCAACTGGATTGCACTCGGTCCAATTAGATAAGCAGGATGTCATCTCCACTCAGCTCTCACAACTCAAAAATAACAGCACCGTTGTCTGAATGTTGCTTGACAGCAGTCTGCACATAACCTTCTATAATTGGATTCTGGACTTCCTCACCTTCAGACCACTGATAGGTTTGGATTGGAAGATACACCTCCAGAAAATACTACTAAGTAAGGGTTAATGCCCGACGAGGTGTCCATTGTCAGGTATTAATGGACGACGGCGAGGCGTGAACCGTCCGACGCGCATTGTAATACCTGACAATGGACACATCGAAGGGCATTAACTCGCTTATACCATGGTCACTTGCCAAAAAACATCTTTTTAAAACTTTATTTCACATTTTAATTAGTTTTACAATCGAAATCTAAAGTTTTTACAAACAATAACTCTGTTTCCCTGGTTACGCCTGACGGTTTGACTAATACCTGGAACAATCATTCCCATCCATCAGGTTCTAATGCAATGCAAACGTTGTTCACTCCTCCAGGAAATAGAAAGGACCTTAGATACGAAATTGCCATCCTTAGCAACCGGAGATGTTTATAGTCCGCTCAGCTGATAGAACCCTTCAGCTCAGCTACGAGCCAGAAGGCTAACGCTATGCTAGCAAGATCCAAAGTCAATAACATTGTGTACAGTTGGCAATCAGTAAAACTAATTTGAAAGTATGTGAAACAACAATACAAGCTAGTTATCCAGCCATGTCATTGTCCCCGAAACAATATAACGACTTTTACGAACAATTTGATCCGCGAGTGTGTAACGTTACTGTCGGCCGCAGCAGCGCAGCCTGGAGTAGCGACCTGAACAGTGAACGGGTTGTGAGATAACGTTATTCTCTGTGAAACAAAGTCAGTCCAGAGGGGAAGTATAACTTACTACTTGCAGCGTGTGTGTTAGCGCCATCCTGTGGTGTTCAGAGGACGAGTTGGAAATAACAGATCCACATTTCCTTTTTGATTTAATGTAGCGCATTGATTTAGTTATTGATTTAACGGTAAACAGTCCGTTTCACCGGGACACCTTTACTAGGTGTCCTACATCACTTTTTTATAGACACCCAGCAGCCAATCAGAATCGAGTATTCACCCAGACCATGGTATAAATACAGGTATTGTGGGGTCCAGATTCCCTAAAACTTTCATAGAAGGATTATCAAAAGTACCTTCACTTCTCCAATGACAACCTGGCACTACACACATGGGGCCCAAGATTTGCAGGTGATATTAAAATCCATGTATCGTCGCTCAGTGCTGGCAAGATGAGGTGCGTGCACAGATCCCATAGAACAGTTCAGGAAATCATATATCCAGGAAATCATATACATCATATAGTCCAGCCTAAGTCAGTTCATCCTGTCACTATTCTAGCAGGAGATACAGAGCGATGTGGTGACTACAAGGCAGCTTCTTCCCTCAGGCTGTAAGTCTCCTTGCTTTAACTCACACCACCACCAAGGAAGACTCAAATGTCACTCATCTCACGTACCTCTGCTCTATATGTTCCACAACTGGCATTAAATAATATTGAACCAGAGCTGAAGCAATCAGTCAATTAACAGAAAATGAATCAGCAGCTATTTAGTTAATTAAGTAATTTGTCAATAAAAAAACAACAACAACAAAACAACATATCCTTGTGCCAGCATGTCCATTGTGAGGATTTGCTACTTTTATTTTATCTTTTGTGGTACTAAACTGAATATATTTGGGTCTTGGATTGTTGGTCAGGCAAAACAAGACATTTGAAGATGTTATATTGGGCTTTGCCAAATTGTGATGGGCATTTTCTCTGACCTTTTTTTCGACCAAATTATTCTATCTATCTGAATGATTACAGGTAGTTCCTCTTTTTAAATCATAAGTTACTGTGACCTGTTTCAGGGTAATGCATTTACTGTTTAGTATATAGATGTTGTAGCATTACTCTTTTCCTTTTGCGTAACCAGTATTATCTAATATGCCACAATGTACAGCATATAGCAATATGTCTCACTCATCTATTTTATTTGCACTAGCTTTGTACTTTGACAATCACTGAGCAGCTGCAATTTAGCATATTGTTTGCATATAGTGTTTTGCTTTACTTATATTAACAGTTTGTTGGTTTGTTCCATTTATTAATATACTGGTATTTCAAATATATTGTTACCATTAAAATATATACCGCTACACTCTATACTTCTATATTGTCCATGAAAAAGACGCAGATAACATACCGGTAACTAACCTTTGTGGGAGAAAAACAAAACCTGCAAGATCAGTGTCCTTTGAAATGGCTTTGAGAAACCTTACTTCTGGAGCCATTTTTCTTTCAACGGCTGCACACAAGTTTAAAGCAAAGCACTATGTCATGTTTTCATGTGTGAATATATTTAATCCCATAATCCACAATTGTGGTCACTGCACACGTGCAGGCATAGTGTATGATCAGTGTACCCAACAGGACATGACTTACTGTATTTGCTCATCAGTATAGTTGGTATCAACAACAAATTAATTACCCTGCATTGGAACAGCATGTTGTTACCTTTTTTAGTGTTAATAAATGCTTGCTTTAGTGTAGTCAAGGATATCGCTGTAAAATGGAGAAATACTGAGCAGAGCTGGTGATTCAGTTGTTTCCTCTGTTTTGAAACCAAAGAAAGACGCCAGAGCTTTTATGCTAATGTAGCAGACTAGCGCCCAACATGGAAAACTATTTAAAAAGATAAGATGTTTGTGTGGTGACGTTTAGCTCTTCTGAGGTGGCATTGGTTGCAGAAAGCTACTAACGGCCTGATGACAATAGGCCTTTGTCGAGGAGAACACGGCAAGGTCGCCATGTTTGGCTACTGGCCAGTTTCGCATGCCACTGTACTGTGAGAGTCTCAACGGTTAGTGTGGCTTTTGAGGGTTTCCCCTCAAAGGCTTTGTGATGCAGCTTTGTGAAATCTATGTGAAGCATCTTTGTTGCGACTGTAATGCCAATGGAAGTGCTCTTGTAGCCAACATGGACAGCTTGTCGATCCATAGCAGAGATGGCACTTTTGCCTGTAGCAAGGAGATGAATTAGTAGCCATACAAAAAGAAAAGATTATACAGTCACATGGAGCGGTCTAATGAGAAAGTGTATCACTGAGGAATAATGTTAGCTGCTGGCTAAATCTGACTAAACACTGACGTATAACTTTAATGAACTTTAGACTAGTCCTATTTTATATTGGTTACAATTTGATTCCACTGAGCTTTTTTTGTCATAGTGTATCCCCTGTTCTGACTGGCTATAAGGTTTGCATTATTATCAAATAAAGCACCTCACCTCACCTTGCAACCTTATTATTTTCCTTAAAGCGTAACTCTCGCTAAAATGCATCCTAGGGTATTTTTGTGAATGTACGTAAGTCAAACTTGAGTTTAAAAGCATATTTAGGACAAAAGCGCCACTTTTAAGATTCAACGTATTCCCGTTTTTTGGGTCAAATGGCCTTTTGAATGGGAGAGCTAGGGGCACTTTCATGCTAGCCTCAAAATAGCTATTTTTAAAACACTAAGAAGACTCGACACAACATGAAACTTTGCTCCAAGTATCACCAGGAGCTCTACACCTTAACATAAGCATTGACAACATTCTTTGTGTACTCAGATTTACTAAAAAGAAAGTTTTTGTACAACTCACCGTAGCTCAACCCAGCCGCAGCCATATTATCAGTCAAAACGAGTCAATTTCCGAATGCGGATGAACGGACTCCATAGGAGGAAATGTCATTCTTATATGAGGCTCCTTTTTCAACTACAAGGTCAATATTGTTTTTTACGAACGACAAAACAAAAAATCATCCGTGCATTTATTTTGAACTAAGCTTTATGAGCTTTCCATCTTTACTCTACTCCCTGTTACGTTGTATTCGGAAATTGACTCGTTTTGACTGATAATATGGCTGCGGCAGGAAACAACAAGAGCTATGGTGAGTTGTTCAAAAGCTTTCTTTTTAGTAAATCTGTGTACACAAAGAATGTTGTCAGTGCTTGCGTTAAGGTGTAGAGGTCCTGGTGATACTTGGAGCAAAGTTTCATGTTGTGTCGAGCCTTCTTAGTGTTTTAAAAATAGCTATTTTGAGGCTAGCATGAAAGTGCCCCTAGCTCTCCCATTCAAAAGGCCATTTGACCCAAAAATGGGAATACGTTGAAAATGGCGCTTTCATCCTAAATATGCTTTTAAACTAAAGTTTGACTCACGTACATTCACAAAAATACCCTAGGATGCATTTTTGCGAGAGTTACGCTTTAATAAAAGCTCATAGCTAGAACTAATGTCAACCGTCACCTGGTTCGTGGAAATTCCAAGCTATGTACTGGAGATTCTGTTTCTAAATTAGCAGGCATTTCTGTGATACTGTGTTTGATTGACATCAAGTAAAGTGTCATGTTATTCCCATTATCATTATTACCATCTAAAATGTTGGTAGTTCTCTGTATATTACGCCATTTTCAGTTCTATCCACACTCTCATTCTGCTTTACTCTGTGAAAAGCTGGATGTTAACATACAGATATTCTGATCTGAGTGGGGACCTGATTATGTCATGTTAGTTGGGAGAGAAGTAAAAAAAAAAAAAAAAAGTGCACATAGGGGTGTTAAATCGTTTACAGCTGACCTTAGGCTCTTGTAAAAGTAAAAGTGTAAAAAGAACTTTCAATTTATTTTATATTTGAGCTTTGATCGAGCTTCTCTTGCCAAAAATCATTATCTCTTTTTTATGTTTTGGATGGATTTAGTGTATTTACAGGCTGCCTCAGTGTGGAATATTAAATCAAGTTTGTGTTTCCTTGTAGGACTGGTAAAAAATGAAAGCTCCCATTCCTCTTTTGATCCTGCTTCATGCCGTTGTGGTCCATTGCCTGAAAGTGGTGTCGAAGAGAGGCTCAGGTAAGTCTTGTCTTTCTACCACAACTACAATCTCTTCCTCTTGTTTTAATGATAGACCGTCCTGAAAAAAAAAATAAAAGTGAAAATGCCGTATAGTGTCGATTTTACTTAGTGTTCCATATATCAACAACTTCAGCTACATTAATCGGTACAGGTTTGAATCCCTGGAACATGCCAAGATGTTAAGGCTCTTCTTTTTACCTGAAAGCACACATCATGTTTTAGTCAACAGCTGAGGGATCACATGGCCTTGTGCTGTTTTACTTGCAGACTTCAACCAGTCATTATGAAAAACAGAGCTGTTCTGTCTTTTAATAGCTTGATTTTTAAGTCCACATTCAAACATTCAATTCAATTTGAGGTTCTGTGAGTGAAGATGGAATATTTTGTCGTTGATCTTTGCAGATCAATTGCATGGTGTAGTCTTGTTTTCTTATTTGTTGTAGAAGATAATAAGAACACAGACTTGTTTATTCTTGAAAGGTTTGCGATGTACCTCTTAATAACATAATAATGAGAGATCACATTAAACTTTGTGCAGTTATAAGGCACATACTTGGATCGCCTATCAGTGTGTAAGATTCACAATTAGTCATCATCATTATCTGTAGCTTAAGTCAGCTTTTGAACAGTGCAGACTGGAGTTAATTATATTCTGGTTTAGGCTTTGTTTGTTTTTTTAAATATGTGCTTTCCTGCTATTGGACGCAATTAATTGTTTCCCACAAGTGCTCGGTATCACCAAACATAGCCAGTAGATGCAGTGAACGCTACTGAGTTCAGTAGTATTGTGGTATTGCAGAGAGGATGTGAGCCAATGATCTTGTGATGTCATGTCTTAAATCGGCCTGATAGGTGCAAAGGTCAACTGTGAATGAGTTTATGAGTGAGTTGCTCTGGATCCATGAAGCATGTTTCATCTAAAAGGATGCAGCTGTGGCGCTTTTAAGGAATGTCCAAGTATTTACATAGTTGTGGTACTAATACTGCGTGGCTTTCCAGACTCAAAAATAATTACTTTCTACAAAAGGATACATACAAGCAAGGGCAACAATCCATATTGGCTAACTTGAAACATAAAGGAAGTCTTTTGCAGTCTGTTATTTTATTTTCTCTATCCAGAGGGTGCTTGCGTCTGGGTTTTTTACCCATGCATATTAGACACAGGTGCAGGAATGGCCCAAGGCTCATCAAAGGGTTTTCTGCTTTTCCAACAATGGTCCCTACGGGCTATCTCATCGGATGCTTCATGAGCCATTGCCTGGGGCAAGGATTTAAAATGTGTCCACTGATAAATGAACACCCCATCCTAGCCAGACCTCCATCCTTTGTTCCTTCTCTTTTAGCTTGTATGGCTTTATTAGAAGCCATACTGGTTGCAAGTTAGAGCACAATTGTAAAAGGGATTCTGGGCAATGAAAGCCTGTTTGAAATTGCATTGCTTTCATTTTTATGGAATGGAAAGGAACAGCGGGGGCAGGAAGGTGAATATCCTGGTGTCATAGCAGGTATTTTTCAAATAAATGTTTTTCAGGGTTTAGGGTTCCTTTGTTAATGAGATAAAACTTTTCCATTTTGTTTGGTCATATTGATATTGCAGGTTGGATGACATCAGGCTCATAGTCTCATTTAAAACCTCACTTGCAGTTTGGATTTCTGCACTACGTACATGTGATATACTTCACTATGAAGGACCTGTCTATGCATGGTCTAACAATATGTTTTAGTTAAGATTTTTTTTTGTTGATTTTACTTGTAATGTTTGTATTTTCCTATCTTAGCCTCAAAAGCCTCTTGCTTTTTATCTACAATGTTTTCAGGAAAATATGGAGATCCAGTTCAAATTGATTAAACAAATGACTGATTTAATCTCCAATAAGACAAACTGAGCTGCTCCAAACTCTGTAAACATATAGTGTTTTTCATCCGTACCTTCGTTAAAGGAAATTTACTGTAGACAATCAAACCTGGAAGTGTCAGCCCATTAAAGGAAATGAAATGGCTTGATTGACTCCCTCAGGAACAATGAATCCACTATCTCACTTGCTTTCTCTCTCACTGGGCTCACACTTACATACAAACACACACAATCAACTCCCGAAACCCCTGCACAGTGCTGCATATGCACTGCTATTATCTGTAGATGATTAAATTCAAAACACCATCTTTGATGCCATCAGGACCACATCATCTACAAGTCATCTTTGAGTAATGCTTTTTCTGCATTTGTACTCGGGATGGAACAGCGCAAAAACATACGATGCATATCTGCCATACTAATCCTCAGCATGCATAAGTAGAAGAATATATCCATTTGTCCTCTGCTGTGGTTCCTCTTTGTTAGAATGCTGATATGGCCTGAATGGTTGGGCGAACAGAATAGTTATGTATATTTTTGCTTAATACAGCACATCAAGTCAGATGTTGAAGTAAAACCCCACTCTTGGATGCTCTCACATTGTTGTATACTATCGGTCAGTGATGTTCAACCCATGATGTACAATTCATTCCAGGAGATATATTTAACTCCATGACATGTTTTCATCAAGAAGCTTTTTTTTTGCTGCATTGCATTCTGGTTTTATTCTATTGTTTGTGTAGAAATTAGTTGTCAGTTTCTTATTGTCAAAATCATTTTCTTGCTCTTTGATTATGATTATGATTATGCGGACACCAAAATAGATCTGATCTGGTTTTGAGTGATGCTATGATTGCTATATGTGTGAAAATGGACCCATAAATGCAAAGATTAGTACACAGTTTTAATCTTGGTTTGCTATTTACTGCACGGAACTTGAAATCCCAGTTGCTTGTAAATCAAAATGAAAGAGTAGTGGGCTTGTCGCATTCCCAGTGGGAAAATCTGCATGGGAAAAAGTGAACAAGTGATGCAACTATTGTCAAATTGGCCTTCAATAAGACGCTTAACAATGGTTTGCTTCTTTCTGTAGAGCAACACTACTATGCTCCCCTATATGAATGTGGTGTTGCTGTAAAGGAACAAGTGGTCAGTAAAACCTCTTGAAAGGAAAAATAAAAACATACTAATTAGATCAAATAGTCCGACGCTGTTTTTCAGATCTGCATTGACTTATAAAATACAACAAGAAAGTGTCAGACACTCAGTGTGCGAAGTAAAAAACAACTGGTTAGAGCCAGCTGACGGTTTAAAAAAGAAATTAAATCTCCGACAGGCAGAGACGCAACGCGAGTCGCATTTTACCAACACCACGTCTACAAACCCCACGTTTACCAGAACTCAACTGGTTAATAAGTAAGTACTACAAACCAAAGTAAAAAACAAACCTGAAGCTGAAGAGACCCTAAACGTTAACGGAAAAGACCCGCGTACCTGAGTGACTGAGGGAGAGACAGAGCGAGGAGAGCTGTTCTCTTCTCTGTGTTCTGTGTGTGAGTGAGCAGAGCGGGAGGGGAGGGGTGCTGTGACTAGCCTATCACAGAACGCAGACACAGTCAGCTACCCAATGAGGATTTTTATTCAATCCGAGCTCAGATATTGACTCGTATTACTCGTATAATACTCGTACTCGGCAAAAGTGCTTTATCCGTACCGGATACTCGTTTCAGCCGAGTATCCGGCTCAACTCTAATACTAATCTGATCATTTGATGATATCTTCACACTTTACATATTGAAATACATTAGCCTGGGGAAAACCCTGACGAACTTCCGGCAAATTTGAGATTTGCTCTGTAAGTCAGTCTGGCCAAGAGCCCATTCAAGCCCATTTCCTAATTTTCCAAATCGAGGCACCAATCACAACCGTTGAGGCGGGCTTTACACGATGACGATAGCGCAGCGACGGCAAGCAGCTTTTTGTGTACATTCAACATGATGGCAACCGAAGAGCATCAACCCGTTGATGCTGCTGTCGCTGCTACGTCACCCGGATCACTGGTCTGATTGGTTGAAGGACTATCCAATTGCGCCCAGAGGCATTTGAGCGGTGTCCGTTGGTGACGCCCCTTTGGAAATGAGCTGTGAATGAGCCTTGCCCAGACCCACTCTCAGTTACAGTTGAGAAGGGTCTGGTGTCAACCAGACTAGAAATAAGTAGCACTGACTTGAAATTGCAGGGTCACAGGCTGCTGACCTCTTTTGTTTACTTATCTCATCAATCATCAATCAGTGCCTAACTGCTGACATTTAAACCTAAAACAAATGCTAGAAAAATTACATTTGGAGGTTAGCATACCTCACCTTTTGGCAAAAATAGTCATCATGAGGAAATCTGTCAAAAGTGAGTAATATCTCTTTCTGGATTTGAGTGATCCATGGACAAAGTCTAGCTTTGTTTGTCTATTTCTGTTGCACTTGCTATTCTTGGTTATTAAAAAACAAACAAAGATAAAGTTCTCTGTTGCTGTTATTGTCCTAAACATACAATCAGCCTCCTTGTTGGCCACTTGTGCCATACTATACAATAGATGTTTTGTAGCGTTGTGTGAGAAAACCCTAAAAGTGCCCGTTTTGTTACTTGGCAGTGAGCCGAAAAGAGCAGTATCCTCCTTCTGTATGCCACATTTAATTTGATATGCAGTAGAAACTCAATAGTTCATGTAAGGGCTCACTTTTGACTCTCTAAAGTAATAACCATGCATTTATTCTTTTTCTCACCTCTGAACATGGAGTACAATCAGAGTGAGAAGGAGCTTCAGAGGGTACTGAGGATGACTTTTGGCAGACCTGAATACAAAATAGAATAAAACAGACATGCATTGCAAAAGCAACTAAACAGACCATTTCCTAAATACTATAGTAGTGTTCTTATTGATTTCATGGGCATTGTCGTTGTCCCCAAGGATTTACTGCGATGCCTCTTTCTTAGAGCAGTTTTACAGCATGCCAGTTGAAGACATACCTGCTATTTTGATGATTTTTTTTTTTTAAGATTCTTTTTTTGGCATTTTAGGCCTTCATTTGATAGGACAACTTAGACATAAAAGGGGAGAGAGAGGGGAAATGAAATGCAAAAGGACTGCAGGTCAGAATTGAACCTTCAGCTGCTGCAGCGAGGACTGAGCTCTGCCAGGCGAGCTACCCAGGCTCCCCTCACTTGTCATTTTCAAAAACAGCCTTTTGGGTCACCAATTGGTTGCCTCAGCAATTGTAGTTTACTTGCTGTAGTGCAGGAAACATTTCTCTTTTATAATCACTCAAACTCACCCTTATCAAAACATTTAACACATGTCCCCCCAGTGAACACTGATGACAGTTGTAGATTGACAATCATATTCCTTGACATTGATTGAGACAAATTTAGCCTCTCTCCTCCCCTCTGCTGTACAGTCATTAGTCCCCATTTATTCAACAGACATTGATGAGTCCCCAGACAAATGATGCTTACCTTTCCACAGTCTCCCAGTAATTCCAGCAATACATTACCCACAACACTCACAGTGCATCATTCTGTTATTCATGCACATATAAAAAATGTGTCTCTGACATGGGTTCCCATTTTGAAATGGATTGCAGAATCCTTTCCCTGCTTCTAGTTTATATTAAGGATAGTCCAAGGGCCTGCTGTGTCATTCTGATGAAGAGTAGCTGTAAATAAAACACGCCACCGCAACAAGACCTTGGTTCCCATTAGAGAGCAGCTGCTGATCATCCGTCTCTCCCTGTGTATTTATCTACTGCCGCTACAGTAGGTCCTCAACATATATTTTTTCCTTTCTTCATAGACTTTTTGCTCTTGCAGGAGGAAGAATCAAGGACATCCTGACAGTCGTTTAAATTTACAGTCTTCACACCCATCGCAACGGACAACTCTGGGAGGATGTCAACATTAATACGTCAGTTAAAGGCTAGAATGTTCCCCCCACATTAATGGGGCTACTCACAATTTTGCCAATAATAAGGCTCCTCTTAATTGGACAAGACAGTGATTCCTAACAGGGGACATCAGCACACAGCACAAATTCAATTATGGCAAGCCATTTGACTCTGTAATTGATATTAAAGGATGTTAAATATGGCAGGAAGCTGTCAGCAAGAACTTTGAGGGAGAGAAGGGGCACAACACTTGCAACCCTTTTCACTATGTCAGTTTTTTACTTAATTCTTAAAGTAATATATAATTGCATTACTATAACTGTAATATATAAGTGCCATCAGATCCGCTATACACCACAGTAATAACAGCTTGGAATGTAAAGGCTTAAAATTAAGTTAAAAAAATGTATCTAAAAGAAATTCAGTAAACTTCAGCTGTGATTGAAAACTTAAATGCAAGCTCTTTTCTCTCTCTTCTCTCTCTCTCTCTCTCTCTCTCTCTCTCTCTCTCTCTCTCTCTCTCTCTCTCTCTCTCCCCCCCTCTCTCCCTCACTCCCTCTCTCCCACACATACAGAGACACACATCCGCAGCTCATCTTCCCTCGGTCAATACCACATACCTGCCACAAATGTTGAATGATTGCTTCCACCGCACCACCCGTTCATTGCGGGGGAGATTGATCACACACATGATAATAGAAATGAAATGGCTAGCCACATGGAGTTTCTTTCCTTCCCGCTGCTTGGACAGAGATAGGAAGCGAGAAGCATCTCAACAAGTGTGCCAGATATAAGCCTATTGACAACTGGGGTTGCTTTGGATATGTGCTCCAGGTTGGAAATACATGCCACAGTCCTGTGTATCAGATGGATGACGATCAATCACCTGATTTATGAGCGGAATAGTCCCTCCGTGGCCTGTTTCCTGACCTGTAATAATGTTACAACACCACAGCAATTGAGAAAAATGCCAGAGAACGGTGTAGAGGGCTGCAGCTCAGTGAAGATGCGGTGTGTAGCTGTAGGTTTAGGTGTTTAAAGCTGCTGTCAGTGCTTCTGTGCGCGGATCAAAGACATTTCCGATTACAGCTATTTTTATGTATTTGATGCATTTGGGTTTAAGGCATTGGCTGTTGAAAAATGTCACCCACAGGCGTATGAAGCCTCTGGGATGATTGGATTACTGAAATCCAGATTTGGGAAATGGGGTGGACTTGTGGGTGGAGCTAATAGGGTCAGACACCTGTCAATCAAGCAGATGTGTCCCCAAACACACTCAAATTCTGTGAGTGAAACTTCAATTTTCTTCCCACCTTTATGTGTTGTGCTTTCCTCTATCTGTTTATTGTCTTGGAACTTCCACTGTCTGCAGGCATTCAACATTAAATGCAATATATCGCATTACCTCCCGTTTCATATTTCTCTCAGAAAGATAATACGTTCATTTCAGGCTCCCTTAGCAAATGATGCTGCCCACTTTAACAGCTGGGGCATTTGGTACCAATTTGAGAGATTATATGTGTGGATGATAATGAGCTTTAGTCCGAAAGAGGATTTAAACATCGAGAAGGCTGGCCGCTGCTTAATTTAAGAAAATCTGCCTCTCAGGTATAAGGAAGAGAACTTTAGGGGAAATAAAACTCCCCAACGAAAAAAAGAAAGAAAAATGTGTTAATGAAAAGTAAATAAGTAACATTTGTAATAAGGTTAGGGTAATTTGGACATGAACAGTAATGGTCCCGGAAATTATTTTAATTCCCCTTGACTGCTTGCCTCTCTAAAAGCTGAGCGACGGGGGGAAATGAAGCTGTAGTCTCTCAGTACTATGCAAATCACCTGGAGGCGGCGATGGGACTGTACCCAAAAATATCACACAATTTAACCTGGGGCTTCACTGCATGATTAATCCATATGGGTACTCCCCCTCATTCTGCGTCACTCTTTGCCTGCATGTATATGTCTCTCTTATCTGCCTCTCAATCTTCGCACAATGCTTATGTATGTATGTCATTTCCCACATTTATCACAATTGAGATGGCAGTTACAGTGTTCTTTTAAGTTCCTCTCTAAAATTAAAAAGGTCCTCCATCTCATTGGCACGGCCGTCCCTTCTGCTCTCTCTGCCGTTTCTCTGTGTAACCTTTGCCTGTCTTTATGTTTCACGCACCATCTCTCCATAACCTGAAGTGATAGTTATTGCTGCCATTGATTGGCGACTTTCTCCTGGAGACCAGACAGGATCACTGGGGGAGTCAGATAGATGTCTCACAGAATAATTAAAGGAATACACTCATGCCTAATCCCATAATCATCATTAGATTTTAACTGGTTTAAACCACGAGGCTGTTTCTGCTGCAGTGTCTGTAATTTCTGTTTGCGAATCTAATTTGAAAATACTACCTCTCCTAATATGTATGCTGGAGACCAAATTCTATGCTTCGTCTATAAATTACGCACCTGCAGTATCTGTTTGAGTGGAGTAAGATTGGGCTAAATGATAGCTTGCATCCCTCCTTGATAAAAGGTAGCTTGAGAAGCGAGAGCAGACCCTCCTACTGTTAAAAAAGACAAGTATTGAGTTTTCTTTTCTCTCTCATTTGTGGAAATCAGACAAACTGGTAATTTGATTTCCACTTGTCTCAGCCTTTGCAATCTCTGAGACATTCGATTCGTTCCATTTCCAGTGTTTCGACTCTTAGAGTACATTGGTTTTCTATTGATTGAAGCGCTAACTTTGTTTTGGGCTGATGCAACTCAGTTAGGTTTGATTTCTGAGGGGAGTTCATTGATTTGCATGGTAACACTGTCTCTTGTCATTTTCCGACTTTATTAGCCTCATACTTCATCTGCTGGTTTTTCCAATTTACTGTACAGGGATTTTAAAAGCACAAACAGCCTGAAGGATAAAACAACATATGTTTCTGAACCAGATATATGTATGGAGAATTAGATTTTAGATAAATAATTTCCAGAAGAATAAAAACACTTTTATATCACATTTGAAATGTATTTTTTTCCTCCGTTATGAAGAGCATGCAATACTTTTTTAGCCATCTGTGTTCAACAGGATGCATTGTATAACCAAGGACTTATAGCTTTACTCAAGGATCATTTCTCTTGATTGATGACTTAGGGCAAAAGATAACATTTTCTGTTGTTTTTTTTCACACGACTGTCATTGCTACACACACAACAGTTAATCTGCAGTGTTTTGTTGCCATAACAACATATACTGTAGACCTTTGTCAGAGGAGATTTCTGTCCATGTGCAGGAATCATAAAGAAGGTGTGCTTGTATGTGTTAATGTCATGGGATGAAAGATAAGTAAATCAATGGAAAGAAGATTTATAGTACAGGGATTATCAAGCTTTCTATACTGAGCAGGGATGTGGATTATAGAGAACTGGTCAATACAGTAATGAGTGTGTTTTTCCACAAACGGGAGTTACCCTTGAAGTGCACATGCCTTTTTTATGTAATTCATTTACTTGTGATACATTTTCCTTGTTAAAAAAAATACTACAATCACAAGACACAAGAACGATCCTCAAAGCCAACGTTCATTCACCGTTTTTGATTAATAAGCTCCCTGGATGCAGTCAACTTTGTTACTTTTTTTCATTCAGTTTGAATCCTTTTTTAAAGGGATGAGTGTAATAATTAACCTGTTTTCTTGTTGCATTATTTTTTAGCCATTAACCATTTTGCGTTCTTTCATGAGGCTTTTTCTCAAAGATTCAAGACAAAAAGTATCACCCATTTTTAGAGTTAAAGAATATATTTTTAGACAAATCTGACTGAGATTGGATAAAGACATCATTTATACCTGGTATTAACATACAATCTGTCTGCATATCTTATCCGAATAAGGAACATGTATGCAAAAGCATATTAAGAGGTCACCTGATTCCTGGCCTTTCTAAAAAGCCACCAACAGATAACGTATCCAGATACAGATGTTAATACCAGGGAAACGGGGTCACTGTGTAATTTCACATGAAAATGTGTTGCCAGTCAAAATAAGGATAAGCAGGTAAACTGTAGGATGAGATGACTATTTTTCTATTCTCCCATTTGACCTTGTAAACCAATTGATTGCTTATTAAGAGTGGAGTGGAAAAATTCAGATGACTGATAATGTGACTGGATGGGAAGTGTGTGGCCTTTTCCTGCCTTCAGTGTCGCCGTTGTGAAAGGAACTGCATGAATTGCGATTTTTAATTAGCCTACCCCGCACAATGAGGCTGTGGTCGCTTGAGAGGTGACGTTTTGTGAATGCAGGAAGCCTCCCAACAACATAGCATTTGATGAGGCTGTCAAGCTCTCTCGCGTCAGCCAGGCACTCAGCGTGTGGCCTTTTTCAATGCTCCTTTATTGGAAAGTTTGAACACATCCTCTCTCACTGTGTGTGCATTCCCTGTTCACAGTCTCCCTGTCGCTCAATGGCAGCTAAGAACAAAAAAAGACTACTCTCTTGTTCTCTTTGTACATTTTCTTTCCTTTCGTTTTTCCTTTTTTTCCACATTCTTTTTTTAGTCAAACTGGGATTGGTCAAAGCACAATCAACCTATTTCTGCAACAAGCAGAAGCACAGTGAATCCTTACAGGTCTCATGGGAGTCATGCCAAGTTTGGGGCTTTTCAGTGTTCCTTTCTTTTTTTTTGCAAGGGAGAAAGGATGTAAGCTCGCTTGCCGAGGAGTACGCCTTTGTTGGTTGCAGGAGACTGACGCACTGCAGGAGTTCTGGAAACAAACCAGGTTGACTCTATTCTCCAGGCCCTGGCTGCTTTTCTCACCACTGTTCAGAAGATACAAGCAGGTCCCATTCAAATCCTACTTCTTTGCATTTTAATTATAATTAGCCAGGAATCACCAGGTATTCCCTCCATAGGAAAATATGTCATTGTATCCAAAGCCAAAGTATCTATTGTTTGGGGAAAGAAATGCTACTATAATTAAGATGCACCACATTTGCTTTTAAAAAATCCACTCTGTTCAAAATTCAACTCAACTATTCCCTGTAAGCATGCCTTGTAATTTCATTTGGCATGATTTACAGTGAAGTTCCGTCACATATTTCCCTGTCATGTTTATTGCTTGCGTTTGATGTGGCGCACGGTTGAAATATTTAAGACCTGTTATTTACGATCCTCCAGGGCCCAAAAAAATGCGAGATGGCAGTTGATTTCCCAGCAGTGCAATGATCGATAAATTCTACATATTAATTAAGTTCCACTGTCATCTCCAAGGCCTCTCCCAGGGATAAGCCTCTCTCTGGTGTCTTATCAGCCAATCGCAGCACAGCGTGACACTTCACAGCCTCCCTCCTCTGCATTCATGAAACACATATGTACAGAGGTGCTGCATTAGTGTAGAGTGTGTGTCTCGCAGTGAAGCATGAGGGGGAGAAAGGGGGAGGGCGGCATAATCATCTGTAATTTACAAGAAGTGTCTTTTATTTCTTTCTTTTTATATGACATAAAGTGGCAGCTCCGTAAATGTGAAAAGTTCTCGGCTGTGGATTAAACAGTCATGAAATGCTTTTACGGCCCTGGTGGCCTTCTAAAGCGATTAGATTCTATTAACCTGTGAAACGTAAATAAGATTGAGAACATGGCAGATTTCAGTCCTAAAGATGCACACACTTTGCTTCTAATGCTTATTTGTTAGAGCTGAAAAGAGGAGTTCAAAAGAGAGGAGACCACCAGATTTGTGGTTGGAGGCAGTTGAAGTATTGTAGATTTTGCCTTTGTTGTGACAGTACGAAGAGTACACCATCCAAAGAGCTTCAAGTCTCTATTAGCAGCTCCTGTTAACTGAGAGGCACTACAGATGTTAGTAGGCGTTGCGTCTCTGTATCCTGCCAGTAGCCAAGCAACACGGCACACCGCGACCTCCCAATCCCAAGTGTTTCTGCGCTCTCAGCATATCCCCTCACACAATATGCTCTGCTCTCCCAAACGAGATTCATAATTCTCCTCTCTCTGCAACCTTTGCCTGTGTTGTGCGTGCGATCTTGCCAGAGGTTAATAAAACTGTTTCGGTTCCGTTCAGCCTCTCACCGACATTTCTCCACCGTATATCATCTGACATCAAAAACACACAAAAAAGAAATTGTTATATTTTCAGGCAGCCAATTAAGTTTGATTCTTGAAGTGCTAGCCTCTGAGTGTGTGTAATGAGGCCCATAGCTTAACTGTGAGGTCTGCTAGCTGCTGTTTGACAGAAAATGAGAGGTTTTTGTCCATTCACATAGAGCCTAATGAGTCGTGAAGATGCTATTGTTTCCCATCAACAAGTCAGACGATTGAAGAGAAACTGGTCAAAATGCTTGATGAATGGATAACACCCCTTTTTCAAGGGCGCTGACCTTACATATTTCTCTGTACCTGCAAAGTAAGACATTTAATTAAAACTGATGTTGGTGATTATGCATAGGCAATCATGAAGCTGTTATATGTACTTGCAATTACGGCTTACTTCTGTCTGTCTTAATGAAAACACATCTGGCTCAACTGCTGGGAAAAAGGATAACAAAGAAAAGCAGTTCATAATAATGCCATTTTGATTGTTGACAAGTCATCAGTCCCAGTTCGAGCCCTGAAAGACTCCAGTCCAATTCCAAAATAAAAGTATCTAAATCCCAATCCCCCTTTCATTTTCTCGGCATTGAAATTCAAAATAGCCTGATTATAATGTTTAATGTGCACGCCACCCTCAGCGATTTTAAAATCGTGTGATATAGGCATTTAAAGGGCCTCCTTTTGCAACATTCTCTAAGGCTCTTTGTTGCTTTTTTGTGTACCAAGTGCCTGGTCGTGAAAAACACAAGGACAGCTAAGGATTCTGGTTCTGTATGTGTCTTTCATTGCCTTTAATATGCAAATAGGAGATTAGCCTTGGAAGGAAACTGTTTGGCACGGGAGTTATTTCTGCCAGGAGGGTGATGCTTCTCAGGATCAGACTCCATCATTTCAGCAAGAAATGGCACCTGTACAATGAGGAAATATGCATTTACTCTATACATCAAGTATACTTCTCAGTTAAGCACAGTTATGTATTCTTTAGCATAAAGAGTTAATAAATGACTGCTGCTACATGCAGGCAAAGTCCAAGGGTTCAGTAACATGACGAGCATTACTAATTTAAGTCAAAGGCATCATGTGTCAGTATTTCACTTGAGCCACATGACAAAATTGAAATGACTCTCCGTATGGCTCAGACACATCAAACAAAATAAGAAACCTACATCTCTGCAATTCATAGCAAAAGCCAAATACAGCCTGGTAAATGACTTTGGTATTACACTGTCAGAAAACCATTTCAAATGTGCCATGGGAAGCAATTCCAGTGTTTCTTTTGATCTCCAGTGTGGAGGGGAGGAGGAGGGATTAGGAAACATTTCATATCATGGAATTGTGATCCCGGCATTAGAGCTATACAATGTGCATGCAATGTCAACATCCATAATTGAGTGATTTAAATGACCAAATATTTTTGCGTGTGGGCTACCTCTGCAGTTGTTGCTGCGTCAGAATGTTTAACCCTTTTAAAGTGTGCTGCAGGGTGACTAATGATGGTTCCAAGCACAAATCTAGAACACCATCTAGAGGTTGCTGCTCCTCAACCTCCTCTATGCATGTTTGTTAAGTGACCCTAAACGCTGTCCACCCATGACCACAGGAGATCACTATGTGCACTATGTGCTGTAGAATACAAATATAGAAGCACGCTAATATACACTACACGCTTTCCAAATCAAAGTCTGTCAAGTAAACTATTTGTACTGAAACTAAGTAAACTGAATTAAGATTGAAAGCTCACCACACTTAATCAAGTCAACATCCAAGCTGCACACACCTCTGTTGTTTGAAATATTGATTTTGTGTGCACACATACACACACATACATGTGAGACAGTGAAGCGCAGATTATCTAATCAAACATCCATTCTGACTGTGTACAATTGATCAGAGTACATTTGCTCGGGGCTGACAACCCAGGAGGCATTCATGGCTTCTCTGACTGGCTCAGAGTGGGGTTAAGGATTATTGACTGTGGGATAAGGAAATAGAGAAATCTGCAGAATAGAGTCACTAAAAAATGGGATTAAACAAACAAATAAGCATGCTGAATGTATAATCAGAACAATGAAGCAACCAAGACACTTCCGTGGTGGACTATTTGTTCCACTGAAGGACTAGCTGTTTACAGGTTTTAAAGCTTATTTAGACGACGAATGCTCCAGCAATGGACATGACACTTATGTATTTTGCTTTTTACACATGTCGGTCCCTACTAATTGGTCATTGTGTGGACATTTTTCCCACAGAGGTTTTGTGTGCACATCCACCCTTAATTACAGAAGCATAAAGGACATTCTTGCCTATCAGTCTTTGCTAGCTGAGGGAATGACTGTGTTTTAGATATCCCTTGACCTCTTCCAGGCCTACAGAATGGAGTCAGTGTGTGCCTGAGCAGCCTAATTGTGTTGACAACACAGCGTCTTGCCTCTTAAACACATGCATGCCATCCAGCTCTTCGACAGAAAGGCATGCCTCTGCAGTCCTCTGCTGTCGAAGGTAGTGCCACTTGAGCGAATGTTTAAACAAACGATTATAGACGCCTCTGTGCCGTTGACTTCAAGCAAACGCTTTTTGAGTATTTGCATTTTTATTGTTGAGTTGCAAACACTTACAAGCATAACCAACAGCGGATGAAATGTGGCTCAGAGTTAATGAATAGATTTTAATGGACACTCTAAGAATGTGTTTGTTAATTTTCTGTCAACGCACGCGTGTGTGTGGTTTTAATTGAGCTGAAGGAATTGTGCATTGGGTTGCTGGTGTGTGGAGTGCGATTATGTCGAATATGTTCTCTCTGTTGTGTGGTGCCAACAGTTTAAACAAGGCTGTGTAGGTGGAGCGATGTGGGAAGGGAGGAAGGGCAAAGAGAGACAAAGGCAAAGTGGAAAGTGTGCAAGGCCAAGCTCCATGAATTCATTTCCCCTCTCTCCTGAGTCAGAGGGACCTCGTCTGAACCCATTACGGTGGTAACAAGGTGACAGTGAGGGGTCTTGCTACGGGTTCTGGCCTCCGGAGCTGTCTGGCTGCCCGTCTATGTTAATTAAGGGAGAGAATGAAAGTGTGAGGTATGGGGACACTGTTAGACAAAAACGTTTAACTAGATGGTCCAAATAAGGACAGAGTTTCACTTCTTCTCTCAAATGAGTTTGCAGCTACGAGGTGGAGCTAAAAAGACAGCGATTCATGCCGAGACCCTGATTCACATAGGTAAATGAGGTATACAAATCTCCTCACAGGCACTCAGCAGACCATGAATTATTAAGACCCTATTAGGCTTGTCATGTTGAATTCTTTCAAGTTAGAAAGATTGGACCGTCTCTTTCCCTAAATCCATTTCCTTTACACATTATTTAAAGAACTGGTCATTGGTGCTCTTCTAAAATAATGTCCTCTCTCAACCTTGCCAGTGCATACAGATAGACAGGCACGTCAAATAGAAAGCCTCTTTCTCCTTTCCGACTCCCCTCTTTTGTGGTAAAAGTGGCGTCATCTTTCTGCGAGGGAATTGGCATTGGTGAAGTTCACTAGGAGAGCGTTTTTAGTGCAAAGTAAGTGGGCGATCAGGAGATGTCATCAATTCCAATGCATGCCAGTTGCCACGGAAACAGAAGTGGAGAGGCTTTTCTCAAGGATCCTGTTAAACATTTAGTGTGCAGGGCTCAGAGTGAGAGAAGAGAAAGAGAGCGGAAGAGATGTGTCATGGACAATTATCCATCTTTTTATTTGTATTACCTTCGATTAGAAGTGAAAAGTATGTGGGCAAATTTGCATGATTGGTTTTAAGTTAAAGGTTCCGTTTCTATTAACCAGGAAGACATGGAATTATACAGCTCACAAACCTCCAATTTACCTAAAGGCATACATTTTACTGTAGGCCTACAGTTGAATTTGCTAACTCTGCCAATATCTTCCTAATACTTAAAGTAGATGCAAGGTGCATTTCAAATAAAATGTATATTGTAATGGTGCAATTTGTTAGTTTTAATAACTGCTTAATGTAAGACTTTTTTTTAGCATATTCGTATTAAGGTTTTCTACCAATTTTGACCAACAAAATATCATTCAGAAATTCTTGTTATTTACAACTGCAAGGCATTCCTGAAATTCACCCCGCTAACCAACTTGGCCTTTATCTGCACAAGTGACCAAAGCTGTGGCTGAGCTTGGCAAAACAGCACAACAGTTGTGTGGCGCCTCCTGATCGAGTAGCCCTTCTGCAGTGGTAATCTCCCAGCAGACAGGCCCTAAATGGGAAATGGTAACAACGTGGGCTCAGCAGATAGGAGCTCTGTGTAATTCCTGTTAATTACTGTCCAGGAGGCGATAAGACCTGGTTGGAGAGGCCAAGAGAGGAGATAAGGAGGATCAGGGATTCACCTGAAGGATTTTCCACCCCTTGGGCAAAAATAGTCTAGTTGTCCAGAAATAGTGTTGAGATCGAAGCTGCCCCGAAGTAGCTGTTGTTTCTTTTTCACTTATTGAACTAATGTAACGGAACTGTTTCAACACCCATTTTAGAACAGTGGCAATGGGTGAACTGGAGGTTTTATCTGTTAAAGCATGTTTTCCCCTCAGCTCGTTCTGCTAATGTGGTCAAAGCTCTACTGCCCTACAAAGGCAAAAGACCTTAACTCGCCAGAGTGTGAAACTGAGAAAAATGACTTATCTTAATGTCCTGACAATTGAGTTATAGGTATACTATTGTAATTTTCACATTTTGTAGTGTATACCTGTATTAATCTATCTACAAAAAAATGTTGAACTCAAATTTGACCTTTGACCCTTTTTCAGAAGTTACTGTATTCTGCCTTAGCATTGCCCACAAATTGACAATCGGTCATACCAAGGCAAAAGACCTTAACTTCCATTTTATAGCACAATGTTATGATAACAATGATAACTTTAACTTAAAATGTAAGCAATGTTAACCCTATTGGACTCACTATGATAAAAATGGCTTCACATTTATCAACATCATATGAAAATGATATATCAATGAGTTTTTTCTGTATTTCATATTCATACTAGTACCATACTGGCAGTCATATGATTTATTCACATACTCTCTCTGACAGACGTCAGAATTAAGAATGAGAGTGTTTTGATGTTTTAATGCATATAAAGCATGTTATTCTGTTTCAATATGAGGCACTAATTTAGACTCATTGCAAAAATGAAGACGTGAACATAAAGATTGCGTCATTCACGTGCATATTAAGTAGCCATGCTGGTTTGTTTTGGTCTTATAATACATCCGTAGATGCTCTGCAGAGAGGATGGTTAGTTTAGCCAGCAGTTAAGTTTACAAGAATTTGTCCAAATTTCAAGATTTGTGGCAAACTAAGATAAACAGTTAGACTACAGACCGACAGCTTTTGTTTTAGCTTGTTTGTCGAAATTCGCTATTTAGAGTAGAGTAGAGCTGTGTTTGTGTAAACAGCGTGGTGGACGAGAGCGGACTGCGCCCAGACAGAGATTGAAATATATCGCTTCCTACATGTGTATGCCTGTAGACAGGTGAGTGGGTACCCATTGATACATATTTACTTTTAGGTTTTAGTGTAGCCTACTTACAGTAACGAGCGTTGTGGTATCTGTCAGGTATGCGCTGCGTGTCAGCATCGTCCTCTGCTGTGTGTGTGTGTGTGTGTGTCTGTGTGTCTGTGTGTGTGTGCGTAGCACGGGCATCGCATTTACAGAGTACCTTAACTCAATTTGAGCATTCTGAAGCGCCATGAAACAAAGACAAAGAACCGTAACTGCTGTTACGGTATTCTGCCTTGGCTTCTCTACCAGCCTTGGCTTCTCTACCAGCTTTGATTGACTCAAGATATTTGTCCACATGATAAAGCAGATCCTTAATGTTCCAAAAATGACAATAACTCATTTTCGACCAAAATTGAGTTACGGTCTTTTGGCTTTGCACGGCAGTCTAGAATAAGCTATTAAGTGGACCTTAAGTTTGTATTGTTTCGGTCAGCTGCTATTTCTAAGGTCAATAGTGAACTGTCAAGCTCAAAAAGAAACATTTCTGTAATATTGAGCAAACAGCAGACATTTAATTATAAGTTATAAAATCCTGGCATTGCCCTTTGCTAATTCAAAAAACACTTCAAAACAGGCATATGCAAACTCACTTCAAGTGCACTTGAGTAAGACCATTGATGCCACAGCAAATATTCACAGCATGACTTGAGGGATTTTCTTTTAAGAATAGTTCAAAGCAATTCAACAAAAAACATGAGCCCTGTGACACCCAATTCATTTATTTGCCACATTCCAAGCCTCCATTAGCATGCACCAGGGATGAATCTCACAAGTTGTCAGTCACCTCTGTTCTACTGTGAAATCAGACCAAATCCCAGTTTCTGTTTGTCTGGTTTTCACTGCAGAGACGACCTCTGACCTGATAACAAACAGGCCTTTCACTTGTGCATAGAAAAGAACCAGTAATCTGTGATACTGTAGTATGAAAAAATGAGGCTGATGAGAGGGGACACTGTGTGGTGTTTTGAACGAACTGAACCCTACATGATAAACTGCAAAGACTCTCGGGCTGGGGATATATGAGCTCATATTTGAGAAACGAGGCTAGTTGTCCAAATGCATTTCTGTAATAAGACCTGGGAGAGGGGGTGGTCCTGTTATCTGCATGTTGACCTTGTTGGTATTAAGTTATTGAATTACTCTCTGGAGTGTGCATGCTGGCAGAGATGCCGGTGGTCTTACTGTAAACTTCTCATTTTATACTTTTTGATTTAATTCTCTTCCTTGGTCCTGCTTATTTACAGCTCAGCAAAGGAATCCTCTGTCGTCTTCACTCTGCAGCTCATCGTTAGCAGCTGAAACATATTCCCCCTTGTAACACACAGAACACCAAGATACTAATTATCTCTCAGTCACCAATAAGGCTTGGTTTTACCCCCTACTTCTCATTGAACAGTCGCTGCAGTAAAGAGTCTGTTTCAGTGTGGAGCGTCTATACAAATCACGCGTAATATGACAACCATTCATCAGTTTGGTAAATGATTATCAAAGAGAGCTACTGAGAATATGCACATTTCAGAGCTTAGAGATCACAGTGTGCTGTACCTCAATCTTAGTGATTAGAGAACACACAAACATTAAGTTTCCCACAAGTAGGAAGAAGTAGTTTTTGATTACACAGAGGGATTTCTTTTTTTAAATACGCTGAAACTGTACCATCGGCTTGGACAAATTTGATTATCCGGCTGAAATACATGTAAATGTTAAAAATGAAATGGTTTCTCAATTCATCATATTCTGCGATTAAATTAGTCAAGTCTGTGCACTGTGCCTAATGGACCTTCTATTGTTCCAGATATTAGACAACACAGAAAATTAGACATGATCCACTTGTCTTTTTTCATTGTTAAACGAGATGATTTCAAGAACACTTTGATGCGTCGTTGTTCCTGTTTTTACTCTGAAACAACCTATGTCAGAGTTTGTGTTATGCTGCAGAACAAAAAGACACACTATTTTGTGTACTTCTGGTCTCGGGCCAGACCTCCTATTTCCAATTAAGTGAAGTCTTGCAACAGCATTCAATTACATTTAAGATATAGGTATGCTTCTAACTTCATGGCAACATTTTTCAACTTGACTGGCCTGCGCAAAGCCCCTAACCTTAACCCCATCCAACATCTGTAGAAATGAACTGGGGTAAACAGGTTGTGAAAATCCTAAATGGAACAGTGGTTTTGAGTTTGCGTGTGTGTATGAATCACGCCTTTTTATGAATTCATCCTTTGTGATGCAGGCATTGATGCAGGAACCAGAACCAGGTCCATGGGGAGGAATAACAATACAAATGCTCATACCTGGCAAGAAGATTCCATTTCACTCTCTTAACCCCTCCATGAATTTTTCTGGTCACATAATGGGGGTCTCAATCTCAGCAGGCTCTGGTAATGATTAGTGTGTTACATGAATTGGAAGTTTTTTATATGATGCTTTCCATACCTCATAGTTTATTATGTGTACTGCTGTTTTTTTTATGAAAGCAGCTTTGAATATAGCCTACAGGTACAACAATAATGTATATCATGCTGTGGAAGTTCAATGTTGAATGTGTGTACTTTGTGTGTACACGTCCTCTTTTGTTCCCTTTCAAGACCCTCAAGGCTCTTCAAATCACTAAAAAATTAATCTGAGATGACATTGCATGAATGAGAAAATACATATGTACATGCTATGCAGAGAGCCATCCAGTTTGCCCACTGCACTAGAAAGCTAGTCAATCTTTTTGCTCTCTGTAGAGGTGAAGTCAAGCCGTTATGAAGCAGATATAACAGGCAAGAAAGCTCATATTTCTTTGGCAGTAAGTACCAATTTACACAGAGTTTACTGAGAGTTTCAGCATGTGAAGTTGTTATGGATGTACTTCTCCAATACATCAGGTTTTTAACTTAAGAGTACTTTTAGCTGCTTTAAACTGTAAGAACTTTTCCATGAGCAGAGACAGGGACACTCAAACTTAACTTGCACTTCTGATGCAATATCCAGTTTTGGTCTCTAAGTTGTAGTTAGTGCACCCCAAGAAGTCATTTGGAATGATCCAGGAACTACTTTATTTTGTTTGGTCCTTGCATTACTTAATGTTACTAATGGTCTAGTCTATATCCTTCGAGCTCCACTTCCGGGATCGCTCCGGTGCTGCACGAAATTCCACTGGATGCACAGTATGTATTTTCCGTTTCCATCCGCTTTCTTTGTGTTGGAATTTTAAATTCGGTGGATTTATGAGAACTATTGTTCACTGCTCCTCAGATCTCTGAGGGGTAAATTGAGACAGCTAGCTATACTATCTGTCCAATCTGAGTTTTCTCTTGCACAACTATTTTCCAGCGGCTCTGTGCAGAGTTTAGCACCGCCCATGATGATTGTGATTGGTTTAAAGTAATGCCATTAAACCAGAGGACGTTTTCCTCCCATCCCCGAATGCTATATGGAGTAGCCAGACCCTCCTTCAGCGCGCTTTGAAGGATGGTCTGACAAAGCAAGACTAGTAATGGTCCTCAATATTACATAAACATGTACAGCATTCACTCAGATGCAAGCATGCACTTGTTGCTATTAGTTTGAGTTTTAAGAGACCATATATAAAAATATCTTTTTTATGTTCCTGGCATTTAAAGGACCGTAATATGACTACTTTTCCAACTAGTCTTAAAAACGTGAGGGTTATACAAGTGTTTGTGAGACAGGAACAGAGAACAAGTAGTTTGCTAATTGTTTCATTCCTGAAATCAGAAACTCGCATTTAAAACAGGCTTGTATATCTTGATTTTTCAGTCTCCCTTTCCACCTCTGCACGGCTCCGTTTCAACATCCATTGAAGCATCACAGTTGCACAACAGAAAATTGCACAAAGCATCATAATGAGTCAGCTTTTGTCTCATCCCAAACAGACATTTGCTGTCTAATGTGCCTAATCTTCATGGTTACATAGATGCTGTGAAAACAAAATGCACTGTAGGAGCATTTACTTCCTGAATATATCCTTATTACTTTATGAAACCCAACAATTTTTAACACATTTCTATTATTTAAAAATGTGTCATTTTTAATATCCTTTTTTTCATTCAATGTGGGCCCTTTTAACACTCCTGGAGGCAATAGAAGTTGTCGTAACTGCTGCGGTGTCTGAAGACAGTGTTAAGGGCTAATGATGTAGTGAGCAGGGACCTCTGCGCAGCCTGTGAGGAAGTGTTAGAGATGGAGGTGATAGAGGGGAGTACTTATGGATATTCCAATAGACATCCCTGCTGTTTATGGTGCTATTAAAACTAGTGATCAGGACTTAGCATGGCTGGATGTCCCACCAGTTTGCCTTTGTATCACTTTAATAAACACACATGAAAACCAGGTCATAAACTTCCTGCAGCACAGACCCCAAATCTGTATCAGCACAACACTGTTTTACATTCCCTCTGAATGGACCGTTCTGATGACCTGTACCCCGAGGTCTCCTCCAAATATGTAAACAAGTGCATCTTGTTTATGTTCCGCAAAAATGGGGCAAAAAAATAATGCCGAGAAGTACAGTACACTCTATGGCTCTCTTGCCCCAGAGTGCTCGCTGAATTATTTATGAAAGTGCTGACAGAAGAGGAGCAGGTTCAACAAGGCACGTTTCTCTGGGGGGCAACAACAGCCGACAGTCAGGTGGGGCTCGGTTTGTCTTGCGGCCTCTGGATTTTAATGATGGTCCAGTGGTCTCGTTATGCGAATCTACAGTGTAGTGTTTCTCCTGTGTCAGCTGAAAGGAGTGGTTGCGTGTGAATCTGTAACCTCTGCTGTGGCTCTACTCCCCCCCTTTTTTTCCTTCGTATTTACTCTTGCTCCATCGCTTCCACTCTTAGTTTTGCCTCTTCAAGTCTTCGTCTCCGTTTCTCTCCCCCTTACCTTACACACTTTGTCATTTCTCCTCTTGTCTTTACACGCCCCTCCTTCAGTATGTCTATTTCTAAATTGCTCTTGTCCCCTCTGTCCGCCTACTCCCCACTTCCTTCTCATACATCTCTGTCTGTCTCCTTCAGCACACTTCTAACACCATCACTGGTGATTGACAGTGCACTAAACATAATGCAAATCATTCGTCTTAACCTACATCAACTAATTACAAATCTTAAAAAGGTAGCATTGCCATGAAATTGGTGATGAAATGTATTTTTAATCAAAAAACACTTTGTTTTCCTGTTTAAGGGGCCTGGTATCATTTGTCAAAATGCATACAAACAAACCCACAGCAGCAAAATATAGCGTGAATGACAGACATGTTTGACAAATTAAATAATATAGTTATTCCAGAGGGTTGGGGGTGGAGAATCATATGAGTGCTCAGTGGCAGGCTTGGTGGTGCAGTGGCACTTTAAGGAAAGAGAGATTAGCCTGTGACACTTAAGGAGCTGCCCACAGGATTGTGCCAGCAGGCAATGGATATGGCAGCTGCCGATAAGACATAAAAACACTTTAATAAAACTTTCATCCCTTTTTTTCTGTTACAAACAACAGTTTTCTAAAACAGTTGAAAAAGGTCAGCAGCATCATCTAGAAACGTTGAAGCCTAGTAAGGGGAATAACTGATGCATTTGTGACTGTCAGTGAATTATTGGTGGTTTGTCTTGGAATTTGTATATATATTAATATATTAATTCATTTTACATCAATCCTCTCTGCATCAGTCTACCATGATGTGTTGTCCTACAATCATGGCTGTTTTATTGACACTGTGTGACAATCTGAGGTCTTTCCAAAGTAAGAAATGTGAGACAAAACTAATTTGTAGATTGAATTCTGTCCACTAAATTTCACATGTTCAGAACTAAATGTACTGTTCGATTTTAGGTGATGGAGTGAGTTGCTTATAGTGATGAATATGATGACAGATCTGATAACTGCAACCTGTAATTCTTGAAGCTAGTCCTACTCATATGTTAAAGCTCCTTCTTTAGCCACAAAATAATTGTATGTGAATAGAATGGGAGATAATAATCTTTCCTCTTGGTTCATTAGTGTTATTTAAACTCTCTTTACACAATAACACATTATAATGTAGAGTCATGCACAGCAGCTTTCAACATCTTGAAATTGGGAAAACGTATTGCTGTTGTTTGAGTATCGTCTTAATGTAAATCATTGCTATCAAGAAAGATTACAATTCCCATTTTGCAGCCCTCTGACACCAAACGGAGCAGTGTTCTTGATAACTGTGATGCTTCTCTTAATTAAATTTTGTATCGACCTCACTAAACTGATGCTGCCGCGCTGACAGTCCTGTTAAAATTATTACTTGATGTGCTTACCGGTACAGATTGAGGTATTGTAAAAGTTTAGTGTTGTGATGGCTCACTCTGTCTTTTTTATCTTATTTCCATCTCTCTCTCTCTCTCTCTTTCTTTCTCTCTCTCTCTCTGGCTTATATTTTTCATTGTCCCTGGCTGTCCTTGTTGCACATACAAGTATTTATACACAAATGTACACACGATTACTCAACAGGCGTCTTGATGTGACCTTTAATATCTTTCTTTCACTCTCATAGAAAACTGTTAATACCAGATTTCAGATTTTGATATCATGGAAACACCCTACATTCCATAAAACACCTTTTTTTTAAGAAGCTTGGCATAAATGGCAACTTGTCAACAGTTATCTTACACATGTACAATCACACTCTTCTTACGACCCCTCCATAATGCATTGTGCCTCAGGGCTGCTGCATAATCTGACAGCACCTCTGCTTATAGGTCTTCTCACTGTCAGACTCACCTCTCCAGAGGATGGACACATCACAGTCCTCCGCTAGCACCATCTCCCCCAGGGCTCACTTGTCAACAGGAGCAGCTCCTCCGATGTTTGACCACAAGGGAGCAGAGAAAGGAGAGGGAGGAGTTGTGGAGATAGACGTGGAATAAAATACATGTTTCTCTAATAGGATCAATATTTAGTTTAACTAAAGCATGATCTTGCTCATGAAAAGAGTATCATGTAAGGGATAAAACTGGAACAAATTACAAAGATGTGTGTCTTTGCTTTAGCTTTAGTCACAAAATCATGTATCATAGCTGCTCTAAAGGCGGATATTATCATATTTGTTGAGGTGAGGCACAATGGGTGAAGGAAGAAAATGTATTTTTGGAAACAGTTTAATTTGAATAAACAAACACAGCAGGAAAAATAATCCAGGAGTTGGGTAATCTAAAAACATCATATTGTGAGTTACCCTCTGGTTCCCACCCCAGCTGGCTGAACTTAGTTGCGTCTTGTACCAGGCTTGTGTGGATTTATTGCGGAGTTTCTCAGCCTCTTTGGAGACCTAATGTGCCAGAGTATTTTCCTTGGTTGGAGCTTAATGGGCTGTTTGTGTTTTCTGCACAGAAAACACACTTTTGAACTTAGCCTGAATTCTGCTTGCTGTGCTGTCTTATCTCCCGTGTTGTGCACAAGCTCTCATACAAAATGTTTACATGGAAGCCCTTCATATCCAAAGTAAATTCCGACTCAAATTAAAGTCACGACTTGGGTATGAACTGCTTCATTCAGACAGCCCACATTTCCAACTGATAACAAAATAATTGTTCTTCAGTATCACATTTCTACCATTGTGGCCAAATCTCGCACCCTGCAGTGCATTTTCACAGCATACATCTATTATTTCTGCACTATTCCACCGCGATCAGATACGGCACATCCTTCCCTTAAACCCTGACTTTAACCTTGTGAAAAAAGCTTGCAGATTGAACTATCTCAGCAGTTCCCAGCATCTCTAAGCTGACAGAATGTCTTCATAGCAGTTCAGGGCTCCTCGGTGCCCATGGATCTGTGCGTCATCCAAGAGTTTGACAGGCGTGCGCGCAGGCGCCAACACTTACATACACACACACACACACACACACACAAACACACTCTCTGGTGAGAAGCAGGGGACCAATTATGGGCTACTGTGACAGGGAGCGGCTGTAGGGAAGTCAGTGTCCCCTCAGGCAGGCCACAGTGCACCCGGCATACTGCCAGCATGTCCACTGACAGTGATAGGAATCCTATGATACCTCAGTATGGGAAACAAAGGCTCAGTGGAAACCTTAAAGCTGTTGTGAATAATATGTTGGCGGTGTTTTCTCAGCAGACACCATAATAAGATCATATTGAACTGTGCGAACTCGCCCACTCACTGTCTTTATTGAGATAAAAATTAGCCCATGTCTTCTCATGAGAATCTTATCTCTCAGGCGGCTAACATCTGTGTGTGTGTGTGTGTGTGTGTGTGTGTGTGTGTGTGTGTGTGTGTGTGTGTGTGTGTGTGTGTGTGTGTGTGTGTGTGTGTGTGTCACAAAAAAAAAGAGTCAAAAAATTCCAGGCAAAATGTCAGCACTTTGTATTAAGAAGCTAACCTTTGGCAAAGTCTAAGAATGATTCTCAAGTATTGACTGACACACTATAAGCAATATTCACACAAAGAGATTATTACTGTGCTGCAATCACAACATATGTAGGTCTAAGAACAGTTCAAAGAGCATATTGTTGATTCTTGTAATTCTCTATTAACCCTCTGACTCCTTTGACAACTTATGGTCATATCTAACTATTCTGCCCTTCACTATATACGATCTTTGTTTAAGCTGCTATGACAGACCAGCCTTCCATTGGTTGATAAACAAGCTTTTGATTGGTCAGAATGGTCTCCCAGAGCATCATGGGAAAATCTAAATGGCGGTTAGCATCAAAGCTAGTGGCGATAAACGACCGTAAATTCATTGATTTTATATATATATATATATATATATATATATATATATATATATATATATATATGTATATACAGTATATATATATATTTATTGTACAAAGATCCAGAAAAACAATGCAATGCAAACTTTATGTATTAAAAACAATTAACAATTACTTAAACTTAAAAGTTATTGCTATTGTGATTATTGTTATTAGCCAAAACCTTCTACACACATTTTTTTCTGGTACAGTATGATCACTTCAGTGTGTACACATAGCATATTGATAAAGTTATCAACTTACCTCCAAGGGAAGTGTCCATAATTGAAAAAAAACAAAAAACATTGCCTTGCATTTATAATATTGTGTTCACCCAACGTATTAGTACGTACTTTGTTGGCCTATTACTGGGTAATAATGGGTACCAAGTTAAGACTACCATAGTCAAGTGTTTTATTTTGTCAAAACTTTATCGGATCAAATTTGAAACCATGCCCTGTCTGTCGCTGTCTTTATGTATTTGTTTTACACTACACTTCAATGCTTAAGTTGTTGGCCTTAAATCACATTGATCCCATTATGACAAACTTGTTGACTGCCCTGCTTTTTAGTGTGAGTGGCTGGTGTGGATTTTAGAAAGGTTAAATGTTCTTTTAAGTCAGTGAAGTTGTAGCACATGTACTTCAAGAAGACATCCACATTATACTGTTACAAAATAGCTGTTGGTGATGTGCATTACATCTCTGATTCCATTTTGGCAGCTGTGTATCTTTTTCTTCCTGCAGATAAATGGCCACTGGCATCATGTCCTGATATTTCCAGTGGAGCTGCAATAGCAATTGACAGCACAAACATTTTCAGCTCAGAATCCAAAGTGCAGAGGTTTCTTTCTCCACTCAACATTTTGCAACAACATTTTGTCATACTACAGGCAGAAATTCATAGTAGAGGTGGCAAAGATACCAATTTCTTTACTGACAGGAGACTCAAACGCCTATAATGCAATGTAGCCAAGCCCCACCTTTTCTTGAGCAGAGAAAACATTTCCTCCTCCACTTTAGGTATCACTGCTGCTCTGTCCACCCACACGGTAAGTATAACCCACAGCTGAACACAAGAGATTCAAGCCAGATATTTAAGTGTTGTCAAACATGTAGCTAATCATTACCTGAGGGGAAAAGTAAGTAGAAGAAGCAGGGAAATAAAATTAAAATTCTAAGTTACAATACAGTCCTATAGAGCTGCAAAGATGAATTGATGAAAAAGTATGAATTCTCTGATTCCAGCTTCTTTAATGTGAATATGTTAGTTTCAGAACTAAAATCCTAGAATGTATTAAACATTATATACTGATAATATCCAACAATGTGAATTGCTAAACCCAACAATGTGCTAAACTTTTAACACTACCTGGATAAAAAAAAACAATATTTGAAATAAAAGAGGACTTGCTGAGGCTGCAGGAAACAATTGAAGAAAGTGATGACATGTGGCAGTATTTTTGCTAATATCAACATATAACAGCTCATCATATTCAGGTCTTTCATAATTTGGATATAACCTCATAAGGCTTGTTGAAAATGCAGGGCAAGTCATCAAACAGAATACTTGAGTACCCTAAACTATGTAAGGATGTCATTGTGCATGGACCTGAATCATTGCATGCGCAATTCAAATAAACCCCACAGTGTGAAAGATCATATTTGACATTTTCCCATAAAGGAAAGCCAGTGAGTCTGAAAACCAAGAGGGCAATATCTTTTGACAAATTTGACATCTGCCAGTAAAATAAACGCGAAATTGAAAGGGAAATAGCTTGTGTATGGCCTTTTCAAAGCTTTAAGATTCAGCGTTTTGTAAAGTTAAAACTTTGTGTGTACAGCCTTGTTTGTTAGTAATAAATAGGCCTTTTCCAATGGCACAAAGAGCTGTATATGTGGGCAAAGGGGTGCCTGACAGCTCCAGTGCCCCCTGCGCCTTCATCTGCCGCTGCTGGCATGGAGTCTCCTGTCACCAAAGCTACCCAGCTCCCAGGGACAGGGCACACGCTTGTTCCTCTCTCAACCAATCACAGCATGGCTTCAGCCTCAGCCTCCCCTGTTTATTCTCTGTGAATATCTTTGTTTATGTGTGTTTCCGGTCTCTAAACATATGCATCTTGCCTAGTTTGTGCCGTCTGGCCTTTTCCTGACCCTTTCTATACACACACGCATGCACGCACGCACGCAGGCAGGCACACACACACACACACACACACACACACACACACACACACACACACACACACACACACACACATGCCCATGCCCCCTCTCTGTTCCTGCAGCTTAAACATTTGTGGTTATGTGCACGCTGCCTGTCACCGACCCTGCAGAGCTCTACTGTATGTTTGTCCTCGCTGCACTGTGCAGACCTCTATCGACTTAATATACATTCATACTTCAGCTGCTTTCTCCGGTAATGGAAATGATGAAATGATTCTTGAGTGGTCTTCCGAGGCCACTGTAGATGGAGGCTTAAGCTCACAGTGAATATGTACTCAATATGTACTCAATGCGTCAGCAAATGTAGGGGTGTTGTTGACAGCACTGGGAGACACTTGTACTGTTTCTTCCCCCCCCACCCACCCCCAGTGCAAAACAGGTTCTTAACACAACACAGACATAATATTAGCTATTTTGCTATAGCATTCACACTTCTGGCCACCTATTGTATGTAAATTCAAAATTCACTCTCCTTGTAGCTTTGTTTTTGGTCTACATTAACTCCTGAGGGAATTGTCTATCTCTTTAGCTGCTAAATGCTCCACTATGTTCACCAGCAGATAGTGACTAACTTTGTCTGCCGTTTAGTACTGGGGAACATAGCATCCATTGGGTTTTGGGCTGCCCAGTTGTAGCAAACAATGCTGTGAGAGTGATGAGACTGAGGCAAAACAGCTAAATCCTGAAGACAGTACATTATAAAGTTTCATAGAGCTGTGGGGAACTGCAAAGTCTGGTAATAATTCTCTGTGGGCTCATCACTGCCACTCATTTGATCCATTGTTATTATAAAAAAAAATGATCACAGCTGCTTAATTATTCTCAAGTTGCAGATCATTCATTGTGTTTCCTCA
Organism: Gymnocephalus cernua; assembly: GCA_023631565.1. Taxonomy (NCBI): domain Eukaryota; kingdom Metazoa; phylum Chordata; class Actinopteri; order Perciformes; family Percidae; genus Gymnocephalus; species Gymnocephalus cernua. The sequence continues at coordinate 15,931,893 of CM042448.1, read as the reverse complement.
CTCATTTATTCAGGTGTTTTCTTTGATTTGTCCCAAATATAATTGTAAGTACAACCCCAAATCAGAAAAAGTTGGGACAGTATGGAAAACACAAATAAAAAAAGAAAGTAGTGATTTCTAAATGTACTTTGACTTGTATTTCATTGCAGACAATGTGAACACAAACTATTTCATGTTTTGTCTGGTCAACTTAATTTCATTTGTAAATATACATCCTTTCCAGTCATTCAGACCTGCAACACATTCCAAAAAAGGTTGGGACAGGAGCAATTTAGGGCTAGTAATCAGGTAAATTGGTTAAATAATGATGTGATTTGAAACAGGTGATGTCAACAGGTGATTGTAATTATGATTTGGTACAAAAGCAGCATCCAAAAAAGGTCTAGTCCTTTAGGAGCAGAGATGGGCCGAGGATCGGCAGTTTTCCAACAAATACGTGAGAAAATTATTGAAATGTTTAAAAACAATGTTCCTCAAAGAAAGATAGGAAGACATTTGCTTATTTCACCTTCAACAGTGCATAACATAATTAAAAGATTCAAGGAATGAGGAGGAATTTCAGTGCGTAAAGGACAAGGGCGCAAGCCTAAGCTGAACAACCGTGATCTCCGATCCCTCAGGCGGCACTGCATCAAGAATCGTCATTCATCTATAAGTGATATCACCACATGGGCTCAGGACTACTTTGGCAAACCTTTGTCAAGTATCACAATACGTACTTACAGCCACAAATGCCAGTTAAAAATGTACTGTGCCAAAAGGAAGCCCTATGTTAACAGTGTCCAGAAGCGCCGTCGACTTCTCTGGGCTCAGAGGCAGAGGAATCAGTATTTCAGGTATTTTTTGGGGAGACTGTGTGCTCCGGACCAAAGAATTAAAGGATCATCCAGACCGTTACCAGCAACAAGTCCAAAAGCCAGGGTCTGTCATGGTATGGGGTTGTGTCAGTGCCCTTGGCAAAGGTAACTTGTACTTCTGTGATGGCACTATTAACACATACATACATAGAGATTTTGGAGCACAATATGCTGCCTTCAAGAAGACATCTTTTCCAGGGACGTCCATGCATATTTCAACAAGATAATGCAAAACCACATTCTGCACACATTACAAAGTCCTGGCTGCGGAGGAAGAGGATACGGGTACTTGACTGGCCTGCCTGCAGTCCCGACCTGTCTCCAATAGAGAATGTGTGGCGCATTTTGAAGCGCAAAATGCGACAACGAAGACCCCGTACTGTTGCCCACCTTAAGACTTGTTTGCAGCAAGAATGGGACAAAATTACACCTGAAACACTTCATCACTTGGTGTCTTCAGTCCCTAAACGTCTTAAGTGTTGTGAAAAGGAATGACAACATTATAAAGTGGTAAATGCTTTACTGTTCCAACTTTTTTTGAAATGTGTTGCAAGAACCAAAATAGGAATTTAGTTTTTTTTTAAGAAAACAAAACAATACAAATCATGAGGAACACATTAAATTATGTGCTGTTGTATTGTCTGCAATGAAATACAAGTCAAAGTACATTTAGAAATCACTACTTTCTTTTTTTATTTGTGTTTTCCATACTGTCCCAACTTTTTCTGATTTGGGGTTGTAAGTAAATGTAGCTAATGTAAAAAAAAAGTTTGAGTGCATGTGTAATGTGGGCAGTCAAAGCCTATACCGTTTCGAAAAGTGTATTGTGGCAACTACTCTCTGTTTAAAATTGGGATAACTAAGTCTTGAGGTGTTGAGGATAGTATACTTAAATCTTCAATAGAATGCCCTTGTATTTTAGTGCTTGGAAATGTTCCATCTGTAATGCATTAACCTTTTTGGATTAAGCTAAAGGGGTCAGTGGTCCATTTATGCTCGCTGTGATTGCTTCCTAAATGGCACCTAGTCAGAGATGTTCATTTTCTTGAACTTGAACTTCTTGAGCTCACTCCATTAAAGGCAGTATGCAGCTGCAGGTGTCAGATAATATAAGTATGTAGATGTCAGACTTGACTACTAAGTGAATACGCAGGACTTTTAGCTTGAAGCATACTAGAGGAAAATGATAACCTCTCCTAAGCAGGCGGAAAATGGTTCAAAATCATACTTTAGGTGTGTGAAGGCTCACGTCTTTTTAATTGCTGTTTTTGTGTGCTTTGTGCTTTTGTATGTGTCCTCCTAAAAACATATATTGGCTGATTTATACAAGTGTGTCTTTCTGAGCTTTTGAGCTACTAAACAGGCAGGGATTGTTGCCCGTGGAAAACATTTTCTTTGAATATTTGTCTCTGCACTTTGAGCAGTTTGCAGACATATTGGAGTGGGTGGCTGTGCAAACATCAGGCAGATCTCAGCTGTCCAAATGACAGTCACACATTTACTATGCTGCGACAGTCACACGCTTAACACAATGTGGGTGATACTAATCCGCATCCATGGACACAGACGGAACATGCGCAGTCCTTCCACCGACAGTCAGTCACCCATCATGACCTGATGTGCTTGCACTACGCACTTCCTTCAGCACTTAGGTCTCCATAGGCTACTTCACACAGCTAGCCCGCAGCCCTCAGTCAATTTAACCCTTTTTACACACACGCCTTAGCTAGAGTTTAGCTTTAACCCATGCCACACAAAAAAAGGTTGTGTAATACATGTTGGTTATCTCCTCCTGCATCTTATCTCACAGTCATCTTAACTTCTACTCAATTTTTTTAGTGTGCAGTTGAACAGCAGAGAATATGTTTTTTTGCCTGCTGTTTTCTGTGCTTTGAAAGAAATTTTCAGAGAATAATGTAAGCCTTTACATTTAGTGGTATAGGGTTGTTGCCATGGTGCTGTGGCTATAAAGCATTCTGTGTAAGGAATAAACATGCTCTGACAGTCCATATACCAAAGTCCATATGTGAGCTGAGTTCAGCTTGACTCTATTTGTACCAGAGCAGCTACAGACTTGACGTCTCAAACATGACATGTGCAGTAGCTTGGACTGCACCACCACGGAGCATTTTCATACTATGTAGCTCCTGGTGGCGGTCTGCTTTTGTTTCCTCCAGTTCTAGTTGCATATATACACTGCAGTTGGTTTCTGGAAATCAAAGTTGTGAACATGGTAAATTATTATCACTTGCAGGGTTGTCAGCTGCCCACACAACAGAGTGTTTTGCAGCTGCAGGCTGAGCATTGAGACTGAGGGGAAAGAGGCAGTGTCTGTTGGTTGCTAATCTCTTTCCTTCATTCTATCGACTTAGTGACTATTCTGTGGCTTTTAGTGGTAAACCACAATTAATTGAAGACTTTGGCAGCTTGTTTTCTCACCTTCATCAGCCAGACTGATCCCAATTTCAGCTGGAAAGGCCAAAATGGCCTTGTTTGCAACAATGCAACAAAGCCTTAAAAATGCAAAAATTTTGATTTTGTCCCCCAAATCCCCAAAATGTCAATTTACCTATCCTTTCTTGGACATTCGTGTTTGCCAGTGAGCTAACTGCGCTTCGTTTTCTCAGCAAGGTTTAACTAAAGCAGCCATATCATTTCATCCTCCAGTGCAGCCCGGCCTGTGAGAAATGTTTCGATAACTCCAATCTGTCAAATGTTTGTTTTGAAATACATCCATCAAGCCTCTGCCCTTCAGTTTCTTTCCATTCACAGGTTCATCCTTGCACCACCAGACACACTGACAATCTGCACTGCTGATTTAAAGGAACTCACTCTTACTTATCTGCAAGAGATTTGTGCAGTATATCTCAGCTGGGGAATAGTGGCATCGACACAGCAAATACATCCAGCTGACTCAGCAACACCAGTACTAACCTACAAACACACACACACAAAAACCTCTTTTACAATTGAATCTTTTCTAAATTCTGTTGTAACTAAACTACATCAGTCATTCACAACCACAGATTTAAAAAAAAAATACAAACTATTTAACCTATGCAACATGTCTGCAATAAAGCACGACATCATGGTCCTTTATTGTATGCTGTAAAGATAAGTTAGCATCCTATTTACCTTCATTTTGTTACTTTGGGGAAAAAGGAGGAAAAGTGGACAGGATAGCTTAAAGTAACCATAGCTACAGTATCTGAAGGCAGTATAAAAACTTTTGAGATATATATATATATATATATATATATATATATATATATATATATATATATATATATATATATATATATATATATATATATATATATATATATAGAATATCTGCATGTCTATTATGGAAAATATTTTCCAAATGTCAATACATCATGCATTACCTGCTCATGAGTAAATGCAATTGCAACAGCATAATAGAAATGGAGGCACAAATAGAGGCCTGTTGAGCTGTTTGTGAGACAGAGATAGTCTGGCACTAGCTTTGGGGAAAGCTTCCTGCTGTGCAGATTGGTTCCAGTCTGCTAGAAAACCAATATGAAGTGTTGGGGCAGTGATAGCCTAATGGAAAGGGAAGTGTATTTGTGGTTAGAAGAGTAGCTTTTTCAAATCCCCAAAGCAGGAGGTAAATGTACACGCGATAACTTAAAGAAACTCACACTGCTCATTCCCTCCGTAGTTATAATACTAATAATTAAATTGCATTTCATTTGTAGAGCACTTTAAAAGGTACTCAAAGACACTTATACCTCCAAACTGCTCTTGAGCGAGGCATTTAACCCCACTGACTCCAGTGGCTGATTTTGAAAGGCCATAGCAGTAGTGCAAATCTCTGCAGAAACTCTGCCAGGCTGTCACTGTGAATAAAAGTGTGTTGTTAGTCAACGTGCTTGCTTAAATAAAGTTGGACAGTGGAGTGTCACTCCCAAGTTTCTCAAAGGCCAGTAGTTTATTAGCTGTGCTCATGTCTTGCATGCAAGCTATTCTATCCACCAGGGAAAAGGGCAGCTCTCAAACAACAGTGATAATATACCCTGTAACTAGTGAGAGGTTCTGCTGGAGTGTGTTTAAAGAATTCTGATGAGGATAATGCCTTGCTTATGAAAGTTTCCTTAGCTACCATGTTTAGTCCTTGTTATCTTTTTGTGTAAATATGTGTTTTATGTGAGAGAGAAGAGAGATTTAACCATCATTTAACCATGGTGAATAGGGACTGTCCTCTGTATGTAGCAAAAGACAAAAGTATGAAGCATTACCCGAGTAGTAGGCGGACTCTGTCGTAGACTGCAGTTTGCACCCTGCCTCCTACCAACTGTCAACTTTCACCTCTTTTAACCACAATCAACATTTTTCTAACCTCAATCACGTAGGTTTAATTGCCTTAACTTAAGTGGACAGATAAGAACAAGCTCATATGAGTCATTTATGCAATAGTCATGTGGGTAATATAAATAAGTGGTGAGAAATGATTGGCAAGTAATTGGCAACAAGATTTCTGCCCTTGCCTCTGTCAATATGAAGCATCTTACTTACACGTAGGTCTTACTTACACGTAGGCCCATGGACATAGGAGATGGTGGAGCTGAGTCAGCAGACCTTGCTGAACATCCTGAAGACAATGGTAGTGATGGAGGAGGTGGTGGGTTGCACAGTATTAGGTCTGAAAGGCAGGATGATAGGCCCACAATGGTGTTTAAAGAGCAGCATCCAAAGACCAATTGGCTCAAGGAACAATGACAGAAAGCTGATTGGCCAGACATTATGATGTAAAAATTTGTGAATGACAGGAACTGTGACTGCATGGGAAAGCATGCAGTCACCGTCTCTGTCTACAAGTGGAAGAGACGTTAGAGTCAGGACAAAATAGAAATATCCCAGAGCGTGTGTTTCGGAAGGCACTGACAACATTCTGTTATTTATTTATTTATATTTTGTTGCATACTACATGTTCTTAATTAGGGGTTGGGACTCTCAAGGGGCTCCGTGTAGCAGAAAACCTATCATGTCACAAGCTCACTATCTTTTTGCTAAACACTCAGTGTTTTTAAGCCTCTGATAACTGCTTGGAAAGGTCATCCCTCGGCTGAACTTTTTACTACTCTGCCTTGCAAGTCTGTGACAGGGTTTGAGGGTAGTCATTGTATTGTTTAAGGGGTTATGCGTCACAAAAATATGACATTTGTGTTTGTGTGCCATGTTAGTGTAAACATTGAAGCTGTGACGTCGCCTGGGGAATTCTGATAACAGCTCATTCTCAGTGATAAGGGAACCCACTCCATTTGCTCCACACAGCTGTTCCTTTGAGTATCACTTACCCAGTGAACCCATCACTGTCTCAGCCACTACCTCCATCCATCCGGCCTGCTGGCTGTCTGTCAATCCAGAGAAGAGAGTGAGACAAGTTGTGACTGCAGCATATGCCCTGTGTTTCCATGCATCTTTCGATAGCCCAGAGACTCTGAGGTAAAGGCGTATTAGCCATGTTTATACGACACAAAGGGCAGAAGATGCAGAAGGTCAACACAGTAAGTGGCCTGATGAAAGTGTCACTCTGGGGAAATTTCATCCTTGCATTGGTGGAGGGTCAAAAATGTTGGCTTGCAAACTCGTTCTGATAGCCTTAACTCAGAGAGATAATATGTGAGGAGGCAGGGAGATAGGGGAAGGAGCATGGACTACAAATGCAGAGAATCATAAATCTTTTCTTTGATCACAGATAAAGATGTGGGTGGATTTGTTGTCCCTGCCAGCATGTCTTTGGAAGTGTGTCATGTCATTTGCCGCATGCCTCCCTCCTCCTGACAATCACATCTTGGGCGGTCTCATCTCTCAGAATTTCCAATAGCATTTGTACAATCCATTGTATAGCAACACAATCTTTTAAACCTAATCTTTCTTTACTTTTTATTTCTTGCACTTTAGCTATGCTACTTTACATACCTATTGACACAAAGAAAGCATGAATAGTGAGGCATCTTTGACCTATGTGCTAATACAAAGTGTTTAATTCTGTTGTTGTAATGGCACAAACATGGACCCTTTACAGTACACTTCCAATATTTGAAGCTCTTTCTGTTACATGAACCAACATTCTACAGCATGCTGCTTTGGGTAAGAGCCTGGGATAATCTAAAAGACTTAACAATGCATCTGTCTTGTTAGTGTTCCACTCACTGCAGTGCAATCCGCCATTTTTTCTGTAAAAGAAAAAGACAAATGCTTGCGGTGCCATATGCTCTAGGATCACGCACAAAAGCAGAGTGAGGACAGTAACCATTACGATCATATTAGATTCCATTATAGTTTGTCTGATGGGGCACTCAGGGCCACAAGCTGCAATTAAAACTCTAAATAAAATATTATTTTCCAGCCTCTCTGTGTGCAGTGGGAGGATTCCAAATTATTTTAGTAATGCCTCATTTAAGATCCACAGTTTTCCTATTTGGGCACTTGGACTCATTTAGGACTGCGACACCCATCCTTTAGCTGCAGTCTTCAGCAGTAAAGCCCAGTGTGTCGGGTTGCAGGCCTCATTTAAGGTAGGACAAGTGTGTGTGTGTGTGTGTGTGTGTGTGTGTGTGTGTGTGTGTGTGTGTGTGTGTGTGTGTGTGTGTGTGTGTGTGTGTGTGTGTGTGTGTGTGTGTGTGTGTGTGTGTGTGTGTGTGTGTGTGTGTGTGTGTGTGTGTGTGTGTGCATACAGTGTTAATACTTTGACATCAGCAACGTTGTGCAGACAAATAGGTGTATTAAGCAAAGACACCGGCTTGATTAGATGCTACCTGACCCGAAGAGTTCATCACTCTGGCTGACCTTTCCCTCGCTCCACGAGTCACACTCCTCAGCTGTTCATTCTCATCAGGCCTTCATTTTGTTATGTCTATCCACATCAAATAGCTGAATAGATTAGTGAGCACAGCACGAGAACATCGCTCAAATGAAGAACTACATGGCACCGTCACTCCTTGTACAGCTGGTGACAGAAAAATGAATTTAACCAAATGTCTTTAATGATGAATGGCTTTGATTATCTTGTCTGCTACTAACTTCATAATCAAATTAATCATTACCAAAGTGTCATTTTTGTGAAATTATGTTAATTAGAATATTTCTCATTATGTCTCTGACTTTATATCAACCAGCTTACTTTCCTCTCTGATAACCTCGCTATTTTGAAGTCCTGAAAGTTCCACAAGCACTATCCTACATTTCTATCATTAACTTTGTCCATCTCACATCTACATGGCTGTAATGCCATTATTTGCCCCAGTGTTGAATATAAATGTCAATAGTGCCTCTTAAAGCCTGGCACAGTGGTTGCTCGAACAAAGATTCCCCGGTACACCAATCTGGAGTTTTCTTAGCAATGTTCCTGTTAATGACCAATATCTCAGTTGGAGGGCGAGATGTGAATGTGTGGTTGGTGTTGAGACACAAATTCACTCAGAGGTGGTGTTCACCTGCAGATTAGAGGCCTGTTGACAACTGTGAGTGGGCACTTTCATTTTGCATCAAAAAACATTACCCTGATGACAGACGAAAGCTCCAGTAAAGAAATGACTTGAGGTGAGCTTGACTTGAAAATCAGGAATGCCCTGAGCCCTTGTTTTGGATCCTGATCCGGGGCCTTCGTTATTGAGTATCTGCAAGCTAATATTATGTTTTCAGCACCGGGGCTAAAAGGGTTTGTTGCATAGACTGTACAAATGACAGACATAGCATCAGTGACGTTTGGTTTGTGCACTGCCGTTTTGAGGCGTAGAGTTTGGTAATTTGGCTGTTGTCATCTTGGTTTTTTGAAACCAAATGTGACGATTTTTGACGAGAAGGTGGAGCTGGGGAGGATGACCCAGCCAAGCCAGTGTTGTTTATGCTTGCACAGCATTCACCTGCATGTATGCAGAAAATCAGCAAACTTTCCCTTAAGTTACCAAAGCTTCTTTTTATGTCTATTGCCAATGTTTTTAAAGATTATTTCTTTCTACAACGTTTGTAAATTACAACCGCAGTAGAATATCTACGGAAGGTTAGGGAAACTTGGTTGTAGCAAATAAACTATGGTTAAATGTTAGGCAACTAAAACACATGGACGTGGTTAGGGAAAGGTACAGGTACATCAAAAAACATTAGCTGTTGGATTACGATTGGACACATACTCTGGTCTCCTGCATTAAAGTTAGATGGACTATGCTCTTTCACCACCCAGACCTCCACACCCTCACTTTTTCCTTTACTACATTAGGGGATGCTACTTTCTGCATTTGCACTGGCACTGGACTTAAATGATGCACTGCGGAATGGTCCAATTTAATAACGTAATTCTTAGTAATGTTGGGCTACTTTTTGTCTGACGTGCTTGGTCCTGCATCACAGTGAGCTAAATTCCCAATGGTGAATTACAACTTACAATAAATACCACCCCAAACCCTCTCAACACACATGCACACCCAGCCACCCACATAACCACAACAAACACTAATTTCCTTGCCGTGTTGCCTGCTCTCCCGTTTGGATCTGTGTGTGGCCTGGGCTCATGCTTTTCATCGCCTCCACTCTTCTCTGTGCCGCAGCATCGCGGATGTGAATCCTCTGCTGCCTGGGAACAGAATAAAACAATGGAGTCAGTGAGACATAGCAAGGCTAATGGATTCACCGCCGCCTCTTCCCCACCTTCGCTTTTCATGTGCAAAAGTATTCATCGAGTCTTGATGGCGCCGGCCATGCATGACACTGATTCATTTAAATGGCCCAGAATTTTTTTTTTTATCTTTTACACACCTGCAGAGTTGGCAGAAAACAATTCAGGAGGGGTGTATTGAATCAGTATTCGTAATCTCAATATGGTGCAAATGTTAGTGTACTGGTTTAAAGGCCCTGATGTGGTTTTGGTAGATTTTTGCCGGTGATGATTATATTCAGCGCTATATCCTTGTCGCACACAGACTCCTTTTTTACCCAACAACATGGCAGGCAACATCGGCTGGCAAGTAAACAAGAACTGTTTCAGGGCCAAGCAGTTTTGTTGACTCCACAAAACAGAATTTTAACGACCAAGCAAAACTTTATTCAGCATTTTTAAAATAAGGGAGAAAACATCATCTTGTTCTGTATACTAATAATAAAAGTTTATACAGAGTTCTTAAGTTGTGCTCTGAATCAGCTCTTAGTTAAATTATGGATCAGGGCCAAGACAGAGTGCTGAAATCCTACTGTGTATTCAAACTGTATCTAGTTAGAATACCAGGCTGAAAAGATTTAAGAACAGAAGATGGCTGACTGTACAAGCTTGACTCTGTTGCTGTTATTTATTTTTCAGCTTCATTGGGGTGTGTAAGACTGTGAGTTGTCTCTATTGGTAACCTTTATTGTGGCCTTAAAAATGGAGGGTTAAGCAGTGCTTTCTGTATTAAAACAAATATAATTCAGTAACTGTTGATACATTTGAAGGAAAAATGGCTGTATTGTGGTTTTTCCAACCTGTTCAAGCCCAAGTAGCTGGAATTTTCTCAACACATTAAGTTTTCATAGACTTCTCTGATGCCTAACCTAGTATGCAGCTATTGTAATGGAGAAGTGTAAGATGATTTTACAGCTTTCAGAAAAAGGTCCAAAGCATCATTGTCCACATAAAAACAGCCACTGTATTCAGAGAGAGTGTGTTTTATGCAGTGTGAATATATAGCTTTTTCTTACCTTGAGTTGAATATAAACGGACACATTATTCAATTTGCCCTGCTATATAATATTCAGTGACTTAAAATACAGTGAGGCTGGCGGGGTAATTTGATATCTTGCCACCTATATCAAAAACGTATTTGTTGAATATTCTATTTTGTGTAGTTAAGCAGCAAAATATGCTTAACCGGGCTATTTTCAGCTCAGGTAGCATTGTAGGTAAATTGGTTGGATACAGACGCTGTGTGGCCTCTCCGGTTCCTTGCTTTGCTTTGATGACACCTAAGATTAAATGGTTACTGTTGGCTGAAATTCAAAGCTCTGCAGTTTGGGACTATACATTGTGCATACACCTGCTGTATATGACACACTTTGCTGCTTTTAGCTAAATTCCTTCTATTTGTATTTCTTTGATTTTCCATAAGGCATACATACTGTACTTCACGGTCCATACAGAAAATATTAAGACAATGCTATCTTTGTTTTGGCTGTGTACTCCAGCACATTTGATTTGACATTAGACTATGTCTCTGAGGTGAAAATGGTGACTTTCTGTTTTAATTTTGAGGGCATTCACAACCATATTAGATGACCAGTTTGGGACAGTTTTAACCCCCAATTTTACAACAGTGGATCAGGGATGATCCTTAACATTTAGACAAGGAAGCCATGACCTCAATCCAATTGTTGATGTGTGTCACTGCTAATTATTACAGTAAGAGAAGCTGGCTCTGGTACAGGCCTGACAGAGGATCACCTGTTTAAAAGGTTTAGGTTAAAAAAGGACTGACATTCCTACACCCTCAAATTTAAGCTAAGAGTACAGCGCCAATACAATGAAAACTGTGTCACTGCCCTACCACTTTGTGACTGCACTGTATATAATGGAAATAATGAATCCATTGTACAGAGAGGTATGCTGGTCCACTTTGCACAGGTGCTTCCCTCAAAAAAAGGTTGCTGTTATATTATTGCCATGTTTTTAAATTTGAGGACATGGACCAAATATACACACATTCATGCATACATGTATAAATTTCCTTTTTACTGACTCAACTAACAGCCGGTTCTGCAAATTGGAGCACAGTTAATGTCATTTAAACTCACATCACATGTTAGTCATCACTAAGACTGGTTAATTAGGGTTCATTAGATCATGTTTATGCCTATCAAAAGTTCCAATTCCAATTCAAGTTCAAATTCCTTGATGTGGTAATTGGTACATTTTTTTCCATAAATTAATATACCAAATGTCAGAACAGAAAAGGTGTGAAATTTGTAAAAAAAAATAAAAATAAACAGTTGACATTGTAAATGTATTAATGACCAGTTTTATTTGCATTAGGTATTCACGCATACGTCCACATCTGCCGCTGTGCAGCGACTTGGATTTGTTGTTGGAACCAGAGAATTACAGTGTGTTTTCAGATTATCATTTCCCTGTGCAACAACCCTGTTTCTCTGGTGCATTAAAAGTCACAAGAGTGGAACAAATGGCACAGTTTCCACAATCATTCCGAATTAATGAGTCACTCCTGCAAAAAAATGCAAATTTCCAAACGCTCGATTGCTTTCTAAAACAGGACTGAGGGAGGGGTTGGGTGGATTCTTTCAGCCATTTTAGAAACGAGCTTAACATGCCTCTCTCTGTTATTACCCATTTTCACAGAATGCTTTCCTTTCATAATGGAAGCCTTATTGGCTTTGGGGTGTCAGACCAAAGGGTTAGTATGTGGAACATCTGCACAATTTGGCATCCGTGCCATGCATTTGTGCAATGAACTTATGCAACTTCCTGTTTGTTGCACTTTGATATCATTGCATTATGTGGGACATTCAGTCTCACAAAAAAAGAGCCTCAAGAAGGTCAAACATTTTGTAGACAAAAACATTAACCTCATGAAATTATTTTTTGTTTGGCTAAAGTGACAACAACTTATGAGCTGAGATGGGTTTGGGAAGTGTCTTGCACTTTATGTATAATTGCACACCACTAGACAGATTTTGGATATTAAACTCCCTTCATCTACCTGATGGGGCCCTTCTACAAAGCAGCATGTTCTCAGCATCAATAAAATGTCTTCTTCCAAAGAAACAAAACCACAAACAAGAAGGCAGAAAGCAAGAAGAATATGTAAAAAGCCAGAAGGGGATGACTTTGATGCTGAACTTTTTAAAGCGCCTCGTGCTTTCATTTCTTATTTATTACTGAGAATACTGCTGTGTCAGTGTGCGCATGCATCTGTGAGAGATGACTCTGTTGTGTGATCGGAGCCTGAGCTGCTGTCGACTCCATGTCGGGCATCCAGATCTCAACAAGGACTTGGCCCGTACCCCAGAGATGCATGATGGGTGAGACAGAGATGTTTGATGTAAACTGTCACATCGCTCCGCTTGCGTCTACCACATAATGCGCCACCAGTCGGGGGAAAAACAAGCATAACCCTTATTACATGGGAGAGCATCTTCTTCTCATGCGCCGATTAACCTTGAGCTTCTATCCATTGTGGCAACGCAGCAGGTTTCTTCACCTTTGAATAATGATAAATCCAATCCAGAAGGAAAGCCCCTGACATGAAGCCCAGCATGCATTTGTGTAGTTAAAAAGCACTGCACGAGGAGGTCGTCAGTCTAACTGTAATGCTGTGACCTTTTTTGGCTTGTGAAGCCGCCATTGCCAGAAGCAAGAAACCATACAAGCAGGAAGGCAACTGGAAAATGTGTCATTGGCATTTGTCCATTAGTCAACAAATCAGCACACAGCACAGGATGGATCGCTAATGCGGGATTTGTGGCCCTGCGTGACACGGTGTAATCCTGCACCGGGGCTGTTTTCCTCACCTTTTCATCAGCAAAAGACAGGGGCTTGTCCTGTCGTCCCAAAGCTTCATTTTTCTCCGCTACACTTCTCACCGTTGTGAGCCTGTCTGGTGAGAAACAACAGCTGGGCTTATTTGTACAGTATGTGTGTATTGTGCACATGAATGTACTGCACTGCTTGGATATATGTTGTGTGTGTGTGTGTGTGTGCGCAGTGTTGCAGCACATTTTCCCAGTTTTCCCAGTGTTTGGTTTGCTCTTGTGCTCGCGGATTATAGAAGATTTACATGGCATTGTAATAAGCAAGTCCTTCACCTTGGGACCTTTTTAATCTTAATTAATTTCTGATAATTCCTCATTAACATTGCCAACATAAGGGCTCCATTGCCAAAAAACAACCATGCTCGACCACATTTAGAGCAATGCTGAGCCTTAACTCTACCCTAGAGAGAAACAAAATAAAACAGGAATTGATGAAAACTGAGAAACATATGAGAATGAGAGCGGGAGATGATGTGACTGTGTTTCTTGTGTATGTGCTGAACCAAAGGAAGATACTGTGAAGGGGACAGAGACAGAAAAATATTAAGATAATTCACCATCATTTCATCTCGCCATATTATTTGATTTGACCTTGCAGATGTTCATTAGTCTCAAATGATCTGGCAACATGAGTTCACATCGCACATTCCTACCCAGAGTCCTCCACTTCCTTGCAGGTAGTTGAGGAATGACTAATGCCTCCGCATGACATTATGGAATGGCGTTTTAAACAGCGAGAAAGGGAGAAGGAGAACGAAGAAAGAGACACTCTGGTTGATTAATAATTCATGCTCTGCAGATGATCTGTGAATAGCAGTGGTAAACAAGCTTTTATGGCTTTTAAATTCGTTATATTAGACGCATGCACAAAAAGGAAAATGACCAATGACTCCATCGTTGGTGCAATTTCAAATTCTACTTGTTGTAGCTAACAGAAAAAAATGAGTACTCTCTGGGAAGCTCGGCTTTGTTATGATATTTGTTAAGAATGCCTTTCATATTTGTTGACGAGGGGAATATTGTAAGTGGTGCACCATTAGGCACCAGAATCCTTCGCTGCTTCCACAATAACTCCCCTTTGATGATTGATAATGTGGAAATAGGGCCGTGGCGTGACAGGCATCAATTTAATGGTAATTGTATTGTTTTTTCATGAGGAAACCTCCATCAGAGAAGTAATATCGGGGAGAAATGGGTTTGCGCTGTGCAACACAGTACACATTAGATGTGGCAGTGGATATGAAAAGGAATTGTGCAGCATTTCCTCTCTCCTGTACTGTATTTCAGAGGCGGTTTATAAGCTGGCTAGCTTGTTTTTGATCATGTGCGAAGGTAGGATTCAACATACCAGCTGCCAAAATGGCATCGCAGGCTGTTTTGTACTTTTATTTTTAGTTATTTTTAATTTGTGGTTGCAGCCCCAACCCCCCACCAGCCACATTTCTCCTCCCTCTTTTTTCTTCTCCTTCTTCTCTCTGTAATAAGAACATGCAATGTGTGAATTTTTTATAATGTTATATAAGAAGCCCTAGCACCCCCAGAGACCCATGTCCTGGTTCTGGTGTGTTCAAAACAAGCACATGAGAGGAAGAGAGCAGAAAAGAGAAAAGGGTGGTGGATGGGGGGGGGGGGGGGGGGGGGGGTTAGAGAGGTATCAGAGTGATGGAGAGGACTGGAGGAGAAGAGGAGGAGAGGGAAAGACAGAGAGGATTGCAGAAGGGGAAGGCGGAAGGAAGAGGAAAAAGTGGGTTGGAGGAAAGAAGAAAGGAGGGAAATATAGAGTAGCAGGCGAGGAGAGAGGATTAAATGAAAGCAGGAGTGAATGCATGCGGCAGAGGAGCCTGTGGGGGGAGATCTTCCCATTAAGAGGCACAGTGCTCGGCTCTCTGATCTCCAAGTTGCGTTGTGGTGCCAGACAGGAATACTCTAGGGTGACAACCACTGCCACTAGAGAAACAGCTCCTCAGTGACTGATATACAAACACTGTGTACAGCTACAACGAGGAGAGGAGGGAGGGGTGCAAGGGGAGTCAAAAGAGGATTGAAGAGAGAGAGGGTGGGGGATGAGACAGGAGGCGATAAGCCAGTATGCCAGAGTGCCATTGTATGAAAAGCTATCTCAAAGGGCAACAGGGAACCTACCAAGCAGTACGCAACTAAGATATTTTGCAGGTTGAACAAGGTAATATGCAAATACAGTGTTTAATGTAACGCTGATTGTATATGCAGCAGGAATACTGTGTGATATATTATGCATTGGCTTAGAGTACCTGCTGTATGTGTAGTAAGTAAGACCTAAATATTTTAGGATATTTCGATTTATGACTTTGCATATGGAAAGAAGTCCCTGTATGAGGAATTTCTTCATGCATACAGGATATAACTAAAAAGAAATTGGTCAGCTGAAATCTCTTTTAGGAATATATATTAATGGCTGTGTTGTTGTTGCCTGTTTTTCCAAAGCCTGATATAGCTTTTTCTTTTCCAATGGATTTAGCTTATTCTAAAACTACTGTTGTCCAAACACCTGTTCCACTGGGTGGCATGTCCCTTCATTATGATGACCACGGGTTCTGTAATTTATTTTGAGTCAATCCCACAAACAAAGTCCTGCTGCTGTAAATACTAACTACAGCACCAAATGTGTAATAATCCTAAAACAACAAATGCATTGTTGTTTAAGTAGTGTTTGTTACTTGTCTTTTATATTTGTGAGCCATTTATAAAGATGTACATCTTCTTTCAGTTCTGTTTTGACTGTGGCTGCATACACCATTCACCAGCTTTCTTTGCATATCTATTAGAAACATCTCATCATGGGAGCACCATGTTTACTGTAAACTGTAGCGAAAAGTGTCTTTTTGCAACAGCAAAACATTTCTATTAAGATGTATTAAGTTTAAACCAATCAAACCAAGTCTCATTTTATTTCTCCTGGTTTTCAACATTCTGCCCTGCTATCTTTCTGACTATCTAAACATACTTATTATTTAAATATAATATTTCAGATAACATTCTGACTGCCTGAGCATAGATATATAAGATATTCAGGAAATAGATGGGGTAAATATGTTCTCCTTTCTTAGAGTATATCCACCTTCGTGACAGAAAGATAAAGCGTCTTTGACAGCTGGGCTCCATTACCCAATATTTGGTTTTGGGCAAGCACTGAGGGTGGATAAGTCATCTGACAAGGTATGACGTAGAGTCAGTTTGACTTTTTCCAGGTGTATTTCAGTGCCCAAGAGTCCTGTCTTTTCCTCTTGGGTTGTAAATCTTCTCTCAGGAATATTTCATGTGAAAATGCAGTTTTTGTTTTTCCTGAAACGTTGAGGTATTTTTGCTTTCTAAGACACGGTGAACTGCACAATGTCAGTTCAGTAGCCACTGGGGAAAATGCTGTAATAAGCAATAATTGTATGATCATTCCATGTCAAAATGTATAGGAAGTAATGGTGACAGGATTTTTATACAGTGGTAATAGCCTAGCCTTAGGGACCTGTTTATTTTATTATTTTGCCGATCATATTATTAGCTGACGTTATCATGATCATTATGTCCGTGCCGCCTGCATGATCCTTACATGATTGCCCTATTCCAGCTAATGAAACTGGCTCTGCCAGCCTTGATACCTGTCACCCTGCCAAAACCTTGCCTCCACTTGATTGCCTCTGGTCCAAGTAATTTTTTTGTTTATTTTCATTAACAGAAACATTAGGTCTCTTTTCTTATCGGATACGGCAAATGCGTTAATGAACATGCCAGTTAAAATAAAGATGAAAGCACCGGTTAATTATCTCCTCGAACATTCTGCATGACAGATTAATTCCAATGAAGAAGAAAAAAGAGAGAAGTCATTACCGCCGGCTCGACTTGTCAATGTGTTGATCTGAGGAGCTGTTTACAAGTTTCATAGGATAAGAAATGAAATTAAAATGTACTACAGGACCTCATTACAGCTATCATACCCTACAGTGTAGTGGGGGAAAGTCATTTGAGAAAAAAAATTTACATTACTAAATTTAAATTCAATAAAACGGTCAACTCACTAAAAAGGCCTCCCTAACAGAAACTGACATTCTGACCTGACAGTGTGACACCAGGCCACTGGGTTACATGATAGACATTACATGACATGTCATTTAGCTGACGCTTCTATCCAAAGCAACTTACAATTGCTATATATATCAGAGGTCGCACGCCTCTGGAGCAACTAGGGGTTAAGTGTCTTGCTCAGGGACACATTGGTTGATGGATCATGGTGGGAATCGAACCCGGGTCTCCTACACCAAAGGCATGTGTTCTAACCACTGCACCATCACCACCCAGATAGAGGATGATAATGGTGCTACTGTCCCAGAAGTTTCAATTCAAGCACTTACTGTACAGAGGTTATCAATGAATCCACCTGGGCTTAAAGTTTGACAAACTATGATTAAACACAGGGGACCTTTCCCCCTTGGTACCTATCATCAGATATCATCATATCATATAAATTCAATGGAGTAGAAAGTACAATATTTCCTGAAATGTAGTGGAGTAGAAGTAGAAAGTAGAAAAAGATTGAATTACTCAAGTGAAGTACCTCAAAATGGTAGTAGTGCATGGGTAAATGTACTGTCCACCCCTTCTGAATTGCCGTTTCACTTGATTCATTCTGTCTGACATCATGTTCATGTTAGCCAATTTTTGTTTTGTCCAAACCAGTTAGCAGTGAGTTATGTATGTTATGTAACTAGTAGTGGCCATAGTTTTCTTTAGTTTCCTGCATAATATTAACAAGACAAATAAGCCAAAATGAGTTTTCATTTATCACAGGATCTATTAATGTTGATGGTTTACTAAAATAGTGGATGGCAGATAATGTGGCAGGAGGATAGACCTTTGGAAATGGTACTAGCAGTCTCTAATCTGCATGTTTACGGCTTTCATTAGAAGATCATCAAAGTGTAGAATCGATTGTGTAGTAGTCGCTCAGCAAGCAGCCATATATTCAGACTCCGCAGGAAACTTTTGTTGTTAATCGAAAGAGAGTTGTGCTCTGAGGATGTCGAAAAAGAAACTGTGTGTGTGTTGTTGCACATTTAGCATTTTTTATAGCACCACTCACTTTGTCTGTGTGTAGATCAGGTTTTTTAGGAAATGAAGGTGCTTCCAAGTGCATCTGTAACAGTGTCTTCAATCCCAGAGGTCACATGTGGCGTGTGACCACCATCTGTTGCCAGCAGTGCTTCCCCAAAATGCTTTCTGACATACATGTGTACATTACCCTAACCTGCTCCGTCAGATGAGCGGCACGGCGAGCGCTAATGGAATGCATTGGCCTAAAATAGCACATTAATGACACAGCTTGTTTAATTGAGGTGATGGAGGGGGGGTGGCCAGAGGCTCATCTGCGATTGGTGGCTGTAGTAATCAATTGACACCCACCCCCACCACCACCCTTTCCCCTATTGCCTTCCTCCCTCCTTCCTTTCTGTCATCCACACCCACACTGCTGGGAAGAGGAATGCAGGAGGGAGGAACTGAGGGAGGGAGAGACTGTGAAGAAGAGGCAAGAAACTCTGTCTTGTTACATCATCACAACCACTGGTATTATGTGCACCCTGATCAGAATTCATGTATTCAGCCCGCCTCCCACTCTCGCGGATCGCTGAGAAAGCTGTGACTTGGTGGTTTATTAGCGATCACCCGTCGGATTGAGCCTGGAATCGGACGAGTGCAGGGTGAGAGAGGCGGCGGGGATGACGGACTGATAGCACGGATGGATAGGTTGATGGGAAGAGCAGAGGAGGGTGCCCTCTGTAATCGTTGCCCAGGCAGTTTAGTCATGGTCCTGGTAATCTCTGGTGACCTTGGCTGCTGCCTTGCTGGCTGGATTTCCGCAGTGCTGCATTAATATGCACGCAGTTAGGAGATGGGCTCTCAGCTTGTCTTTGAGTCTGTCTCTTTCTATCCCCCTCTACATACACACACTATGTCTCTCGCTCTGCATTTGTGTCTCTCCTTCCCCCATTTTTTTTCTCCCACTTTCATACATTACTGGCAACCATCTCTTTCAGCCATTTAGCTCACCTCTTCCCATACTGTCTATAAAAGAATCACAGACTTCAGAATTTATGATGGCATCTCAACTGGGCTGGTGTCAGAATTTGGCAGGCTGAAGGGTTTTTAAGGTTATTTTTATGGCATTTCTGCTTTATTAGATAATGTGCTGCCTTGCAAGATGGCAGAGACAGAGAGAGATAGATGAAGAAGAGGAGTGATAAACGGCTGAATTATTTTGTCCAACAATAAACTTTGATATTCATTTTTCTTCTTGCCTTATTCATTATAGCTTTTTAAATAATTTCAGGGAAATTCTTGACTTGCTTGCTTCCCTTCAAAGAGAGGTCAGGATTCGCTACTAAACATCCGCCCTGTGTTTTGCTCAAGGACACTGAAGCAGGAACTACGACTGGCACTAAGAATCATTTGGTTGAAATAATACCTACTATTCCACACACCCCTCATACACTGGAAAAATATAGGCGGCTTTCAGACGAATGTGACAGTGGTTCTCAAACTGCAACTTTCTGCCCTAGTGGAGAAAAAAAAGAAAAAAGACAGCGTCCCCCTTAAATTACTGACGCTGCATTTCATATTATAATTTTCTGCACACAGAAAAGGGAGATGACAACTTGGCCACCACATCACATTTGTGCTGACTTTAAACTAAAATAGATTGACAAATTAAAGGAAAGATGAAGGTGTGGCTGACATCTGAACTAATCTTACAATTTCAATCCTTTTAAGGTTCAAAAGTTCCTTTTTTGTAAGAGTGTATTTGTGCTAACACAGTTTAAAGTGTTTCCAAATGCAGCACAGAAAAGTTTTAACTAGAGACAACACTTAACGTAAGTGCTTGTCAAAGTCTAAAAATGCAACGTATCCTCATACAGCGGTTTGTTTATCTTATGAAAGGTTCTGCACAAAGGTTCATGCATTATCCTACGAATGTCCAGCAACACGAGTCGGTGCGCCGGCACAACACAAGCCCCTGCAGTGCAGAACCTGTATTGGACCAAAACTACTTGATAAGGTTGCGGAATAGATTGTGGTTTGGGTTCAAATTAGAACGTTTGAACAAAACTACTTTACAAAAATAAATTACAATAAGTCAACGTTGATTTTTGCTTTCACACAAACAGCAGTCTCCTGGGTGAAAGTCCTATGTTTGTTTGAGCCACCCATCCACCCCGACCTCCTCCCTACAGCCTAAATAAATAATTTCATCACATTAGACCTCTGTAGACTTTTAATGGCAAGAAATATATCATTTAATTTCTTCATGACATCCTCTTTATCTCATTTTCATAGGTCTCTTATATTAGGCTTTATCATGTTTTTCTTGTTCTAAAGTCCAACCAAGGGCACTGCCTCCTTGATTTTCTTGATCACTGGTGAAGGGAAAGCCAGGGAGGATGGATGAGACAGATGCAGATAAAAAAAAAACAGACTTCAGATTGCCAGTGATATCAAAAAAGACAAAAATGTGTTGAAGTTGCAATCCAGGTAGGCATACTTTACTATTGATGGCTTAACAGCAGAGCTGGTTTGGTTTGATTGATAAACAGAAGCACAGGCCTTAGCATTTGATCAATATCAGGCCACTGCGTTTGTGCAGCTACTGCACAGATGTACTGTAGTTGGAGTTGTTTTACTCCGACCTCCAGCCCTTTACAGCGTTATCTGTTGAAGGTCTGCAAGTAGCTGAACTTTTAATGTTCTGTTTTTACAAAGAAAACGTAATTGATAGCCACCGAAGAAAAGTGCAATTTTTTCTCTCCAGCGTTTCTTTTGTAGGTGTACATGTCAGAATTGATGCAACCATCTGGTATCCAACTTCATATGCCAGAAACTACAGCCTTGTCCTTATTGGTCAGCCTTTCTGTTTCAAGGCGAGTGCAGCTTTTGTTAAAAAAAAATAAAGGTGAATCATCTTTTTTTTCCTTAATTGAACTATGACAACCAAAATCAAGTCATGTTAACACTTTAGTCTATACTGTCACAGCCAGCTATTAGCACCTGAAGTGTTCCAATAGTAAATGAATAAACAGGGCATTGAAATAAATGAATATACGTAAATGAAATAATCATATGAATAAATACAGACAAAACACACAGCATGTGATTGGCTGTCTGCTCATTTAGGGCGAAGCAACAGCTAATTACCAATTGTCTTGATTGACAGATAAAACATACAAGAGTGGCATTATGAATCCAAAGGACATTGTTGAATTAAATTATATATATATTTATATATATATATAGTTTTAGAATTGAATTCCACAATATCATTGTTATATTTTGTATTCATCATAATATGTATTTATTGTGGTACTTATAGTACGACAAACACCAGGTTTTTTTTCTCACAGCATTTTCAGAGCTGCCATATTTCAACATATTTAACAGTTTGGAAGAGCTGTTATTTAATATTTAGTGACAATAGGAAAGTTTAGATCATACCAGGTTTGATATTGATTTGATGCTGTAACCCTTTTTATGATTAGTTTCTTGTTGCGTTAAAAATCTCGACTTTTTGTCAGATTGTAATTTGCTCTTGAAATATGAAAAAAAGAAGAAGCATTTTTACCTCTCCTGTTGTTTTTTGGAAGCTGGTGACACCTTCAAAGGCCTCACTTGCTCTGCATGCCCACACTCATGCAGCTGCAGTGGGAGCACTTACCAAATGAAAGAGCCAGTCTGAACAGCCGAGGAACAATTGCATTAATTAAGCGTACTCAACCACCTCTGCGGATAGTTTGTTTATATTGGATTACCCCATGGTTACCTTTGTCGAACCTGCATTTCTCGCTAACAAGCCCACCGAGTCTATCACTGGAGGGCTTCAGATAATTTTTGAGTTTTGTTTTGCTGTTGTCAAGCTAACTGGGTGAGTGGCGCTAATTGGCATTCATCCCTTCTTTTTTAGATTGTACAAACAGTACATATGCATGTGTCAGTGAGTTGAATCTTGACGATTATTCCCTTTCCTGAAATAAGATTCACCTTTTCTTTAACCTTTTTATTACTGTTCTACTTTCCGTAGCTCCCCGATTTCCCTTCAGACGGTCATCCATCTAAAGCAGTGCACCCCGGTTTAATTAATTATGTATATGTAAATGTAGGCTCATAGTGCCAGGATCTCCATTTTCATTTTCATGGCTTTTTTCCCTTCTCTTCCTCTTCTTTTCTTTTTCCTTCTCCTTTAATGGCAGCTCCAGGTGGATTTATTGTAAATTCAATTTACATTAAGGATCTAATTTGCTGACACTGTGTATTAATACATTTTTTAAACTGTTATGCACCTCATCACCCCCACCCACCCCAACTTCCCATGCCTAAACTCTGGGTGAATTTAGAGGGAAAAGATGGGGTGCGGCACATGGTAATGGAATTCTTACTAAGCTTCTAATTGGAGCAGAATAGGATGACTTATTTCGAATCAGGAAAATGAACTGCTTGTTATCAGCCAGTTGGCTGAGAGATAAGGGAATTACAGTTTGTGTGTTGAGGGAGTTGTTTTTCTGTGTATATTTAGCGGAACATATAGCTGTGTGTGTGTGTGTGTGTGTGTGTGTGTGTGTGTGTGTGTGTGTGTGTGTGTGTGTGTGTGTGTGTGTGTGTGTGTGTGTGTGTGTGTGTGTGTGTGTGTGTGTGTGTGTGTGTGTGTGTGTGTGTGTGTGTCTTAAAGTATGCCTGCATGGTTATATAACTAAAAAAACTAGCTCAAAATGACCAGATTGGGTTCATGTCCATCTCTTATTTAATTAGATTCATAGTTGGAAGTGTTTCTGACCTAAATACAAGTACTCCCTAATTGCAGTGTTTTAATATTATTTGTTTAAAATTTGCATTAGTTTGGTTTATTTATTTATTTATTTCTACAAAGGAAGAAACTATCAAATTAAAATCATATTCTGTTTTATTCTATTGCATTTAGCTTGCTGTAGGTTGGGTACTCTGAGATTTTGGAGCACTTTACATTCAGACCAGCTTTTAATCATCTAAAGGCTCGCAGCTTGACTGGCACAATAACTTACTTGCCTCTCTGGGTCTACAGTACAAATAAGGTAATGTGTAATTTGCAGGTAATTTGAGTTGTACTGTCAGGAGAATCTCCTCTTAAAGGTAAAATCGTTTTTAAAAGGCTTGTTTGAGACTCTTAGTCATCTTCAGTCTGGAGAGAAAATTGGAAGTGATTGACTGTCTTTTCTGTGTTTGTCTGCTAATGGCAGCGTTCTGCATTTTTCCCTTCACCCCTCGATTTGGAAGGAGTACTTCCCCTGACACTGCTGCCCTTGTCATTGATAACTCCCAGTCTTGGCCCAAGGAGGGAGTAGACAGCAACATTCCTCTACACAAGATGTGCCAACAGCTTTTTTCCTTTGGGCCAGAAGTTTAATTTTCTTCTCCAGATTCCACCCACCACCATATAGTCACCTCGAACCAGCCAATAGGAGTCGCTAGGGTAGTGAAACAGACAAGATCCCTCATTGGCTTCCCAACTGCAAACAGCAAATCGTGTTAAATGGATACTCCAAAAGCGTTTTTTCATTATCCTGCATCACCAGGTAAAATTGCCATTTGGGAGAGAGAACATGTCAGTGCTGCAGCAGTAAATAAAGCTAAGTCATTAAAAAAAAAGTATCAATGCAAAGTTAGTAGAACATAAACACATTTAACTTGACTTTTGACTTTTAATCGAAACTGTCTCAAAGCACAGGTTGACTTTTTATATTTAGTGGGCAAGATCGGAAGCTTTGTAGTCAAAATGCTGCAATGGTGCCAATAATGAGTGAGCTCGACCCCGGCTATTTATTTTTTAATTGCAGCTTTGATCCGTTTTATGATGCACTGATCTGATGAATAATGTAAAACTTGACCCTGGTCCAACTTTTTATGGGAATAACAAGCACGGAAGAGATTCATTTTAACACTGTGTTTGTTACGTGTGACGAACAGGGTATTACTCACTCACCGTCTCTGGCTGTGAGACCGTGCTGTCCCATCCTAACAAATTCAATCACATGCAATGGACATGCCGGCAAGACAAAGCCAAAAATACCACCTTTGGTGCAGAAATATGAAACAAACAGGCATCGGCATTTTCAGGAAACATCTCAGCCAGCTGTCCTCACTTCCCCATGTCACTGGCTGAATACTGGCACAGAGAATGAGTGCAGTGCATCATATTATCTAGTTTGTAATTGAATTGTAGCGGGAGGTAGGTTGATAATCAGTGTACAGCAGGTAGTTTTCGTTCCAGTGTTTGACAGTAATGTCCTCTAATGGGAAGCTCTGGCTCTGCTCTTGTTCCAGGCCACTAGGTTTCTCTGGATGTGTGTGTGTGTGTGTGTGTGTGTGTGTGTGTGTGTGTGTGTGTGTGTGTGTGTGTGTGTGTGTGTGTGTGTGTGTGTGTGTGTGTGTGTGTGTGTGTGTGTGTGTGTGCGTGCGTGCGTGTGTGTGTGTGTGTGCGCATGCTTGCAAGTTGTCGTTCATAATGTAAGTATGTTTGTGTGCCTGCATCTCTTCTGCCTTACCTCTGAATTCCTTTCAATATTTTTTTTAAATATACTCGTCCTTGAAAACATATCTATCAAGAAACTGAGTCACCGTCAACTTCTGCTGAATTACTGGTGATTGACAATGGCAATGTTATTTATAGCACGGACGCCCTTACTTGTGTGGCTTTTAGGGGACCTTACTGTCCTTGCTGATCTGCAGCTCGAATCATTTCTCTATTATAATCTTCTTCCACTCTCTTTGAACTGCCGGCACAAGCTCCCCTCACCCTCCCACTCTTCTGTACAGGAACGGCATAGCTTGGAGATAGAGGACGGGTGAAACGGAGACAGAGTAGGAGAGCGAGAGAGAGAGAAGTACAAAGGCAAAAAAAAAGAGAAAGAGATGATGCTCTGGTAGTTAACACTGTGGGAAAAAATGAGAGACAAAAAATAAGGTCAGAGTTGGCGTATGAGAGCTGACAAGAGCGCCCATCAGGACGGTACCCGCTGCTTGCTTTTTGTTGCATATTCTTGCCATCTTATCATTTCACAGATGGCTGGCGCAGAGGCTGATGGGACAAGGCTCTCTATCCATCTGGGCATGCTCTATTTTCACCTATACTTATTTCGCGGGGGCACCGGAGCACAACGCCAAAATTGTATGTTGGTGTCTGTAGTGGACCGGCAAGGGTCTGAGTCACCGGCTTAGTGCACCCACACCGCCATGATACAGCACAGAAAAACAGGCTGACAGAGCTGCCAGCGGAGGCAGCGCTGATCGTGTGGCCTGTTCTCCCTGTGTGTGTTCCTGCTGTGTATTTTGTACCTGTGTGGGTGGGTGAGAGTGTGTGGAATACGTCTTAGCCACACTCTTGTCCTATGTGCGCAGTCATGTCTGCAATGCAGCACTCAGTGTTTTTTTTCAAGAGCCAGTATTGTTTATGTTGTTTGTTCGATGCATCCCAAGGCTGTTTGTTAGATGAGAGGATTACTGGCGCCTTGGGGAACAGAAGGATGATTTTCTGATTATATAGTGCTCTCTCTGGAGTACACCCTAGCCATAACAGGATCACTTTTACATCTGCTCCTTGTCAAATGTCCCCCTGAAATAGGCACGAACTGAGAGTAAACATATAGATAGAAGGCAATTTTTGTAGTTTGATTGTCCAGGAGAATCAAAATGCTGTTTGGGAGACATAGTCACCCCATTAAAATCAGAAGTCATCACATTCTCATGCTGACATTATCAGCATAGTGTATAGTAGGATGATGGGTTTTCCTGACAAATGTAATATGAGTGTTACTGAGCACGAACAGGAAAACAGGCCCTAATCACATATACAGTCACACAGGCTGATTTACATACTGCTTTGAAGAGAAATGTGCTTCTGTTTCTATTTCTACTTCATATGCAGGTTAGTATTTAGGTTAATAATTAGGGGATTTCTCTGTTGCCAGTTTATATTTAAGGGATTCAGTCAATAACCACTTGATGAAAACTTGTACATTTCCCATTTCAAAAACGCATTGTCAAGAAGTTCCTTCCCATTAAATAGTCCTTTCACATGATGTGTTTTACATTTCTATTTTTAAATTAACAGAAGCTTTGGTTAAGATGATATGGAACAATGAGTGCTACCTTTAGCAACATAAAAGACGGACAAAAAAAAAAAAGACAGACACATCTCAGAACGCATTAAACAGCACAGACATGGCCACTTAGAAATCTGCAAGTAGTAAAAGCATCAAGAGTCACTGACCATTTAAAAAAAAAACTTCCTTCGCAGACATCTTTGCATCACGAAGCAGCTATGACTTGTGCTGCTTCTTGTCACTGAAAAATAGAACCATGTCCTCTTCTGTTGCACTGCAACCCTGCAAAGAACAAATCTTGTTTTTGCAATTCAAGTCAAATTTAGTGTTGATTTTTTTTTGTGAAATAAAAATTCTAATTATTTTGCTGATTTTAAATCAGTGCGCACACGTTTGAAGACAAGATCAGAACAGATTGATTGTCAAATTATATCAAATCAAATTCAATTATAAAATGGATGATTAGGATCTGTTGCTGGTGAATGTAGACATTCTGCCTTCATAAACTGTGACTGTAAGGAACAGCTTGTACTCTTCCACCAAACTAGTCTTACCTACTTACTGTGTGTGTGTGTGTGTGTGTGTGGGGGGGGGGGGGGGGGGTGTTTATTTTCCTCTGCGCCTCTTTCCTTATTTTCTTCCCTGCAAGTGTGCATCCTGGCGAAGTTAGCCTTGTCCCCTTTCCCATCAGCTACCCCTCTGTGCTCTCTGTCCCCGTCAGCGTTTAACCCGTGATTGGAGACAGCAGGCACCACTCTCTCCGGAGGCCATGTCCAATCAGGGGAGCTGAATCTGATACGGAAGGAAGAAGCCGGCAAGATTGCGGGCAATGTTTATTTTGCGATAGGAAGAAAAGCAGTTTGCTTTTTCCGCCCTTTTTTTCTCCAATCACATACGAGTATTTGCATATAAATGACAGCCCGGTGGCTGTCAAGGAAGAGAGGGAGTTGGGGAGAGAGACAAACGACAAATCAAGATGAAGTGTCATAAGAGTAAAGTGCAGGCGAGATGGGGAGAGCGAAAACTGTATTATCTGCTTGTGAGGAACTGGGAGGTAAATGTCACTGCAATCATGAAATAAGCTGGACAGCTGGAGTCAAAATATCAATCTTTTCATCTACATTTAACCTTTTTTTCAAATTTTTCAAAACAAGACTAAATTATGCTAATGTTTTATTTGAATTTTGGGAAATACATTCATTTTCTTGGCTCGGGCCGTCAGTCCAATGGGTTATGATTACATTGTCCTCACCAAAATAATTGCTAAAAAGGTGGCGACATCACTAAAAACTGGTTCAACTGGGCAAACATGAGCGGTAAGACAGTCATACAGGTTGCAAACCAGCAGACAGTTTTGTCAAATCACTTCATGGTTTAGCTCACCTGGTTTCCTATAATCCCTCATTGCACAGAGAAACTGAGTGCACATAATACTAACAAAATAATATGGTAGGCCAAAGTTTAACCAGAAGGTCAGTAGGTAAACTGTGATGGATGTTTATAACGGTTAATTTGGGTTATAATTTTACTTTTTCTCTTACAAATTAAAAAACCTGTACTGTTGACCAGAGCTACAAAATACAACCTATGTTGTAATGAACTGTAGTTTTTCTTTTAACTATAGAGCTGCAGTCTGGAAGTAAGGGGAAACAAAAATAAATGACAAAAAAAGATGACTAACCCACCGCTATTTGTAGCAATTTCGTCCTGAACAACAGTTCATCCATCCTTGCAGTGCTTCTGTGCAGCATCCCTGAATACAGCACAGGTTGCTTGATACAGTCAGTGAGTACAGTGTTTAGGTTAGTTAATTAGTCATCTTTACTTGGTAGGCATACTTTATAATTTTGGACAGCGAGGCCTTACCTCCTTTGTTCATGCTAAGCTAAGCTAAACACCTCCCTACTCCAGCTCTGTAGAAAATGTGAAAACATTAGTTGTAAAAAGGAAGACATTGAAAAAAGCATATATTCCAAAATGTTGGACCATTTATTTAACAGTCTCCCTCCTCTGCGCTGCACCCTGTATATTTATAGACCACTGTTCACTCCCAGGTGCTTATATATTCTCCTTTATGTCACCATATGGCCCATAACTCAATTTT
Organism: Gymnocephalus cernua; assembly: GCA_023631565.1. NCBI lineage: Eukaryota > Metazoa > Chordata > Actinopteri > Perciformes > Percidae > Gymnocephalus > Gymnocephalus cernua. The sequence goes on along the minus strand of CM042448.1, from coordinate 15,903,250 downwards.
AATTTTAGCATTTGCAGTTCCTTATTGTTGCAGTGCCATTACACCAACAGTATACAGCAATTATTTTCCCTCCTATAATTTTTTAAATAGATTATTTGATTGTGTGTGTGTGTGTGTGTGTGTGTGTGTGTGTGTGTGTGTGTGTGTGTGTGTGTGTGTGTGTGTGTGTGTGTGTGTGTGTGGGTGTGTGTGTGTATGTGTGTGTGTGTGTGTGTGTGTGTGTGTGTGGTCTGTATATTGTGTGTGAAGTGAACATACTGTCACATGCAGAGGCTGTAGGTGATTGCTTTATTGGCTGATGACTCATTCTCTTTTTCAACCTGCTGGAGGCACTTCAATCATGCACCTAATCTCCTCCTGTACGCCGGCAGCCGAGAGGTTACCTTTCCCACACATCAGAGCTATTTTCCTCTTAATTGAGACCCACTCTGCTGCGACAGCGTTTTCACAAGGAGGAAAATGGCAGGTCAAGATTTCGAGACATCTCTCTCCTCAACTGCCTCCCTCCCTTGGCAAAAGTGGCTGTGAAGTTGATAAGTTCCTTTAGGGACCCTGGAGCAAGGCCAGCTTAGACACTACACTTCATGAGGGCAAGTAAAGGTTGATGTTGCGTCACCTCAGAGTGTGTGTGTGTGTGTGTGTGTGTGTGTGTGTGTGTGTGTGTGTGTGTGTGTGTGTGTGTGTGTGTGTGTGTGTGTGTGTGTGTGTGTGTGTGTGTGTGTGTGTGTGTGTGTGTGTGTGTGTGTGTTTATCCAATCAGCCTAGGCCTTTCTGATTGAAATACACTGGTGCCTTTATGGAGAAAAATGGTAGTGAACCCTCTCCTTGAGTGCTTATGAGAAAACAGGCACTTTGTGGGAGTCTCTGTGGTGACGTGACTCAATCTGCATACGATTACCCCTCAGCAGACCTGTAACCCAATTTATGAGCTGATCACCTCCTCTCCAGAGGGAGCACATGCTCGTTCTCAAGTGACAGTAAAATGGAGCAGAAACAGGATGACATAACATTTGTTTAGCTTTATTGTGGTGCCCTTTAAACCAGAAATGCATCATAGTTGTTTTTTAATCTATGTTTACTAGCATCTTGGTCACATCTGTGTTACATCGTTTCAGCAGTCGGTTTCACACAAGATTTATTTTTTTATATATTTTAGAGTGCCCTGTTTTATATATCCAATACGAAGGAGCTTCACAAAAAATAGGTGAGCTAGTTCTTATAAAACTATATATATTATAATGCATTTTAAATTCAGAAAAACAACTTCAGTACATAAGTGAAGAATGACTTGAGGCCAATTTCCAGTGTGATCCTTTCATAAGCTAGGGTCAAATTAAAATAATGAATATTGAATAATGGTATGTATGTATATTTTGAAAGTATAATTAGCTTTAAAACTCAAAAGACCTTCGTAAAAGTCTTCTTTGCCTTAGCCTTGATTTTAATGTATGCTTCGGTCTATATTTGCATTTAAACCTCGGGTGATGATTTTTGCAAATACATTTTATATGAAAAGAAATGTATCCATGCAGCCAATTACCTTTGGCATTAGAATAAAGTTGTTGTTGTTTTTTCATGTTTGTGTAAATGACGTCCTCGGTTTGGTTTTGGGTACAAGCATAAAACATGAGGAAGAAAGCCTTCTAATAAATGAGGCCCCAGACTTTTACACAGTTGGATAAATGAGTCTAGCATGACAAACATAAAAACAAGGCAGGCCTGACAAATGGCCCTGTCTTTGTTTAATGGCGTGGTTTAAACAGGGATATGGCTAGAAGACCCCATTTTGATGTGGCGTCAGTGAATGTGGCTCAATTAAATCCCGATTTCCATGCTGAGCGACCTGTAAACATTTGTTCTGTGATCATTTGGCAAAACAACCGACAGCTGACAGTTACCAGTTATTATTTTCCCAGCTGACAAACAGAATTGTTTGGACCCAGGATGCTCTCGGGTCTGTGACTGAGGAATTACCCCTTTTTACTTTTGGGTTATGTGTAGCATAGCCCCAAACGCTGCTTATGCTTGATGGTCCCAGTCGCTTGAGTTGTTATTATCACTCAGCAGATTGGCCAATTCCCTCACCAATTGTGATCCAGCAGAATGGAAATCTGGTGAGCAGGGAAATGTTAATCAAGTTCAATTAGGCGTTGTACCATGTTTGTTTCCTGCCAACAGATTAAGCAGAATCCCCACCCTCACTTACTGAAATGAACGATAACCCTCTGTCAAAAGTCTGAAACGCGCGATTTGAGGATAGGTGGAAGATAACGCATATTGGCGCTTGCAAGCTCCTTGTGCCGGTATTAGAGATAAATACAGCAAGCTCTTTGAAACAGTTGGGCTGGAGTTCACCCTTAAAAGGGAATTCATTTACAGATTTTTGAGGCTTTTATTTTTTCTTGAACAGTAAAACTGGGGATATTTTCAAAACCCTGTGCAGTAATCGAATACCTTAGGGTGGTTTAAAAAGCATGCTTTATCTGGCAGTAATTTCACTGTTGAAAAGACCCACTGTTACATGTTGCATATGTTTTCAGTAGTAATCAACCATTTCACTTTTGTATCACTTGTTCATGTCTTTTTTATCAGATGCATACTAATATGTATGTAATTGAATGATTTAGTCTAAAGATTGTGATATCCATATTTAAGTATGTATCAATTTATGTTTTACTAAACCGGCTATGCATTTGTACTATTTTGCATGATGACTACAATATATTGTATTGTAGTAGCAAATATCGGGTATTCGGTATAAACATCAAAATAACTCTTTCCCATTCTGACAGAAAAAATGTTAGTTGTAAAAAAAAAGAAGGGTGGACTGCGTGTTTGCAGTGCTGATGGGAAAGTCAGTGACTGAGCGAGGCTGTCTGTGTTTTTTGTGCTACCAAATCAAGTCTGTGCAGCCACACTGAAAGCACTTTTAAGTAAAAAAAAATTCTGTCTGGGCCGGCAGAATATCCATACAAGGGATGCACCAGTTTAATGGTCAGCTAGTGGGGCGTATTGGCACATTAGATATCTTTCAATATTTATTAATATTTTATTTATATTCTAAGTATTCAGATCCCTTATTTAAGTAAAATACCTGTACTACAATGTAAAATACTCCATTACAAGTAGAAATCTTGGAGTTACAAATTCATTCATTAAAAGTACAGATGTGTTACTGTAAAACCAAAAACGTATGTGTCACAAGTAAAAGCGGAATGGCCTTATTCTATTATATTATACAACTTTGTTAATTAGTTTGTAAGCAGCATTGTAATGTTGTGGTTGTTGTTGACAGTGCTTATTTTAACAACTTTATATATTTTAAGGTAGTTAAATATTTCCCAATCTTTAATCTTTTTTATTAAGTGAACCAGGGCTCCCCAAAAGCCCCTTCAGGTTCAGTTAGTTTTGGTACTCTGATTATTTGCTAATTTGTTAGGGAGTTTGCACCACTAAAGTAAAATTTCAACTAAGGTGGAGCCTGCAGTATTAGTTATTTTGTGGTTATGTCTTGTAGCTTTAAAATCTATCTTAAAGAGTTTTATTATACAATATATTGTGCTCTAATGGTGCTAACACAAGTCAAGTATCATTGCAGCATTGGAGAACTGGTTGCATTGGACTTGTTTTATTCTTGTCCTTGATGTAAAGCACTTTGGATACCTGCTGGTTGTTATTGTAAAGCGCTATATAAATAAATGATCATTGATTGGTTGATTGATTGATTAATGGGAACTTTGAAGTGACAGGGTACATACCCATTGCAAGTCACTGCGCCATAAACTCCCAGATATGAGAACCATGTTTTAAGAGTATTTTATGTGTGTTTTGTGTGTATGCACACCAAAGAGACTTATCAGAAAGATTACTTTATGCACACTTTGGCCAGACTAATCTTGTTTTCTGTTTGAGCCGCTGCCTGCTTATATGACCTCATTAACTCCCCTGCTGTTTTTATTAGCTGTGTGAGTAAAACACATTTCGGACTCTCAATTAGAACACATGATTAGAAGTGAAACCATCTTAGCTGTGGTTGTCTTACCTTAAGCTTTCAAGTTATTATCGTCCACAAACTAATTAGCAAGTTCTTGATAAGCGAGGGTAGACCCTGTGTTGCCATGGCAACAGTTTCACAGACTTAATCACAATGAAAGAATTGCGGTGTTGGGTAGCTCGCAGAGCACATGCTGCCTTCCCCAGAATGTGTATTTGCTTTAAAAAATATGTAGTTATTCAGTGGTTTTTGTTTCATTGCCTTGCTCCTGGGCGGACCCACGCAATTGAAGTTTAGAGGGGGGTGTCAAAAAGTGCATCTGAATGCAGTGTTCTCATAAAGACAGTGACTTATTGTTGCTGATTTAGGATCATGTCGGATCAGGAAAGGTGCTGCAGATTTGGCACTGCTGCTGCAGGTAAAATGAGCTGTCAAATCTGCTGGACGGTGAAATTACGAGGCTAATGGCATAATCAGTAGGACATTTAAAGGCAACGTTCACCCTCAACTACTTAGAAGCTGTAAATGTTGAATCTTGGCTGTTAAGTGAATTCCAGGACCCGTTTTTGATAAAGTGCTGTATTTTATCTGTTTTTTTTCCCCAACCTTCTTCATCTGTTAAACTGTCTTCCTACATTTCCCAGAAAGCCTTTTAAAATCCACAACTTAGATGAAGTGAGCTATTGCTTAAACGGTTAGAAATTACTTGAACAGAAAATGAATCACCAACTATTTTGATAACCAATTAATTGTCAAAAGTCAGCTATCAAGCAAAACCCGCCAAATCTTTTCTGGTTTCAGCTTCCAAAATGTGAGAATTTGCGGCTTTTCTCTGCTTTATGTTATTGTGAATAAATTATCTTTAGGGTTCGGACTGTTGGCCAGACAAATCAAGCATGGACAGATTTACTGCAGCTGCCCTGAAGGCATCTGTATGTGACATTATGTTGTCCTCATTTTTTCACTGTTTAAGGGATTTAGTGTATGCTTTTCCCTCTTTCATCTTTTCTCCAGCACCTAAAGCACCCACTAGTGTTGTTGTTGCTGCTCCCAGCATGACCCTTACAGTACCACACAATACAATACAAAGACATAAATCAGCATGGTTTAATCAATTCCCCGCCAACACCCCTCCCCCCCAGTTACCCCCAACGACTGGCGCACGCACTGCACCTCGCTGATTGGCGGCCGAGTTGCTTCTTTGGTAAATAAAACATTTATAGAGGCTCAATTAGCGAAGCCTGTTGAGTCTGCGGCAGCTGTGCTCGCCAGCTGTTATTAAAGGAAGAGATATGCAGCGAGGTGAAGCGAGGGAAGAGAGGATGTCAGGAACAGGAAGGCAAAAAAATGGATAAGGTAAGATAAAGCAGGCAGAGAGCTTGTTTTTGATGCGGTGTGGACCCAGTTTGTTTCTCAAATATAAAACCAAGTAAAAGAGCAGAGAAAAAAACTTAAAAATGAACTTTTTGATCAGTGTATCTGCTTCAAAAGTGGCTAAAGCCTCTGCAAGCTCAGGAGCTTTTATCTGATTCATAAGATATAGTTGATATAGTGAATGAAGTTATTGTAAACCTTATTGAAGAGTTGTCATTCCTACAGAAGGCATTGGTCTGATCCCCTGAACCAAAGCAGCAGCAAGTTAGCTGTACAACATACTGTAGGTTACCATAGTGATTAACCACAGTTTGGTGTGGTGTTTGTGCCAGGCTCGCAAAACAGGAGCACCTGAGTTAAACCCACTAATCTTGCTTCATGATACAGGCCTCAGCTCACCTGAAAGTAATGTTTTTCCCATTTTTATGAGCCACCCAAATGTGTTGCTTGCTTGACACTGTTACTTATTGTACCACCGTCTTTTTACACAACTCATTGTGTGTGACAATCTCAATCAGCAACTCAGGAGTTGGTACTGTCTGTGTGACTTTTCACTGGCGTCAGGATTAGTGTCAATTTAATATCTGGTGTTTCTCATGAATATTAGATGTAAAATAAGTCTGCGGATCAAAACCATCCCTTTGCCTGCTGTGTATGAATAAAGCAGTTATCATTCAATCTTTGTAACTTTTTTGACTGACATTAGGTGGGCTTTATCAGATGTCTTATTAGGAAACCCCCATGGTTCCGCCTTGGCATGCACAATATGAGACAAGCTACTTTTTCCATTTATATTACTGATAACAGCCTTTGAGATCTGAGGATAATCTCAAAAGCAAATGCAGATTTAATGCAGTTCCTGGTTTTCTCTGGTCAAATGTAGATGAGTGCCATCACTGCCATTTAAACAGATATAGTATTGACAGCAGCTTATACACAGTTTATTGCCAGTAGACTCAATTTATGTATGAGGTGGTGACATACAAGTCACATATAAATACAGTAATGTTTGAAAGTGAAGGCAGGTGCAGACAGGCAACAATGATTGAATGCAGCAATTGATATGTTGAGAGTTCAGTTTAACATTCAAAAATACAGTGGTGCTTAAACATTGTCTTTTTAAATTAGCTTTAAATTCATTTTGGTACACTTAGGAAGTCATATGTCAAAGGTGTGTATATGTATGAATAGCTTCACTTGGTTTGTTTTGTTCTTGTGAAACACAAAAAGGAGACATTGTGCACCAGTGCTGTAGGGAGGAGAAGAGTGTCTTGATTGATTGTGATACAAGGATTGCTGGCAAAGCACATGGAACAGACAGACTGATGCCAGCACTGAAAGTGGTCTTGACCTGGTTGCCACATACGCTTTTCATGATTACAAATCACCTCTGCTTGGCTTGGTGAATTGGCTCAAAAAATAGTCAAACCTTTTCCTAGTAACTCAATGCTTAATTCTACTTTTCTTTGTCCTTTTCTTTCAGTGGAAGGCTGCACGGATTGGTCAGTGGACTACCTGAAATATAAGGTGCTTCTTGGGGAACCTGTACGGATTAAGTGCGCTTTGTTCTATGGATATATCCGGGCCAACTACACCCATGCGCAGAGCGCAGGACTTAGCCTTATGTGGTACAAAAGTGCAGGACATGGTGACTTCGAGGAACCCATCAGTTTTGACGGCACAAGGATGAGCAAGGAGGAGGATGCCATATGGTTTCGACCGGCAGAGTTGGACGATGTGGGGTACTATTCCTGCGTATTAAGGTAACTTCTTTTTTAGTTTTTGTAAAATTTTGTAAAATCTTTTTTCACTTGCCTGATGGAGGAGGTAGGCAAGTGTTTGATTTATGAGTTCTGTAGAAATGTAGGGCTGCCACCTTTTAGTCGATTAGTCATTTTTAATGCATTTTCATGCTGAATAATTTATTTCCAAGAAACTTATGAGCACATTTCTGGTAAACACAAGATTTAAAAGTGGAGCTTTTGCATGATTTTTTTGTGGAGGAATTCAGTTTTACAGTTTATAAATGGACTGCATTTATATTGCGCTTTTCTAGTCTTAACGACCACTCTAAGCGCGCAGATGTGTTGATTAAATCAACTAATCGATTAGTCGACAAAATCATATGAGTGTTAGTCGACTAAGAATTTCTTTAGTCGAGGACAGCCCTGGAGAAATGTTCTGGCCCACAGGACAAGGGGAACTTTGAAAACGCATCATTCTGGAAGATAGGAGTGTAATCTTTTAATATTCAGTAAAATCCACTAAAACGTTTGTATATCAACCTAAAAACAAATGATTTGGGAAATGTGTTACTCTCGCAAAAAAAACAGAATAATGTACTCTGGAACAGTTGCACTCAGCACAGGTTTCCTTGTGTTTCACAAGCTCAATTTTAGGAGGTTTTGACCATTACTATTCATCACCATTAGCACTCCCCCCTTTGCTGTGGTGGCCGCCTTGAAAAGAAACGGGCATCACCAATCCAACAATTCTCTATTCAGCGACATTGGCAGCATTTTCTGTCAGCTCAGAGGTATTGTGTAATCATGCAGAAAGTAGAACCATGAGATTTGATTTGGAAGAGTAGTGTTGCTTTGTCGCCAGTCTCCACCATTCAGAACCAAATTAAGGAGCAACACTTATTTTCCCATCATGGAGAGAAATAACAATAGTTCTGAATACAGAGCACTTTTCCATCACACAGGATTTCTCTCTGCAGGCAGTTCTTTGGACCATTGTTGAATATACAGTAGTTGCTTTCTGCAGGTTTTTAAATCAGGACAAAGATCCTCAATTTTTAATGCTTAACATTCAACTCTAAATATTTGCCACTCACATGGAAGATTTACAACCCTGACCCTTATTTACATTGCCAGCATTGATGCTACAATCAGCTCCTCTATTTTCAGTGTTAATCAAAGCATCCACTGCAGCTGGGGGTGTTCAGATCTTCTCAGTGTTATAGATGACAATATGATATGATACACTGATTAGCTCCAGCACGGTAAGACCATGTCATGATGTGAATATTCCTATGTGTGATTGTACGTAGATCAATGATGAAATTACATTTAAAAAAATGTTCACTGCCACTAATTATCAATTAATTAGGAAATAGAGAGCCCAAGATACTATTTTCACAACAACCCAACAACTGAAGATATTAATTTTACAATGATATAAAACAGAGAAAAGAACTTTGTCAAATTAATTTTCTAAAGATGCATTAATAAGTTTTTTTGGCCACTTTGGGAAGAACTCTACTATGGCCTTGTAAAGTCTGTATGTGTAAGTAAGTTTTTGCCTGTTTACACATCCAGCAGACATGGAGCAACAGTAGCATGCATTTGGAGTTGTGTTTCTGGCCACATGACACATTTAAATTCACTGTTTTGATCTTCATCAACTTCTAAGGAAAATAGCTGGCTCTTTAGCTACTAGATGCTCCACTGTGTTCATTAGCTAATTGCTAACATTTTCCATCTCTCTTTGGTGCCAGCCAGGTAGTTTACAGTCGTGGACATGAGGTTGATGAGGACAGTGAGACTAAACCAGAACAGTAAAGTTGTGAAAAACAAAACAATGAGCTAAAGGCCACCAACGCTGTTTTTCAGAGTTGGGTGGAAGTGCAGATTCAGGTGATGATTGATGGTGGGATTTCCCTCAAGTTAAATCCACAAGCTGTATTAATTGAACACCCAAAAGTCTGGAAAAAAAACAAAGGGGAAAAGATTCATTTGTCACAAGGTGTTTACTGTCAGTTTTGCTACAGTTGAGTTGAAGAAATAAGCTGAATACTGTGAACGTGCTTTATTATATTGTAATAACTTATTAACCTTGTAGGTAAAGGGTTTTTCCTCTGGACTGGCTCATTAGTCAGCTCTATACAGCGACATACGGTGGCTTTTAACGGGGAGGGTTTGTTTAAAAGGCTTGAGAGGATTAGGTTTTTGGACACTGTGTGTGTGTGCGTGCGTGCGTGCGTGCGTGCGTGCGTGCGTGCGTGCGTGCGTGCGTGCGTGCGTGCGTGCGTGCGTGCGTGCGTGCGTACAGTCTGAAGTGCATACAGTAGCAATGCATCAGAATTGACCACATGGGACCTTCAAATTAGAATGATTTATAGTCCTGTATTAGCATATACCGTGAGTTCTGGAGCCACAATAATAAGGCCAAGGCTTAGTCCAGGTGACTGACAAAACAGACTTCCGATTGCTTTCTCATACTGCATATCAACCTAATGGTAAATCTACTGTATATATGGTAGAACATGTCTGGAAATGCCCCCAAATGACATATTGTATGTGAGTTGAAAGAGAGCAGTAATAACACTTGAAATTAACCTTAAATGGCTTCTGTATGACGTTTGCAACATTTGCTTTTGTCACATTCTCCTCATTCTTCACTCGAGCGTTGACAACGTGTTAAAAATTGCAGGAATGGATTCATCCAATTTTACAACCACGTAGCAGCCCTATTATGTAGACGTGACTCATTTCAATTCCCAGTCACCGCAGCCAAATCAGAGGATTGCTCTTCTCTTTTGTCTCAGCAGTGTGGGTCCTATAGATGATCAGCACTTGCATATGTTAACATATCACATTTGGATAAGGCTCTTGGCAGTGTTTTTACTTGAGGATCCTCACCCTTTTGAAACATGAAGGGACCTAGGGAATTAGATCGCTGAGCGATGGAACGAATGAATCACAGCACAACAAAATATCTCTCACTGGATACATTTTATACTTGAACATGTTATAACAATTCAATCCCAGTTACTATGGGCTCCCATGATGTTGTTGTGTCAAAGCGAGTATTGATAGTGTCTCCAAGAATGTTACACATGATTGTTGCTGACGTGCTTGTCCTCAGACAACATCTAGAAATGATCTTTTCAATGTATTTTGTGTAAATTTGTCATAATTTTTGTTTCTCTTTTCCTATTCAAGCATCAGTGTTGCATAGTGAGCATTAAAGCTCTTTTTTATTCTTGTTTAATACATGTTCAGTGAAATAATATCATAGTGACATCACTGGTTTGTTTCTTTAGGCAGTTTATTTAACAGTGTCTCTACAAAACTTGCTAATATGTGTTATTGATTATGCTTCTTTGTCATGAAGGCAGCAGGAGATGTGTTAAACTGTGATATTATTGAACAGGGCTGCATTAAAAATGCATGCAGGTGTAAAATGCTATCAACAAGCGCTCACTCATAAAAAGAAATCTGGAGCATTAGTCAACCTTATTTATCATGTCAAGCCTTATTGCTATAATATCCCTATAGGGACTTAGAATGTAGCTGGTTTGTTTGGTGACTTTACCTAACATACTAACATACTTTATATTTTTATCTAGTATTTCCTGTCATCAGAATTGTATTTGAAACTAGATGCTTCTGTTGTGGCTAGTCAACTGTGAGTTTATGATGTGATTCCTATATGGCATCTGTAATATACAGTAGTGACTGTCAGTCCATGTGTCCTGTACACAGACTTTCCAGATGCAGGGGAAGAGATTTGGCTGCCAGCTGTCTGTCAAAGGTGTTATTGCACTAGGCAAACAGTGTAGACAGGATATTCATAATACACCCACATAAACATGGTCACAGCCAGTGAACACACACTGCTGCAGCATCATTGGCCACTTCTGCCAGTTTAACGCCTGAGAGGCTAATGTGTTATTGTTGAGCAAAATTGTCCCAAATTAATGATTCCATGCAAATTGATTTAAGTATTTGTTTTTCCAATGTACAGTGAAACACAGTACATTGCATTAAACATACATTTGCCGTATCATAATTTATAACTATTGAAAAAACATTAATATTAATATAATTTCAATTATCTCACCAGGCCCTGTGAAGGAACTGTGTTGTTCTACCCAAGCTATTATTACTGCCAGCCCTGTGAAGTATGATTAAAAAATACGCTTTGTGAGCAGCTTGGACACCATGTGGCATGATATAGATGATGACAGAGACACATCTGCACTGGAAAAAAGAAGCATCTTAATAACTTTGCAGTTAGCAAAGTTTTAAATTAGAAAAGCAGCTGGGCTAACAGGGTGCAGATAAAGACAATTAGTTCCAATTCAAATCATCTAGTTTCAAGTACTTTCTTAATCAAGAGGCATGTTCTTAAAGGAACACGCCAACTTATTGGGACATTAGCTTATTCACCGTAACCTCGAGAGTTAGACAAGTCGATACATACCCTTCTCATCTCCGTGCGTGTCGTAACTCTGTCTGACGGCTCCACCGTTAGCTTAGCCTAGCACAGATCCTGGAGGTAACCAGCTCCAACTAGCCTACTGCTCCGAGTAAGTGACAAAATAATGGCAACATGTTCCTATTTACATGTTGTGATTTGTATAGTCACAGCGTGTACAAATAACAATGTCACATGAGACACAGCCATCTTCTAACTGTATATAAACTGGAAACTATATTCTCAGAAAGGCGAAGCGGTGCTACTTGGGCGGAGTGATATGCTTGCAGCTCTGCTCAGAGCTGCAAGCATATCACTCCGCCCAAGTAGCACTGCTTCCCTGTCTGAGAATATAGTTTATATACAGTTAGAAGATGGCTGTGTCTCATTCAATTTCAATTCAATTAAATTTTATGTATAGTATCAATTCATAACAGGAGTTATCTCAAGACATTTTACAGATAGAGTAGGTCTAGACCACACTCTATAATTTACAAAAACCCAACAAATCCCCCAAGAGCAAGCACTAGTGCAACAGTGGCGAGGAAAAACTCCCTTTTAGGAAGAAACCTCGGACAGACCCAGGCTCTTGGTAGGTGGTGTCTGACGTGCCGTTGGGGTGCATCACAGTATAGATAATAAACAGTTACTAGAAATAGTGGTTGTAGTAGCGCAGGGAGCGGCACGGCATAGCAGGGAATTTCAGCAGAACCACGGCAACAGCTGGAACTGTGATTTTGGTGCCATCCTAATCCCGGGATTTCATCCTGGGTGAAAAGAAACAGAAAGACTCCGGGGAGCAAGCTCCCAGGGCTAGGTTAGTAACAATCATCTGCCCTTATTATTTGTACACGCTGTGACTATACAAATCACAACATGTAAATAGGAACATGTTGCCGTTATTTTGTCACTTATTGGGAGCAGTAGGCTAGTTGGAGCTGGTTACCTCCAGGATCTGTGCTAGGCTAAGCTAACGGTGGAGCCGTCAGACAGAGTTACAACACACACGGAGATGAGAAGGGTATGTATCGACTTGGGGTTACAGTGAATAAGCTATTGTCCCAATAAGTCGGCGTGTTCCTTTAATAGTGTCTGTCATCTTCCCTTCCTGTTTGTTCCTTGTTTCAAGACTTGTTTGTATACTTTGAAGTAGAGCTCAAACCTTAGACTGAATATGACATTAACTTGCTTGTAGGGTGGATTTGTTTTTGCAATGAAGTTCCTCATTATTACGTTATTTATTTATCGTCATACACTAGCGCGCACACACACACATACACACACACACACACACACACACACACACACACACACACACACACACACACACAACATGTCAGTTCTCTACTCCCCTGAGACAAGATGCCACTGACAGGGACTTAATGTGCCTCCAATCTGTATGTAAAAGCAGGCCAAATTGACACACATGCACACACTCAACATACTGAGCACGTATGCCTGTCTCTTTTGCTCATGCGCACACACACACACACACACACACACACACACACACACACACACACATACACACACACATATACACGCACACACACACACACACACACATACAAATATACACTACATCCAACATGCATTACGGACATATAATGAGGGGCTGATATGATGATGAGCAGCGCTGTGTCACATTGAGGGTTTTCAGATCTTATGCCGAGAGGAGGTCTGTCGTATGCAGAGCGAAAACATCTGCAGTAGCTAAGTGTGTCACTTACTGTAGAATGACAGAACACACACACACACACACACACACACACACACACATACACACAGCCATACGGGTACTTGGAGGATACCACTAACTCCCCAGCACTGCTGCAAGTGTCTCTTTAAACCTATTAGCATTACAAAGTTGCTAATTCCTGCTATTTTATACCTTGCTGACAGCCAAGTAAAAGCTTGTATGGCTACATGACAGGAAAAAAAAAAAAAAAAAAAAAAAAACAACATGGTGTAGAAAAAATGGTTCACAGGTGATCTCAAAGTGTGTGATTTAGATTTGAATCTACAGTCGGATGAGTGTATTTGATAGATATGATTTGTGTTGGATTGAGTCGTGTGTGTGTGTGTGTGTGTGTGTGTGTGTGTGTGTGTGTGTGTGTGTGTGTGTGTGTGTGTGTGTGTGTGTGTGTGTGTGTGTGTGTGTGTGTGTGTGTGTGTGTGTTTGTTTATGTTTGTGTGTGTTCAGTCATTCAATTATTTTGTCTTTCACTTGTAAGATTCAACTAGAATCAGGACCGTCCATATTACATATGCAAATTATTTTTTTTAAACTACATGGCAAACGCTAAAATGTTGCCTTGTGCTATAAATGAGTATTATTTTTTAATCCAGTTCATCCTGGTTTCAGAGCAGAACCTTCGCTCAGCTGACATTCACCTCAATCTTATAGTTCATTCACCACCAGCTCTCTGCAGAGTTCCATGCTGCCTGATCTCTCCATCCACCCTCTCATCATAATGTAGCACATTTTCTCAGTTTCTTTTACTTGTATGCTCATGCATTACGCATAAATTAGCAAAGCAAACTGATTTGATGGATGAGTGTTTCTGCTTTGATACAGTCACGTGCAAGATTTCACGCTGTTGTGGGATTTCTAGGATTGCCTAGCAACGTCACTCTAATTACCTTTTCAGTTGTTCTGTGTGGGGTCTCCAGCCTTTGTAGTTTTCAGTAATCTTTAGGTGTTTTCCCAGCTTCACATCTGCTGAGTTGCTGCTCCACTAGTTTTGTTGAATATTTAATTGTCATGGACTGTATATATTGAATTATGTGTGGAAAAAATGTTGTGTCCTGTTCATCTGGGTCTATTCAGGTCATGTGCAATGCATGATGGTTGTTCGTGTTTCCTAAGTGAAAGTTGCTGTACACTCATATTTTTCCATTACTCTTACCATTTCAAAATGTCTAAAAAAAAATCTTTGGAATTCTTCTTTTTGAATTCTTTCTTTCAGCCATTTTCCATCTTAATGTTGTGTGTGAAATGAAAGCAGCAGGTCAGACTAAGCAATTGTAATGCCATTATTCAATGGTCTTCAAACAGCTTTCAAATCAACACACATCTATTTCATGAACAAACTTTAGCGGAAACAATCACCAACCTAAGCATGCATCATACACACACTGCAGTGTTGGTTAAACAAAAGCCCGGACACACACATCCACAGTGTATCGATCAGTGTGGAAAGTGCAGGGATTACAGTGTCAGATTAAGGGCAGATGTAGCAGCGCAGAGAGGATCCCACTTCTTGGCAGATAGCTAATGTTTAACCTTTAACCCTGTTCAACGGTGTTGGCAAGCTGCCACTGTCCCAAGCTTATTAATGGGTTTCCTGCATGTCATGCAATGCCTGGGCTGTCACCAGCAAAGGACAATGGGAGGGGAAGATAGCAAAGGAGAGGGTGTGCATGTGTGCATGTGTGTGTGTGTGTGTGTGTGTGTGTGTGTGTGTGTGTGTGTGTGTGTGTGTGTGTGTGTGTGTGTGTGTGTGTGTGTGTGTGTGTACGTCCATTTGCTTATTTAAGCTGGGAGTGCACCTCACCTGGCACCTGTGCACACACGTACACACCAAGAACTCGCACAGAGAACACACTTCTTACCCATCCCAGACCGCAGACATGTTGACTGTGTTAGTATTCGTGTGCAGGAGTGGCTGGTGATATCTCAGGGAAGTGACAGTCAGAATGGGCCGTCTGGAACACTCTGTCATTCAGCCTGAGTCAGGGCCTGTCCAATTGATCCAGGCCAGCTGTCAAAGCCAATGAGAGACGCTAGACTAAGGAGCAGCAGGGATGGTTTGTGCTGCCAGGGGTTATGGATGATGTATAATATAGGGATGGTGTTTGTGTTATAAGCTACCTGGCAGGAGACAATCAGTTAGCTGTGGCTCTGTGAAATAGCTTTGCCGAGGAGGACTAAAACAATGACGCCCTGATCGATGTTTATTAATGGAGTTTATTTTTAAATGCTGTGCTGTGCAGAGGCACATATGGATGAGGTTTTGAAATCACAATGAAATTACTTTTTTATCCAATAATGTTTCCAAACATAAGAAATACCCCGACGCCTACATCTGGAATCTTGCACCTTGTGTCTTGATTTCTAGAATTGATTACCTCCACAGAGGAGGTGATGTTTTCAGTTTGGTTTGGATCAGAATTGCAGTGTGGATATACAAACTAGTTTACACTTTTGTTAACAGTGCAAGATAGAGCATCTGGCCTTGGCGGAGGCCTGTGCTATCCAAATGCCCTTCTAGTTTTCTTTGAATTTGTAACAGCTCCAGGTGATGCACTTCATTTTAAAATTATTTTTATTTCACACGATTTTGTATATTTGCAGAGAGCTTTGTTAGTTGGCTATTTTTCTCACTTTTGCTAAGAAATGTGAAGTCATTAAAGCATAGAGCAATTGAAATGACATTTCCTTGAGACTTTAACTGCTTGGTGATGAAAAGATGAAAATTTAGGGGATCACAAAAGTCATCAGGAGATATTGCGTATGAGCCATTAATGTCTCTACCAAATTGTGTTCTAATCCATCAAGTGGATGTGGAGATATTTTAATGGATAATTGGACCTCATGGTGGCATTATAGTACAATTCAAGGGACTGCACATCCAATATTTGTTGTATTATTATTTGTGCAATATTTAGTCCAGAACAAAGTGGTGGGCCTGACTGCCAACGTGGCGAACAAACCACAAAGGTACCGTGATGTGTTTTATGTATATCAGTTGGTTTGGAGAAGAAATGTACAATTACATTAGCTGCAGAGCATACACTTCATTAACAGATCATCCAAGAAATAAGTGGCACCACAGCAATGACTGATGGAAGAAAATAGCATTTTCCACAAACTACTTCAAGAGGTTATGAGAGAGTTGGTGCCAAAACTCTGGCAGCAGTTATTCAAAGTGCCCAGGTGGGGTTTTTGTTAATTGTGTGATATGGATTTGCGAAGCTGCTTCATTCACCAGCCAGGTATTATTGATGATGCTTCCCTGTATTCAGTTTTCTTTACACCTGTATAGAGAGACTGCTGTGTCTGTCTGGACAGCCTTTTAGTTGGCTGTATATGGGTTAGTAGATGTGGTTTTCCAGCAGCCATTGTCTGAAAATGTATAGGCTGCTGTTTGGGCTTAGTCCACCTTTCACACTGTGCTTTATTCAGCTTTGTGATGTGGCAGTGTGAACTTAGCCAGATATTCACTGTGGACATCTGATGTTACAATGGCAGTGTCAAAGAAAAGAATGCACATGAAACCATTTTGGGGCCAGGTGCTGGATAGTAACAGACTTCTATCTAGCACACAATTGGAGAAAAATGTATTCAACATACTGGTAATTAGTTTACAACTTTTAAATCAATAGTTTACATCTTTTTTGTTTGCTGATCCCTAATCAAACTCTTTCAATATAGCAAAAATCTTGTTGTTACAAATATTACAGCAAAGGGTCAGAGGCTTAAAAGCAGAGTGCAGGGGAATAGTTTTCCATTTGTGCGTTATAGTATTACATTATTTATCATACCTGTTTTTAGTTAACGGGCTGGATTCATATTCATTCGAATAACACCATCATGTTCCTGCATATAGTCAGAGATGTTAGCATTTATTGCTTAGAACCACAATCATTTCATACTCCATAATCCTTGATGATCTTTTAGAGCAAGATAACCTGATTACACTGCAATAACACTATATATAGCTGCACAAAACAGATACAGTATCTGTTTTTGTTTTATTTAATTTATTTTTATGTTCTCTATATATGATGTATAATACAAACGGAAATGCAGAATTTTATCAATCTTTTTTAAACACTGATGTTCAAACATTCATCATAAAAGGTGCACATGCTTGAGTACCCTAACAAATATTCTTATATTCCAGATATCTCATTTGGGTTTCCAATAACTATGTAAAAGGGGATAGATATTGTCATGGGCCAAATCAAAAAACTGAATTGTAGTATGCAGAATGGATATCGGCTGTATTTATTCAATTGCGCAGCAAAGTGACCAACATTTCTGATTTCTAACCAGCCCTAGTTATGCTCCTTTTGATGCATGTTGGGTACTCTTTGTAGAAATTGGAATATACATTTGATCCAAAATGTGCCTGCATTACCGTCTCAACCAATTTCATTGCATGTCCTTCACGCTCCTTATGATTGGACATTTGTCCCATGCTCAATTCCATTTGATTAAGCCAAGCTCAAATGGCTCCTGGCTACAGAGAGCAAAGGGAGAGAAGGTTAGCAGTGGAGATTTTATTCTGGGAGATCTCTTGACTCAAATCAGTTGTCACAATCTGCACAACTACACAAGACAACTGAGCAGAAGGTCACATATGACCCTTTTTTCAGGATTTTCTGTTAATCTTAGACACACATTCAATATATGGAGGGTTTTTATTCATACATAAGCTGGACTGCAAAATAACGCCCAGGTTAGATATTTTCACATCCCAACTGAGGGATTTTATTCAGTCACGTCCTCAGCGTTGCTTTCCCATGTAGCCAACCTCTTGGCTCTCCTGGTCCACACTGAGTGGAACAAGTCATCAAACAAGATGCCAAACCATCGCTATCTGATAGGAGGGACACTGACCTTCTCTTCCTCATATCTGATGGTGGTTTTTATCTGCCAGACAAATGTCAGAAATACCATTCCCCAAGCAGGGACTGTGAACGGCGGGGCTTCAACGGAGACATCTGCAATACTGCAGCTATCAGTCAAACCGTAATATAGGAGAGAACTCACAGCTTGCCTGAACCCTAAGGGTGAGTATAATATGAATATGCCTGGGATGTGGGACAGTAACTGCATTCATCAAACTGAAAGAAAGTTTATTTGATTTAAAATAAACTTATACTGTAGATTGTAAAGCATTTGACAATGTATTATCACTATTGAACTGGCTTTTGTAAAAAGACTAATTTATTTTTCAAAAACAAATGTATTAATTTATCAGGTCATTTATAGCTTCACAATGAATAAACATTCTGCATTGAAATCAGCCATAAACAGCTTATATACTCATACATTTCATCGCTTTCTTTAGGTCATTTCAGTATATATTGCCGACTCGGTAATCTGCTATCTAAAAAATGTTCACTACTATATTGGAAGAGTAGGGTGGGCAGAAACACAACTCCAAATGAATAATAATGTCACAAGTATGCCATATCAACTTAAAAGGTGATGGAAACTTGTTTCTGCTGCCCCAAAGATGTAAAAATAAAAATATATGTCTGCAATAGAACAACACAAACCTCTCATTCGTGGAATGACTGTGACTGGTTTACATTTTTTCACCGATATTGCCCATACCCTCATTGCAACAGCCCATTCCTGCAGCAGCATTGCTAGTGAGAGACGGCTTGTATTTGATATGCATAGCAGTATGGCTGCTCATACATTACACCCAGAAGGCCTGGGGACCAATGAATAAGGTCATGACGGAGTTAGAAGAGAATACAGTGGAGACAAATTGTTTATGCTTGTTATGAAATCAGGTTGCTAGCATAACGATGAGTGGAGGATGTCATGGAATGGAAAATGAGTTCCCCGAAGGCATCAACTACAGTTGGAAATGACTGACTAATGCATTTGCACACAAGAAGTGCTACTGTCAGTTTGAGACATTCAACTCAAGGGAAGGCTTGGAGGAATCCTCAGACTCTTTGGAAAGTAAGTCATTTGGTTAAGGTAGTTTTGTGGGACAAGATGATTGCTTTTGCAAATGTGTATGTACTGCATTGTGTATATTTAGAACAGTAGTTTTAAAGGTAGGGTTCGGGGACTTCAGGGTCCTTCAATGGTCTTCACTGGAAATAATTCCAGTTAGAATACAAAATCATTATTCATTTGTTTACTTAAAGTCGCTAGTGCTAGCCCTAATTTGTTCCTCTCATGGATTACCAATACATTTAAGTCACAAAGCTAAGCATCCATTTTTCTGAAAAAGAAACCCACAGACAAATTTTTACCAGTGAGAGTTTATCAATACATTCCTACTGTATTAATGTTATTTCCTTCAGCTTCAGTAATCACACCTCAGAAACCAAAAGTATTAAAGGTGCTGTAGGTAAGCCTTATAAAACTATCTGTCATATTTGCTGAAACTGACCCGATGTTCCAGTAGAACAGGTCATTTAAAAAAAGAATCCGGCTCCTCTGGCACCACCTACAGCCTGTAGTGCGATTTGCAAAAATCCACTGCTGCCTGTTCAGATGCACCAATCAGGGCCGGGGGTGGGGGGGGGGGGGTCTTAACTGCGTGTCAATCACTGCTCATGCACACATATTCATTCTCTCTTGTGGGGGGAGGGACTGAGAAGTTGTCGATGTTCAAATTGTTCGGCCTAGTCCTGGATCTTCGCAATCCTACCTACGGCACCTTTAAGTTCAAAGTATGACACTTCACTGCTTTGCATGATTGATCCCATGCTGTATATAAAGTTGTAAGGAAGTTCTTTGGAAGCTTTTCTTTCGTTGTAGTTGTGAATATTACATATCACACAATGCAGAGATGTTGCTTGTCTATCATTGTATATTTTGTGTGTGTACGTGCATGTGTGGATACAAGTGTGTAGACAGGTGCAGGCGTGTGTTTTTCACAGTTTGGCAAACTAAATTACCTGCAGAGGTGTGTGTTCATCTCTGAGATGTTGTGTACTACAAGACAGGAGAGAAAAAGGACGGGTGGAAGCGGGGACAGAGACAAACCACAAGCAGAGGGACGGGGAGAGAGAGAGAGAGAGAGGTGTATGGATTATAATTGAAGCAGGAGTCGGTTGATCCAGCATGGCAGACAAGTGCCACAGTCTTAGACAGAGGCTAAGTAGGAGCAAGTTGGCCCACAGTCAGATTTGGGGAGCCAGGGTGCTTAATCATCCCGGGGTTGGTGCTAGAGTTGACAGGTGAGTTATGAGCTAGCACTCCAGGTAGGAGCCCCAGTCTTCCCACTGCTCACTAGGACCTTCGCTCTGGCCATAAATAATGCAGGGACCATAAAATACTGATTTAGGATTACTGGACAGGCCCTATCTTGATCTGGGTTAATTTTTGCTTGGTGTGGACAGGGAAGGTAGTCCTGGGTGCTGATGTAATGCATATATGTTATATGTTTATATAAATACAATACTTGAGTCCAATATCAGTCTCTAGCTCAGTATCAACACCACTTTTCTGACCTCTCAGGCCTTCCTTAGTCTTTTGCCAGTTTGGACTTGGGACCTGTCTTGGTCTCAGCCATTACTTGATGTTGACCAGACTTTTTCCCTGCCTGTCTAAAGCCATTGTTACCTCCGTCTCTAAAGTGACGTGGCACATCCAATCATGCCAGGCTGCTTTAACTGCAGCGGGTGTGCGCCCTCAGGAAAGATCTTGGCTGTTTTTACATCTGCCCTTGACATCCTGATGTAGGCCTGGTTGACGTTTCGATCCAATCTCAGGTATATGCTGACGCAAGTGCCTACGAGATGGACCAGTGATGTCACTTATATACTTAGGCCCCTGTTTATGTGATTCCCTTTAGCTTTTGCTACACACTGGCACAAAATGACGCCAAATGGAGGGAAACAATAGAAAGTTCCAGCAGTTCCAGACTTATTCTGCGCTCTACAGAAACAGGACACACTTAGGAAACATCAGGATTATTTAAAATTTTAAATGGATCGGGTCACATAAATTGGGTGACAAATTAAAGGAAAAATCTGAATAAATGATCTGAGAAACAATACAAATTCAGATGGGTTTGAGTATAAAAATATAATGTGAATTGTATACTGTGGCCTTCAGTCACCAGATTTTAACCTAATTGAACACCAGTGTTAACATGTTAGACAGCACTCTGTCTCCACCACCATCATCAAACACCAAATGAAGGAATATCTTTTGAAACAATGGTGTTCATCCTGCCACTTACTAAAAACACATGATGTTGGTTTTTATCTATACATGTGCTTACATGTAGTGACAGCAGTGTAGCCAGACTTGTCTGGTACATCCGATCATCACAAAGGTTGTATGGAAAAGACATGCATTAGTGTCCTTCAAAGATTCTATTTCTACCCAGACCACTTAATTACTTCATTCAATACAAAACATTCAACCATCATATAAAGAATTAAAGTCAGTTAGGGCTCCTTTCTGACTCAGTGACTCAGTTTAACATGGCATTGAAAATGCAGAATTAGGTGCTCAACTACAGTGCTGTACACTGTACACACACACAGACACACACACACACACACACACACACACACACACACACACACACAAACAAGTATATTCTGTACACATCCAGTGTGCTGCTCAGGGACACGGTAATGATTTGGCAGATGTTAGCAATATCTCTACTGAGTCTGATTTGTATATAAATCTACAGTGTTGGAGGATGTGCCTGCTTGCATCGAGAAACCGTTTAAGCCAATGAGACAGTTGGGATGCTGCCATATATTATTATATATATTTCAGTAGTTTTCATTGCATGCCTCTTGTAGACATTTAAGTTATTGTAAGTATAGTTTCACAGTGTTAGTTAGAAAAAGCCATTTAAAAATGTACACCAAATAACTTTTGTAACATTTCTGTTATTTTATCACTGAATGATTTGTATTGCATGACAGCTGCATTAAGATGAACCTCAGTCATCCCTATTGAAATGCTAATGCTGTCCTCAGTCAATACTTTAATGTTACTGTACAGCATAGGTCAACATGCTATATCAAATATTTAAAGGGTTAGGCCTAATATCCGTGGTGGGTTTATTTGGCTGCCCTTTAAGGACATTATGTCGAGGTTACTTTCATCAACCTTTGGACCTCTCGCCTTGTCGTGAGACAATTCTCTGAGAACGTTATTGTTCGTTGAAAGTAAGCTCTAATGAGTAATTAGCAATTATTTCACCATCCAATTTCTATTAGAAAGGAGTTATTTTAATTAAGAGATTCATTAACTAAGTTCATTAATTTCCCCCCAGGTGCCATGGATTCTCAGGAGAATTTCAAATCAATTCTGCTGCCTATTATTTAATATCGGGAGTAAAAAGCTGCTGAGGTAAAGGGCAGGTTCTATCTGGTTTCATCCTCTGATGGGGTAGATTAAATGACAGTCGACAGAATTAAATAAAATATGTATCAAATGGTGGATAGTTTTGGTTAGGAGCGATAGAAACGTCACACATTAACCAGTGAATTTAACTACTGCTAAATTCTATGAGTATCTTGCCGTAAGGAGAGACTGCAGTGTTTTTCCACAGTGTGCCAGTCATAATTCTTTCAGCAAGCTGCTTAACTCCTAACTGACCATTGCGCATAATTTCACTGCATTTGCCACATATTGCAGCTCAAGTCCTCTGCTTGCCCTCCAGCTGTATACAGTAGCTGTCGGCCTGACACTTCTCTGGGTTGATGTATGCAGGATGCTATCTATCATTGCTACCACATTGCATAGCCCCTTCAGTTTGACACATTTGACAGACACTGTCACCCATTAATGCCATGGTATCACCGAGGTTGTTATCACTGTATCAGCAGTACGCAGATGGTTCCACAAGCGTTGAATGCTCAGTGCGTAGTGAGTGCAGCAGTAGGATCATCATCCTGCTTAGTTCTTTGGATAGGCTTTATGAATATTATAGCTGCTGAATGAGTAGTAAAGCGATCACCTGGCTCTTCAGGCTCAAAAGGCATCGTGATGGATGTGAAATGTTGGAAAGACATTGTAGGACAAAGTGTTGGCCCACACCATCGATCACTCATGCGGAGCAGATGACACAATTCTCTCTCTCTCTCTTCCAGCGGGCGAGTTTATCGGTGCTGGCCAGAATATTTAAAAGGGAAGAGAGCGCTCCCGTGGGATCTCATTTGCACAGGTGTCCATCTGGTAGAAGTTGTCTGGGATAATCTCCACATCATGTTACATTTGCATCCGGGCTTCATGAAAATGGCACACCCGCTGTAAGTGGAGCGTGCGGCACTGGCCAGTCCGAAGGGCGAGGGATTGATTGCCGACACTGTAGCTAAGACCAGCGTGTGTTGTACTAATCCACGAGGCAGCTAATGCTGCGCAATTATGTAAGGATTTAACATGTTTGTAATTGTTTGTTGGTTCAGCTCAATTTGTGTAACCAGCTTTAGTTGGAAAATTAGCAATGAGATTTTCCTAAACACTGCCAATTTGTTTGGTCTTTTAACCAGGACGGATTTGCTGCAGTCAGGCTGCGGGACTTGTCAATTGTGACAGTCTTATTAGCCACTTTTAGCAAAGAAAAGGTGCTCTTACTGAATGCATTGATCATCAAGGACCTTTGCTTCTGTTCCCCTCCTTTAAATAGCACAACTTTCACAGTGAATCAATGTGTTCATTGATTCCCATGTTCTGTTAAGAATGGACCAAGCAGCAGATCCAATCTCAAATTTGCTGTCCAATTAATGACCCAAACAGGAGAGCTGTTGATGCTTAGCAGCTGTATATTTACCTCTCATGTGGCTGTAAAGCATTACTTTCCTGGGCAAAAATTGATCTGATCCGGTTTCCTACATGGTTCTGCGTAAACGCATGAGAATGCTCAACCCAGATTGGTTAAGAATTTAAAGACAAATGTCTGCAACACAGATTACTGCAGGGATACAGCAATACCAAGCAGTGAAATGAAATGTTTATTCCACTGTGGATGAATGCACACCAGTATCTGTGAGCCCAGGCAAGCATGTAGTCTGCAAACATTACAAGTAATCTTGCATTTTACACCCCCTCTCCCTTGCGTTATAAATTCTCTTCTTCATGTATATGACCTGAGCAGTTACAGTACATCAATTGTAGCAAGTAATTTTCTGCTAGCTCGCTTTGTATCTGCCTAACATACGTGAAAACAAAAGGCTCAATCAATCTTCAAGTGCTGTTGACATTCGGAGCTGTTGCTCCACATTACCGCCTGTGTCCCTGCCCCTTATACACACACGCGTACAAATACGTATATAAATTATATATTATAGTTTTCCATTAATAGTTAAGAGGTCGGCTCATTATTCATTCCTGGTGTTTATACTTCAATGGATGGGAAAACATTTTAAGAATCTGTAATTGTCCAGATTAAGGGTCATATTGGAGATGATCATTCAACATTCATCATTAAAGGAAAGTGTTTGCTTGAGAAAAAACAAAAAAATATGAATTGCTTTCCCCAAGAAGGTTTCTTTCCCTCTCCCACTGCTACATTTTGTGATTCACATGGAATTTAATGAATGAGCCTTGTGGAGATTGTAATAGCGCAGACTCTGAGTTTATGTGAAGCCAGAGATGGAATGCCGGCAGCTTTTGTTTGCTGCATATGGCAAGACTTCAATAGAATATCGACTCATTTATTTCTCTGACTGATTCAATAACTTTGTATTTTTGCAGGAACTCCACTTACTGCATGAAGGTGTCCATGTCTCTCATAGTGGCGGAGAATGACACAGACCTCTGCTACAACTCCAAAATGAGGTTCTTTGAGAAGGCAGAACTAAGCAAAAGCAAAAACATCAGCTGCACGAGCATTGAGGATTATCTGCAGCCAGGAGTGGAGCCTGATATTGTGTGGTACAAGGTAAGATGCACCCTTTTCATTAGCTGTTTGCACAAATAATCATCATTGATTTAATTTCCCTTTATATGCAGAGGTGCATGATGTTGTCTAAACAAAGGGTTTTGTCTATCACCTGAAACCCATCATGCACATTAGTAGAGTTGGACCTTTATTTTCAAATTAAAAAAGCTGCTTCACAGGAAGTTCTTTCATTTATCTGAAGAGTAACCTAGTTCAGGTCAGCCATATTCAGGTCTAATTAGCTTCAAATACTATCTCCTCTCTGACCTATGAACGTTAAAGCAAAATAAATATATAACTGACAAAAATTCACTGTGTTCATACTGTACACATCTCTTGTTTCCTCAGTTTTGACCTTAAACTTTCTCTTCCCTCTCTTGTGACACCCACGGTGTGAGTGACCCTGCCAGAGCTCTCGTGTCCGACAGGCCACTTTGATAACGCTGTTAGGTGAAGCTCGGGGGCCAATTTATCAAACGTTAAAGTGTGCTGAATTAGGTGGCCACATCGCTTCTTCAGTTTCCCACAGAATCAAATTAAAATGGCAGATAATGACTGTGGGCTCCACACCCTCCAGTTATTGGCTCTCACTTTGTCAGTGGGGGCTGATTGAATTCTAGGAGGCCTGTCTTGGACCACAGTTTGAAACCAAACCCACAGTGCCCCAGTTTCCTTTGCCTCAGGTGTTTTGTGGCCCAAAATCTCAGTTAAGACAGAACACTGTAATAGGCAGCAATGGTGGCCAAGATCACCATGATCAAAGCAGTCAAAAACAGCTATTTTTGGTAAGTTATCTAACAGTTTTTGATGCTAAAGTTAACTTCCTGTGTGCATATTTAAATGCTTCTGATTAGGTTGCACTAAAGATGGTTGCCATCAACCAATTTACACATTACTTATTTTGAGACATTTCAAATATCGATGGTAACCTGACAAGCCAGATGGTTTGTTACACAGAACCATCTGAAGAGCCGTCATTGGAAACTGTTTGGAAAAGGGCAGACACTTTCAAAAAATACCTGGCAGGTGATTGGATGAACTATCTAACCATCTGTCTATCACGTCCGCCATTGTTGTTTTGAATGAACAGTCGCGGCTGTCACACACAACTAAACAACGCCCGTAGCTGCCAGCAGCTCCTCACCAGACGCTGATTGGTTGAGTTAGCTAATAGTTCAGACACAAACACATTACTTGAAGCCTGACAAAATGGATGTCCGTGTGATATGCGATCCCGTGATTTTCATTCAATATGCTTACAGCTCAGACAAAATATAAAGTCTCACGTCAAGTAAAAGCGTGTTTCCTGCTGATTTCAAACATTCGTTACACTTGACACAGTATATTTACTTTATTCTAACATTCTGGATCCCCATGGTCTGTGTTTTAAATAAAGGAATGCAAGCCAAAGCAGTGGAGACAAACCATAGAAAGGAGGAGGGACACTCTATCCATCAAGGAAGTACGGGAAGATGACATTGGGAATTACACCTGCGAATTACAGTTTGGGAACTTTGTGGTACGGAGGACGACTGAGCTATCCGTCACAGGTAAAGAAAAAGTATATGTTTATTCAATGCTGCAAAGTCTTTTATTTTCATCTCTGCTTACTTTTGTTAAGATGTTTAAACACTGTCATTTACTGAAAGAGATACAGAGAGCCGCAGTGCTTGCCACAGCAAAAAAGGAATGTCAGTAACTGTAAACTGAAAGCCTCAATGCAAATATATATATTGAAAGCATTTCAAAACAAAGGTATTTCCACAAATGAATGTCCACATTGTTGCTCCTGCCTTGTGCCTGGTGATGGTTTTCGACAGATTGTGTCGCTGTGCTCTGAGGGGAAAAAGTGGCTTCAGGTTGTTAAACTGGAGCTTTTTAAAGCTGCTCTCCTTTTGCCAAAGTGTCACAGTCTATAGCGTCACTGTCTCTCTCTGTGACTTCTAGGCTTCTTTAATTGCTAGAAGTGGAATTCACACAGTGCCACCTCAGCACTTTTTCTTAAGGCTGTTGAAATATTTAAGCCTAAACCTAAAGTGGGTGACAGATTGCTTGCCACTGACACTGCTACAGACAAGGTTGACACAGCAGGCACTGTGGATAGGGAGATCCCAAAATTTACAATTTAAATACGGACACCTTTTCTTTTAGGTTATCTGATTGTTTTTGTTGTTTTGTTGGTTTTGATCAATAAACAGCAGTAGCGTACAGTAGCTAATATTGACTGAAAATAATAATAGTACCGATCACTTGCTAGATTTCAAATGGACAATTTCATACAACAGCAGCTCCTCCTTTCTGTGACTCATTTGGCTGAGCTCACTTCCCCTGTGGTGGCTTACGTCTGCAAGGATACCAACAAACGCAGGATGACGCAGACTGAAACAAAACAGAGAGAAGTGAAGAGGTTTCGGATGGATAGAGGGGCTGTTACATTGCAGTGCAGCTGCCACTGCACATTGTGGGTGTGAGGGTCAGACAAACTGTTTTGCTGTTAACTGCTACTTGATTACACTTTATAGACCCTTTAAAGAGACAAAGACGGACTCCAGTGAGGGGCGAGCAAAGTCATAAATCATTTTCTCACCAGCCTTAAAATGTCATCCTGGGGGAATAGTCTTAATCTCTATATACTTTAGAGACATTCAGCATGTCAAACCAAGTGGCAAAAGATGATTGATGGTTGGGCTATGGCATTTATGATTTTTTTTAGAAAGAAATATACTCTCCCACCTGTCTGTGTTTACTCCCACATCCAGTCTGCCTATAAAGTACATGTAAGTGTGAATGTGTCTCTGTTTAGCCTTTTGGTAGACCGGCAACCTATCCAGGATGTAACCTGCCTCTTCTAGCCCTCACAATAGAAAATGAATAGATAGATGGTTTTACATCAAGTCTATTTGATGTTTTAATTTTAAGATGAAGTTGTCAGTATGTGTGAAAGAAAAGGTAGTGATTCCTTTAAATTTTGTCAAGAAAATGTCACTTAAAAATAATGCAACAGGGACCTTAGGGCTTATTCCATAGCAGTAGGTCACATAGTGGTACAGTAGTGTATGTGTATACTTAGATGTACACTTAAGGATGCAGCAACTAAAGCTGACTTGTACTGTAAGTTACAAGATACAATTTTGCCTCATGGTACCAATGTATACAGTGTAATACAAAGGGTTATACAAGTTCTCATTGTTCTTTCTGAACTTAAAGTGCTTTTTATCTTCGGAGAGCAATGGCAGTGTTCATTCTGCTTTTGGCTTGGTTGCTTTCCTTTTAGGCAGAATTGCTTTCCTCTGAGTCTTGGATTCATTTATTTATTTTCCATCTTCTATTGAACAAGTTTTGGGCTTTTGTAGACCGTGTTTTCTTTTGTGCAGCCACGGCAGCTGTACTGATCATGCAAACTATCCAGTTCTTTTTCTGTATTCTATTTTTGTCTGCCGTTACTACATCAGTAGACGTTGTGTTCTGTAAGAAAAGTGTTTTTGTTCTTGGAAAGAACTTCAGTGCATGGTGTTTAGACCAGCAGATGTAGAAGCTTTCATAAACTGCCTTGAACAACTCTTCTGTCCTAAACACCTTTGGTCTCCCTCCAAAAATGATACTGATTTTAATGGACCCACTGATTTCATATTGAATCCTTGTCCACCACTAGTTGTAATCCTCTTTACTTGTGTGTGCAAAACGCTCAAGTTTGTCTAATTTTCACAATTAATCATGATAACAAGCATTCTAGGGTTCAATTGTTTAGCAAAGTGTCAGCCATTTATCCCCATTATATTCCCATCGAGGCCAGTGAGAAGAAGTGTGAAATTGAAAAAGAGAGAATCACAAGCACATTAGAGCTGAACAAAAAATGCTACAACAAACTAAGACATTAGCCCTAAGCAGGGGCGTCCCATAACCTAAACCTATAAGAAACCTGTAAGGCTTTGGCACAGGATTTGTCCTTGTTTTTCCTAAATACAGTCAAAACGTTTACATGTATGCCATAAAAAGTTTTGTTTTTATATGTTTGGTAAGTGATTAAAGTAAGCAGTCAACAGGCAGACAGCAATGTAAAAAATACGCTTGATATTGTTTATAGGTGACATACTTTTTTTATGTAATCTTGTTGAATCTTTCAGTTTTT
Source organism: Gymnocephalus cernua (assembly GCA_023631565.1). NCBI lineage: Eukaryota > Metazoa > Chordata > Actinopteri > Perciformes > Percidae > Gymnocephalus > Gymnocephalus cernua. The sequence continues at coordinate 15,873,930 of CM042448.1, read as the reverse complement.
CCCTGCCATGTTTGCTGAAAACTGAGAAATCTTAAGGATTCTGTTTTGTTCCTTTTCAAAAGGTATTTGTTGTCCTAGTCAATACAGAGGCATACAACGGCACATTTGCTTGACCAATCACGATCTGCAGCACTGCTGGTAACTATTGAAGTACCTAGAACTTGCATTTAATATCGCCTCATGAGCAGCACATATGTGGAGTTCCAGGACTTTGTCCCCAAAGATGTGAGGACAAGAGAACAGTGGAAACCGATGCAGAACCTGATTGGCTATACACATTATGTTACATTTCATTACATTCCTGCAGTGGAAAAGGGCTTTAAGAATTACACAAAGAGATCTGTGGTTCAGACCTGACCTTTCTGTCTGCGTACTTAATTTATTTTTTAAATCTGGAATAAGTATATATGAACCTTTTATGTAATGTTATCATCAACCTTCCACAGGCAATTCTAATTCACTATCAAAACCCTTGTCACTCTCCTTTTTTATCAATAGACTCCAGGCCCTCTCACAGCAGTGCAATGGGACAAAAGGTCAGATTCCATGTGATTATAATGAGCACCACTAAAATCATAATGAGCTCTCTCACTGGGCAATTGGAAGCAACGTTAATTTTTTTGGTATCAAATTTGCAGTTTTATGACTTCTTTGTGAGGTGCCCCGTTTGATGTCTTAGATAAAACACAGCACAATAAAGAAGCACCAATGGAATAGATGTAAAGGGGAGCAGCAACTTTGGTGTGTAACATAGTCTGTCAGTGTAGCTAATGAGCTGGGACTGATGCTGTTAGCCTGCTTTTCTTATTTTGAACCAGCACGCAAGGAGAGTTGTTTGGTTGAGGAAGTGAAGGGGCGCGCTTTGCAGTGCAAGCATGTAAATAACCAAAATGCCTGAGAGGTTGAAAATAATCATGAAAATATCTCTCCACATAAAATGTCTCTGTCTTCCTCCTCAAACTAACTGGTGCATTCACCTGATACTGTATGTTCCATGTCCTTAAAGTCTGAGTGAATAGACAGACCTGATGCTAGACCTAGGCTTAAAATCCTCGTCGTTTTGACAGTCTTTCAGTCGAGCACATTCAAAAACAATTTCTCTCGAGTGAACAATGGTTTCTTGTGAGATAGCACCATTCTACTGTCTATCAGTATATTGCTTACTATATAATATTATTGCACAGCAACTGGTTGGGAATGAAATTAACTGTTTTGCTTCCTCAGCTCAACCACTGCTCTTGAATGATGGGAACCTTTCCCTTGATATGGCTGTGCATTTGTAAGCCAGAGGCTATTTTCTTCAAATGTAGACAAAGAATAACAAGTGCAGTACAAGTTTAGAACATGACTTTTCATGGCTTTTACACTGACTTTGCTAGGAGCATGACAATTAGTGACAAACTCAAAAAAAATGCCTTTAAAGATGATTATAATGATATCACTGACTGTATTCATTTTAAAAAATTAAATACATTTTTAGAATCAGAAAACTAACAACACAATGTTCAGGGTTCCACTTTGGTATTTTGTTTTTATTTTGGTAGGCACGTGCCATTGTGAATCATTGACCCCATTTACATCTGGTGTTAACATGTGCTCTGTATCTGGATTTGATGAGGAACAGAAAAAAGCATGTTAATGCAGGGTGTAATTGCAGAATGCATTGCACTTTAAATGTGATCAGATCACCCAGACCACCTCTGGAGGCTCACATTGTGATCACAGTCAGGTGGAAATGTGTACAGTTTGGCCACACTTTATGGAAAGAAATCTGCTGCCATGTTGAGATGATCACCTAACTCCACCTTTCCCTGCTATCTCAAGTTGGCTGTCAAAAAGCTGCTTGGTAAAGATAAAATAAGCAGCGATCATCAAGGAGCGTCACTGCGGGAGACTCTCAAGGGGCCCGACAGTGTGCAGGACAAATGTCTTGGGACCGCTGAGCTAACACTTGTGCTAGCAAGCTTCTCCACTAGCACGGATTCCCCTTTTAGCTTTGCCTTATGTTGTAGAGTTACTTTGAGAGACACATCATGTTTGTATGCCAGCTCTACCTTTCTAATTTGCAAATCGAGATCCAATTACAATGTGGACAGAAACTTAATTATAAGTATTACTATTAATGTTAACGCAAAAGCCCATGATCAGATACAATATGTTAATACTCATAGCATCCTATGTTTTCTTTTACATATAAACAGATATCTAAAAGTAAAATAGATTTAGCTAAAATCATACAGCTCCTGGTCACTTTTAATGCTACATTTCATTTAATTGCGTAAAGTAGTCTTTACAGAAAGACAGTGATGCTTAGGCTACCTTACCATGCCATGTTAACTGTACAAACTGAAATGATCAAGGAGGAAGCACAGTCATTTAGAAACCCAACCAGCTCCTCACAACCATAAGTCCCTCCAATATGGCCATCAGAGGCTTTAGGCTAAACATTTGTTTGCTTTCTTTTCGATATTGGAACCATTGTTTTTTTTGCATCCTAGCCTGGCACATCTTAGATGTCATTACCTATAATATATGCAATCCTGTCACTATGATGAATGCTGTTGACGCTGAAACGTATTGATTTTTTATACTTTAGTCTATTGTTCTCAAGGAGCAGCTAAATTACTTTAGTTTTGCTAAGTAAAAATAAATGTGGCATTTGTTTTGGTGGCAGACAGCTTCTGGCACAAGAACGGCAGTAATAGAGTACTTCCAAACTTCAAATATGTGTTTAGTATTCACTTCTTCAAAGTATGAACTCATTTGCTGAAAACTAAAATGTTAACAGGGCCTCTCTGTTCTTGTTAATCCGAATAAACTGTTTACCTCTTCAGCTCAATATGACACTACTGCTTCTCCTACACCTCTATTCTGCAAGCACCATTTGGTGGTCATTACAAATTTCCTCTCCCACCCCCCGAGTTGACTCATTAGCATATGAAGGAGGTTGGAATATAATTGCTCCTTTAATTGATGGAAGATAATTAATTTGGCCAAGCTGAGATGGAAAAGAGAAGATGATGCACTGAATGGATTCAGAAAGTAATCTTTCTTTTTTTCTTGTGAATTTATTACATTGTGTAATCAGTAGGTGTTTGATGAGGTTTAGTGATTTTTTGCCTCTTTTTTTCTATCATTACCTTTGATATTTTGCCACTTTTTTTGAGAACACACTTACCATCTGAGTTCATTGTCTCCTGCTGTTGTTGATGGTGCATTTCTGCTGAATCTTTAAGAATGAGAGTTATTCATTATAGCATGACAACTTGCTAAACTTAAATGTCTTTTGTGTTGTTGTTGTATTTATATTTGTGGAAGTTGTCAGTAAGAAATACACATAGACACTTGGTGGATCTCGGGGCTTGGTTCATTTTAATTTCAGATACCATAGTTACCTAAGAATTACCTAAGCACCTCTGGAAATAATTACAGTATCTTTTAAATCTGCCTTACCTCATTTATTTGGCCACTTTTGACCACAGAAAAAACATAACATTGACATATTACAACCTTTTAAGTTGATATGGCAACTTAACTATAATATAACTCAAATATTCACACTTCTATTAGCTTTATTTTTCGCTGTATTCCTGAAAGAAATAATTGTCTCTATTGCTGCTAAATGCTCCGCTACGTTGACCAGCTCGGTGCTGAGCAGCGAGCGTTCGGTAGGTTTTCGAGCTTTTTTGCTCAAAAGTGCAAAGTCAAGTGATAATTATGTGTTTGTAACCAAGCTACTCCTTTTACATACACATCATACACTTAGCCATTTGATCCATTGTTAATACAAAAATATTGATTATTAACATTGTTATAATTAACAATGTTTAACCTCCAAATAACCTCAAAAGAAAAGGCAAACAATCTATATTCAGTAATGCGACAGACAACAGCCTTATATTTAAATATATTTACTTTGTATTTAGGATATTTTGTGCAATTTATCTGCTTATTCAGATTTTATTTATTAATTCCGTTGGTGACACAGGGGCTTGCAAGGGAATGGTACATTGGGTGAGCTTGGGAAGGTTTGGATGTAAAAAGCTGTCATACCTGATACAATCCTTGATCATGGAAGTTCATTATTGAGATTGGGAACAGTATGTGTGACAAAAGTATCTCTATTTAGCAGCTATTATAGAGATTTCAACTGCATCATCAACTGCATGCGTCACATCGAGACACAGTTTCCAATTTTTTAACAAAACACAATGCTTCTGATTGACTTAAATAAAGATAATCTTGTATAATAGAAAACAAGTGTTAGATGGTGAACCTGGACGGAAGAATGGTCACCAGCATGATGCATTGAGTTTATTGTCACCATACGTAATTTCCTGCGAGGAGGAAGCTAGGCGTGTTATGAAATACACTTCAAGCTAAGTGAAGAGCTCTTAAAGCACAATGGATGTTTTTTGTTCAATTGGAATTATTTTTTTTTCATGTGCCCTGCAGCTTATTTTCCTAAATGAGGTACTGGATGAGGGTCTCTTTAGAATATAAGGCGGACATCCCATGCACGTGTAAAACTGCTTGCCTGTCTCTAGCAAAGAACACAGGATAATGCAAAACATAATACCGAATCTACAATGGCAAGGCATTTTTTTGTTATTATAGTGTTAGTGTTTTAAGATTAATGATATCATCTTTTTTATCACCTATTTTTTCTGCTTCAGCCCTTGTTTTGCCATTTATCATGTCCCACCTCTGCCATATGCTCCTACCCCAGTCAAGACCAAATATCAATCAGAGGTGTAAGGCAGAACCTGAGGCTTTCCTTTACAGCCAATAATGGAAAGTCTCAAGCTGGGCTTTGACAGTGGCATTTTCTTCTTCCTCTTCTCGTTCTACTGCCGCCAATCACCTATGAGGCCGAATTGAAAGCCTTTTTGCAAAAGGACATAGCCATTATAACACCATTCAGAAATCAATATGACATATTGCAGCATGACGTTTATCTTACAGTTCTAAAGTGAACAAAGCTGAGTGAATATAGGGTGGTCAAGTAAGATCAATGCAGCATAACACAAAAATAAGACACTGCAATGCAAATGGAGGCTTTCAAGCTATCAGCTATTCAGTGCGTAGTTTCTGTCGCCCCCATTAGGAATTCTAACTAATGAACTACACTGTCAATGTAGCCACGTGACGCAAGCCTTCTGTGATCACACCACCCCCACCCCTCCTCCACGCAGTTACTAGTAGCCAAGGAGGACACGAAGAATTAAAAAACATGAAGGACTCTTCCGAAGAGCAAATCATCTTCACTCAAGCTTCTGTGCGCAAAAGTCGCCGGACGACACCATTTTGTAAACATACTGAGAAATACAGAGAGAGTGTGTGGAGCTGACAGGCTTAATTAGCTTTGTATCAACTCATTTGGCAATGGCTTTAATGTAACAGAAGTCCATTAATATAAAATAGTTGCGCACTATAGCTTTAACATGCAGAAAGCCATTAGTTTTTAGCACTGAGTCAGATTTAGACTGAAAAAATGTCCTTAATTCCGCACCAAGGAAATGTATTATTTCTGTTTGGAACAGGTGGATGTTTTTCCAAGAAGTCTCTTTCTCAGCTTTTTCCTTGTAATAAACTGTCCTTGACCTCCAATCAGACATAGAGGTCAGGCGAAAGTTTCACAGGAGTGAATTTTAGCACAGGAGTTCTAACCTTGTAGAAACAGTCTTTGGCACAACTAAGAATAGCGTGAGAAAACAGCTAAAGCCTTGTAATGTTATTTGCTGAGACCATTACTGAACCACTTTTTAAAAAAGAGAGTTAGCGAGAGTTATCTTTGCAAAAGTGTGTTGGAATTCATTACCTACCAGTCATGTTACCAACAATTTAATTTCCTAATGGCAGGAGAGGCCAGAGGTTATGAACAAATTATTTTCACTGAAGCGTCACACACCAGCTCACTCATTCCCAGCTATTAACAAGGAAGTTTGGGACTTTCCTCAGCTTCAATTCATTACTCGCTGTGCTCCAGTAGAGATTTACCACCACTGACCATACCACATGTCAGAATATCATTTGGGCTTATGACACAATTGGCTCTCATTTATGGTGGAGAATAAGCACTCTTTGCTACCTCTCTTATTTGTAATTTAGGTTGTTTAGGCAGGTGTGTTTTTAGATTAAACAAATTCTTGTGAAATATATCAAAAAAAAAATGTATCACATAATCTTTGTATGTAAAGAAAGTCATGTACAATGCCCATGACAAGTTCAGGTTTATGACTTTAAAATGCTTGTTTTGTCTAACCAACAGTAATTGTTGCTGGGGAATCCACGAAAGAGCTTATTTAGTAACAGTAGGTTCTATAAATTTGTGTCAAAAAATATTATATGATATTGTTATTGAAGTGTATGTCTACTATAATGAAAGTTATACTGCCATTAAAGAAGAATCTTATCCTCAGACCGACATATGCATACTGTATGTATTATGTATGCTACAGTGAGCTGAAGACTGACTGTGTATTTAACCTTACTGTAGACTATACAGACATAAAATACACTCTCGCTCTACTCTGTACATTTTCCACGTTACCATTCTAGTCAGTGCTGTAGTTCTCCACTGTGTCCAGTTGTTTGCCATAACTCCCATGTTTTCTGCAATGCATTCATCCCCCTGTGGTTTGGCAGGCTGTTTGTTATGCATTCCCCTGCCATCACTAGCCAACCCGACGAGTCAACTCAACCCCTTTGCTCTGATCAATCCAGCAGCAGTGTGTGTACACTGTAGTGCACACTCAGCATCCCGGTGGGTTTCCACCTGCTGGCGCCATCAAAGGAGCAGCACACAGGAGATGTGATTGCAGAGCTTATAGCAGGGGAGGAAGTGGGCGAAAAAGGAGAGAGTATCTGTACATGGAGCATGTGCAGAGCACGGTGTTCTCAGACTAGAGTGGCTACTTGGTTACTTTATATCAGCACAGGCTGTTATTTTACTCATGTGTGAATAGCTGTCAAACGTGTGTTTTGACTTGCATGAAAAGGAGGTATCAACGTTATGATTTGGTTGTGAATCCCTAAGATAAAAAAATTCGTAGATACAGTCCTTTAGGAAAGCTATCTCCCTGCACCTGTATCCCTGCATATTCTAAGGTCATCTATCGGTTTGTGTGGTATTCTTTGCTCCCGTGAAACAGTAACATGTAATTGGCCACGTTTCTCTGGATGCCTGTTTTTTTTTTTTGGCTCGGCCTGGCAGATTCTGAGCCCCAGGAACAAACTGCCCAAGGAAGAGCTCCAGGAATTAGTTTGACTTGGCCAGCTTTCCGCAAGGTGAGATGACTTTGATCAGTGTCCCCCTGTTTGATGAGGTGGCACTTTCTGGGCATAAATGCTGTTTTAAGCAAACAAAGGACTATCTCCCTTGGTATTTTGTCACAAGATTTAGGACACAGGGCTAGCAAGAGTGGACTGGAGGAATTAATGCATTTTTAGTGCTAAGTATCTGGACTGCTGGTATGGATGTACAAATGATGATGAGGAATGGGGAAACAAAGTATTGTTATTGCAGAGACTGTCTCATGCACATGCCAGTGTTTTCTGCCATTGACAAGCATGTTGCATGTGTGTTCAGTGTTGACCACTTTGTTCTCTCTTTTTTTTTTTTTGCTTCACTCACAGTTTTGGCAATAGTGGCATCATTGTTGCGTGTACTAGAATCAACAGCCCAAGCTATCACTTGAGTACATGACACATTATGCCACCCAGTATCCCTAAAAAATTCAGTTCACAGTGGACCACTTTGTTCTTTTCTATTTTTTTTTAGCTTCTCTCACAGTTTTGGCAGTAGTGGCATCAGTGCTTTGTATGATTAACATCCAATGGCAGTGTTCACTTGCAATGTAGAAAGTAGTGTGCCCTTATGTGATGAAGCAGAAAGTAAAGTGCAGCGCATACTGAGCGTGGCATGCCATACAGAAACAAGTAGGAGTCAGGGTACAGTAGATGGGGAATGAATGGGTTTTTAAAGTGACTGCTTTTATAGAGTAAGTAGAACAGCATGGTGGCCTAATGAGCAGAGGCGCATTAAGACGCCACCCGTGTGTGGCCTACAGTAGGAAACAATGGGTGCAGGCTTCTTAAGATATATGCCACCTGTGTTTCTTGCCTTTAAAGTAGTGGAGGTTGGGGTGGTGGATGCATGCATGCATTTTTCATGCAAGAAATCTTCATAGATAGCAATTAGGGCTGGGCGATAAAACGATAACGATATGTATCGCGATAGACATGTAATCAATATCAATAAAAAATGCGCTCGATAAAAGTTCGGTAATTTTTTTTTTTTTTTTTTTTTTTTCTCTTCGGCGGAAGAAAACCAGAGGTTTCAAAGCAAGTTTGGTTGCATGAACAAAGGCACTCGCTCTCTGGTAGCCTAGCAACGTAGGGAGTGACACGCTAACAGCCAATCATGTAACAGTATTGTGTTTGGTTGCGCCATATCGTTGTCTCGTGTTGGATTCTTCAATAACAGAACTGCCGTGGAGTGATAAGTGGAAAATGCGTGAAGCAGCGAGCGCGGAAGTTCTTGATGAAACGGGAGACGTCAGCTCGCCAATATGGCAGTTTTTTGGATTTTATAAGTCTGACCGTAGTCAGACCAATGTCGTCTGCAAATTATGCAAGACCATCGTCCGCACCGCAAACCTGTTTTACCACTTTAGCCGCGCTCACCGTTTGGAGCACAGCCGTATTCGCCAGCAACGTCCAACAACATCTGCAGCTGGAACCCCGCACAAGCAGCAGAGCACCACGGAGAGGTACTCTCAGTGACTTATGACTGTAAAAGCTAAACGGTACAAATAGATAACGGAGGCAGTGGCATATCATATAGGCAAAGACATGCTTCCGCTGAGCACCCCCCCACCATGTACGGTTTAGGCTGTACCGTGACTGTTAGACGGAGAAAAATAATAGCCTAACTGTTACTGTACTGTATCACGTTAGTTTTTTATGTTACAGATGTAAAGTCTACCTCAGTTTTATTTCAATTTCTCCTATGTTTACAAAACACTGCACATATTTTAAAACACTTCATTCACCAGAAGTGTTTATTGTGATTTTAGACATATGTTTCCATTTGAATTATTTGAGTGTTTTCCATGGTTGTGTTGACATTTCTGCTTTTATAACTGAGAGGATTATAATCGGAGGAAGGTTAAGCTTAAAATAAAAACGTTTAAATTGAATACATTTTTTTCTCCTGGTCCTTATTTTAAATAGGTCATAAAAAATATCAATAATTATCGATATCGACTGATATGAAACACTTATATCGTGATACAGTTTTCAGCCATATCGCCCAGCCCTAATAGCAATTAATGTTTAAGTTTAACTTTGATCTTTCCATTACCTTCACCAATTGTTTTAGTTCCCGAACCTAGCCATACTTTAACCATAGTGTAGTTGCCATGCCCTGAAATAAAAGAAACCTTGGCAAAAAACACAACATTGGCATCAAAGGTAGTCTGGGATTTAGCAGAATCGTCCAATGTTCTGTCTGTTGTCTGTGGGTTGCATTGTGGAAGAATGTTTACTTTGGCCACCAACCAAACTACTTGGACAGTCTGTTTTTTCTACTTCATTTATTGAGGCTTTTTCATAATGTGTGATTAACACAGCTATTCAAAAGGGATAGGACACATAATTTGACTGGCTGAGAAAGATTCATCATCACACCCACTGATCTATTATTACTCCACATTTGCCAACTCTTTTGCCCATGCTGGTCATGGATGCATAAAATGGCAACAAAAATGGCAGGTGCGCTCATTGATATCATGACACATTCGCTTTTGCTGGTCTTTGTGAACGTGTGTTCACAATCACTGTGTTTATAGAAATCTGAAACCCAGAACAGTTTGGAGGGAATATTTACGGAAACCTCTTTGCCTAAGAGACGAGGTCTTCATGAAGCAGGTGAAGCCAAGCAACAGATGTGATGCGGGTTAGGACAGATGGTGCAAAAATGCAAAAAAGAAAAAACTCAGGTGGTCTAGTGCCTGCGCTGCACATTGATTAGGCTTTTTAAGGAAGACAGAATCCCTGACAATAATCCCCCTGTATGAAAGCAGGATCAAGAGCTTACAGGCCCTAATTACTAACAGTGGGCAGCAATTTGACATATTTTATTTGACATATTTGACAGGTAATATGCTTTTGATGGATATTGTTTTCTTAGACAGCTGAAACTGAACTAAAGAAAAGTAATTTCTTCCACCTCAGTCCTGCACCGTGTCTCTTCTGAACCTATCTACTTATTGGACTCTTTTTTACACTATTAGTAAATATGCACATGCAAATGAATATTACTGTAGAGAGTTTCAGCTTATTCCTACTTTAAATGATTCACACACAAAGAAGTTCTGTGTTATTCCAGCTGATTTAGGATCCCTAAAACGACTGTCACCTTTGGAGCGCGCTGATGTCGTACATCTTGTCAAATATCTATCAATTAGCAAACTGTGCTTACAAATGCTCCTCTGACACGCAGTACATCTGGGATTGGTAATTAAGATGACGTGTTACATAATTAATGCCTTCACTCTGCTAATTAGCGCTCACTTAGTGCCTTAGCTTTGGAGATGTGAAAATCAGTGCTAAACTTGTGGTAATGTAATTCCACACCACAGTGGTGTGGAACACGTGATCAAAGTAAGAGATGTGGAAGATCAAAATTCCTTATTGCTTTAAGATTTTCTGAAAACCAGAATCTTGAAACACATACTTATACATATTCTTTTTCTATTTCTTTTACTTTGACACTGTGTTAAAGTGTCTGTACTTCTGCTGTTAGGTTGGTTTTTAGTGACTTAAGATGTATGGCTTCTCTCAAGGCCACGAGTACATGCTTCTCTAGCTTTGAAGATATTCTCTCCCTCTTTTCCTGCCACCCCTATCTCTGACAGTTTGTAGAAATGCCCCATCAAGGACACTTCAGCCACATGTCAATCCACTGATTCCGCCAGAGAGATAAGAAGGTGGGAAGGGACGGCGGATGGGACTCTTGCATCATTTATAGTGAGCAAAAATCAATTTTGCGGCATAAATTACTCTGATGTTAATTAGTTGCAGATTGGTCTTTTACAAAAGGTGCATTCTAAATCACTTCAGGGAGAGACTCACTGCACCGAGACGAGACTGAATTGTTCAGCTGGTGTTAATTTCACATGATGTTATGATGGAAAATTAGGCTTGTTTCCTTATTTGGAACGTGACCAAAATGTTTTCAAAAGACAAAATGGTCCCTATAAATAGAATGGAGAGAAAAAAGATAATTATTATATTCAGTCCCTCTACTGGTAAGGTAGGGAACTTATGGAGGAAAATGGAGGCTTGTGTTATTGAAGTCAAGAAAATCCCCCCCCCCCCCCCGAAAAAAAAAAAAAAAAAAAAACACCCTTGGTCAGGGAGATTGCTTAGCAGCGCTTAGTTCAGTGGCGATGCCCAGTTGGGCCTTGATGTAATGGAAATTGATTGCACTGCTCCCAGGCTACACTGTCATGACAAGTTATTTTAATGGCACTAAAGCGGGCTTATGTTGAAGTTTAAAGGAGGGAGGCGGTGCAGTGACTCGGGGCGTATTTACAGCATTGCGAGGCTTTTTCTTTATTTATGTGATAGCACAATGTTTCTCAAGAAAAAAGAAATAAAGACGGCGAGTTTACATGAGAGATTGAGAAGAAAATGATGTGGGTGGGTGGGTGATGGGGGTGACAGTTCAGAGCCATTTTCCTGCCAGCTCGAGAGTTACCACCTCAGCTATGGATGCAGTGGATGAATTTAGCCACAAAAGTTATAATTAAAGAATGATTTGTGCTGTGCAGTGTACATTTAGGTGTCAGCTCTATTGGGCTACAGTATAGTACACACAAGCTATGTACTGTATATGCCCATTTATCCCAGCAGTAACCTGCCAAGCAGGGAGGAAGGACATTTTCAGCTAAGATGAAATCTATTGTTTATTGGCCTCACGCAGTTAATGGTTGCAACATGAGAGCTGTGACAGACGGAACTTACCAGGTTCTCTGTGTGCCTGGTATTCTTTCCTTCTTTATCTAGAAGGAAGACAGAAGCTTTAGCCTTCTGCTATTTCTTCATTGTGTGTTCCACAGGTGAGGTCATTTCCTGTCAACAAGTTGCATTCAGGTATTTCCTAGCGGAGGTCGTCTGTGTCTTGTTGCCGTGTGCATTGGTATTATTGGAGGAGACTTGGCTGTTCTTTGCCATGGGCAAACTTCTGCAGAAGCTGTTTACTCAGTCTGCCATGCCGTTTCCACCTCTGTTTTTTCCCCCACAGTTTCTTTTTCTTCCCACTCTGTTTAGTTGCTATATAATAAACAAAATTATTTATATTATACGTAAAAGACATACAAGACTTGGTGATGACTACTTATGAGCCTTATAACACAATCAGTTCCTGGTTTATTTTAAAGTTTAAAGTCATTTCAGATTGCGATGTCCCTGTAATAATTTACGACGGCTCATGCATGAGCACTTCGAATAATGTGTTTCCCTCATGTTTTGTCTGCAGGCCAATTAAGGCTCACTGTGTGTGACTATCTGGCCAAATCAAAAGGTCCCTGCACTTCTTGACAGCTAAAGCAGCCAATTAAAATCCTGTGCCCGGGCTGAAACAGCCATCACCGCCCACCATGAGTGATCATTACCGCATATGTGGGTTGGACGGAATCCGCAGGCGGCTTATTGATTGCGATAGTGAAAACTGATCTTGCGCTTTGGCCCGAAGGAGTGAGGCTGTCATGTTTAACAGTGATGAAAGTATCAAGTCAGGTTTTGGGCAAAGTCGCAAACGCACACGTGCACACACACGCACGCCCACTGTCCTCATTGCCCATACCGGTGTCACTGTACGCAGCAGTAAGCCTCATCACACGGGTCAGCAGAGCCAAGACCTCACTTGCATACTGCTTGATCATCTGAACAAGTCCGGAAATTAACTTTGATGTGGAATATCTGTGGGCGAGCGGCTCAGGTCCACGAGGGGGTAAGAGGTGGCTGGTCAGCTGCGTCTGTGGGCGAAATGTGTTTACCACACGCAGAGATACGAAAGAGACCATGAGAGAGGAGGAGTGTGTGAGGGAGAGATAGAGAGAGAAGCCACCCCCACATACTCAATGAGGAGTCACTCGTCTACTTCAAATATGCTTAATTCATATGCAACTCACATGGAGTTGTGGGCTTATAGAACTAGATTTAATACAACTCAGCTCTCCGTGTGACAGATCTGGAGCATGTCTAAATTCTATTGTATTTTCAATGAACTATCTTGCAATATGTGCAGGGGCAGACCTATCATTAGCACTAAGTGCCCCCTTTGTGACATTACAAAGTGCTTTTGGCTTTGGGTTTCTCCCTCTTGTGTTTCTCATACCTAAATGACAGAATAATTTGCCACTGTCTAACAAAAACTACTTATGTGAGCTTTTTCGGATCTGCCATTTATATAGCTTTAGCCTTCTGCTATTTCTTCATTGTGTGTTCCACAGGTGAGGTCATTTCCTGTCAACAAGTTGCATTCAGGTATCTCCTAGCGGAGGTCGTCTGTGGCTCGGATCTGCCATTTATATAGTTAAAGCGGCACTTTTCAATATTTCCTATGTTAAAAATGTATCTAATGCATAGCAGTTAACTTTAGGTGGTCCCTCTTAGTGACAAACACACTGATAATTATTACCCAACTTTCTAAAGTTACTCTTTGGAGTATTTTAGCCTCTTCTAGCTCATTGTTTTGGTTTTATGGCCCATTTATCAACTTTGTTCCCAGCAGCAGGCAGCTGTTTTCATTGAAAAAAGCTCTGATTAACCCACCCCCGCTACCTGCCCATCACCAAAGTTAGCACTACCACCACACCAAATTCAGTTCTCAATTTATAAATTTAAATATTTATCAGTTACTTTTTGAAATCCACATGAACCACTCTTCACAACAGCAGACGTGAACTAACTCGTTCGTGGGCTCACGGCGGTGCGTCGCTGCAGAATGAATATAGGGGAAAGACAATGGATATTTGGCATTATTTTTGCCATTGAAAAAAAAAAAGGTGCGGGCTGTTCCCATTGGCCCGCCTGCCCTGTACACTTATAGGGGAAATCATTTAACAGGTATAATGTCAATAACAAAAATAGGTGTATATAATTTAAGACAATCTCATAATAATAAAAACAAAACATCCTGTAATAATAAAACAAGTAGGACGTGAGACAATCTTACAATGAGAAAAGTTTTCTTGAGATGTTTATTATGGCAAAGAATCTAAATATAACAAAGTTATTCTTTTCAAAATAGGAAAGATGTCACAATAAAAAGGTAAGATATTTTTAGTATGAGTAAAAGCCGATTTTCCTTTGTCCCCCAACATGAATGCAGTAGTTCTCTGTCCTAATTGGCCTGCAGGGGTTGCTGCATAATTCTACAGGAAAACATTGCTGTACAGTCCTTGTATGCATTTCCCTTAGAGGCCATGTGATGTATGAGCAGGGAAAAACAAATCTATGTATATGCTTACCGTCCTGCAAGTGCTCCAGACATACTGTATATCATTTTATTTATCTTTTACTACTATGTGGCATTAATTCCTTTGTTTTTAAAATACACTTCAGTGCGACAGTTTGTTTTGACAACTGCGTTCGAAATAAAACCCAATTGGAAGCCCCGGGGCCATGAGGTCTTTTTTTAATGAGCAACTGTTCAACAATGAAAAGATTGGGCCAATAGCATCTCAATAGACTGATGTTACATACCAACATAACAAGATTCTGCTTTAGTTAACATTCGTCTGCCATCCACCTGCATTACATTGCAGAGTCAACCCTCAGTCTGGCTGCATGTGGAACTACTCTGATCAGACTGACAGACTAGACTCTGATACTGTTCTGACAGTACATCACCTCCTCTGTTCCTTTTTTCTTTAAATACTCTCTGCCAAGACTTTTTAATTCAAACATAAAAAGCAACCTTTACTTTGACCTTTACAAGGTGAAACATTCATTTTATATTTTAGTGTCAGATTTAGTCAAGTTCCATGGAGCCATCAAAGAATTCTTTTATCAAAGAATTTAAAGAAAAGAATTACATTATCCTTCTTCAATATTAGCATAAATTGATGTGTCAGATTATCATGACCTAACAGGCATTTTATGGAGTGAAACATTATTTTAGAATGTAGTATCAAGTGTGAAGGACAGTGTGTAACCCTTTTTGTCAACTCCACCTCAAACTTTAAAAATTTAGGAACTAAATGGAGCAGAAAGTGGAATAAATTCAGAAATGCTCCAATCTTACACTGTTCTGACTGCATGTCTTGGTAGAATAACAATGTGGCATTTCGAGTAACTGATATCAGAAATGCCTTGCTTGTAATGAGTTGCACTCTATTTTTGCAGAACTCGTGTCAGTTTTCCAGAGGCTTAAATCTTGCATAAATGTCTCTCCCTTTTCCCTTCATCTATGTATAGCACATCTCCCCTAAATGAATGTTGTGGATTTAAAAGGTGAAATCAGTAAATGTTCACAGCTTTCACCTGGATCATTTTAGTTCATGGGAATAGCAGGCTGTCCTAACACATTGCACACTCAGTGGTATTACACTGCCGGCCTAAATTTGTCTATTTTCATGCCTTTGTGATACAGCTCTGATTGTTTTCATCAAGCCTTAAAAGCCTTTTCTTTTCAACAATGCAAAAGTCGGAAACACAGAAAAGGGTGTTGAGGCAATACAATGTATGTAAATCTAGCTAAGCACCAGTACAGTTAGGTCCCTGCAGCTCCCTTGGCACAACAGATTCAGGGGGGGGTCAGCACAAACCAGCGATGTAGGGCACCACAGTGGCATTGCTACCCTGGCTGGCACTAGGCACCAACCACTGACCTGTTTAAACAGCTGGAACGTTTGGCACTGCCTGCCTCCGGAGATTTGCAGGGCCACTGGCAAAGGGGTCGAGAGGAAGGAAGAGGGGGTGGGAGAGGGGAGAAGGAAGGGGGATGGGAGGCACGGCGGCGGAGCTGGGAGGAGGGATTCATAGCTCGGCAATAGGGGGCTACTGTGCAGAAATGGCACCAAGCAGGAATTAAACAGGCCGCTGGCAACAAGCTGAGGAGGTGGAGGTTGGGAATAGAGTTCAAGTAAAATAGACACAGTTTGTAATAGGGGGCTGGCCAGTTTTGGGGGGTCACTTTGGTTTGCGAGTGCAATGAATGGGTGACCAAGACAAATAATAAATAGATTGTTGAAGAGCCTCTGTGCCAACTGTCTTGTTTGTCATGAAGAAAAAAAGAGCCTGTGTGTTTTAGAGGGGTTTAGGCTGTGTGTTTGGGCATGGGAGGTTACTGACTCACACAAGGGAGCACCTTGCAGCTTGCAGCAGGGGTTTAAACAAAACTAAGCAGTCGCTGGCAGGAGGCTGAGAGGGACATGTGGGCTTGAGTTACAATAACTATGCTGTTGGACCCAGATCCAAAACAGGCCCATGTGCCTATCCAAAAGTGACGTGCAGATGTTCTTTAAAGAAAGGGACCCAAGGACAGTTAATTAAACCCGATCCAAACTGTGTTTGATCTGACCCAAACAGAGAGAAAACACCAACACTGGCAGCACTATGCACCACCAATTAACAAGCAGGCACTGCAAAAAGAAAACAAAAAACAACACAAGCAATTTTTTCACTTGTGTATTAAACATATTGACATGGCTCCAATAAGACTGAATGTTTTTTTTACCCAGCCTGACTCCGATCGTGGTCACTAGGAACCAAGTGGACCCATGAAGACCTCTGCACTGCAGCACTGGCATTGAGGGGGTATAGCCTCTTCTTGTGATGTCGCTTGATCACAATCATGTGCCTGCTGGGTCCCAGTGTCATTTCAAGCTTGCGTTGATGATGCAAGAGGATGTCAATGACAGCCCAGGTTCACATGTTGGTCCTCAGCCGGAGGGCTATATGGAAGGTCAAATGTGTGCGTTTGTGATTAGAAAGGTTGAGCTAGAGCGAAGGTGCATGGCTAAGAGACCGATGAAAGAGAGCGAGAGAGGTGCTATGTGCTCAACTATCACTGCACAGATCACAGTGATTCAAGTTTATTAGTCATTCTGCAGAAGGATGTTAGAATATGATCATATATAGAAGGGTCAGTGTGCAGCATTTGAGGTTAAATGCAGCTCCATGGTTATTGGCATCCTTTTTAGAAATTAAATAATGAAGTTAATATTCTAGTCATCTGCTGAGGGAGCTGCAGGTTTTGGTTGCTTTTCAGTTGATGTCATGCCACCTCTGAGATGCAAGCCTCCTAACTGTTCACTTGGCCAAGGATTTCTATTTTGCTTATGTAACATCCATTTGAGAGCTTTTTTTTATTATTAAAGACGATCATATCCTTGTTTATGGAAGTGCTTAAGCTCACTGGTTGAATCATATTTCTGTTGGAGGCAGCTTTGATTAATAATGCAACAGGATTTGTGTTATACTCAATGCACATTCCAAAGGATGTTGGAGCGCTGTGCCGAGCACCAAAAAACATTGGCTAAAATCATTTCAGGCACCAGCAATCGGACCTCGCAGTGCCTAAAGTCAAATGCCAATATTTGACCAACCCAGTTTGTGTGACTGGAACGTAGGGAGGGAAACATGTTAGTTCAAATCCAGTTTGGTTGTATTTGCTCACAGTGGACTGTAGAAAGACTGCTAAAGGCTGTTTTGTATTACAGAGGTTCTACTAAGACTATTATAGCAATAATAATATATAATAATAATAATAATAATAATAATAATAATAATAATAATCTGCACGTAGAAGCTACTGCATCACCATCACAGTTGAGCATGCGTAGTTTGGATTTGTATTGTAGTGATCACTAACACACAAGGGCTTGGTAGATTGCTGCAATCAAAATCTAAACTGTGCAGAGAGTGATATTGGTCCACAGAAACCATTTTTTAAAGGGTTGAATAGGATTGGGATCTGTTTTGCTTTTTGCATTGCACAGTGTCCTGTAAGTGTTGAACAATAATTGGTTTTGTTGAAGGCTGACAACCAACTTTGAACTTTCTCATTGGGCAACATGTTTTTCACCCATTAATGATGACAAGCCAATTACGTATCGTAATATGAATCTGGTGCGGGGTCACCAGGGTTGGACAGTTGTATTCCAGTGGGGGACAATATGGTCCGTGTAACATTCAAATATCCAATTTTTTCCACTTTGACAAATTAAAAAATTGGATCTTTAACCTGTTTTTCCAAATTTCTGTTTTTATTCAGAGGATCAGAAATTTAGAAAATTACAAAATTGCATCTGGGCTCCAATTATTCAATACTGCAATGATATTCTCTCCCTGTTCTGCCTAGCTCCGCCACGCCCCCATTCAAGCACAGCAGCCAGACCGAAAGACAGAATGAGAATGGACAATGTGTTGGAAGTGGAATATCCAAAAGCATTCAGCGTTCACCGAGAGGTGAAACGGTTGTCAATATCCAGCACAGACTTGAATCAAGATCGCCTAGTGTCTATATTTAAAGTGTCATCCTCCGCCCATACACAGGACCACTCAGAGGCCGAGTGGCAAACGAGACAGTCTGAACTTTTCCTGGTAGTGTCTGTTTCGAGGCCGCGAGGGCCGGTCTGATAATAGTTATAGGCTACATTGCAAGTTGTTAGCCACACCATCCGCTGCCTGGCCGCTGCCCGCTGGTCAAACTGTGCAGCCTCTGCTCAACCCGTACGGTGGGCCGCAGCAGCCTCTTATTTCAATAATGTCTAATGATGGAAAGCCAAAAAAGAAAGGGGAAATGTGGCACTGAGATGGTCAGACTCAAAAGAAAAAAAGGGATTGTGTTGCTATGCTGTGTGTTGTTCATTCATTCACCATCCGAACATTCATCTCCCCTCTTCTCAACAAGATTCCGAATTATATTCTCGTAATTGTCCAGTGTTGACATGACTGCCCCGAGTCTTCTTGAATGGCCGCCTAAACACACCCACGATAATAGCCAACCAATCGTTGGTAACTCGGCGGAACAAGGGAGAGAATATCATTGCATATTGAATAATTGGAGCCCAGACGAAATTTTGTAATTTTCTAAATTTCTGATCCTCTGAATAAAAACTGAAAATTCAATTTTTTAATTTGTCAAGGTGGAAAAAAATGAAAAATTGGATATTTGAACCCATTTTTCTGTTTTTCCAAATGTCCGTTTGTGCTTAGAAAATTGAACTGATAAGCGTTACACAGACCCAATACCACTCCAATCCTAATATCTCCTTAATGAACTACAATGTTTTGATATTACCCCCAAGAAAAATTAAGATTACCAACTGAGACTCAAACTGATGACGAAAAAAAATTTGCTTTAATTAAAAATTGGGTATTTATGTTATTATTGCTAATAATAACATTGCATTCATCAAGTGTGTGCTCACTTTTGGTTTTTCCTCAAAATAAAGTTGGACTTTGACTTAGGGATTTCACTTGTCCCAGACCTCTGTAATATGTGGTACCATTATTACTGATGCAAATGATTGCCAAGACCAAAGTTACAATTAACCAGAATTATACCTTAACTTTTTTATTTTACGTTCCAATGGTCCAGTGGTTCCAATAGTCAGAGGTTTCTAGCAGCCATTAGAGGGTTTTTTTTCCTGCAGAGGCTGACAGTGTTTATTGCAATGTGTTTGAAGACTTCTCCCTATGCAACATGAAATTATGTTCATCATTTATTGTTTTTTAAGCTCATAACAGTGGTGTGTGCCAGACAAGCTGACATATACTGATAATTGGCAGTCAGGTTGATACAGTATAAGTGGCTTGCGTAAGCGCTGACAGTCTTTTTTTTATAAGATGTGTATTTACCAACCGTCTTGTATATGCACAGTATGAAATATATAAACTATACATACAGGCAGTGCATGTACTGCATTGTAAAGAGGGAACATATTTAGCATAGCAACAGATAAGCCAGGCTTAATGATAACAACTAGCACAGTAGTCTCTGATGAATCACCTTGCTGGTTAAAACTAATTTGTGGTTAGTATAACAATAACATGTACTTTGTGTATCATAACTCATTGTACATGTGTATGTAATGGATACATTCTTGTTACCAATTAATTATTCTCTCAGCTGTTTTATGATACAGTAATGTGTCTTATGTTTCTCTTGATCATAGAAAACACCAAGTTATGGTATAGTATTAGTATAGTATTCTACTTCTTTTTTGTACTAATAATTGTTACCAATATTTCACACAACAGCAAGCAAATAATATTCATTCAATGCTCATTGCACATTACATCAATGTTTCAACGTTATTAACCATAATTACACAAGATATTGACGTAATACCACATAGTAAATCCACGGCACCAGCATCAAAGTATCAAGTAGAGCAAGTATTTTGTACAGCTCTTGTTGTTATAAAGTCACAAAATAAATTCTGTGACTTATTCTGTTGTGATTTCTAACAGCACAATTAACCATCCTCACCCACCATCGCTTTTGTCGGGCTGTGAATTGAGGTAAAAGTTATTGAGCATTTAGATTTGTATATTTGGAATATAGCTTATTGTGTTTTAAACTGCTTGTAACACAGACTGTGAGTTTAAAAATCGAGTTCTGCCAAGCTTGTATATGTAATCAAAGTTTGAATGTGTGATTATACCGATAACAACTTCACTGAAGCACCGTCTCTATAACCGATCTCTATTAGAGGGTTATGGGATCCTCATTATATTGGCTGTGAAATGTGAACTTCCTGCAGCGCAGGGTAAATAAACAAATAGTCCTCACTTCAGATGAGATCTGCAAGATGTGTGATCTGCCAAGTTAAACAATGATATGTCCTAGGGAAACATGCTGTAGCACTAAAAAAAAAAAAAAAAAAAGGAACTTGTAAAATCTTAATTAAAAGATTGTATCAGACATGGCATTGCTTATGGAAAATAGGGAAATAATGGACTTAAAAGACAAGTTTTTACAGATGGAGCAGAGAAATAATTCACTGTGCTGGGGTAGCTGCAATGAGAGAGGAATTATTTGCCGCAGGGAGAGAATTGGCATTTTTAATATCCACAGCAATGCAATCTCAATATAGCAACTGTGAGGATGCAGTGTCATTTGGCATAAGATACTTCATTTTCTATATTTTCCTCTGTTGTTTGTCTCTTTTTTGTCCTCATTATGGCAAAAAAAAAAGTGTAATTAACGCAATCATGATTAATTACAGCACACAGCCTTGGTTTACACATCTGCCTAATTGCGACTTTCTTTCGCTTTATTTCAAATGTTTAAGTAAGCAGAACTTGTCATATTAGTGTTTCTTCTCTCCTTCTCCAGTGTGTTCCTGTCCAAGTCAAATTTGTTTTCCCATTTTGTTTCTTTAACTTTTCTCAGAACATTTTTCAAACAAATTCCAGCTAAAGAGCCCTTTGCTCAAACACTCCCACACATGTTACTTCCACCGTCCTCTCAACAGCAGCGCGTCCACATATAGAACTGGTGCCGGCCTTTTTGGAGGATAACATAGGCAGTGCAGGAAGTGTAGCACTGCCAAAGGCAACCTGCCAGCTGATTCCCACAGCGATATATACATAGTAATACCCCTATTGATTGCTCTGAATAAATTTATTGAGGGGAACCGGAAAGCATGCTTGGGGGAAAATGGCGGAATTTATGACAGCTAGTACTCAAGATAAATTCACTTTTTAATTACAGGGAAGTACATAGGTATTGCCTGTCGAGTAGTTAAATGTAAAGCTAAGACAAATGGCAAGCAGTGCTTGCTGAGAACGCACTATATGGAAGAAAGTGTATGAATCAATAGTACATTTTTCCTCGACTCTGCCTCATAGAAATTGGCGGGGTCTGTATAAGCTCTCCAGCATATTCATGCTCAATGGAAATTAGAGAGAGATCTGCTTTCTGCGTGTGGTTTAACTCCGTTATTTCTTTCTTTGCCTTGTATAAACTCGTTCTATAAACTGTCAAGCTGACTATTCTTTACACCCCCTTCATTTTCTGTTACATCATTTCCATTCTGTCTTTTTTGGAATTCACTAGGTTTTCTGTTGTTTTCATGCTGCAGGAATACAATTCCCCTGCAGTGGAGAAAGCTTCCCAGAATGTTAATGTGTTTTCTAGGCAGTTCAAAAGCAGAATACTGCATGTTAACACAGTTTAATGCTTCTGAGCCTGGGACGACCATCTCATGAGTCTGTTTTCACACCAGAGGAACTCTAAAGACGAGCTATTAGGGTATTTAAACGGTAAGATAGTGTCGACTTGGAAATCAGGAAAAGGAGTAGTTTCAAAAAAGATTTTAGAATAGGGAAACCATGCTAACGTGGTCATAATCACGTTTGTCGCATTGTCACTTTAAAGTCCCAGTGATACAGAAGCTGGAGCGTCTTTAGCTTCTGCACTGCAACGTATTTCCTAGTGAAAAGGAATATTTGAGCGCTAAATCCTTCGCATTTGATTAGACCACTAAAACGTATGCAGGCTTAGAGTTTAGCGCAATACAGAGCTACCATAGGGAGCCACTGAGGACTGTTGGCAATGGCTCCACACATACATGTATTTCACTCACCTGTTGTTGCTGTTAGATCAGGAGGAGGATGAAAGATGATAGGGAAACTGCTGATATTCAACCGGCACAACCACTATCACTGCTGTTGCTACTGGATCTGTAGTGCTGTCCCCTAACAGTAACAGATTGATTGACAGGATCTCATGTTATTATTGGTTAAAATTGGTTGGTACCAGCTTATGTAAGCAAAGATGATTTTTTTTCTTTTACAGGAAGAAAACATGATTGGATTTTGATATAAAAAATGCAAAGAAATAGATTTTATATTGTTAGATAGGTGCACAATATGTCCGAGATGTGTTCTAAAAGGGTTAAAAAGGCATTTTTTATTTCATCTCACCTTTAAGGTAAAAAATGGATGTGCCGTGTGTGTGTGTGAACCTATATATTTCATGTGGAAAAGACCATAAATCATCCAGGATGTTTGATAACCTGCATGTAGAGTTCAACATCACACCTGCTGCCTTGTCATCATTAATGAAGGCCAGCTGGCCTTTAAGCCTCAGTCAAAAGCCCGATGTGTAAAGGAAAGCACTCAACATGGTGTCATGTAATCATACTGTATGTGATTTATGACCCATGCAAGGAACTGTGTCAAACTAGCATCTCAGTAGTACAGTAGTGACACGTGTCCTCCACACAATCACATGCATCTGTTGCTATGCAACAAGTCATGTGCAACCTCGTGCACGAAAAGAAGAGATTACACCTCTATGGAATCAAAAAGGTGTTTAAAACTTTTACTCACCCTACTCTAAAAGGGTTACTTGAGATACGAGGCTATTGGGTATGACAATCAGCAACGTGTTAACCCAGCTCGCTTTCCTAATTCAACCTCCATCACTAAGCATTTTCTCGCCTAAGCAATAACCCAAACTGCCTCCCAACACACACACACACACACACACACACACACACACACACACACACACACACACACACACACACACACACACACACACACACACACACACACACACCTTCCTGTGAAGTAGCAAACAGCATCTTCACGTTTCTCATCTACATTTTTTTTCCTTTCTGTCTGTCCTCAGCTCCCTCTCCCACTCTATCCGCCACACAACCCTTCTCACATAGCACCCCAAGCTTTCTTTCAGCTCCACTTCTTTTTCACCACCATCTCCTTCCTCTCTGACTCATTCTCAACTCCTCCCCTCAGGGATATTTTAGGCCAGGCCGCTTGAAACATTTCACCATCCCTCCCACCCTCCTTATCTTCAAGTGAATAACACGTTTCTGAGGTGGGTGGCCCCCGCTGAGAAACAGGTGAGTAATGAGTACAGGCCTCTCTAATTAACAAGCAACTCTTTCTTAGCCATGCATAATTAGTCACACATGATCCATGTATGGACAGTTTTTCTCCGACAGTGCAAATGTTTACAGTGGCACAAGGTTCAAAAAGTATGCATCAGATTCAGAAAGACATCTCATTACAGTAAAAATCTTAGTGTACTATATATGAGCATGGTGAGTAATTATGCCGAGTGCCTTTCTTTTTTAAAAGAGTTCACTGGAGAGTGAAGTTGCTCCAGCTATTCCCAATGCCTGCAGTTATGTGATTTATGTGATTTCCCCTGAATGTATTGTCCCATCCTTTAGACCTCTTATATTCAATTATTTTGATGGATCTTCTAAAACAACACATTTTTTCAATAAGGAAATATATCGTATTATGTTCTGTTCAGGGTTTCTATATTGGGATTTTCCAACAAGTGTCCTCAGAGAGGAGTCATTTCTTTAGGGTTCTGTTTTTTTCCAGAAGTATATTTTTCAAGATCACCATTTCAGGTCGAAGGAGTTCTCAGAGCATCTAGCTCATTTTTAACAAGCAGCATCCTCTTTCGGATAAAAGATTTGTCTTTTTCACCTCAGAGATATCCATCACAACAAGTGGCTGCAACTCAACGAAGCACACAAAGGCTCAGTTAATTCCGACTACATATTAGAATGGGTGAGACAGACTTTGATCTACAGTACATGGTATGACTGTTAGTGCCAGACATGCTGTTTTGCAGCATCTCTGAAATGCCTGGTGTTTTCAAGTCACCTAAGTGTATACTGTAGAAGCAGTTTGGAGCAATCCTATGGGTGGAATTAGGAAGCAAGGTCAGAGAAGAAGATATTTGAAATTGAAAATGAAATACAGAGTACAGCAGTGGTGTGTAGAAGGACACCTCAGCAGGTAGATAGGAACCAGTTCAATGTCAACTGGACTTTGGGTAGTAGGCTGGCGTAAAAAGCATGAATCCATGGAGGCATCCTGCCTTGTTTACAGCCTTGTGTTGGGAATGCAATAGTGTGGAGAGACGTTACTGGGCCCACGATAGTGCCCTCAAAGACAACTGAGCATTGTTTGAAAGCTACAATTGACTCGTAATGTTGCTGACCATGTTTGTGGCCATAGATACTACCAGCAGTACAACCTGCAATGTCACAAAGCATTCATCATCTCAGGATGGCTCCAGGAACATGACAGTGGATTCCATTTACTCCAATAACAGTGCACAATCTACAGATCTAAAGTCAGCAGAGCTTTTGGCAGGAGGTGGACCGTGGGGTTTGAGGATGAGGTGGAATGGCAGCTGACAAGCAATAAACCCAGTGACTTTTTGCTCCAAAGCATTTTGTGACACGTCTGTACAAGTCTGTCCATTTCTGAGAGGTTGGGTCATCACAGTACCATCAATGCACAGCCTCAGAATGGTAGTAACAAACGCTTACAAAGTGAACAACATGCAACTACTTTAATGATTTGTAATCTCATAAAATGATTAAATATTGTTTTTAGGGTTGCTGTACAGTACAGAACAACACTGTTGTCCCACCTGCGATGCTGCTATCACATCAATCGGAGAGGGAAAACAATAGAAATGATTTCCTCAATACGAATCCTCAAATTGCTAAATAATAGAGCTTCTGAAGAAATTAAAAATCCAGGTCTCTAATACAGTACGTCCTTTATAGCTCCCTGTATACCTCTTGTAGTTGAACACCATCTCCTTCATCAGAGAGATCACCAGAGAATGCACTCATCCTGACTCTGCTCCATTTCACCCGCTTGCCTCAGGCAGCTGTTTCATGGCCGCAAGGTCCTTCCATTAAAATAACTTTTTGCCACAACTATAAATGTTAACTCCCACACAGGCAACAGCAGCACCATTGTTTTCATTAAAACGGAACTGTCCTTTGTATCTGACTGGTCTGCACATTTTGTGCACTCACTGCTGTTTGTGAATTCTGTCTGCTAAAGGCAGGTTCTGTTGTGTGGTAGTGAGCAATGTTTCCTTCAGGTGGGGTCACATTAAGAATTTACAATGGCATTTTTCCAGTCTATTCACCTGTATATTTAGCCATGAAAAAGAAAAGTGCACAATAAAATCGTGTAATTGCTTGATGACAGCCTCTCAAAAATACAATATGCTTCCAAAAACAGCACAGTAAGTACACAATGTGCAATAACTACTAGCATTTAATTCCAGCAACTGACCCAAAGTATTGTTCCCTTTTAGTGTTTTCATAGTCATTTAACCTCCTTTTGATCATCATTATTTACCAGCAGAAACTATATTTGACAAAGTGACTTATTGAGTTCAGTTTGCTGGTTATATAGAATTGGGACCATTTATCCCCACTGCCCTGAGGAAGCCAGTTACTTTTTCATAACTGTAACAGTCCCTGACAGCTGCTGACAAATTTCTTCTCCTTCCCAGTTCTCAGGAGTTCCCTTCGGCTAAAGTCCAGTTTGACATTCTTGCCAACTTATCCAACACATTAAAGTCCTCAAGTCTCGCATTGTCTTACAGATACACTTAAATATCTTCTAATATATTAGGTATCAGCTGGGGTGTTTTAAACACTTATTCTGAAGTGAAAGATTTATGAATTATGAAACCGACCAATTTAATACTACATACTTAGTTCGAAGTTAGACCAGCTGTTGCCTTCTTTTGAATTTAGTGATGAGTTTACAATGTAATTAAATCATTAAAGCTCATTAATATAGGCATTTTTGAAAGCCCCTCTTTTTGATTTGATAGTCAATTTCAAATTATTTCAAAATATAGGTTTGGACAGTTTCCTATTTACCCAGCTGCACATCTTACTTCATCTTGTTGTGATTTTGGACAATATATACAAAAACAAAACAATATTATGAATCATTTTCTGAATCAAGCCTTCTAAACTCGTATGGAAGCTTTTGTCCTGGTGGAAATGGTATCAATACTGCTGTTTTCATTTCTGCTTATTATTTAGTGCGTATCACCACTGGTTTCTTATGAGCACATTTCACAATGTTCCTATGAAATGCAAAAATATTTTACCACATTAGTACTTAATAAGTCTTACATCTTTCCAAGGCACTGTTTATGATTGACATTCAAGAAAGAAAATCTTCAGGCATAGGATTTTTACATCAGTCTGATTGTGATTTCTCATCTGAAGAAACACAACAGTTGAATTTTGTTCCTAGCAAGATGTTAAAAAAGAAAAAATATATATACAGTATATATTTTTTTTTATGTGTATGACTAACAAGGTTTGCCTTTCAAGTTGCTCTAAAACTGCTTTCATTTATTTTCTTCTGTGGAACTCTCACTACTTCTTTCCTTTAACGATTTTAAGCTCTCTCTCTCACACACACACACACACACACACACACACACACACACACACACACCCCACCTCTCTTAATCTATGTCTGAAGTGGTCTTTAATGAGGTGTGAACAGCGGACCACAACCCTCTCTCTCCCTCCTTTTTCATCTTCCCTCTCTCTCACCCCTGAGAGCGACAGAAACAGACCGACAGAGTGACAAAGACATACAGCGAGCGACAGACTGATAGGAGAGGGAGAGAAGGCGATGTGAGAGTTAATGGGAGAGAACAAGGTCTTTTTTCATTACTCCATCCCCCCATCCATCATCATGTGATCACAGCAAGAGCAGATCAAAGGGCCTGTGAGGGACACTTTAAAGATTTTCTCCCCAGCTGATACCGACGTCAGGCCTTTCGATGTTTATCTGCGCAGGAATGTGTGTGTAATGCTGTTTGTGTGTCTGTGGGTAGGGAAGCAGGTCAGCCTGGATGTGTTTCTCACCCCTCAGCGAAAAGCCTGCCCACGCCCACTCATGATAACCCACCACAGAGTTGTGGTTTTGTAGATGAAGACCAGCCAGTTTCACTAATGTATCTCAAATCTGTGTGTGTCTGTGTGAGTTAGCGTGCCTTCCAGCATGGCAGAATCCCACTGACAAACAGCATATCAGCGGCATGCCCATGATTTGGTTATAAAAGCAGAATTTCTGCTAGAGTTAAACAGCCTTCTCCTACTTTTCTACCTTTAGCTTTAAACTGAGCTTATTAAAAAAATGCGCCTGAACATTGATTACCTGCCAGGATTGGGTTTCACCTTCAACTGGCTCATTGCAACCTGCATATCAAACATTTCAAATGAGAGAGAGCCTCTATATTCCTGATTGTCCGCTTAAATTGCAAAGTGAGGCTACCACAGTGAGCAGAATGCCATGCCCTTTAATTGAGACACAATAGATTAATCCTGTTCGCTCAGATGAAATTCTGGAGTTGGGAGTTGTCCAGTCAAAGGACATAGGAAACTCAGTTTCAAGGTGGTAAAAAGGCAGAGTAGTGTGTGTTCCCTCTGGTCTTAGCAGAAGCTGCCGTTTGTGCAGGTCCACATTTAAAGATAAAATTAAATGCCCCGGTAGGCACCCCCAATCAAGGCACATACCATATAAACATATGATTCAGGCCAGGGACCTTGGTTGCATCCTACAGTACCTCCAGGTACGACTGGAGGCATTTGCCAGCAGTGCTTTACTATAATGCATAACACTCGGCCAACAAGATCTCCAACAGTTAGAGAATAAGTGATTTAATATGTCCATTTAACATACATTTAACAGTACTGCAGTTGCACATATATTTGGATCCTAGTTGGATTTGGGTAATTATCACAATTATTCTATTGCATTTTCTGTGTTTTTGTTTTATCAAATCAAAATGTAATCAACCTTATTTATATAGCACTTTAAACACAACATAGTTTATCCAAAGCGCTTAACAGAACACACACAGGAAAACAAAAAGAAGGAAAACATTAACGCAAATATATAATGTAAAACTTAGAAACTCACTTTAACAGTATAGGCAACGAGTTGTGGCTCCATGTTTGATGTTTGTATCCCCAGCTGAGCTCTCTTTTCATGTTACTATAAATATATGCAGCCACATCCCTGCCCGTGCACCATTTTCTCTCTTCAAATTCAGCACTGTCTTGTGTAAGACAAACCATCAGAGTTGAAAAAGTCATAATGAAACAAAATAGTCTACGCATATTTCATCAAGAAAAAGAGAATTACGGGAATGAGATTTCTTTACATAGCATTAAACTGCATCAGGCACAGGGAAAGGCATTACTTTCTATGGTTCTTTTTTGAATTTGTAATTAATTAGTCAATATTGGCATTTTCCCACTACTCTTAACAAATTGCATGAGCCTTTATTTAAAACAACAGTATGGTCAATTGATTGGACATCAGAACAATGGAAGGGTTCCTTTATTGATGAGTTGTCATGACCGAAAGGAAAGTTCTTTGGCTAAAAATATTGAGTGCCTTTTGAAATAAGTGCTCCAAACCAGTCAAGAGCTGGTACCAACAGAGGAAATCTAAAGGCAAAATATCCACACACTGTATGTGGTCCCTTGTGTTTTTTAATATGTCACCAATAGCGTTTGACATTTTGAGTTTATTGGCTCATCAGACATGTTGGCTAAAAAAGTCTGCAGACTTCTTACATTTATTGTGGTGTTTCTTGAAGAAAATGCTTTTAAAATGGTTTGTTTTTCTGCAGAGCTACAAGTCTCAACATCTTCCGCTACTATTTCATTGTATCTAAAAATGAAATCAAGCCAATCAAGTCATTTTTTTTTTCTTCATTGCAATTAGAGGCTCAAAAAATGTTGTTGAAATGGCCTATGTTTAGGTTTACCTGACAGTAACCTCTAGCAGCAGTGCAAATTATGCAAATTATTGTCAGGAGCTAAGGCAGAAGTAACATAATGTTGTTTCTTTTTCCCCAAACCGTAACTAGGTTGCTCAAACTTCGACCCTTAGAACGTGGCAGTACAGAAAAATTGTCAAATGTAAATCTGCACGTAGTCTTTACAAAGATTGAGAAATAAATTAGGAGCCTTTTATGTACACAAGGGATGGTGTAACATTTAGCTGTCCTTGAAAAAAACGCAATTAAAGCCAAAATAGTTCAAATTAAATTGCTGACTTTTTGAATTTAGGCAGAATCTCG
Source organism: Gymnocephalus cernua (assembly GCA_023631565.1). NCBI lineage: Eukaryota > Metazoa > Chordata > Actinopteri > Perciformes > Percidae > Gymnocephalus > Gymnocephalus cernua. The sequence goes on along the minus strand of CM042448.1, from coordinate 15,843,971 downwards.
CCTACAGAATCACACGCTGTAGTGGAAAAGTGAATTTCAAAGGTCTTACAGTTGCATCATAAAACTCTCAGCTGCCATGTATTGCACAAACATTAAGGCCAAATGGTGCTTGAAATGCTCATTGAAAAAAAATCTGAAGTCTGCTCTATTAATCTGCAGTTGTTGGGATGATAACTCCCCAGAAGGCTTTATATCTGCTTTGATAAGTTATCACCAGATAACTGGAGTATGGAGGAACCGGGTTTTTCAATGTGAACTTTGAAAACCGTCCTCCATTCTGTCGCTGAAACTCGGCTCCTTTTCTCCAGGTTCAGCTCAGCGCTCACTGCTCCAGTCAAACCACAAGTCATTTGTACTGAAACAAGCCTCGTCCCTCTGAGTATTTCCAAGCGTGCACAGATAGAAAACCTCTCTGATGCCACTTTGAAGACTAGAACCAATTAGGGAATCATTATAATGAGTGCAAGTCTTTTGTTACTCAGCAGCTGTCTAATTGGAGTTGGTGTATTTTTGAAGGGCGTTGGGACGAAGGCTGTTCTAATGGAACTGTCATACACTTTTTTTAAATCAGCAAACCGTTTTCACAATGTGTACCACATTGCTTGTGCAGAACGTTTTCTTTTCATTTAAAAACAAATAATTATTCATGTTATTCTAAAAGATACCATAAGCATCTATGATATTTCAAGAAACTCATTTTTCAATCATATTAGCTGTACACAGCTGAAAATACTGCATCTCCTGCTGCAGCTCTTAACCTTCCCATGCCCACTGCAGCTGTGAAAGATTTTTACCTTAGGGTAAACTGTATATTCAGGAATGGTTGACTAGTTACACAGCTGCTGTATATACAGCACAGTTTGTATGCAGTCCATGTCAAAGCCATATCATCACTTACACACTCGTTCTGACGAGTAACGAATAGCATTAGTATTGAAGCAGCTGCTGCTTTGAAATCATGTGCATTGATGTTCAAAGCTTTGAATGGGTAATTCCGAGTCACAGTAATTCATCCATTTTCTTCTCTTTCCACTCTTTAAATGTTGTATTTCCATGTATTTGTTCCCATTTTAATGCAGCCTTTTTGTGGTCTTTAATGAATAAATCATACTCCCACTGTCCATGAGGGAGAAAGATGTGGGATTTAATGTGCTCTTCCTTTTCTCTCTGTTTGTCTTCTCACAGCTCCCCTGACAGACAAGCCGCCAAAAATCCTTTCCCCCTTGGAGAGCCAAATGAGCGTCATAGAGATGGCAATAGGTAAGGAGACCCATTTCGTTTCCCTCACTGATCCGTCGATGGAACGTGTGGTGTCATGCTTGTGGCATATGCTCCTTACGATGGCATCGCTTCAAATTTCTAGATTACTTACGATGAAAGCCAATTCCCTCAAAGTAGGTCCCGTTCTACTTAACCATGGCTTTGTTTTGACCAATATGTTCAATTCTACTTTGCTGTGTATATACGGTGGAAATATTGGGGTCAAAATGGCAGGCCGCCATTCTAATTTCTACTGATTTTATACATAGCTATACAGTACTTTATCATATTTTAGTAAGAATCCTCATTTTAATTTGTTGTTGATGCTGTTAATGCAAACTCAACATATCCTCCGGGTTTACCTGTTGTAATAGAGTTAGTGCTGATTATCCTGAAATGATTAAGACAACACAGTCATGTCATACTCACTTCTCTGTTGCTCCTAGTTTCTCTTTTTGAAAGAAATACTGTTTTGAAGCCCTACCTGATTAAAATTGCATCTACGTTTTTTTCTGTCACTCTTAAGCTACTTAACCCTTCCAACAGGTCAAGTTAAATAATGCCTCTTTCCGAGCAGGTGTTTGAAGTGGAAAAAAAACATCTGCAGGAAGCAATAAGTTCCACTGAGAGCAAAAAAGATTATGTAGTGAAAACTGTATTTTTGGTACAAAGGGAGACTCAGCAGATTGGTTAGTATGACTCTGTTGTTGTAGTAATGGAATAATTGCCGTGGAAATATAGATTATGCTGAATCCAAAAGTGCAAATTCAGTCAAATTCAATAAGACAAAAACATTAACACTAGTTGCTAGCATTGGAATGGTTTGTGTTTATTGACCTGTGTTGATCTCAAATACTTTACTGTAAGTTTAATTTATTTGGGATCTGCACAGATCTGACTTGAAGTAACCAAAGTGTTTAATACAGGATTTTCAATTAGGTATGCTCTCTGACTATGCCCGTTTGTAAATGGACCTTGAGTTTTCATCTAGATAGAAGAAAAACACGATGACTCATTCAACACATTTGTGCATAAAAAAGTAACTCACTCAGTGGGTTTGAAAACCATGTCCGCTGCTTTTTCTCCCCCTATCCCATGGAGTGCCTTGTTATTGTATACTGATCACATCTAACTTTGTTGTCTTGTGCAACATGGATGCTGCTTGTGTTCTTTCAGCTGTAATGAGTCAGTAATGAATCAAAGAGGTACTTCAAACTATACAGTCTCCTTTTGCGTTACCAAAAATGTATGATGTTAGCATTACTTTAAATGATTGCCTCAAATTCTGCCTCATGTGGCTGCCTCTGAATGGTAGGCTTCCGTTTGCCTAACCAGCTTTTGATGCACAGGGGCTCATGGGAAAATTCCCGCTTTGTGCCTTATTGGGCGATAGCTCAGCTGTTGGTGGAAGGGAAAATGGGTCATGATGGAGGCTTCCTTTGAAGTGAATTTGTCATGGGCTGATGAACACAACTGGCTTGTAGAGGTAAACGGTGGCAATCAGAAAATAGGCGCAAATCATCGTAGCTTTAAATTGATGATGATAAAAGCCTCTCTGGCTTTTTTCATCTGATTAAGTGTTTGATAGTGGATGATGGCGATTTTCAAAATCCATTACCTGATAGCTTAGAGAACAGGCAATAATGGTCCAAAGAAAAGAAATGTGCTGCTTTTCTTGTTTTGGGTTTAATATATATTTTTGTAACTTTACTTTTTACTATAACTTATTTTAGCTTTCAAGACCGTCATCCCCTAACTGTATCAGATTGGATTTTCCTCTTGATTTAGATTTGGAAGTGGATGTGGATTAGTAGAAACTGTTTTATGCTCCTCCTTCACCTCTGCACCCATTGATATTCTACACAGTCAGCACCTCTGTGTATATAAAATATGAACACCTACTTGATTCTCTGCCTGTACAAGCCTCTATCACTTCCTCTCAGTGTTAGGCTAGCATGCGCTTCATGTCATCCACAGAGAGCCCAGTCAAACGCAGCGCATCCTTTCAGGGTTGTGCCTGGTTTGGCAGAATTTTAATATTCATTCTATCGTGAAATATAAAAGCATAAATGGCTACAGCAGACACTTAATTAGGCAGGTGAGAGGAAGAAAGCCAGAGGAGAGGGGGAGAGGCGAATGTGGAGAGATGCTTTTCAGGCTCTTGTTATGTAACTCAAGGGATGAACAGAGCAATCTGTAAATGGGGGGGCCCAATTAATCAGCACTCATCGTCCGTGGCCCACTCCCTATTTTGTCTCCTAATGGATGAGGTTCCTCAGTTATAATTGATTAAATTTAAAACATGTTGTATAAATGCTCTTCTCTGCCCTCGGTGGGCATGTCTTTCCACTGCTTTCTCTGTGGGACAGGTCTGTTGCAGTTTGGGTCTGTAATTCAGTCTGACAGATCAATGCGTGCTGCTTTCACTATTGTGCACTGGTAGAATAATTGTCTGCAGTCAAGCCAAGCAGACTAACTGCAGTGCAAGTCTGTTTCTCGTAGAGCGCTAATGTGTACGATTTCTAAACCCTAAGCACTTTGACAACGGGGCGATTTATTTCCTTAATGCATGAACATGTTTGTGCCATTTTTATGTTCTTGAACACAACACAACCAGGGATCACAGCTCCAGTCACAAACCTGCTTCTGTAGCCTTTATTTTGCTGCCAGGTTTGATTTGTTATAATGCTGTTTTTTTTTATGCAGGGCTGACGTTTCACTTGCAGCCTTACTTGCCTACCTATCCTGACATTTTATTTCAGGGTTAGATTGAATTCACGGCCATTGTGGCACTTGTTTGTTTGTGATGTTCATTCTGGGAATATCCAACTAGTTCCCCTGTGATCCTGATTGGCTGAAAACTTCAAGCCCTTTCAACTGGCTCCTTCCTCAAGAAATCACACTTCATCCCCTGACACTTGACATTACGACACCGCAAGTTTTTTGAAATTGCAGCAGAGAGAAAACAAGGGAATGGTGTCTGAGGCTCTTTGCAAAATTCCTCCAAAATACACTTTTTAGCTCTCACATGAATGTTTTAAGAAGCCACCATTTTGTTATACTGTTATGCATTATTGATCTATAATATTCAATGCATCCCGAGAGTTGTATTATGTTAGAGTAATTGAATTGATTATTTTGGTGTATTCCCTTCCCCCAAAACTGCCTTGTTTTCTTGTCCTCTTGTGCGTCAGTTATTGATTTGTTTTGTTTCCCACAATGCCTTTTGGGACCCTTTAGGGGATGGGAGTGGATTTGTTGTTTTCAGTTAAAGCTGGGCAGTAGCGCAGCAACTAATTGTGAACACATGAAAGGGTCGATGGTCACAGATACAGTACAACCCCTACCTCAAAACACAAACTCCATTTAGGCTGCTGTCCAGTATCTTAAAAATAAATGTTTCCCTGTATGACTGTAATTTGTGAAAAGAGTCAACAATGACTTTGCTCACACCAAAGCTAGATGTGTACCGTTGTTTGCTTTTATACTAATTATTATATCTATAAATATGTATATAAAAGTATTTATAAAAGCCAATTTTGTCCACTTATCCATGAGTGTGTCGTATGAATACAAATAACAAAATGAGGTCATATATTTTTGGTCTAGTCCTCTGCTGTTTTCCACTCTTGTGGAAAGCCTTCCCAGAAGAGTTGGGGAGTTAAAGCAGCATATTATTGCATATGATTTGATTAGATGTTAGAACGACCAAATACAGGTTTGATGTCAGTGTAGTGTAGCATAATTCTACTTTAGGACTATAAGGACAGAATCAGGGGTATTATTACAAGTAAATGAGTAATGACTTTGTACGTCATCATACAACCCCAAATCAGAAAAAGTTGGGACAGTATGGAAAACACAAATAAAAAAGAAAGTAGTGATTTCTAAATGTACTTTGACTTGTATTTCATTGCAGACAATACAACAGCACATCATTTAATGTGTTCCTCATGATTTTTATTGGGGATTTTTTCAAAAAAACTAAATTCCTATTTTGGTTCTTGCAACACATTTCAAAAAAAGTTGGAACAGTAAAGCATTTACCACTTTGTAATGTTGCCATTCCTTTTCACAACACTTAAAAGACCTTTAGGGACTGAAGACACCAAGTGATGAAGTGTTTCAGGTGTAATTTTGTCCCATTCTTGCTGCAAACAAGTCTTAAGGTGGGCAACAGTACGAGGTCTTCGTTGTCGCATTTTGCGCTTCAAAATGCTCCACACATTCTCTATTGGAGACAGGTCGGGACTGCAGGCAGGCCAGTCAAGTACCCGTATCCTCTTCCTCCGCAGCCAGGACTTTGTAATGTGTGCAGAATGTGGTTTTGCATTATCTTGTTGAAATATGCATGGACGTCCCTGGAAAAGATGTCTTCTTGAAGGCAGCATATTGTGCTCCAAAATCTCTATGTACTTTTCAGCATTAATGGTGCCATCACAGAAGTGCAAGTTACCTTTGCCAAGGGCACTGACACAACCCCATACCATGACAGACCCTGGCTTTTGGACTTGTTGCTGGTAACAGTCTGGATGATCCTTTTCTTCTTTGGTCCGGAGCACACGGCGTCCATTTCTCCCAAAAAATACCTGAAATACTGATTCATCTGACCACAGTACACGTTTCCACTGTGTGATGGTCCATCCCAGATGCCTCTGAGCCCAGAGAAGTTGATGGCGCTTCTGGACACTGTTAACAAAGGGCTTCCTTTTGGCACAGTACAGTTTTAACTGGCATTTGTGGCTGTAACTACGTATTGTGGTACTTGACAAAGGTTTGCCAAAGTAGTCCTGAGCCCATGTGGTGATATAGATGAATGACGATTTTTAATGCAGTGCCGCCTGAGGGATCGGAGATCACGGTTGTTCAGCTTAGGCTTGCGCCCTTGTCCTTTACGCACTGAAATTCCTCCTCATTCCTTGAATCTTTTAATTATGTTTTGCACTGTTGAAGGTGAAATAAGCAAATGTCTTCCTATCTTTCTTTGAGGAACATTGTTTTTAAACATTTCAATAATTTTCTCACGTATTTGTTGGCAAACCGGCGATCCTCGGGCCATCTTTGCTCCTAAAGGACTAGACCTTTCTTGGATGCTGCTTTTGTACCAAATCATAATTACAATCACCTGTTGACATCACCTGTTTCAAATCACATCATTATTTAACCAATTTACCTGATTACTAGTCCTAAATTGCTCCTGTCCCAACCTTTTTTGGAATGTGTTGCAGGTCTGAATGACAGGAAAGGATGTATATTTACAAATGAAATTAGGTTAACCAGACAAAACATGAAATATTTTGTGTTCACATTGTCTGCAATGAAATACAAGTCAAAGTACATTTAGAAATCACTACTTTCTTTTTTTATTTGTGTTTTTCATACTGTCCCAACTTTTTCTGATTTGGGGTTGTAGTAGTAGTAGAAGATCCAACATATTTGTTTCGAACCACCACCAAGTAATACAAAAGGCGTCCTTTTAATTAGATAGTTTGAAAATCCGTATCACTTCCTGTCAGAAAGGCTCATCATGGAAATCCCTTTGTTCGATGCAGCCTTTTCTCTAACAAACAACCTTTTCTCTTGAGCTTCTTCATTTGTTGGTTGGTGAATAATAACAGAGTAAACTGGAAATTGGTCTTCAGTCACTCAGCGGAAGGAGTTACATTGTTTAATGATACAGTATGAACAGAGGATACCTCAAAACAAAACCACCATTATCCTGAATTGAGTTGGAGTCGGCAGCCACATAAAATTAGAATTTGCAGTCCTTTGGTAATCATAGGGTTAGCACATCAATGTACTGTTATTCTTAGGCAGGTCAGGTTGCTATGGGACCCCCCTTTTCTTCTAACTGACATTGAAACTTCAAATTAAGACTTGATGAATCCAGATCCTTCTGTAAATTTCTGTGTGTGTGTGTGTGTGTGTGTGTGTGTGTGTGTGTGTGTGTGTGTGTGTGTGTGTGTGTGTGTGTGTGTGTGTGTGTGTGTGTCTGTGTGAGTTTTTTTTTTTTTTACATCCTGCAGAAACAGAGCACCTTTAGGAAGAAATAATGAACTGCACTTAGACAGCAGACAAAATGTCAACTTTCAGCACACTGTGAGAATGTGGGTGAAAGTCCAACAGATGGTGTTGAAATGTGTAACCTTTACTTGACTTTATCAATCTATGAATGTTGATCATCCCATTATCCTGGAGCACATTCCTTACTGTAGCTGTATGGATTTGATATTATATCACTGTAATGTTTGGGATCTTGTCACATTGATTTAGGCACCATTTTCAATATTTAATGATTTATGTTGTTGTCCTGCTGTGGGATGAAGGCACGCCATGCCACAGCGAGGTAGACGTGTGTGATACATCATGTTCAAGGTAAATACCATGAGTGCTGGAGAAAGAATGTAAAGGTTGAAGGGTCAGGAAGACATGATTATCTCTTGAGGTTTTTATTGATTTTGGTGTTTTTCTCACTTACATAAAAACTCAACTCTTGACCTTTTTAAAAAAATGTATTAGGCAAGGCGAGTTTATTTACATAGTGCATTTCAAACAGGAAATTTAAAGTTTTTTACGTAATGCATTAAATACAATATGTTTGAACAGCGCCAGACAGGAGAGGTGTGAAAGCACAGTCAAGTTTATTTCCACAGCTCAGTACAAGAATTAGAAATTAGAGAGAGGGAAGACATGCAGGAAACAGTCACAGGTCGTACTTGAACCCTGGACATTCTGCGTCGAGGAATAAACGTCTATATATTTGTGCCTGCTCTACCAACTGAGCTAACTGGCCACAAGAATTATAAATATTGAGCCAAATTTAAAAAATGCTACAATAAAAATAACTTTGAAATGAAAACAAAAAACATTTCAACCTAAAACACACTCAACTCGGCTTGGATGTGTGCAGAATTGACAATTTGTTTCATAGATGAAGCTGCTTGTATTTGTTTTCACTTTAACCCCAAGGCAACCTGGAACCTGAGTGTTAAAACTACTCATCACCCTTTATGGCACAGGTACAGACAAGCACATATTGCAAGCCTCACTCGATACAATGCAGCAGCTCGGTGTAATATTCGGTACATTCTGCAGTCAGGCAAACATTGTCCTCTAGCTCGCACTTGGGTAGTTTCGTGCTTTAAGCTTGGAAGTTCTCATCGAACCATGAGACACATTTTAGCTTCACAAAGAAAAAGAAAGTCTCACACAGCACAGCCTCAGTAACACCTATCCCCATTATCACACACTCTCTGTTTCACATACACACCAGCCAGCCATCCCTCTAAATGTCACAGACTCGGCAGAACGCTCCATCGATGCCAAAGGTTCAGAGGCCCCAGGATCAATATTACATCATTTCTCTCAATTAGGGCATATTTATTCCCCTCAAGTTATTGTACATCTGCGAGTGATCCTATCTGTATTCCTGGCAAGCCTCCAGATGAGTCAAGGCCCTGCGGGGAGGGGAAGATGGAGTGAGATAAAGATGAAGAGAGGGGAGGAAACAGTATGAGAGAGAAATGAAGGTAGGGGGAGTTTGGGCAAAGACTCGCAGCAAGGGAGAAAAAGTGAGCGAGATCATTTCAGATTCACAGAGGGGATGAAATATGGCGGTGTCTTACCTAGAGTTATTACAGATGAAAGTGGATACAAGACAGCACACTGTCCCAAATGGTTAATATGCCCTGCAGCATGGAAGCATAAATCGTGACTGTCATATTATAGGGGGAGTTGCTGGTGGTGATTGGAGGGGATTCTTGGCAAAAGAATGCTCCCATTAGTGTTTTACATAAGTACGGTAATGAGGGGGACAGTCTGTGCAGGCGCTTCAGGAGACCTGATCGGCCCAATGGACCGAAGAAGGCTAAGTTTACTCAACACTTGGAGGAAATTCACCAGGGCACGACTGCATGGCTGATATCATGCTCACATTTTGGATAGTGATTGAACTTAAAAGTCAAGCTATCGTCCCTCATTGACTGTTCCCTCGCTCTGCTTCCCGTCAACGGCTCCCACCTGCAGCCTTGTACCTGTCTCTGTGAACTAAGAGGAAAAATGGCTGAAGGCATTTGCTCTCCTTAGCAGAAAATAGCATCAAGAACTGGCCAAGGCACTTGAGTATAAAGATATACTGCCTCTTGTCTGCGCCAGCCACACTTCCCATTTCTGGGTAGATCTATTAATCATAAAATTGGGCTTTGGCATGTAGTTTAGAGAAAGTCTGGTTTGTTGTTTTCTTTTTTTATGTTTAAGGACTGAGGTGTTCCTGCATTGCACCTGCATGTAGGCACTCTGTAATGTCACACAACTTTGTCAGACTCGTATATTTTTGCAGATCACTAGATTATAAAGCTGTTTGAGGAGAGCTACAAACCCACTGACAGGAACAGACTGTTCATGAAACATCGTGTGACTTTTTCAAAAATAAACCGTATCTCCAGAATAAACCTTGATTTGGACAATTCTGCAAACCTCTGGATTAGTTTCAATTACATTTTAAAATGTTCAATCAATGCCAATATAAGGTAGTAGTTTTAAAATGATTTCCTTCTGCAATCATTTTGCATAACAACTACAATGTGCTGAAGATTAAGGAAAGATTGTGGTTATGGTTAAAAGAAAATCAATTAGTTGTTGGACAGGATACAAGAAAGTCTTTTGCACCACGTACACACACTGAACATTGGCACTGGGCCTAAATTGTGCGTTGCACAATCGTCCAATATTAACATAATTCATTTGGACAGCCCAAAGTTGTTGTTGGAGCAGCCGATAAAGCAAAGCCCAGCATGCTCTTGGTGATTTGCAGGTGAAAAGGCATCTAGGTGTCTAATAAAATCTGATAAACATGGTTGGAAAGTTCATGTTTTTAACCTTCTATGCTTTGTTGCTACAGTATATTGTTGTTTCAACAATAAAGTCACAACATGCAGCAGGTTCTACAAGATCATCTGGAAAAAGCTGCAAAGAAGTTAAATGAAAAGGATAAAAACCTTTGTAGCTACACTACAGCATTTAGACGAGAGATGCCACTGCACTCCTGCCTGCTTCTTTGGTTCACACTATAAGTTGCAGTTCACCACAGTTTAAGATTTAACAGCTGTGCTATTCAGGCTGACAAAGCTGCAGTAGCAGTGTGTGTAGGACCTTATGTTTCAGTACAACAACCCCTTCAGGCGCTTCCTCTGTGATTGTCACTCTGGTGCTTTTAGGTTTGTTTCAGCACAGTGTAACTTTAAAGCCGCACATTTTTGTGGGTTCTCTTTCTCTGACTTATGTCTTCAGTGCTTCCCCAGCACATGTACTGTAGTAACAGAGTGAAGTCTGTGCAGTTCCCATCCAGCTGTTACGCTATCAATCTGAGCTAGAATTTGAATCTAGAATCTGAGCTAGAATTTTAGATTGAAAACCCTCCTCCTCCACACTCACACTACCTGGTTTCCATTTCCTTGTGCTCTTTCCAGTACCGTCATGTATCCGTAGCTTCTGATCATCAACTTCATTCAAATGCTGGCATATGGATTACCAACAGCAGGAAGACTCACTCAGTTACTCATTCAACACTGTGGGACAGCTTGGCACCCGAGAGCCACCTGCTTTAAAATGGAATGCACCTTTTAGTGTGGCAGTTAAGCACAGTGATTTTTACAGCCATTAGATTAACCCTCAGTTTAACATCAACACAGTGGTGTCACCTTGTTCTTTTGTGAGCCACTTATTAAAAACTTCAGCTGCTAGCAGGCAGAGGGGACATTAATTTCCTCTGGTGACTCGGAGATAATCTTTTCATTCTAATTTCTTAGGTTGTTTGATGCCTTTTTTCTTTTTTATGTTATCCCTGTATTGTGTTGAGCTATTTAACCCCTGAATTCAAAGAGAAACAGAGCAGCTTGCATTTTTAGTTTATTCAGCCTCTCCTGTAAAGCCAAGTTCCACAGCAAAACCCACAGCCAAAATGCAAACCCTGCAAACTTTTCCCTCAGCATCATTCCCTTGACGATGCATGTGTGTTGCCTGGTTGAACTAATTGCCCTCGCTGTAGTTCCAGCCAAACAGGTGGCCATATTGGTTTTCCTTCTGGCTTCGTTTATGTGACTGTGCTTCCAGGTTGGACAGAGATGACAGTGTCTCCTCTCCGCCCGGAGCGTGACCTTGGTTGGGCGATGCTCCCTCTGCACTGCCTTTGGTCTCACATTGGTCTTTTGGGCCAACTTCTGATTGTGTATGGGTTATTGTGTGTGTTTGAGACAGAGAGAGATAGAGCGGCCTCTGATGTCTAGCCAGAAAAAGGACCAGGATCACGGTCAGGAGGGGAGGGAGATGACAGTGGCAGCAAACTTTAGCAAGTGACACATAAGAACACATTGAGAGCACAGATCTATGATGTCATGATACAGCTGCTGCACAAACGCACACTTACACCAAATGTTTGTGCACGTACAGGCAAATTCTTCAAACAGGCAGAAACACAAGCTAATGTTCAGCGTTTGTCACACATTCACACTCAGACTAACACACACACAAAGGTCTTAAGCATCTTTCACCACTTCACACTCAGGGGGTTTGTACGTGCTAAAGCAATCTGATATGGTCAGATTTGTTTTTCTCCTAACATATACAGTTTTTGTCTGCTTTCGTTGGTCCATTGTATCCACAGATGTGGTCCTCTGTTTGCTCCGTGGGCGGTAATGCTACAGAGAATAATACTGTGTCAGATGAAATGTGGTGGATATTTGTCTCATAACTGCTATGAGTCAGGCAACACCTTGTTTCTATACCTTGGGTAAAAAAACAATATTTTCTTCCTAGGCAGTGGGAGGGATTATGACGTGCTCAGAAAGGCCCTGACCTCTCTCCAGTCCAGAATAGAATAAAATAGACCAGATATAATAGAACATAGAGTGTTGTAGTCCTCATACACTACCATGTCATCTCTACAGCTTCTTGTTATGCATTATGATGACTTTCTTGCACTGGTAAGTGTTGTTAGTAATTATTGTGTCCTTGCTCTTAACACTGTCAGGAATTAAGAGTGCCTTTACTTATATTTTACCCTATTTACATTATTTGTTAACTAATTAATTAATTCTGCTTTGCATAAAAACATTTGTTTAAAAAAAGAGAAAGATAAACATGGAGTATTGTAAAGATGTGAACCTTGGGTTAACAGTTACAACTTGTGACTGTAAGCAAACTTGTTTTCACTCTACCTTTAATTATTTCTCTAATATCATTATTCAAAGCTATTTTATAGTTTTAGCTATTTCATACAAACAACCTAATTACTTCTTGTGGCCTGCGTATTCACAACAAGTACAAATAGCAACGCAAAATAAGACTAGACGATTTCCTAGGCATATATTGATTTGGGACTATATTGGGTGGAAGTAGCCTACAGCCGAAGCACTGCTACATTGGCGCAGAGATCACGCAGCTGTTATGGCCGAGGCGCTGACCCAAAACACAAGAGAATCACATGCAGACACAGTGGGTGAAGCACGACGAAATACAGGAAAGTACTGACGTGAACAAACAAGGTACCTATCACACTGCTAGCCAAGTTACCACATTGGTAGCTGTAACGATCTGGCGCCGAAGATGAGTTCCGCCCGGGTCTAAATACTGCAGCAGTCGTTAGTTGAATCAACTACAACTGTGCAGGCAGGTAGATCGCCCAGCCACGCCCCTTGACCTACTTTCAGGCCGTGCCAGCAAAACAGGACAGGAGAGAATAGCTGCCCCCCATAACAGCAGCACCTGAAATCACCCGACTTTCGTCAACATACCAGCGTGAATATAGCTGCCTATTTTTCCTACAGTAGGCAGTGAATGGCGATGAACATGGCGGATTTTGTGAGAGATGACGAGGATGACTTCTCAGACAGTCAAGACCCAGAAGCATACCTCTACGAACCAGAGTTTTCAGAAGAGGAGATGTGTGCTTTGGAAATAGAACGAGAGGAGGAGGTAGCGATCGCTGAACAACCTGAGGACGTGAGGATGAAAGCCAACACGATCTGGTGGTGTGAGTGTGCGGGAATATGCCAACATATGCCGACTGAAATAGAGTGTCTGTGATGTGGCGAGTGGGACAACGTACAGCCGGACAAGATGAGCGTGCTGCCCGCAGTTGTGTCACAGCTACCGAGGATTTCTCAGCGTTGATCCATCCTGCAGTCCTCGACTTTTCTTTCCGGTGTGATAAAGTCAACTGGGAAAAACGCCGAATGGACCCAATAAACAGCTGTCCACAGAGTAAGTGATTACTGGAAACATGACGCATGGTTATTTTACGGGATAGATCAACCCATATTAGACCTGTACTCACACAGAGTTGCTGCATGATATCTCTGTGCTTCGGCTGTAGGCTACTTCCACCCAATATAGTCCCAAATCAATCAAGCCTAGGAAATCGTCTAGTCTTATTTTGCGTTGCTATTTGTACTTGTTGTGAATACGCAGGCCACAAGAAGTAATTAGGTTGTTTTGTTGTTGTTGGCTCACTTTTACTCGCGACATGCTAACGGCAACAAAGGATTCCATTCACTACACTAAGCTAAGCTAACAGCGGCTTCGCCAGACTGAGACAATGCATGCACTGAGACAAAAAATGCATTTGCCCACCTATCTACATCTAGAGGAGACCGTGATAAACCCTATTTCAACAAACGGTGACGTATTCCTTTAATTTCTCAAATGCAGAGAGACATTTTTTTATGTATGCCAGGTTTAAGGTGGGCATAGAGCAGGGTGTTAATTGTGCTGTACAATTGTACCAATACATTTGTAAAATCTAAGCCACCTCCATCATTGAGCAAATTCAATAAAGTAGTTACATACATACATCTGAATATTTGTATTGTCCCCTGCGGGTTAACACATGTATTCTTTTATATACAAAACATTATCACTACTATATAACCACTGTATCCTAATGCCATACTATCTATTATAGCACTGTTTGTTTATAGTATAGATTACTTTTTAGAATACATAGATTAGTGCACTTTTATGTTGCATTTTCTTGCAAGTTGCATTGTGGGAGAAAAGATTCCATCAAACTCCCTCACTCAAAGATAGTGTGGTTTTACTCTGCATGGTAGCTGGAGTTGTATGTAGGTATACTCAGGTTTCCACTCTAATCACAGTAGAGTGCAGTTGGGACTATGCTTATGAGTAGGCAGTTCCTCACCGAGCATGTTGGGTGATAGTCACAAGATGTACTTGCCAATATGAAATTCAAAATAGTTATTTCACAGTTCAACACATTGTATAAAATAAATGTCCCCAACAATTAAACTAAAGTGCCCAGAAAATCATTTGTTGTAAAGATTTCATTTTTCCCCCTTAGTTCCTCGTGAGAGAACCCCCAGCCATAGCCATTTCCAGCTGTCTTGGCAGCACTCTGGTTTAATCTCTAAGACTCTTGCTAACTGTAACATGGAAGCCTCCCTCTCTCAAACCCACACCAGACCAGGCTATTCAATCTCTCTGCCAGCCATAGGGCAGATAGAAGATATTGAGCATCCTTGAGCATTCCATGCAGTGATGCAGTATTAATATTGATTTCAATTATGACAGCAACGTACTTAGACAAAGTGATTTTGCTAGGGCTTGTGCATGTGTGGTTCCTTGCGCCATTAGTTGCTCTAGCTGGTGGAAAGACATCAACAACAGATTTTTCAGAATTTTCTTTCTTTTTTAAATGTAATTGTCTCTAACAGGGCTGGATTGGTCCTTTTTTCTATGTTCCATCACATGCAGTGTTTTCAGGTTTTTAATGTCCCTGACAGATCTACTGCAAAATGATAAATCGTACATCTTGGATGAAGTCGTTAAACCACTTTCCTCAGTAAGTAAGCCTTAAGTAAGTATAGGCAAATAAAACCACTTGGTTAAGGTCAGCAAAAGATCATCGTCATGTTGACATCCAGATGGTTCCATTAGATTTGTCCAAGTATTCGCTCCCCCTCTAACACTCGGAGCTAAAGCTGCCAGTTTTCAGTCACCAACTATCACTTAACATTTTGTGCACTCTGTCTGGCACACTTTGGCGATTTGATTTACTTTTTTATGACTGAGGAAGATTTACATCCTTGCACACAGACTGGCAACACAGATACACAAAAACAGACAGGAAGAGCTCATTCTGTCTCTCCCCTACTTCTTCACTTTTGTAACACTTTCACTGTCTCTTCTTTTTTCCCTCTCCCCTTCTCTGACACTCATAATATTCAGACAAATAATGATACAGTTTCCTATGCAGCCATTATCATCCAGATCCAATGCTGTCACTCATGCTGAGTTCCTTTGATTGCCTGAGTGGGTCCATGCTCTTGTTGTAAGTGCAAGTATTATTCTTGATGTAAAATGTTTATGTATATAGTAGTCACTACTTAGTGGGAACTGAGATGCAGTCAATTTGCTTTATCTATCTATTTGGATCCAGACATGGCTGTTAAGTATGGACACTGTCACATTTCACACACACAGATCAAAACTTAGTTACAAATTACAAAACTTTCCCCCCCCAAACAGTCAAAGAGAAAATATACCGAGAAACCAAACTCAACGATGGCTCAATGTGCTTTTTCTTCTCCACCCTTCAGATTATATTGATGCCACTGGGAAAATGTATTTCTGCATGACATTTACGCCTAAATATTAGATCCACCTCCTAATATTGAGTGTAGTCCATTTGCACAATCAATAACCTGTCTCCACTCAATGCTCGGTTGAGTAGATAAATAAGGTTTTCTCTGGATAAACTTAATTAGCCCATTTCATGGAAGAAGCAGGTGGCATTGGTATTTAACACTCTTGTTTTTTTTGGATGTGTGAAAGAAAAACAGCACTAACCTATCAACACCAGGCAGCTTTGAGACTCTAGGCTGTGAAGTTGATTGCTGCCAAGGTACCCCTGTGTGTGTGTGTGTGTGTGTGTGTGTGTGTGTGTGTGTGTGTGTGTGTGTGTGTGTGTGTGTGTGTGTGTGTGTGTGTGTGTGTGTGTGTGTGTGTGTGTGTGTGTGTGTCTGTGTGTCTGCGTGTCACTTGCGTGTCTGTAGTGCTCTGTTGTATAAGTTGTGTGAGTGTGTGTGTGTGTGTGTGTGTGTGTGGAGTGTGTGTATTGTCCCAGTTTAGAAGACCCAGAGCTATGACTCATCAACTAATAAAGCAGGAGGCAAATGGAGTGTGTCTTTTGTGTGTGTGTGTGTGTGTGTGTGTGTGTGTGTGCGTGCGTGCGTGCGTGCGTGCGTGCGTGCGTGCGTGCGTGCGTGTGTGCGTGTGTGCGTGCGTGCTTCTGAGAGAGAGAGAGATTCCTGCGTCTTTGCCAGTATGTTTCTATGCTTTTTGTAGGTGTGGGTGTTTACTCATATTTTAGTTCCCTTTTTTTAGTGTGTAAAAGAAGCACAGCAAGAGTGAACCATGGTGGGAGTTGTGTTAGTGCTTTCACTACTGTACCTGGTACAGCTGTACACACACAGTTAGTCGATGCAGCAAACAATACTCAAACAATGTCCACTTCTAATTTCCCTTATCAACTGTAAATTATATGTGTGTGCCCTCAGGCTTTCTGTTTCTCCTGACAAAAATGTCAAAGTGCAGTACAGTATAGCTGCAGTGTTATGAGCAGCTGTGGAGGTGCCAGGTTCATGCTCATAACATTTTATATTTTTGTGTCGATGCTACATACATGGCTGCTACAGGACTAATAGAGACAATAATTTATGTTAATTTCTGCTCTCAGTGTTTGTTCAGTTTATGCTTATAGTTCATTAGTCACCATTAAATACAGTTTACATTATTAGCAGTGTTGTTCAGAAAACGCCATTAAATATAATGGAGTCCAATTGCTGCATGCTGGACTAGTTCCAGCATAGAATACCGAATAATAGTGCAGTGCTCCTTACTGTTTACACATTGCTAAACAATAACATAATGCATCACTTTCTGTGTCAGTTGTTGACACAATGAGAAGACCATTAAGTAGTATCTTAACTTCCTTAATATATGTATGTGCACTGTGGGGCATCAATCTAAAGTACCCTGAGCCTAATGATTAGAATATTAGTAGAGATGTCCTTTGATATGATGGATCAGAAGGGTAGGAAATAAAAAAACAAATGGATGTCTTTATTGGTTGGAGTTTGTGGGTACAGTGCCAGTGTGTGCCAGCTTCCACACAATTTAAATCAGTACACGGCAATGGTGTGTGATGCTTGTACCAATCCGAATTGATGGCCTGTGCAGCAAGAAAATAAAATGCCATGTATACACATTGAAAGGATTATTAAACATAGATTACTGTGCATAGGCACCGGTCCGGGACCCAAGGGCGCCAAGTCTGATCTACTTTTGTATGTATATTTTCCTTCAATGATACAGCTGCACAGTGCATACTGAAGGTACAGTTAGCTGACATTAAAATAAATTTAAAAAAATAACCTAACAATAACATGAACCACAGGTTGTCTTGTCTTGTTTCCTCTAACATTTTGTATAGTACCCTATAGTATTTTGTATAAAATCTCCAGCATGGACTTCAGTTGCAGTTGTCAACCAACAGCAGTTACAGTTATAGTTAAAAGATAAGGCATCATTTAATACTTTTCTTTGTGACACCGTGTATGTAGCACTTCAAGTCCATTGGTATCAGGTCACAATATTCACAGGTCACATATTACTCAAATAGGAATACATGTTGCATTGGTTTGGGAATGTTTGAGCTGTGTATTAAACTAAAACAAGAGAATGGTAACTGTGAAAATGTGCTTTTTCTGTCTTTGTCCCAATTTGCAAGCTATCTAAAAATAATTGTAATTTGGCCTGTATAATAGTTGCTTATTCTAGGCTTAGTAGGTTAGTTAAATTGTTATAACAAACAGTGGTTTAACTTTTGTGTTGTACAGTATGTGTGCGTTGTTGAATAAGGTATGTTATAGTGTTCATTATTTTGTTGGGTGTTGATATACAGTATTTTCAACTCCTGTCTTCCCAACACAGTTTGAAGGCAGCATTATCTGACAGCAGAAAAAGCCGAATATCACACACACACACACACACACACACACACACACACACACACACACACACACACACTAGTGATGGGTCGTTCGCGAATGAGTCGGCTCTAAGAGCCGGCTCTTGTAGGTGAACGACGGGAGCTGGCTCGCATATCCAAAGAGCCGACTCTATTTTTAAAAATATAGCCTATAGAAATTAAATCATTATGTAATAATGAAATAATGAGTGAATTTTATTATTATTATTCAATTGGGAGGAGGGAGGGGCTGAGCCATCACACACACACACACATACACACACACACACTCCATTTTTTTTACTAAAGTAATGACGGAGAGACTCTGCATAGTGGCCACATCCGTTCCCTCTGAGAAGGTCTTCTCGAAAACAGGACAAATTATTACTGAGAGAAGAAACCGCATCAGCCCCTCGAAAGTGAGGCAGCTTCATTTCTGAATGCAAATCTCTCATAAAATAAAAATATGATCAGCATTGTGTGTGTGTTCATGCTAGTTATACAAAACATAACTAGTGAGATAGTTCATGCTGGTTATAACATCCCAATAAAGAAGAGAGAAAAGAGGGACCAGTTTAATCCTTTCAGTTATTTATTTTTCTTTAATATGGGTTCTATTATGTTGTTCAGATTCAGATTGTATTTGTTTTGAATGTTGTTTCTATACATTCAAAAGTTGTAATTTAAATGCAAAGGTTTAATAGTATTCTTTTTTCATAACAAATCAATGCATTCTTAAAGAAATTGTGAGACATTGTGAGTATGATTTCATTTAATAATTTAATTAGAATTTTTTTTCACACCTATCATAGTCAAAACATACATTTTTTTAAAGAGCCGTTTGTGAGCCAAAAGAGCCGGCCCTTTTCAGTGAGCTGAGTCAAACGAGCTGGCTCATGAAAAAGAGCTGGAATGCCCATCACTAACACACACACACACACACACACACACACACACACACATGAGTAGAAGGCCACGTTTTACAGAATTTGTCAGAATTTGACAATAAGTTATGGCTTTTGCAGTATTGATTTTTCTCTGTTAAACAGGATGTCCAGTAGACACATTCTGACGGGTTGTCATGATTGTTGCCATTTGAAGTTGGCCTTTATCAGGTAATGTAAGTGCTGATGGGAAGGTGGGTAATAATGTCAGCTAAACGTCAGTCATGCGGAGGGAAAAAAGGTTGGAGTAACTAGAAAGTTTGCCAGGGTGAAGGCACGACTGCCGGTAGCTCTGTTCAAACACTTCCGTACTTAATACATTAATATGCACTCATGGTTTACAGTGTTAAATAAGCATAGACCTGTGACCAGAACTGACTGCAAGTGTATTAAAATGAATAGTTAAAAGGTTATCTCAACAGCATTTTGATAGCGGTGAGTCAGCTACAGGTACAGTATATTTGACAAAGGCATCTTCAGTGTTTGGCCTTGGGTAAAAGTTATTTCCATTCATAACTACTGACTGAATTAATTTTGTTTTAAGGTGGACTTTGGGCAACGCTCTAAGGATCTTACATTAGAATGGAAGTCACTTTATTATCAACATGCACCAATAGTGATCAGACTTTTGTTTGAAATAAAAGCCCAACCAAGAACCAAACCAACCAAGAGAAGCCTTCACATACTACACACTGAGCTCCCCTCAAAGAAACCCATCTTTAAACAAGCATATCTTCTCTGGAGGGCTCAAACACTACGTCATTTAAAAAAAAATCAAGTAAAAAGGGAGAACCAACGCACCCCCGAAGGCACGATCGGCAAACACTGAATCAAATTGGATCGTGCCGTTCATGTGCGTACGTGTTCGTGGGTTCTGCAGGGTTTCCGCTGTAATTGAGACGGCTGCATGCGTATACAGCAGCGTTGCATCCTTATATCTCCGTGTCATATTTGTCAGGGAGTATAATGAAGCGTATCTACGCTCATCCAACAGCTGTCAATCTGCCAGCCGCTCTACACTCATCCCACGTCTGGTGGAGAATACATGTTACCTCGTGGGATGCTTTGTGTGTAAATGTGAGTGTAAAATCACTGTGTTAGAGGTTGTGTAGTGGAGCAGTGTCGAGTACTCACACAGAAGAGCTATGGAAAGCAGAGTTTAGTGGAGAAGGGTAGACGACAGCCACAGGCCTGCTTTATATTGGCCATGGGGGTTGGTTTCATATTACAATATAATGGTATTGGTTCAACCCATTTAATGAGTCACATGATTTCTTATGTGCAAATGGGTTCTCAGGAATTAAATGATATGAAGGAATTGTTCAGTTAATGACTTGCTCTTACTGTATATTGCCATAGCCTTAAGCATGAGGGAAAGAATAAGAACTGTTCCGTTACTGGCTGAATGCAAACAAGTCTAGGGTAGACAGGGTGATGCACAGGCGTGAAAGGTGTCCCAGTGTAGCAAGGGGTCCAAGTCCAACTCTAAAGAAGTTGTGCTTACTCTCTCCGATCTTGCGTTATATACAGTATAGAGATATAGCTCTACCTTTACATACATATGGATGAATATGCCTCCTTTAGGAGACTTAATTTGCATCAGGACTGTCCCTATTTATCATTTATCCCCTTACAGCTGAATTTGCATAGATTACCATTAAGATTTCAGCCCCCTTTTGTGCTCATCCTCAGGTAGATTATGAATCCTAAAGAGAGGACGCTTCTTCAAAGCGGGAGAGCCAGCTCTGTTTTGACTGACCATCTCGCATAGCTCCCAGGCTTCAGTGGTTTGTTCTCCTTTGGGTTATTTTTGGGTCTAATTTTTTATTTTTTTATTTAAGTTTTGCCTGTCCTACTTACTGCATTCCCCAAAGTGAACTCGAGGCCTTTTTCAGCCTGATCCAGATTTACCTCCCTCTCTTTCTCTCTCTCTCTCTCTCTCTCTCTCTCTCTCTCTCTCGCCCGTTCAGACTCCCTTCACAGCCATCTGTTCATGCTTGTGGCATCTCTCTATCTGTCTTCCCTCACTGCCATATTTCACTCTTCTCCTCTTAACTCTCCCAACATTTTATCCTTGCTCTCTCTTGTGTAGCTTTCCCTTTGCTGCATTTCCCATGTTTGTATCACATCTTAACAACCTCTGTTGCTCCTTCCTCACAGGCATACATAGTTTCTCTTTAACTCTCTCTGGTGGCTCTCCACGTGTACCTGTAATGTGATTTCTCTCAGTGTCACTGCTGTGACACTGTTTCCTACCCTTGGAAACGTCTTGTATCTCTCTTTAATTTATAAGTAATTCACAGGAAATCATCTCAGCATTTTCCATCTTATTGTTTTGGTTATCCAGCCTGCAACGTTACTGTTTTGGTTCACTCTCACTGCTCTCATCAGCCTAGTTTCCAGATGCAGTGGGCAGCTGTTTTCAGCTTAAAAGCTCTGAAATTTACTGTAGGCTACCTGCCCGGCACTGAAGAACAGACAGACAAAGTTAGCAACTATCTGGTAAACATTGTGGAGCATTTAGCAGCTAAATGGGCAGATATTTCCCTCAGGCCTAGGTGGAGATTACATTACATTTAAACTACATATTGTAGGAACAAAACGGAGCTAAAAGGAGAGAGAATTGGACTTTGTTAATGGGGTCCATCAATTACAAGTATGGTTCACCCATGCTTTTATGTGTCTGCAGGATATATAGAGATTTTTAAACAATAGAGTTTGTTTTGGAGTCTTTCTGCCCACTAATGGCCAGAAATACTGGAGCTTTAAACGAAGAGTGTACAGTCTGTTGGTATGACCATGCATTGTGTCCAGTGAGGACTTGAAGTAAGCATTGTCCTTTAAAAACACAGTGCTAACTATCGGCATCATTCTATGCCAAAGAGAATTGACAGTGAATGACATTCATTAAATTTCTCTATTGATCTGATATGAACATCTGACATACTAAATGCCTTAGTGTATCAATCATCTTGCACACGTGTTGTATATTGTTTCTGGAGGCTGATATCACTGTTTGCGTTTTGATTTCCTCTTCTTTTTCGTCCGAGGGCACGTGAGGTTTTGACGAGGGCGAGGATACGCATCAGCAGGTATCTCTGATCCATGTTGTTGGATGATGTCTGCATGATGTCATCACATGTTGCAACCTACAAAATGCAGAAGCTGTTGCCATGGAGATCCTTTTTTTTCCCCAGTAGTGAAATGCGGTCAGCGCCTGAAGCAGCGAAACAAGTATGTCAACCTGCATAAAGGCAAATAGCGGCACAGTGAACTGCTAGAGCTTTGTTGTTTTTGTATACACGTGTGTGTTTGTGTGCAGAAATGCATGTGCACTTTTATGGCATTTCTGCACTCCACTCCCCCCTCACCTCTGCTGGCTGAAAGTCCACACCCAGTTGTGTAGTGTCTGATTTATGCTATGCATAGTCTTGACCCACACAGTGTGTGGACATGAAATAAATGGGTGCTATTTATGTGTTACTTGGCTGTAAAACTCAAAGGAACATCCAAGGTCTGTGCGCAATAGTTTTTCTCCTGTCGGTGAGGCTTTTGAAGGCTGTGAAATCTGCCTGTCGGCCAGATGTATTTGTGTCATGTGGGATTAGCTGCGCGTCATGTTGTGTAATCTTATAAAAGTGTGTGGGTTGTGCGTATTAGTGTGTGTGTGTGTGTGTGTGTGTGTGTGTGTGTGTGTGTGTGTGTGTGTGTGTGTGTGTGTGTGTGTGTGTGTGTGTGTGTGTGTGTGTGTGTGTGCGCGTGTGTGTGTGTGTGTCTCTATGCATGCGTGCAGGGATGCAGTGTAACCCAAAATTGAGACGATTTTGTTAAAGCAGACCAGATTATTGTTGCAGCACTCAAACCCACTCATCACACAATGTAAACGAGTAAAGTAGGATTTAGAAGTTGCCTCTTGTGAATACCTGCTAAAGCATATGGACAAAACAGAATGTCAGTGTTAAGAGATTTGTATCTTTTTATAATAAGCTTCATTCATACCGAGGTATCAAAACATATCATTTTTTCTATACATGAATATTCACTTGGACTTTGCCTGCACTTAACCTTTCATTTGCTCTCGTTCTCTTTCTCTGGCTTTTATGCAGCCTTGGGAACACACTCTCCCACCTCTTCCTCCTCCTCTGTGCCATCTGCAGCAACATTTAAGTCTCTTTTGATCAGCAGGGGGTAATCATCAATTACACATGCAAGTGCAAATGCGCGTACCATACTGTGTAATGGTCTGCACTTCCACTGAATTTAGACGTGGTGTTTTCTAAAAGGGTTGATAGTAATTATGGCTCCATTTTGTCGCACAGTTTGAAAGATAATGGTGCCCAGTGTTTGTCCCCAAAATCTTTTGTTGTAGTTATAGCCCAATAGTAATCAATTTCCGCAGAATCAAACAATGGAGAGCAAGCTTCTTATACAACTGAGGTCATGAAACAATGGGGCGACGATAAAGGAAACTTTGCCAGGAGTTGTTTGCTACTGCAGCTAGCAAAGCACAGAGAGCTTTTTGAATTGCAGTTTTATGTTGTGAATGCTCCCTAACATTAAACATAATAACCCTATAGAAAGAATATTTTTCCCTTTTTGATTCTTTAAAGATGTAAGTTCCCTACTTATCTGATAGTTGGAAAACAAAGTGTGAATGAAGGAGATAAGAAGTAACTCTCTTGAAATTACAAATGCACCTACCAAGTACATTGTGCCTGTGAACATGACCTCCCTCAGGTGTTCAGAGCCACGGATCGACCCTGACATGTCACCCACGCCATACTGGAGGTCTCCATCACCTTAATGGGCTGTTAGGCATAATTACAGCCTCCGTGACTTTAGCTAAGACACCGCCAAGGTTATTGATTCAAGGTGTTTTGCGAGGGGTGCGTGCGTCACAGGACACAATAGCAACCGATTTAGAGAGAGATGGAGAAAAAAGTTAAGCATTAATCAAGTGGCGGAACAGATAACTAAGGGTTATGGCTTCACGTTGAAGATGAATATAGGCAACGATTAAATGAGAGGACCTTAAGGAGGCTCGTTATGGGTATCGATTGAGATTGATCTGGTCATCAGTGTTGTAATGATACTCACTGGGACCTCCTGGGACATACTGTAAATGCAATCTGTTTCACCTTGTAAGACGAAGTTTCCAGCTGTCACTCATGGGCGTACCGGGTAAATCAACCACCAACCTGGGGCAAATAGCTCTAACATTAAACTGAGAAGAAAGACATTTCCTCATGTCTGTTTTCATGTCATCATGCAGAAGCATTCCCATCTTCATTGCTTTCTCTCCTATTTTGGAGTCGTCTCACTCTCCCTCTCATTCAGTGCGTGTCGTGTACCTTGTGATACGTCACGTTGTTTGATGCACATCATTTCTTATTTAGCGCCCCGTTTAGCATCCAGGTCAGTTGCACAGTCTGAGTGTCCTCCCCCTGGAGGCAAAGGGAGATGGAGCTCAATTCACACTTTACCAGCTATAGGGTCAAGGTCATACAGTAACTCACTGACCACAATATACAAAAATATAAGCAGGGCCCTCAACAAGAAGACTGGAAAAAGAAAAAAGAAGTCTACAAATTCCATTATAAAATCAAGAGAGAGCCAAAGATTTTTTTAAAGGAACAATAGCAGCAAAAGCACCACAACCTTTATTCTGATTAGCATGTTTTGAGTAGACAACCATCAGTGGTGGAGTTCACACTGAACATTGAAATTGTAAGTTTCTTCTTCCCTGCCAAACCTTCGACATCAGAAACACAAATGCCACTGTGTAGTTCAACGGCAGCAATTGTGGTGGGCTGTGACAACTCTGCTGAACCATCTATAGCCACAGGCAGAGATTGACAGAATTTGAAGGACTTTTCTATCGAGCACAGTACACCCAAGGGCAGGAAGTTCTGATTATCCCTGGGTTTTAGCAGCAGGGTTATAATCTTTCAGCCCAAGGGGGATTGGCTCATTCGTGGCTTTCCCTTCTAATGCAGTCCACACTTAACAGTTGCATTACAGTATAACAACACAGTAATTCATAGTGATAAGGGTGCAGTAGTGCCCGAGGATGGTCTGCCAACTGTAGGAAGCATGTGTAATTTGATCTGATACTCGGGATTGTTGTTGTGAATCACTCAAAAATATTTTCTCTAATGTGTCAATGTGGGTACAGTGGGTTATGATATGTACTCCACCAAATAACTGCAAGTAAAATTAGCTGGAATGTCCAAATTTGACCAAATGTCATCAACACACTATTGCAAAATGCTGTTGCTTCGGATTGGACAAATCTATTACCCTGTCACACCAGCAGAAACAAAGCAACACTTTCTGTTTGAAAGGTTTTCCACTCCAGCATTGAGGGACATACGGCACGTTCAAGGGTCCTGTGTAATAGTTGGTGTGGGCTGGGAGACTGTTTCCCTTATTGTATGGCTTGACGTCAGTGTATTCTACATTTAATGCTGTAGGCACTTCTATCAGTGTTATTTATTAAATCAGTACTGTGAAGTCTCCCTGGCTTTCTCTAGTGCCTTTGTTGAATATTATATTAAAAAGCACGCTGAATTTTCGGCTTCCTCTCCTGGTCAGATGTCCCCGTTTGTACATGTTTGGCTTCCTCCATCACCTCCCTTTTTAACACCTGAGGTGTTTGAAGGAAATCCAGATTGATGTGCATGCATTTAGTCAACACTGGTTGCTTTCAGCAAATGATAAACGTCACTGTCCACCAGTGTACTAGAGGGGAAAAAATAGTTTGGAAGTTATGGTCTAAGCAGATTGTTTGTGCTTTGGAAATGTGGAACTTCAAAGTGACCCAGTTTTTCGGATAGCCCTGTTTGAGTTCTTCATAAAGACTCTTGCAGCATAGTGAAATTTGACCATAGTTCTTAGTTTGGAGCACAGATGCAATGCAAATAAATAATTATTCAAAGCAGCCGATTACACAGTGGTTTGTCAAACAATAAGGCATGCAAAGGGCTTTGCCGAATTTGACCAGTCCAATAATTCAGCCCGCACTTGTTGTAATTACCTCCTTTGGAGATAGTGAGCAAACAAAAGTATATCCATTTGCATTTAACAAAAAATAGGTGTTGCTGCATAATCTGGAGACAGCATGTGTGCAGACAGGAGTTTGTTTGGAATTTGAATTGGTTGTGGGTCAAAGCAGTTTTCAGAGCTGATGAGATTGTTAGGACTGTGCACACTGTGTCAATTCAGTTCAAACCAAAGAATGACGGACTACTGTAAGCTTTGAGCTGAACTGGACGTGAACTGCGCAGTAGATTTATACATATTATAGTGGGAGTGCAAATATTCAAAGATATTTAATGCACAAGAGGAATAATTCTGTATGGACAGGAGAAATATTTGTCTTATGGCAGGTGTTTGTTTTATTCCTATATTAGCATACCAAACTAAATCATGGTTTAAAGCAAGTCTGTGTAACATTTAAAGGTAAAAAAGAACACAATATTCCTTTTTACAAATGAAAAGTTGAACACACACTTGATCAATTAGGTACACTCAGGGGTTTTGTCGCTACAGTCCTTGCTGCTCCTGGTATAACCTAATGTTAGCCAACTTGAGATGAATATTGTGTATGTGAATGTATGACTGACATTGCTGATTTAATTAGCTGACTCTTATCTATGTGTGTTATTGCTACACAACATGTAAGCATGTCACAGCTGAACAGTTTAATGATTATCAAAAGAATTAAAACGAGAAGTAAACACACCGTACCTCATCCGAAGACATGCTTCTTCTTTCCTGCTTGTGGTCCCTGTCCACTCGCTCGCCCAGCCGTCTAATAAATGGTGTATTTGAAGGAACAGACTCAAGAGAGTCTTGGGAAATGGAGTGATAGTGGAGCAAACTTTGCCTCTTCACCTTTATCTGGCCCATAGTTTTGTTATATAATAATACCTTGTCTGTGACTGTGTTCCAGAAGCGTTAAAAACTGATCAAGGTCTCAGTTAATCATGCTTTGTAGTACCAAGGATTCTTGATCTGCATGAATTCCTCTGCCACACTGTTGATGCTGGCAGCCTAAGGCTAGTGCTAGAATATATCTTGTTTTCTCTTTAGAAAAGAGAATACAAAGACTGGTGTGTCTGCCTTAATTATACAATACAGGAGATGATTTAAATGCTGCTTTTGTTATGTCATTCACCTTGCAGCATCAACTTTAATGTCATTGCTCTAGCTATGGTATTTTGGGCTCTGTGGTGCTAAGTAAAAATGGTGCAGATATTTGACGTAAGAAAAAGAAGATCATCACCCTGGTGAGTACTAATTGTTTTCCTTTTCTTCAATTTGCCTCATGGTGAATTGATTGAATACTGCCTGTTGAGTGAAGACGTGGGAGGTAAGGATAAACAAACATTAGTGATTATTTGAAGAATCCACATGAATAAAATCTGATTGAGAGGACAGGTAAACAGCAAACAGTTGGACAGCAGGAGCTGAGTTTGTGTCCATAGCTTAATCAGACTGAATTCTGCTACTGAAAGCTGTCTCTTGTGCTAAGTGAGATGGCAGCTGAGGCTTTTAAACATTACAGCGTGGACTTAAATAGATGAGTTAAAACAAATAAGCACCCTCATTTTTCTCGAGATTCTGACAGCTTCTTATTGTTTGATTTAAACCACGATGGTGTAAAAGAGGCTTTATCTGGCTTCATATTAAACCGATGATCCCATCCAGCAAAAATATAGAAGCACTGTGAAATTCTGGTGACATGTTCATAAAACGTACCTGGCAATTGGACGGTTGGGCAAGCCCAAATGTTTAATTGCTTACCAAAGAGACTTGTAGTATGCGTTCAGCGAAAATTATTCTAAGGCCAGACATTATTAAATCCTTTAAACTCACTATGAGCCTTCTAAGCACACTCGTCTGGAACTCTTAGGTCCACTTGTCTGGCTGATAAGACCTTTATGAGACTATATTTCATGTTTTACCAGAGTGCTGTTGACTGTCCGGGGTAATGCAGGGTGGCATTGATATAGGAGTCTGGTTTGCAGAGATTACAGCGCAATCGAGAAAACAAAGTTGCTCATAAGAAAGTACATTATTCTAACGGCAACGTGCTGTGAGATGTAAGTCAAAGCAGCACAGCATGTCTGCAGAGCTGTTTACTTTGAGATGGAAGGTGCCCTATCTGAAAGGGGAAAATGTGATCTTTTTTTATAGGGTCGCTAAATCACAAAAAACATATTTAACATTTATTTAATGCAGATAGTTCCCTCAAGGTTTTATGATATCCTTCACTGTGACAACTACCATCACCGATTATTAGAATTTTATTTATGGGTCTCATAGCATTGAAAAATAAAACTTCAATGCAGAAACATCGTCTGGGCCTTGAGTTAAGGTGTTTTTTATTATTATTAGATGCGTTATTACTGCATCACAAATGAGTATAATAATTGACTTCCATGTGTCTGTTATTGAAACCTTATGGCACTCATTAAAATACAATCTCTTTTGTATTAATTCTAAATCGTGGGTAGACACAGGCTTTCTTATTGTCCTTAGTAAACAATGTCAAATGTCAATTTCCTTCCATCAATCACACGCACTGACATTATATTTATGTTTAATGCAAATAAATAAGTCTGAGAGCAGGGCTAGGCATACTGTGCTGTTTACTGGATTTATACAGTTGTCCACCCACACCCAGCACCCAGCTCTCCTCTGTTCTCCTCTCCTCCTTCTGAGGGAGGACGTGGGTTGAGTTTGTTGACCTTTCAATGCACATCCCTCCCACATAAACACTCACTCACTCATGCGCAGATATGTGTGTGCAGCCTAAGCTTCAGAGCCAAGGGACCCAGAGAAGGCTTTAGCCCTGACTTGATGCCCCCACTTGAAAGCCTCCTCTGGCCCCAGTGGTACCAGTATGGGAGATACTCTCACTGTTGATAGGTTGACCCGTGTGTCAGTAAGAAGGGAAGAGGAATCGTTATCTTGTCGTCCAGAGGACAAGAAAATGTTCTCAAACACCGACAACTTCCTTTTGTTGTCATGTTCAGTCCGGGGGCCGTATATGTCTTCTCCTTGTAATCATTCAAATGAAGACACATTTTGCTGCTTCATCTGACATCTCTAACACACAAAAACTTGTTTGTGAGTGAAACAATATAATAGAATGCAAATTATACGGAGAGTAGATGTTTCTGTGGCCATATACATATAGATTTGGGTCTCTTTCTACCAGGGGCACTCTCACCTTTGCACTTTCCCAACTTTACCAGAAGAACGCAATTAACTAGACTCTATGGAGAACTCTTTTTTTCTTTTTACTGCTCTAAACAAATTATCCTGCAGATTGTTTGCCCAAACCTCCACTGTCTCACTCTCCCTCATTAATTTGGGGCTCACCACAGCTGAAAGCAGTAATTGCTTTTTAGTATTCTTGGTGCAGTATGCTATGGGCCTCATTTTCTATAAGTAGATATGACTAACTACTGTGATGGGATCTGCATTATTAATGTTAGTGTTGACTAGATGTTGTGTTTGGGGATGTGAGACCCAGCTCCTCTGGAATTCAGTTTATTAATGTTTAAATATAGGCCGCCTTATGTCCAAATCGGCATGATTGTGCAATCATGCATGTCACTTGAGAAAGAGAGAGGAAAACAGTGGTTTTGTGTTTGTTTGTGCATATCTACAGTATGTGTGTGTGCATGCTTGTGCTCATGTGTTTGATGAATGGAAATACGAGACTATGTCTTTGCATTTTCTGCTATGCTGCCTGTTTGCAGGTTAGTTTGCTTGCATGCGGAGCAGCCGCTTCACAACAATGAGAAGTGACACAAGAGAAAATACCTTTCTCGTTTGTGGCTGGGCCTGACTGGTTCTGTAAGGCCCGGAGCTCCCCGGTGACAGAGTCCTTATTTCTGGGAAGATGGGCCCGTAATCAGACTCATATAGTTCACACCCCTCCCATGTAATTGGACTCTGGGTCACAGATTTAACCAGAGCTGCCAATCACTTAATTGGGAAGGGATATGGACAGAAAGTAAAGTGGAGAAATGGAAGGGCTCTCTTTTTGCCTGGATTGCAGTGTCTGATAGGGAGAATGCTTTCAAGTGACATAGTACAGTCTTTGATGACCAGACTGGAGATTTTCTACTATTTACAGTGAGCTGAGAATAGCTGTTTTTTGTTTTATTTCTTCCCAAATTTGTAACTTGGTCGTCGAACCCAAACAAAAAATACAGGGTTCTTGCTATGCTTTTTATGGCATTTTATCATTTTCCTAATGACACTTGCAGTAGATAGTAGCATGACATATTATCCTATTGTCTATTTAATTACTTAAAGCCAAGAAAATAAACGATTATTCTGAGGCGGTTGATAAACACAGTCCAACAAGTATGTTTAGTCGTGTGAAGCACCCTTACAGTACATGCAATCCTCCACAGACAGGACGAGCAATATGGAGAGAGAAGGATCAATTAGCTTCTGTAATTAGGCTAATTTGAGCCAACTTTGTTAGCTCGTCATTTACCTCTTTGGTTGATGAAAAATGAGCAGCAGCACACAGCTATTTGTGTATGCTAATTGCAGTTGTTGTATCAATGCAGCGTTGAGTCTCCTTGCTCGGCCTGCATGAGATGGATGCCTCTGGAGTCCTACACAGGAGATAGAACATACCTTCTATTCTGTCTGTGTGTGTAATCACCATAGACCAGTGATTACACTGCTCTAATTACTGTGGCACATACAGTATTTTTTTTTTTTTGGATAATGAGAGGAATCAGCAGCTGTTTTATCACACGTGGCATTTCATTTTAACTTGACTAAAACTTGGATATTAGAAGTTTTTTCCAGCAAAGTTTTTTTAATATGAGGCTGAAACACTAAGTGCTCTAATGACAAAGA
Organism: Gymnocephalus cernua; assembly: GCA_023631565.1. NCBI lineage: Eukaryota > Metazoa > Chordata > Actinopteri > Perciformes > Percidae > Gymnocephalus > Gymnocephalus cernua. The sequence continues at coordinate 15,812,825 of CM042448.1, read as the reverse complement.
CAAGTGAATGTGTGGGTCTCCATGCACGTTAACTATGCACAATATAAATCTCTGCTGCCATAGCCATACTCCCACATACACAGAAAAAACAAGTGCTGCCTGGGGAAGCTTCAGCACGTGAGCACAGCGTAAATTATCTGCCCAGATTGCTTTTCTGGAGTTAATCATCTCCTTTTATGTTATTCATTTGTCAATGGTTATTGTTTGTCAAAGTAATGCAGTCGCTGCACGATATGAAGTGGAATGTAAATTTTGTTTGGGCAACTCATCGTTATGCACAAAAAGAGGGTAGACGCGCTGCAGGATTTACATTTACAATTACAGTCATGATACAATCATCTCTCATCATAATTCCTCTGCCCGGGATGTCAGCTCCGATAGAGAACAGGCTTTACACACTGCATACCAAACAGCTGCTTGGCAGGCCTGGCACCATGCTTCAGGCCAGGTGATTTACACCATGCAAAGCATCTCTCTCTTTCTCTGTCTCTCTCTCTCTCTCTCTCCTTTCCCCTCTCTCTTTCTATCTTGCTCAGCATCTGTGTACCTCTAATTCTTAATGTCTGTCTCTCTGCCCTTTAATACTTGCTGCTTGTCTCTGCTCGTCTCGCAAAACACATGCATTTGACCAGGGCCAGTTCTTCATTCGCTGTTGTATAAGACATCATTTAATGTCTCGGCATGCTGAGGTAAACTCGCCAAGGAGTCATAATGTCAGTTCTTAAGAGTCAGCCATTGGTTTCAGGCTCTGGTATGTCATCTTGCTCTTCACTTCTTTTTTTCCGGGAGAAAAGCACCTGAATAGTGTGAGCCAGCGGTATCCTGCAGGATGTCAGAGGCTTGTGTAGAAAGAAAGTTATTCCCTTGCAGGATGAAGACACATTTGTGGATTGTGCAAGCAAGCTACCTTCAACTAGGGCTGGGCGATATGGAGCAAATCAAATATCACTTATCAGGTATTATTTGACCAAATACCTTGATATCCATATCTTACGGTTGACCATTGGTGCTTTCACAAAATATTTACACAATAAGATTTTTTGATAAATAATCATCAGTACCAGAGATTAGAGGTTGAAAACATACAAGTAGAACAAATGAGCAAAGTTGGCTGGACCGTGACTAACTGAAAGTTTTGTCTACGATCTGACGCGGAGTTGAGGAAGAACAGGGTTTATAAAGCAGAGGTTGATTGTGGCTGATGAGAAGCAGCTGGACACCTGACTCCCACACACCTGGCTCCACCCCTGCAATTAGGAAACACAGACAGACAGAAGCCCTTTCCCAATTCCCAGTTTGTGCATCCCCGATTCCTCTCCTTGATTCCTCTCCCCGCGTGTTCATCCCACCCACAGGAGACCTGAGCAGAGAAGTCGAGGATGAGCCTCGAGGAGAGAGGAGTCGAGGCAACAGGCATTTAACAAACACGAGACATCTCTGCCTCGGAGAAGACATTAAAAGCTACGTCAATTAAATACTTGTGACGTGCAGCACAACTGCATCAGCTGTCTATTGTTTTGTCATACGCTGCATTTCATGTTCTCTGGGAGAGGAGTGTTCATGACAACTTCTATATTTACATTGAATTCAATTCACAACGTAGCAAAATGTGAAAAGAATGTACAGGGGGTCGTACATTTGTATTGGTTATATTTAACACACACACACACACATTTATAATAGCCTACACAGTATATGGCTATAACCTTTATAGTCTATTTTAGTATAAAACACTATAAATGTTTGTATGAAAAGATCTATACAAATATAAAGGCTACAGTAGGCCTTTATTATATACTCACAAACACACGATTATTAATGCGTGGATTGCTCTTTATCCGAATCCGCCTGTAAGCTTAAAGTCATCCACCTTCCACCCACCTAAATGAATTATTTTCTCTGATTTAGAGACCTGCATGGACATTTCACTGTCCCTTTATCACTGTAGGCTCTGTTGCTTTTGAAATGATGTGTTTTCTATTACAATTTACTTTAATGATTAGAGAAGCTGTTTGTAGTTATAAACTTGGCAGAGGAAACTGTACTAACTAAACCTGAACTAAACCTTTTACTTCTGAAATAATCTGAAAATAAAAAAAATAATGAAGTTGCTGCTGTTTCTCGAGCGTCTTTCAGATGCACTTTCAGATGAAGCTGTCTGTCCGACAGCAGGTCTGATATGTTCACATTTTAGAGAACGTTAATAATATTTTCCTCATCAATTGTGTATTATTTCACCCACCCGCTATTAATCAGAATGTTAATTTGTATGATCCCACCAGCCCAATCCGTAACGTTAGATTAACCACAGGGCTGGGGATAGTATTGCTCTCTCTCTCCCCATTTCTCTCTCTCTTTCTCTCTCTCTCTCTCTCTCTCTCTTTCTCTCTCTCTCTCCTCCTCTGGCTCTGGCACGCCGCTTTGTTTACATGCCACGGGTGAAAAGACTTCCGCAGAGGATACATCAGTGTATCCTCGATAACTCCTCCGAGGAGCCTCCTCGATGCTCGATCCTCGCTCCTATATACGATAGACCCTCACTTACAACCTCCAAATCATGTATGCATTTTGTTACAACCAAAATAGCACAAATATGTTACATAACAATTTTGTCAAAGCGTACTGTAGAGAAACTTGCTTGGTAATCTATTATAGTGAACTATTTATTCCTGTAACATTATTGCTTTGAGGTTTTGCTTCCATTTGCTGTTAGGAATCTCAAGCCTTGTATATCCTGGCTATGTTGTTGCAGAATTAAACCTTGGACAGTAACCGAAACACAAGCACAAATTAATTTCAAAATAGCAGTTATTGGCTTATAGTTCCAGGCTGGTCATCTCTGGTAATCAGTGCTGTACACAGTAGGACACATAGTTGAAGTGTCCTTAACTAAAACACTAAATACACGCAGCAGAAAAATCCCTGAATGATTACGTTAATGTGTGGTGCTCTCTGTTCGCTCTCATAAAACAGTTGTAGTTCAGTTCAGTTTTAGCTCTGTTCTAAATACAGCTACAGAAATGCCAATACATATCTGTTACTGAAGCATCTCTTTAAATGACAATGATGTCTAAATATTCCTTTTTTGCCCTAAGGGTGTGTTGGATAGCAAATAATGTCATGCCACATCTACTTTAGTGTCAAGGTTTTCTTTTTTATCATTTCATAAATCCTGAGAAAGTTGACATAATTACTTAATTAATTTAATCCAACAGCAACCTTGTGACCCTCCAGGTGTAGTGATTACGTCTGCCTGCAAACTTTAAACACCCAAGTTTACAGAGACATGACAGTCTCTCAGTCACCCCGACACCACAGCCCCAGGGCTTTAAAGGATCCAATACTTTTGGTTCTCTCTAATTATACCAGTGTTATTTTTGAATAACTTCACCAGATATAATTAAGGTTTGTAACACTAACTGTGATACAGAGAGAAAGCCAAAGGACATGATCAAAACCTGGCAAAGTGTTTCAGTATTCACAAGTCACCAACAGACTCTTGGGTAAATAAACATTTCTGTGTGGATTTATGGAAAACTACATGGTGGCAGTGAATTGCTGCACAGCTTTTCAGGTGATGCATTTCTCTTTATAGACTCAATTATCTCCACCATAAAAGAAGCTCTGCATGCTGGCACCATGAGTAAAAATACACTGTTCCATCTGAGTGTGATGTGGAACACTGAGTGCCTCGGTGCACACAGAACGGACATAGGAACCTCTGTTGATCCCACCGTGTCTTTCATTATTTTTATTCTCCAGCTATCCCTTAGGTTTAGTGAGAAGCTACATGCAGCAGTGTGCTAGTTAAATCAGAGAAATATGACAGTTTCATCTTTGATGTCTTCTTCTGCATTTTCCTGCTGATTTGCACTTTTCAACTTCGACCAGGGAATTGTTGGGGATCGTCTTAAAATATATTATAAGAATAACTCAGGAAAATACTTCACCTCAGCAGTTATAATGAAAAACATTAAAAGAAAATCTCATGGATTATTAAAAGTCTTTTTTTAACCTTACTAAGCATGGCACCACCCATCACATACTGTCAGGCTTTGTAACACAAAGTGCATATGGTTTTGTACCTTGGAGATTGTCATATGTCAGTCATGATCCCTGAGATAGTCGGCTCATACATATATCATATACCTATATCTCACTGTTTTGTGAAACAGCTGACAAGTGCTTTTAGTTCACCTCTGATAACACAAAATCTTAGTAATCACTTCACTGTTCAAGACTTTTACAATGATTTTATGCTCAAAATTGCATGTACGGGGGGTGGGGGGGGCTCAGTGTCTGGTCTCGCTTTCATGTGGATTTGAAGTGCACTCAGAGCCAATTTTTCTTTTTCAGTATTCAAGTGTTGCCTTGCCCTGTTGATCTTATCAGGGAAGCTAGAGCACAAATCGGGTGAAAGCAGCTTTATTTTAATGTCACAGGTATTAAATATGCTGAAGAGTGAATATTGAAATGGGCTTGAACTTGGCACTTTTTAAGGGGCTTCACATCCGTTCTGCTTGTGGTGCAGATCTGGGTTGGGGAAATTAGTTTTTACCTCAGACCCAATGCCAGTCAAGCACTCTTTCTTTTTTTTTTTGAAAAGCCCTGCCTTTCTCCAATTGTACTTGGTGCTGAATCCTGCATGCTGTCTGACAAAAGTTTTATGCTAATACAAGCAGTTTGGGAAGGGAGGGGGGGTGTCAGTGAGAGGCGATGACAAGGGACTGGGATTCATCCAGCAGACATCTTGTACTGGTAGCATGTAGAACAGAGCTCCTCGCCTCATTTGGGGTTTAAGCTGTTTCATTTTATGTCCAAAACGCTCCTCTTAAGGCCTAATTATACATGAGCTGCCAGAAAGTAGCATTGTAAAGTACAAGGGTTGCAGAGATTGTAAGGAATGTACTCCCTGTTCTTTCCCCATATCTCAGTGGAATTTACATAGATTAAAGAATAAAAAAAGAGTCCAATTACCATAAATACCAATTACCTTAATCTATTAGTCAAGTTACATTTTATTTAAACAGGACTTTTGAGTATATCTAACCTTCCCCCGAACAACGAAGACACAAAATTGATTACATTTAGTTATTGTCAACAATATATATATTTATTTATATATTATACCTTTGCACAAATAAAAAATGAAGATGAAGCACTCTTGCATTCTTATCCAATTCATAATGTATCGTAGTGACATCTTGTGATTCATTATTTCTCTGTGCTATTCTTGCTGCTGCAAGGTCTTGCTTCTCAGATGCCAGACAGAGACCAGCTTGGAGAAAACCAAAAAAAAAAGTAATTACTCCCTTGCCCTAGTTCTTGTCCAAACCCACAATGGCATGAGGCCTGAAGGCTTGGACATGTTGTACTGTAGTGGGTAAATTATCTCAGTAACTTTGTGTAAATATCAAGGCAGCATCATGAGGTCCTGTGTAAACAAGGCATTTGTATCAGAGATATCAAGAGTGATTCATCGGTCCTTATTGTTCAGCTCAATTAATCATTTTACCCCCCTTTGAGTCAGGTTTTAAAAAATTACATTCTGGGTTTTCCCCGTGTGGGGCACATTCAGGCCCGGCTCTCAGAGAGCTCTGAGGATCACAAGGCCGAGTTCATTAAACGGGAGCAAACTCAAGAGAGAAAGTGCGTAAAAGTACAGCCGGTGACAGTGTGAAAGGAGAGCCATCAGGTGACCCAATCTCTGCCCAGCAGCTGGCTGCTCGCTCCCCGGCCAATTAGCCCGGAGAGTTGAGATGCTTTCACTCGTCGTGATAAGACCCTGCCTCTTTCTCATCGGCCCCCTTTAATCAGCCTCTTCCTGAGCATCAGTCTTCAGATTAAGGCTCTATCAGTGCCACGCAGAGGAAGGTCCTGTTCACTTGCAGCGTCCCACCTCTTAACAGGAGAGGCAGCGGTGTGTGAGGGAGGGAGGCATGGGTCGGCAGAGATAAGATGCACCGAGTGTCGGTGAAGCGCGGATGAAGCAGAGGAAGGGAGCAGAGGCGAAGAGTAGGAACAATCAACATGGTCAGTGAGTCGCAGATGTGTGTGTGTGTGTGTGTGTGTGTGTGGGTGTGTGTTGGTGTGGGTGTGCACTTCTGTGTGTGCGCAATGCCGATCATTGTCTTGTCTTTTCAATGTAAATCAAATACATCACATACATTTTTCCCGCAAGAGTAATTTAAACAGACACTGGTCCTCTGTGATTACACTCAGGGTACTGTTTTGAAAGACAATATATATTGTACTGAACACGCACACTCTGATTATCCAACTGCACTTGATAAAAATAAAATATGTCTGGAGCCCTGGCACATTCAAAAGAGATTTGTGAAGGTACATCGCGTTTAATCCCAACATAGATTTAGTTGCCATCTGAACAGTGGATATTCAGAAGGACATCAGTGTAATTTCTTTCCACATGCAAGTCAATTTCCCTCGCTTCAGTTCCCTTCATTCAGCAGGCCTCTTACAAGAGCACTTCACAGAGAGAGGAAGGGGACGGGAGAGTTGTTTCAGGTCCAGCATAGTCTTGATATGCCCTCTTGTTGTCACAAACAGAGGGATTATGGACCATTGCCTTTTGAAAAAGCCTCTCTATGTCCGCTTAGTAATGTTCCCATCATCGAGCTATTACACCAACATTCTGCTCACGAGTGCTTGTTTCAACAGACTGACTGAGCAATAAGGCCACTCTGAGTAGCGTGGGAAAGAAGAAATGCAGGTTTATTGTGCTACCTGCAGAGACTTGTGTCCTTGTGTTTCACAGGATATCAACTTGACATCTTCTATCCTTTGGTAGCACAAAATCGCAAGTCACAGGGTATCCTGCTGGGTTGTTAAAAGTATTTGACAAATAATGGTTAAGGGGAAGCTGTTAAACATTTGCCTTTGTTCGGCGAGTGAAACTTGGAGTCGGTGGAGGTTGTAGGTGAAAAATACTTTCCATTTCAAATGAGAGATTTGCATTTGTCCTTCCTGTGTGATTTGGTGACTTTTCCCACATCGGACTTCAATGTCACGTTTTCATTATGCGGCAGCAGAGCACTGCCTGTTGGTATAGTGGAACTGATTGTTTTTTGATGACAGTTGAGAAGGTGACTTACATATTTAGTTGATGCTTAACGTTGGTAGTAAGTAAGGGCATTGAAATGTGTTGGAGTGAGTGTGCATAAGTGTAATGCCGGCACAAGCTGGCACCCTAACCTTTGAATGATCATGGACAATCTTGCCTCTGGTTATGTGGAAAAGGTCTGCATGCAGTTTTAATATATGTATCATGTGCATTTAGACCAGATTCAACTTTGCAGATTATTTTAGCTTTAGGCTGCTGCTCTTTGTGCTTGTTAGGAAAAGGCATTATTTGGAGGAAATGAGCATAAGTAACAAAGAGTTTACATAGACAACAACACAAGGTTAGTATGTGGCGTTTAAACACCATGATTAGCTGTCACAAAGTTAAAAATGAGTCTGTGCCTGCAGATAAAGTGCAACTCAGGGCTGTGAGCTCAAAATGTGTGAGATGATCAAGTTGAATGTGTGTAGAATTTGCCTTTCCAACCTAGTTTTTTGTAGCGACACCCCTGGGACTGGACCCAGGCTCGTAGAAAAGAACAGCAGCTCGGCCGAGTGGTTATCCATCACGCTTCAGTCTATCTCCACAGGGGAAACCGGTCAAAGAAACACACACACACACACACACACACACACACACACACTATTTGTTTGCTACGATTGCCACCTCTGAGAATATCCTCGCCAGTGACTAAATTGGCTGCAGGAAACACTTTTTGGAGGGAGTGTGTGCCCATTAGCAAGGAAAGCAGGTGCACTGTTTTGCCCAAACCCCAGGATTTATTCCACGGTCATCAGGCCTGGAGGAATAGATTGTTATTTGGCTGTGTTTCATTTTGAACAGAGTGAAACCGTATGGGGAAGGAGGGAGGAGGGTTAAGCTAACTGGGACTTTGCAAAGTCATCCCCCTCTCGTGTCATTTGTTTGCGTCCACCGAGGTTTGGATCCTGACATAAAGAAGCCATTTGATCAGAAGAGCTCATTTTTATTGAGTGTCAACATTTAGTTTACCATGCATCTTCGCCGTGGCTGCCTTCATCTACATTTCTTCCGGGGTCGCCCCGAGCAGCCTGTCAACTGATTGAGGCGGTTATTAATGTAGATACCTGCCTGTGTGCTTGCTGCGTCCATACAGCTGTGACAGAAAGGCTTTTACGTGCGCCATGACATTGCACATGTACAATGAATGGAGGGAAAGCGCCAATGATGGCCACAACGCTCCAAAGTGGCTTTTAGTGCCTAGACAAGGAGATATCTTGAAACTGACTCCGACACACATCCACTCACACTCCTACATCTACATGCAGAGTGTGTTTCCTTTTCAACTCTTTGATTACTTTGTGGATGCAGTGATTGTGAGGCCACCCTTGATTAGCTCAATTTATTCCCCAGTCATGCCAGAGGGCCATTTAGGGAAGTTTTTGCAGACTCTTTCCATTTATCAAGATGGGAGGCGGACATGGCTTGAATCTTAATATGTCCTTGCGGCAGAATACAAACAAGTGCATGCAGGCAAGCTCTCTCTTCCAGTTTGTGCGCACATACTCCATTTTGAAGATGAAAGACAGAGGAAAAAAATGTCTTCGAACATGATGTTTGATTATCTGCTTTGTTCCATGTGTTGGTTTGTTTTCGAAACCTTTCGTTATGGATATAGAGTCAGCCCCCAAACTCTCCCCACCTTGACTCCTACTCTCTGAAAGTCAGAGTTGAGAAACGGATGGTGATTCAGTGAGTGAAGCTGCGATGAAGTTTGATCTTAGATTACCATGGTGTGTTTATAATTTCTGCAGCCTCTTCCAAAACAACAGATTCCCAGAACGCCTTTCTCCCGACTCGCGCTCCAGTCTCCACACCGCTGTCTTCGGAAAAGAAGTCCATTTTAGACACTTTCGCGAGGGCCGATCACTGCATTCTCACGCAATACTGGACCAATTTGAAAGATCCTTGTTCACATTGGTCTATTAGGCTTCTGTTAATGCTTGGGGAAATAGGGTCCACATAAAAAATCCTTTAAGGTTTCCAGACCTGCATTTGTGTCCTACATAGTTGTAAACAAGCTATGGATTTACCTAGAGCGATAACCCACTGCAACAGCAGGTTTTTTTTTTTAAACAACAGAGTAGCAAAGTGATGTGTCATTCATCATAAGTTATTCAGAAAAGGTTATTCAGCCTCTTACTGCTTTCTGCTACTTCTCTCCTATGAAATGTGTTTTTGCAGTCGTTTTGATAGCTTTTCTTTACCATTTAAGCAGTGTTTTTCTTTTACATGTTTTGTTTCTAGTTACACAAGATGAAGACATGATAATAAGCAGACATTTCCAATGGCAATTTTTGCTTTCATTCACTCTCTTACACTTTTACCAAGCCCCAATTTGCCTCATTTTTTACCATATATAAAGATGTATACAGTCTATGTTGCTTTAATGTACCTTTCTCATTACCCATAGTCCAATCAAGCTGTTGTTTGCCTTCATTTTTGTGTGTCTAGTCAATTTTGTTGTCCTTACTGTCTTTGTGTCACACACACACACACACACACATATGCTATAATTTATAGATTTGTGTTGTGCATTTGCAGAAAGAAATGTCCATTTGCATTGAAACTTGAATTTGTTTGACAGCCATGGGAAGACTTCCTGGAGTCCTGCACCACTGGCATTACTTAACCTGTGTAAGGTTGTCTTGGCAACAACCTTTATAGCCTGGGTGTAATATCTTGGCAACAACTTTATGGCCAGGTTATACAGAAAGCGTTTAGAGGAGGGGTACTTTCTAACAGCAGATCTTGGACCAGTTTATCCTCCCAAATCTTGTCCTTATCTCTGGGATCAGCCTGGAGCTGCTACCCCCAACCCCGTTTTGGACAACCAAACGGAGATTAGGTAGCCAGTGTGAGGATTTGAGGGTTTAAAATTGGCAGGGCAGCAGATGATCTCTTGTTTTCCTGGCATCCAAACTGAGGTTGATAGCCTCTTTTCAGCACTGAGGCATACTGTAATGTCGGCTATTGTCTGTTATTATCTGTTTACATTGTTTCTCTCGTCCCCTGTTCTGATAATGCACACACATCTGAAGGGGATGAAGAATGAGGGGGACAATGCAGTGGACATTAATTCTCTTTCTGAGAATGTCTTATTAGTCTCGAGAGGCCGTTTCCAGAAAATGGCTCCAAATTTATCTTGTTCCAGTTCCAGCCTGATGTGAGGGGAATTCTTTCCCATGACATGATGAGAACGCTCATCAATTTTGTGTTTATGTTGAATCACAGTCTCTTTAAAAGACGGCCTCCTGGGAAATTATTTCCCTCTCAACAAACATTGTGTTTTACTTGCCCATACTTTTACCTGCGTCTATCCCAAATGTATCAACTCAGGCAGTATGCAGCCACTGTTTCTGTCTCTGCATCGTTTTTTCCGAAAGCCCCTTTCTGCAACTCTCGGCATTTTTCCATCCGAAAATAGCGGAATCACAGGAATATGGCAGGATTAAATCTCAGATGGCTGATTGGATTGTCTTTTGCTCCATCTCAGGCTGCATTAAGCGGCTGAGGCTTTGGACATATAAAAAGGTGATGGATGCCTCCCCCTTACGTCTGGACCGATCGGAGCTGACCTCAGCAGAAGGCAAGAAAGGCAAAAAAAGAGAGACTGTGATTTACTGACCAGGCCGGTGGAAGCAGAGAGGAGGATAAATGCCACTCAGCTCCCACGGCTGACAGCCACAGATGTAAAGAAGTGCTCTCACTGCTTCTCTGTCGGTCTTTCTGCTTCACTATTTTTCTCCATGATGTTTAGAAGTAAAATGCAGCTTGGAGAAATTACAGAGGTTAATTATCACTCACTGGAAATCATAAGATTTTGTGATTAGCTATCAAACCCATTTCCTTCCTAATCTTAGATTCCGGTTTACTCATTCTCTCCACGCTAATCAGCCTGCTCGGTCAGAACGCTACTGTATCTCCTCTTCTGTGCCTTCACCCCCATTATTCACTGCTGCCATTCTTATTTCAGTCCTATAAGGTTTTAGCATTACAAGAACTTAAATATCAAGTGGTGCAGTGGTGGTTTTAGTACTAAGTGGGTGCATCTGCTGTGGCCCTGCCATTCATCTGTCAGTAACAATTAGGATGCTAGATGGATATTCTTTCTGTGCAAAGCAAAAGACGGGTGAACCCAGCATTCTGTCTCTGTGCTGATGTCAGTTTGACTGCTTGAGAAAGCACAAATTATTCAGGAAAATGCCAGGGAGCCCATTATCCCGCATAAGATGAGGCACATTGTCATTATCATCAGTTAAAGTGAATCCTCATCACAAGGCTGGACTTCAGGGATAAATCCCCATAGATCAACATGTGAGGCAGGGAGGGGGGTCGCCGAGGAGAAAGGCACTAATAGGTCAGTCAGTGCAACATGTCATTTCTCAAATCCCGTTGATTGTTTAGCATTTTTTTGTAACCCTGCCATGGTCAGTCAAAGTTGAGTTTAGTAAGCCTTATGAGATGTACACTTTGTCACTTTCCCACCTGTAGGCCAGTTTACTTGGTCAGGACCAAAGGAAAATCAGTAGAGGCAGTAGAGTAATCAAAGGCTTATGACTGACAGCTAACTCATTTATTGGACAGTTTTAATGACTGTAATCTTACATCGTTACTGCTATAGACCTGATGAGGGAAATTCAAACGTTAATTACAGTGGCCTTTAGAATAGGATAAGAAAAAGGATATTAGAAGCATTATTAGTAAAGATTGTGTGGTGTCTGGTGTAGCGTTGTGGATGATGATAATGATGAAGATGTGTGTAATTGGACCCTATTTATCCACAACTCATATCCAGAGTAAACCCACCTTTTCAAGCAATCATGATGTGGTTGTTGCTTGAACAGAGTTTAAATGGCAGCTTTCACGCCAGCCTTACAGAAGTGCTTCATAAGTTCAGCATTGTAGTCCTATAACTTTGTCAGACTCACGATGGGCCGTTTCAAAATCGATGCAGCAGAAACAAAGATTTCGTCTTTTTAATTCCATGCTTTCATTTTTCTTGTCAAAACCTGGTGCCTACATTACCCAAGCTCACTTTTTTCTAACCCTACACCCCCAGTTTTTTTCATTTTCAAACTTGTCTTTAGCACCAACAAGTGACATCACTTGAGACAATTTATCAGACTTTGCACAGCTTCCATTAACCTTTTTTTCACATATGCAGAAGTACTCCCCAAAACCTAAACAGACTTTGATGTGTAAAATCGGCACACTTAACTCTTTAACAAACTGAACCAATGAGGCATATTCTTCAAAGTTACTTTGGAACTGCACTAAATGGGTTAGGTATGGAAGCACCCTTTGAGCCACACCGAATACAGCAAGGCCATACATACAGTAGACATACAAAGATACACACAAAGCTTGAGAAAATTAGAAAGGCTTGCATTCACATCATGTTTGTTCCAGAAAGTAAGACTGTTGTGGTTTGTTGTAAGTTCAGTTATGAGACCTGGGCCGGATCAGCTGAGAGGTCTCTTAAGTTTTTAACCAGTGGTTAGGTGGGTGAGTAATATTTTTTAAATTGATTGTGCATTATTATTTATTCTATTTGTCCAGGCTTTTTGTGCAATCCTACAGTATCTCAGTCTTTAATTAGGTGTAGAAGATGTTGGGACATCCACTGGTCATTGTCAGCAGTGCACCTACAGTAACATCTTTATTGTAATATATTTGGTTTGAATGGCAGTGAAAGCTCTTCTTGGTTCATTGGAATGCAGTCTAATTGGAAGACTTTGGCCACTGTGTCATCAACTCAAGATCACTGGAGTTAATGAGAAGGAATAGGAAGGGAAATTTTGTACGGTATCTATTTATATTACGTAGGAAGAGGGAGAGTGAATCAGTAAAGTTGAATATTGTGAAATTATCTCTAATGTGAGACATTTTATCTGGCAAGGAGTTGTCTGATGCCTTAAATGTATTTAAAGACAGGAGCCCAGCAGGAGGTCTGGTGGAGTAAACCATTTTCGCAGAACAGAACCTGAGCATTATTTTTAGAGTCATTTATCATTTCAGAGATGTAGAACTGTCTCGAAAATCTAATCTTGTAGTTACAGCTATTAAGTGTGTTTTTATAGATTTTATAACTTGCGGGTTATATATATATATATATATATATATATATATATATATATATATTAGTTCTGGTCTATCAGGAGACAGTGATAATTCCCCAACAAAGTTTCACATGCTGATACATGATACAATATCTGCTGTATGTACAGGGTTAGGGATACATGCTTATTTATGAATTTGGCTATATTGGAGTAGTTAGAGACACGGATTCAGCCATGCATGCACACAGAAACAAACCTGCTTCTGCTCAGCCTCGAATGCCTCTGTGGCCAATTTACCATTAAAAAAAACCTTTAATTTCATACTTTTAAAAAATATCCTTCCCATTACTCTTAAATGTGTGTACAGTTGACTTGGGCTGTTTGATAATCTCATTGGGTGGATAATCTGCAGGCTCTATGAATAGGTAGATTTTATCAGATTGCAGAATCAATATTCACAGCAGGCAGGAGCATTTTCTGGTATATTCCTATCTGCAAAATGTATGGATTAATGTTTGGAAAAAACTGGATGTTCCCCACAACAATAAAGATGCTTGGTCTAGAGAAATTGCACAGCCTGAAAATACACTGTACTGTACAACATCATTCCCCCAGTGGAAACGCATACCTGTAATGGAAGGAAAAACATTAGCATCAGGAGCAGGTGGAGTATTAAGACATATGATGTACAAGCCCATTCATTGGCCGGCTGCAGGCATTCCTGTCCCCGTTTTACTGTTTTATCAGCTCACATCAGTGTGCGTCTGTACAAAAAAATACAGTGTAAGTACATGTGTGTGTATGGACATGTCCATGTGCACACACAAAAGAAAGAAAAAGCTTTTCAATTGCCTCGTGCCCCACAAGGCTGCTCCGGCGCAGCTGGGGAGGAGGCCAGAGACATTACTCAGCTATTAAACTGTTATCCGCAGGTGTCACCCTCAGCAGGGGCTGTGTTGATAGAGGCGGAAACGCCCTCAAGGTCCACAGTTATATATATATATATATATATATATATATATATATATATATATATATACACACACACACACACACACACACACACACACATACATATCCTTCAGGCAGGGGTGTTTGAGGTCTGGGTTCATGGCTGTGTCTGCCTGGATTGATAGGGCGTAACGGAGGCCATACGGGGAGCAGACGGGTGAGCCAGATCGGGCCGGGAGGGGGGCAGCAGGACACCAGAGGACAACGGGACTGGGCCAGTAGGGAGGCCACCTGCCACTCCATTTCACTTGTGATGAATCAACGTGGTTTCTTTTCTCTTTGCCTCGTTTCCATTGGGAACTTTAGGCGTCATTGTGACAGAGTTAAATTGCCCCTTGCACACAATGCATGCAGATACATATATTGCGTGTTGTATTATTAAGGGGTCATTTTGGTACGTGTTCTGAAAACCAGCTTGGGCTTGGAGACTACTGGGGGTGCCGATTTTCAAAGATGTGGGCGTTTACTTAGCAAGGACGGTCGAGTTGGGTTATTCAAAGTGTAGAATCCGGAATCTTTGGACCCATTCTAGGGAATAAAAATCAAGATATCTTGGCCTCTGCTGCTTTGATTATGAAAATATGCCTCTCATAAGCCTATTCTACTTATTCTATAGCCTAAATTCTACCGTTTAAAGAAGTAACCTTAAACTGCCAAGAAATGCCCCGATCTCTAATGTTTTTAGTAGCGACAATTAAAACGGATCAGGTTCCAGTGGCAACCCAGGTCAAGAACCCATTCAGGTGAAAGTCGAGCTGCATCAGACCTTCATTCAGGTCGGGGGGATCATGATGTGTCAGCACTTAGACATTCAGGACCCAATGTAGGTTTGAGTCACAACAGTGTTTCTAAGAACATGATTGCAAAAATGACAAATTTTCATCTACAAAAAAAATTCTTTAAACTGTTTAACAATCATCCGTCTCTTTGTTTCTATTTATCAAAAAATAAAATTATTTATTTTCTAATGAGTTGGACATTAGTAGTTTCTGGTATTTACGCCAGCAACATCAATGGGCGAGACACAACCTAGCTGATAAGTGACTTTTTTTGCAGTCCATTATGCTCCAGCTGTGCTAGCTGATGTTTTTGGAAGCAGGTTCATTCATTACCTGCTTCATTAGTTGTGTCCCTCAAGGTATGGCACCTTTCCATGTTTGTATTTTTTTTTCCTCTAACTTCCTGTGCAATGTCCCTCAGGGGCTTTACCTCTGAATTGGAAAATACCATAGATACGGGAGTGAATAACTAGGTGTGCAACAAAACTATAATTTATGTTATTAATCTCTCTCAATATAATAAATACATGAAGAACAATTGGTATCTCCTGAAAACCCAATTATGATCTTTCATTTTGCCTTGTCCATAGAGAAAAGGTGCAGTGCAGACAAAAAAGTGTGAATCTCACACACACACACACACAAAGTGTATATTTTGATCTACTGTAATCCAACTTGTCACCTCTTAAACATTCACAGCATGCAGAAGCAAACTCCGGTTGTGAAATTGACACAAAAATAAGAGACTCCACACAGCAGGAAACATCCCCTCAGCATCTGCTGCTTGTTCAAATGCAGTTACTTCTTTCAGTGTGATTACAACATTTTTTCTGTTTATTGCAAAATAAATGAACACAGCAAAATAGATTTGAAATATTCAAGAATTGCTTATATTTCCAGTTATGCCTTGAAGATAGGTTTCGATGGCTGATATGTTGCCTTTGATTGTGTTTGCCACCCATTGCTCTCATAATTGGTTCCCTCTGATTTAGACAACTTTGCTTGTTGAATGTTTTGTTGAGAGTGCCAAAGAAGCGAGATTGCACCCAACAGCACCCCACAGAGTAGCAGAGAGTCATGAAGACCCCTTCTTTTGGAAAGATGCATGTGAATGTACAACCCCAAATCAGAAAAAGTTGGGACAGTATGGAAAACACAAATAACAAAAGAAAGTAGTGATTTCTAAATGTACTTTGACTTGTATTTCATTGCAGACAATACAACAGCACATAATGTAATGTGTTCCTCATGATTTTTATTGTTTTTTTTTTTCAAAAAAACTAAATTCCTATTTTGGTTCTTGCAACACATTTCAAAAAAAGTTGGAACAGTAAAGCATTTACCACTTTGTAATGTTGCCATTCCTTTTCACAACACTTAAAAGACGTTTAGGGACTGAAGACACCAAGTGATGAAGTGTTTCAGGTATAATCTTGTCCCATTCTTGCTGCAAACAAGTCTTAAGGTGGGCAACAGTACGGGGTCTTCGTTGTCGCATTTTGCGCTTCAAAATGCGCCACACATTCTCTATTGGAGACAGGTCGGGACTGCAGGCAGGCCAGTCAAGTACCCGTATCCTCTTCCTCTGCAGCCAGGACTTTGTAATGTGTGCAGAATGTGGTTTTGCATTATCTTGTTGAAATATGCATGGACGTCCCTGGAAAAGATGTCTTCTTGAAGGCAGCATATTGTGCTCCAAAATCTCTATGTACTTTTCAGCATTAATGGTGCCATCACAGAAGTGCAAGTTACCTTTGCCAAGGGCACTGACACAACCCCATACCATGACAGACCCTGGCTTTTGGACGTGTTGCTGGTAACAGTCTGGATGATCCTTTTCTTCTTTGGTCCGGAGCACACGGCGTCCATTTCTCCCAAAAAATACCTGAAATACTGATTCATCTGACCACAGTACACGTTTCCACTGTGTGATGGTCCATCCCAGATGCCTCCGAGCCCAGAGAAGTCGACGGCGCTTCTGGACACTGTTAACATAGGGCTTCCTTTTGGCACAGTACAGTTTTAACTGCCATTTGTGGCTGTAACTACGTATTGTGGTACTTGTCAAAGGTTTGCCAAAGTAGTCTTGAGCCCATGTGGTGATATCGCTTATAGGTGAATGACGATTCTTGATGCAGTGCCACCTGAGGGATCGGAGATCACGGTTGTTCAGCTTAGGCTTGCGCCCTTGTCCTTTACGCAATGAAATTCCTCCTCATTCCTTGAATCTTTTAATTATGTTATGCACTGTTGAAGGTGAAATAAGCAAATGTCTTCCTATCTTTCTTTGAGGAACATTGTTTTTAAACATTTCAATAATTTTCTCATGTATTTGTTGGCAAACCGACGATCCTCGGCCCATCTTTGCTCCTAAAGGACTAGACCTTTCTTGGATGCTGCTTTTGTACCAAATCATAATTACAATCACCTGTTGACATCACCTGTTTCAAATCACATAATTATTTAACCAATTTACCTGATTACTAGCCCTTAATTGTTCCTGTCCCAACCTTTTTTGGAATGTGTTGCAGGTCTGAATGACAGGAAAGGATGTATATTTACAAATGAAATTAAGTTGACCAGACAAAACATGAAATATGTTGTGTTCACATTGTCTGCAATGAAATACAAGTCAAAGTACATTTAGAAATCACTACTTTCTTTTTTTATTTGTGTTTTTCATACTGTCCCAACTTTTTCTGATTTGGGGTTGTAAATTCAGCCACACAAACACACATCATCTGAGATGTTGAAGGGGTCCTTATGAAGTCAGTCCAGAGCTGCTGGACTGAGGCCTGAATGCTGTCGGTGTGGGGCCGATGCTGGGGGACAGTTATGCTGTTGGCACACCAGTTTGACTCTATCGCAGAGCCACACAGACTTGCACACTTGCTTCTGCATAGTCCAAAAGCAGTTGTTTTGTTGGTACAGTATCCACCACCATGGTCAGAGCTTCATTAAATTGAGATTTATGAAGTAAAGTGAGCACAAACGGGTGGAATGCAGCAATGACACTTATTATAAAAAAAAATCATTAGTGCCAGTGTGTGACAGCCTCATCCCACACTTATATTGTGTGTTACAATGATGGCATGATGATGGCTGCACTGTATGTATGTATTTATGACATGACGTGACGTGGCTTGGCGTGGCTCATTTAATTTACACAACAGGAAACAGCCATAGAGTTGTACACTGATAACATTGTATTATTCTGACAAAATTCAACCAATATAACCCCATATCATAAGAGTTATAAATTAAGTCAGCAAAGATTTTGTATATAAATGATCCACCTAAAACTGCCGCGTATAGTCTTTGTCCACTGATCACAGTCTTTCTGTCTGCACTTACTTACTTATACTGACTCCAACTCAGGATCAGAACCCAAAGCTGCTGTTGATTGAAACTGAGAGATTCTATAAGCTGCATCTCCTCTTCGTCCCACCTTCACTCCCACTGCTCCTGCACTTTATTCCTGCAGCTCCGTCGAGTCTCCTGGCTTCCTCGCAGTTATTCCTCACAGCGTAGCTTTCCTTCGTAATAACAAGCAAATTTAGGTTTTTTTTTAGCATTTTGTAGAAAATGAAATGTTGTTTATCCCTTGGTCTAATGAGACACAAGGAGGCATGGGCTGCTTATCTTCTGCGTCAGAAACAGCCATCAGACGGAAGATGCCGCACATGTACTCTGTACCCTTATTCACATGCCTTCACATCTTTGCACGTGTTTGATTTGTTTGCTTTGAATGAAACAAACTTCACTTCAAGGGCTCAGCAAGATACATTACTTAGTAATTAAGCTCCAGCATGCGTCTCAATCTGAAACTATTGACTTACCAAGTAATGTGTAAGCAAGTCAGCAGGTCCTGAATGTTATTTGAGAAACATTCACACCTGGTTACCCTGCTGCCTATCAGCATCTTTTTTAAACCTCCATTTTGACCATGATGATTACATACTAAACAGCAGAGAGCCTGTGGGCCTGGACAGAGCCAGCAGATACTGTGTGTGACTGTGAGAGGAAGATAGACAATATGTGCTTAGGTGCATGTATAGCATGTTGCCAGGGGGATGCTTTGATGTGTGCATGCATCCCAGGGGGGGAATTTGGGTTGGTACAGATACGGTTCGTCACCACACATGCATACAAACACACACAAACAGGCTATGCTGTGTGGCCTAGAAACAAAGCAGGGGTACTACGTTTTGACCACACAATTTATCACGACTTAATCCCTCTATCTGACCTTTAAACTCTTTCAAAGAGGACAAGCAAATGAAGAACTGCCCTTTGGGGGGAAGTACAGTATCATAAGGTCTTACATAACAACAGTGACACATTTTCTTTTCTCCCTGTGTATCTCTGAACTTGAATCACCACACAGCTCATGAAGCAGGGTAAAAAAAAACACAAGCAAGACGTTGCCTGTCATATTAAAGAAGCCAGCAGCAAATTGCACATCCAGGCTAATAAAAGCGACAGGGAAATTGCTGCCAGCAGATATCCTCCAAATCTCCCCAGTAATTCCCGTGAGCTCTGGCATTACTGCCTCGCTACCCAGCCTCAGATTAACCCCCACCCCCAGGCTCAAAGCAATGCTGCTCAGGCCTTCACCATGCTAGTTTAGCCTCTTGATTTCAATGCTTGGACATTGTCCATTTGATGTCTTCAAAGCTAGAAGCATTGTATGGTCACAATCCAGTACCAGTATTGTAACATACTGGGTATTGGCAGGTTTGTCTGTATATATATATATATATATATATATATATATATATATATATATATATATATATATATTAGTATAATAATAATGATTATGCACAGCACGGAGCCCCGGTGCCACTGCAAAATAGCCTCGGGGAGGAACATGTGTACGTTCAAAAGTAGTTTTAGTCGTGCAGCAGAAAACTCAGATTAGACAGATAGTCTAGATAGCTGTCTGAATTTACCCTGCAGAGATATGAGGAGCAGTTAACCATAGTCCTCAGAAATCGACCGGAATTTAAAATTCCAACACGTAAGCGTAAGGTAACGGACATCCAGCCAAAAAGGACATACGGCGGAATTTCCGGCGGCAACAGAAAAAGGTGACTCATGCTCTCTTTTTATCAGCCACTAGAGTAGTGGTACCTATGTGCTTTCCTCCTGTACTCTGACTTCACCTGATCTGTCTCCACTCCACTCCAGCGACCTTCGGGTCAATCGGTCCTGCTGCGCTTCACCTCTGAAAGCGTTTGACCTGGTGTCCAGCCCCGCACTGAGCCAATCGGCATTCAGAACATCTCTTCTGTTGGTGCCCAGCACCGATTCCAAATAAGCTCTCAGTATCCCAGGTTGCAGTTTGGGAAGAGACTCAGCAGGACTCTGCCTGCCAGTGTTGCTACACAGCAACTGATATTAAAGTCTGTATTAGACCGGTTTAGGAAGCCTAATCTGTGTTTTATGGATTCTCTTTCTTCTCTCACTCAGGCTGTCCCTCCCTCTCTCTCTCTATCCCTATTGATCTATTTTTTTTAACTCACTCTCTCACTCTCTTTCTCTTGCTCTATCCCTCCTTCTTTCACTTCTCTTTTAGAGGCAGAGAGCAACATCTTTTTTACCATCCACACTGGATTTAGGGATGGCAATATCGGCCCATCAGTCCACCACTTTGATTCAACCTAAAATATCCCAAAAACTAATAGATTGATTGCCATGATATTTTGTGCATGTTGTTCAGAAAATTGAGTCTACTGACCCCCTGACTTTTCATCTTGTGCCACCAACTTTTCATTTATCCAGTAAAAAGATGAATCAATAATAACTTTGTGTTTAGTG
The DNA here is from genome assembly GCA_023631565.1 of Gymnocephalus cernua. Lineage (NCBI taxonomy): Eukaryota > Metazoa > Chordata > Actinopteri > Perciformes > Percidae > Gymnocephalus > Gymnocephalus cernua. Next base: position 15,792,030 of record CM042448.1, on the reverse strand, counting down.
TAAATTAGCAACATATTAACACATAAAGATTGTTAACATGATAAACATTATAACTGCTAAACATCAGCATGTTAGCATTGGCATTGTGAGCATGTTAGCTTGCTGATGTTAGCATTTAGCTCAAAGCATCGCTGTGCCTAAAGTACAGCCTCACAGAGCCCTCTAGCATGGCTGTAGACTCTTTGTCTTCTTTTATCTTTTTTCTTTCCCTCTTCTTCTTACTTTTTATTTTACTCTCTTTCAAAGTTTTGATTTGTATCATCCCTGAGTTAATTTTGTCTAAGTGATGTGAGTGAGGTGTGCCAGTGGCACTAGCAGCTAGGTTTTAAAGTATATACCTATTCTACAGGGGCGCCGTTTCAGCACTGCAAAATAATACAGTATGCTGTTAAATTTATCTAAAAAACTTTGGAAAAAGTAATGGAATGAAATAAACCTGCAATAAACTCTGTTGTTGTGACAAGAAGCAATCTAATATAACATTAGTATTAATATTACATTTCCTAATAATAAGATGTGTTTTAAAAATGTATCGGATTATTTCTGAAATTCATCCTCATATTACATAGTTTATGTAAGTATTCAAATAACTATTTATTTCATCATGTCTCATCATTATTTAATATTAAAGGTTGCCATACCGAGATGACCAAAATGAAAATAAAAAAATAAATGGCCTATAAATGGTACGATAAATAAATAACAGGAGCATGTCCTGCCAAGTTTCCTAAAATAACATCTGTGTTTCCTCCTGTCAGAGTTGGCAGTTAACTGTTAGATCATTGACTGCTGAACATAATATTATTTCAGATGAATAAAGTTTTCATTTGGTATTAGACTTGTTGTGATCCAGAAGCTTCCAAGCACATAAAGTTAGCCCCAGGTGGAAAATAAAATGACAAGGAGATACAGATCCATATATTTTCCTGGCTAACGGGAGTATAAAGCATGGAGTAGGGTGAGGAACTACATGAAAGTGCACCTGATAGCTATAGACATGGCAAAGCTCTCAGGTCATCAGGAATTGAAATACTGTGGCAGCAGCCAGTAAGAAGCATCACTCTGTGGGATAGCGGAGTTGTTTACCTGCAGAGAGAGAAGCAGGGTAAACGAGGAGCAACAGGCAAGATTGACTGAAAGACAAGCGAAGGGAAAGAATGAGAGTAGGTAGTGTAATTTAATCGGTGCATGCTGGGAACTCATCAGTATGCTACTCGTGTATAGCCCCCACCCTCTTGTGCTGCACACACACAAGTTACACAAGGATGGCAGTCAGGATAGACAAATAACAGACTAATATAATCATGTAAACAATCCATCACTCTCCTTGTCCCACAGATTCAGCATTTCACACACACACACACACACACACACACACACACACACACACACACACACACACACACACACACACACACACACACACACTTGTCAGTATTGAACCTCAATAATTCTAAAAGCTAAATGTGGCATAAAATGCTTGGTTGGATTATGAGGTTTGTGTACTTCAGGAAATCAGGAAACTTGTTTAACTTTAGACAGTATTTAATTTTGGCAACGTTCTTTATTTAACACTGATGTATTTAGCTAGTCTGGCTATCACCAGACCAAGCTCAATCTTTTAAGATTGAACATTAGTCTGGGGAGTCTGCTCTGTATTTTCTACTGAACAAGAGGCGTGATCCACGGGCATAGTTCAAATGACTCTGTACACAATTGGATAGTCCTTCAACCAATCAGACCAACGATCCGGGTGACGTAGCAGCGGCATCAACGGGTTGCTGCGCTTCGGAAAGCTGCTTGGTCGCTTCTCTATCGTCATCGTGTTAAACCTGCCAATAGTGTGCCAGGTGGATAAGCCAGTTTATGATTGGTTCCTGCAGATTTGTAACAGAAGCAGGATAGATAAACGTACAGGTTTCCAGCCTGAGCTGCAGGGCAAAATCAAATCGGCGGCAGATCGGGCGGGGTTTACCCAGTCTAGTATTTGGCAGTTTTGGCATATTGCTTTATATAAACAAAAGGTTAAAACATGTTTATGTTCTACAAACCAAGGTATCCAACAAAAAGCGCAGTATTGGTACTGGAAATTAGGAGCTTGTTTTGGCACCGATGTCAATGATACCTGAGTCTTACTTCCGCAGAGGCCGAAATATCCTGACATTTATTCCCTAGTATGGATCAAGCTCCAAAAATGCTGGTTCATACTATTGCCATAATGCATCATGAGAATATCTTTTGTTATGCTGTGTTTCCACTGTATGGTATGGCTCTGCTTGACTCGACTTGGACCAGTGCTTTTCTTTTTTCTTTTTCCAAAGCAGATAGTACCCCCTCAGTGTAGGAGGGATTCTCAGCTGATTGCCGCGTGAAACTGCTGTGACATCATCTTCAATGCAACACTAGCTGAATTCTTTCATCAGTAACCACACTCATTTTGTCAATTGTATGGTGTAGTATACAGCATATTTTTTGCGAGCTGCCATGTTTTAAAATCTGTCGGGTGAATAAAAACATTGTGGTGGCTATTGACAGCAGCTTGACTATTTATAAATGGCGTGTCTGTGCACGATATCCCGTGACGTGCTAGTGAATATTCTCGCTGATCAGTGGTCTGCAGTGTTTTAACTCAACCTTCTAATATCCTACCATGCAAAGGAAATCGGCATTAGCCGACATTATCAGGTTTATAGTACTACTTTTTATGACTTGTAAAAATACCTTTATTGTAGAATTGGTATAGTGACCCTTTAAGTCAAGCAAATACATGTAGTCTTTATACACTTTCAGTCAAACTCATACTTCACACCCATTTTCACTCTTTTCATTTTGCCCTCAAAACCTCATGTGAACTCATGTGGGCTTGAACAGAGCATCATATGCTTTGTATTATTTCTGATTTTATTTGAACTCATGCTGATACAGTATTTATGATATTTTGTGGATTATCACTGAGCACTGATCACACTGTGGATTTGGGAGTGCTACCTAAGTCTCTACATTAAAGAAGCTACTAGTCTAACAGTGGATGAGGCGAATAAGCCCAAAAGCTCCTGATGTGCCTGCTGGTTTACAGAGCATAATAACAGATGCTTGTCAGTCTGTTTCGGTGGTAAAATGTGGTGGCTGTGAACAGTGATAAAGGGTTTGTAGTGATGATTGCAGATCACATGTTTGTGTCTTTGGTTAAAATAATCAAACAATAAATGTTTTTATGGTGGGGTGATTTTCCTCTTTCTCTTTAACATTATTCTGTACTTATTCTGCTTCTCATATCTTATATAATAATAATAATAATAATAATAATAATAATAATAAATAACAGACATCAGTGACTGAATTATTCCATTGTGCTAGACCACATGTGTTAGGAAATGTTCATTCATCATACATGCAGACATTTGCATTTTTGAGGTATTTACAGCATGAAATATACCGTGAAATATGGATGTATACTGATCTCAGTCCCCCACTGTTGCCTTCAGGGAACAGTGTATGATTGACAGATCAGCACTTGCACTCTTAAATTTATGCACACACCATGATATCCCCCCCCCCTTTAATATGTTTTCCGGCATAAGGTCATAATTTACCTTGCCTCCAGCTACTTCCTCTTCTCCCTCCCTCCCAACTCTTGATAGCATTGCTTGTAATTTATTGTATTGTTTTTAATTAAATGGATGGCAAAGGGTTTTAAGTGCCCAGCAGTTCCAAGACATGCCATTTCTTATCTGAATTCTAAATTCAGTGCACACCTACTGTAAAGCGGGACTATAAAGCTGAATAGGTCCCAAACTGCTGCGGTGCGTGTTAGAGGCATTGAACAGTTAGACAAATGTCACCTTAGAAGAAAAGAGAGGGGATAATAAAGCGACGGCTGGGTAGTGGTGAATACAAACTTCACAGACATCGGGACACCACAGATTCACGGCTCCAGCAGTCTGGCTTGTGCATTCTCAGTCTGGCATAGAGGATCAGAGAGGAAGCAGCCTTGGATTACAGAGATCCTTGCCCTGATAAAGAAGAACTTTAAATTAAATGGAGTCACAGCAGGCTTAGTGCAGTTCTACTTCCTTCAGTAAAGACCAAACCATTTCTGAACATAATGTCTTGTGAAACAAGATTGCAAGATTTTAGGGTAATTTCATGTTCTGAAAATTGTAAAAATATAATTGCTTAATTCCTCTATCTGTGTATGTAGCTCACATCCTGTCTCTGACCTCTACGTCCACTTTTTGCAGCAGAAACCTTGCAAAAGTATAGTCCGACCACCAGTGTGCTTAATAAGGAAAATATACTGCAGTATGGAGTCGTGGGTGGGAACGAGAAAATCAATTTGATTATCCACAGTGCAAACTGAGATGTATGTCTGAATAATCCGAGGGTGAGCTATGGACTCTGAGGGTTTATTCTGTATGACGTTAAATGTGATTTCCCTATATATCAGGTCATTGGAGAGTGTGCCTCAAAGGTTATGTGCTCTAGGTAGCCGTTCACAAGACTCTGTTTTTATTCTGATGACGAGCTGACATTCAACAATCACAGCCTGATGACCTTCCTGACCTTACAACACAAATGCACAATTGAACTAGTCATGTCAGCACCCCCAAGGAGAATTCTTGTTGCCTTTTTCATGGCCGATATTTCCTATCATGGTGACATTTTGCCATCCCCAGACACTCGTGTCAATCTTGTTGTAATTTATCCAGATGGCTACATGGAGGGTTTTTAAAAACATTTTCTCATCGTTTATTAAATGCACATTACATTTTTGCTGGAGTTTAAGCATGCCAGACATCCCAAGCAGCCCAAAATCCCAACATGCCCTTTTTGAACATGTGAACATTTATTTACCCCCATATGTTCATGCAAATTGGAAAGACAGAAGCATAGGTAATACAAATCACTCCAATTATCCTGGCCAAGCACAACTCGTTCAGACACACACACACACACACACACACACACACACACACACACACACACACACACACACACACAAAGGCAGAGATCACACTGTGTTTTTCTGTGAACATGACGGACAGGGAGAAAGCAGCAGGATGCTGTGTAGATGATGCCTGCTCTCACCAGAGCTTTAACCTTTCCCTCAGCGCCCTTCCTGCAGAGTCTCTCTTTCCTCCCGGCCCCTCTGTCACACAGTCCTATTGTTTGTCCCTGTCCTGATTTGGCACTCATTATAGAAACCTGTTTATGCACAAAGCTCTCCCAAGACATGCTTGCAAGGCATAAGAGAGAAGAACGACAGGTGAGGTAGAAGACAAAGAAGAGGACATAAATAGGATGAGTAGACATAGAAAAGAAGGTGATAAACAATAAAAAGAGGAATAGAAATATGGAGCAGTTATGCAACAGCTGATATACTGTTATCGATGTTTGACTATTTAGTCAGCCTTAGCATTTGCACCTGTACATGTAAATGACACTTTACATTTCAAATAGGGCTAGAACGATAAGTCATTTAAGCAATATATATTTAGTCTAAAGAATTCACAATTCTAATAGATTATTCACCAAACATCCAACTTGCAATGTGTGTTTTCAATGTGTATACACAAAACAACTAATCATCAAAAATATACAGTAGATAGTTAAAAGCTGCAATAACTGTTTATTCTTGCCACTACGGGGCAGGGGAACTCCACAGCAAGGTGAAAACACAACATCCAACATATTACCTTATGAAGTTGCCACGAACATACAGACATGAAGAAACATTAGCATGCATATGGAGTGGTGTTTTTGGCCACCTGCAAATGTATATATGTCCAGTATTCACTCTTTTTGTCTCGACCAACTCCAAAGAAAAATATTAGTGCAGCTTTAATCAATAATTTTAAATTATTATTTGCAGCTGCATACCTACTCTAAAATGTATAATGAAGCAATTCTCAAGCTTTCCTACTGGAAATTCAGATTTGAAGGGAAAACCAGATTCTTTCCCACAGTCTGGAACAAGCAATATGATTTCAAGAAAAACCTACCTTCCTACCTCTGGAGTGCCACAGTCACACAAGTAAACCCAGTTCTCTACTTTTCCCACCTTACCCCTCGAGAAATGTGATGCAGTGATTTCCAAACCCACTAACACTGGCTCCCTCCTTCCCTCCCTCCTTCTGCAGCTAGATTTAAGGTGATAAGTTACAGCAGCTTGTCCCCCTGCTTTTTCAAACCTGTTCTACTCATTCACTTCACATGCTGCCTCAGTTAAGTTGCTGCCCAGGCTTCCTTGTTCATTCGGCTCACGTGCGCTGCAGATATCCAACACTGTGCCTCCTGAAATGCTGGGGAAAGGACCTACAGTCCCAACCACTCTGCTGTGTCCTGTTTTCATTACATGGACTCCCCATGAGAGGGAATGGATATAGCAGCACTCCCTCACTCCCCACTCACCACTCTTTCTCTGTCTCTCTCTCTATCTCGTTCTCTCTCTCGCTCACTGAGCACAGTAAGCTGTCTTGATCTTGGCTGGTGAGTTTGCTCTACTGGACCATTTAGGGACTAGATTTTTTTCACTGTTGGTTTAGGAGATTAGGGCCACTCTTCTACAATAAGGTACATCCAATCAATGCTTTGGTGATCCCTGGACTTGTAATCATACAGCATAAGGGAGGATGAACAGATGTCATTAATGGATGTTTTGTGTACTTTTGGTCTGGTGCGATTTTTAGTGGTTTAAGCCACTCAATGGAAATCGTAATGCTCTAGCACAATTAAATTTCAGACAATAGTGGTCTTCCAACTTTGTGGAAACAGTTTGGAGAAGACCCTTTCCTGTTCCAACATGATAATGCTCCCTTGCCTAAAGCCATGTTTTCCAAAGTTTGGTGTGAAAGAACTTTACAGGCCTGTATACAGTTGGGGATATTAATTTGGGGATGCTGACTACAAGCCATCGTGCCCGACCTCACTAATGCTTTTACGGTTGAATGGGAGCAAATCCCTGCCACCAGGTTCCAAAATCTTGTGGAAATCCATCCCAGAGGAGTGGAGACACTTCATGTTGAACTCCTGCATGACACAAAGATGAGTGGGAGGGTCCAGAGACTTCTAGGATCACAACTGTCAAACAAACATGCTGTTGAAACATCTCCTAGGCAAAGTTAAACTAGCGGGGAACCCCTGTAGCTTATGAGTTAAAACACTAACCAAGAACCGCAACATCCCTTTGAGTCCATCTGGGGACCTTTTGTTGCATGTCGTTCCCCATCTCTTTCTCCCTCACCTTTCTACTGTTGACTCACTAATAAATGCATAAAATGCCCAAAAGGGGGAAAAAACTAAGTATGAAACATGCTAATCTTTCCATTGGGGCCTGATAACGCATCCTAAAGCCAGACAGAAGAATAACCTGACATATTGGGGTCATTATTGTGACTCATTTTCATTCCTGAGGACCATGGATCAAGACATTTCCAGAAGTGTGTGTACGGTCTAATCTCAACATAAGGATAGCATCTGAAATGTAACATGATATTTTTAGGTTAATGTATGTATGTTCACTGGGAGTGCATTGACTTGTTAGTACAATTCTACACTGCTGTTATTTGTCACGAATGAGCCAGACTGCGGCTAGAAATAGCATTTCATAGATTCGGCAACTGCTTCATAACATTTCATCATTACCAAATAAATTTGAGTGCACATGAGCAAGGCTGGATGGAGACTTTTTGAGCAGCAAAACCTTAATTCTACAGGAGTAGATTTAGTTTGCAGTCATGTAGCACACTAAAAGAAAGTACATGAAGATTTGTGCCATGCGGAGGTAAAGAATACTTAAGATCCTCTGGACAACAGTTAAGAAAAGAATCCACTGAAAGCATTGCTAAAGTGGGCCCAAGCTGAGCATCTAACCACAGGGAGCTTTAGCTAGGAAATGGAACTGCTATGGGTGTGGGCACGTTTCATAGGTGACCCACCAAGGCCTCAGGGAACCTGCTATTTACTGCCATCAGTCTCTTTCTTTCTCTTATTGTGTATCAATATCTTTCGTTTCCCTCCCTATCACATTTCCCCCACCTTTTTCCATCTGTAGCTAAACTAAATGGTGCCATTTAGGGATTCTATAGTCGTTCTTTGTTGTTCTGTGCTAAGCCCACCAGGAGTTCCTCCTCTGCCTGTGTAGCTTGCTACAAAGCCCAGTCAGCATTTAGGTCCTGTTGGTATCCAATCTCCTGCCTTCTCACTGTAAGGAAAGCTTCTTTAATTCTGAGCTTATAGCAGCATCAGCATTTCAGACTGAGAATCAACTTGGGCTAAAAGACTGGGATTCCAACAAAGTTTCTCCTTAACTCGTTCTCCTCTATCATTGTAAGTGACAGACCTATTTTTATGTGTCTGAAGACATGTACTGTATATGGATCAGTAACAAGATGGATGACCTGGATGAAATGAATCTGCTTAGGAAATAGTAGAAATAACTGATGCAGAACAACAGCAACAACCACTAAAACCACATAAGGCACGAATTGCCACGATTAAATCGTGGTGCAATTAAGCCATCGCACTCCAGCATCGTTGGCCTCTGTTGGCAATGCATCAACACTTTTTTCTTATAACATACATGCTATGTGATGCCAATAGCATCTGTGTAGTTTGTGGAATAAAGGTTGACTTAATCACAGTAAATAAAGATTTCACAATGCCTTACAAAACCATTAGTAAAAATAGTGTCTGTTTCAAAGTTGACGTGGCAATTGCCATCATCATGTGATGCTTTTCTAATTGTGGTAATACCTTGTTTCCTCCATTCAACGTGGCATATTCCTATTGTTATGTGAAGTACCCTTTTTAGTGTTTCATTAATGTCCAGTGAGCTTTTCATTAAGAGAATTCAACTGGGACTTTTCCATGAAAGATTATGAGCAACACAAGGTTTAACATTAGTAATGATTTGTCACTGGATTGGGCGCCAATATTAGACCCTGCTTTTGTGCTAAAGAACATTGTATTATGAGAACATCAATGCAAAGAGTGGGTGTTGATCTTTGCAAATGTCATGCTCTGTTCCACGTGGCTCAAATTGGACTTGTTATTCACCAAACCCCCATCCTGTTCATTTCCCACTAACCTGTAATATTCAACAGTTCTACCTCATTTAATTTCCAGACACAGCTTGTCCTCGGCAAAAGTAACACAGAGCTGAGAAAATTGTAATTTCTCAACACATCATTGAGCATTTCCTATTATGATTGTCACATGTTAACATGCTTATAAAATTCAGAAAAAAAACATTTTATACGTTGTATTGTGTCCCTTGATATCTGCTTTACCTGCATTAATTAAGGGGAACAGCGGCAGCAGTTTGCCTACTTAGCGATAATGAGGTGCAATGCCAAGTATGAATAACAGGAGATTGACCATACGCGAGCTAAATGAATACTGAATACAGCACAGTCAATAGCTGCCTTCAAATTCGTGACTAGAGAGGTTGGGGCTGTGATGAACAAAACAAAGTGAATGCTGAACAGAGAGACAATTAAACTGCCACATCTGGCAACGCTGATGTGAGTGGGTACCCAGCCACCGCAATTACAGGGCCCCATCGCTGTAACCCTTCACTGCCTGGATGTTGTGCTGCAGCAGATGATAAAGCTAATGTTCAGTCATTCAGAGCTTGTAAAAATGTTTTCAGGAATCGCTTCATGCTGCCCAGATGCCCCGCTAAATCTGGGAAACCCCCCTTTCACCATCGACAATCATATTATCTGCTGATTCAATTCCTGGGCTTCTTCTCAGTCCAGATCAGTCGCTCACTATCCTGCTGATCACAAGCTACAGGCCAATCTTCCTTTTATGTAGAGCCCAGACTGTTGCATTAAAGAAAGGACTAATTAGAGAGTAGAGGGAATATCATTCTGGCTGGGTGAAAGGTGAAAAGAGGAGTTTTCCTCCAATGCCAGAAGTTGAAATGTAATTTTGAAGATATTTTGGTTGTGCTTTAAAAACACATTATCTTGTCCAAAGCAAAAAGGCTAAGGCCTTTTATGTTTGAAGAAATAGGTTTCATTCTATATTCTACCTTGACAAATTCAGGAGTATACATAGATGGGTGACAAATAAAGTGCCTTAGTAAGGTGTTGGGCCATCATCAAAATACCAAGGAGCAGTGAAGCTGACCTAGAGGCTCATAGTGGCCCAACACCTTACTAAGGCACTTTATTTGGGGATTTCATTTAATTTGTGGAGAGCACGGTCTGACACAACTCTCCGAAGTCTTCCATCGATGTACATTTGGGTTAAGATCGGGTGACATTCCTCATCCATTTGAAAAGTGTCTTTAGATTTGGTTTGTTTTACACAATCTTCCAGGCAGCCGTTTGCCTCCGTTCATATCAGTATGGTATGAAAGCCAACTTGCAGAGAACTCCAAAGAAAACTCTGAAACAGCTTAGTATTATTCCTGCTCAGAAGAACCTTTATTATTTTGTCACATACAATCGTACAGTACAGTGTAGTGAAATTCAATATCTGCATTTAACCCAACCTAAGCATTAGGAGCAACTTGTGGTTCAGTGTCTTGCTCAGGGACACTGACATGTGGCTGGAGGAATCAGGGATCGAACTGCCTATCTTGTGGTTGAGGGCCGACCCTCTACTACTACCACTCTACCTCTGATCCACAGCGACCCACAAGCTACTAGTTACAGGGCTTAAGTTTTTCAAGGTTTTTAAATGGACACAAAAAAGAAAGGCTTTCCTACTCAAGAGCTAATTGTTTGGATCTGAATGGCAAATGCTGGAAGATTAACTTGACGTGGGTGGTGCTCGCTCTGCATGCATATGTATTGATCTGTAATCTATGTCATCTTCAGCACACAAGGGCGATATGATGAATGGTTTGCTCTACCATGTGGGTGATTCCTCTGTCTAGCTCATGTTTTTTTTCACTCACATCCACAGTGACATGCACATATGGCCTCTTTCTCTCATGCATGCAGAAATGCATTCATGTCGGCTATCTCTGTTCGTCTCTGTGGTGTTTCATGGTTTCATAGCATCCAGTCGGTCTACTGCTCAGCCACAGGAATCTTTGCTGACGTCTCCGTCCTGCAGCCACAGCCACTGATAGAGATGCTCTAGAGGCGAAGGGAGATTAGAGAGAGGAGACAATCACATTAAGACTCACTTTAACTCCCTGACCAAGACCAGAGGTTGGGATTTGAATGTTAGAATCTGTGCAGTTAAATCCCTGCGTGGCTGTTGGTGCATTTCCCAAACTGAGCACACAACCTCTTCCCGTGCAGGCTTAGCTTCTCGCAGTAAAGCCGGCACAAATTAACATGCCGTCGTTAAGGGAACAACATGCAGCCATATGCACGAAGAGCTCCATGGAATAAGTCTTGGAGAGTGACACCGCGGCTTTTGTCAGCACAGCAGTGGAGCGTGTCAATACTACAACACAACATGCTGTTTGGATCCATGGGTGAAGCCTCTTGACATCAAAGGGGGCACACAAAAGGATCTGTGTTTCCTTTTACTGTTGCCTACACCTGTCAAAATGGTGTGTGTGTTTTTTTGTTGTTGTTTCATGTGCTCCTTCTGCACTCCGGCCCTCCTGCTTTGTAGCACCACAGAGACCCCTTGTGGAAGTGTGAAGCATAGCAATGTGTGTAAATATATGTGTGGGGTCCAGGACAGATCCCAGCATCCCTAAAACACAGTCAAAGACAAACAAAGACAGTCAGACAAAATGCAAAACCATCCTCCAACTCCAACCAGATTTTCCAGACTTAGCTATCATAGCTGCACTAGAGGGCCAAATTAGAGTAGTCCTTGGTAAAATAAAATCCCTATTATCTTTGAACTAGCAAGTATCCAATTATATGCCACAGTTATCTCCCATCTCACAGACTTCTGAGTCCTCGCCACAGGGCCAATGAGCAAGGAGTGCTAATGAAGAGATGCTGAATCACCTTTTTGCCTTCCTGGACACATGACTGGTGGAGCCTCCTTGATCATAGGCAGCTTTTTTATGGATCAGAGTCATTCCCAGGCTTTGATGATATGGCTCTTTTTCCTTCCCCCCGCGGTGAGCCTGTCGCAGCACAGGCCACACACTCATGGATGTGCTGCGGCATGTGTGTGATAAGTGTGAAAAGAAGAATGAGAGGACTTTAATCCAAGGCAGAGAGAGAAAACAGGTTTAAAAGGGGTTTATCTGTCTCCAGTCAGATAGGATGTGTGTTCAAAATGAGCCGAGCAGAGAGAAGAACTCCCGCTGATGTAAAGGCAGGGGGTTTGGCTGTTGATATGTTTTCTCTGCACTCTCTTACCTCTCTGTTCTCATGGTCTTCATCATCCCAGGAAGCCTATCTGTACATCACACTGCCTGCTGGTACAAGAAAATGACCTCAAATGCCTTGATAGCTGACTTTTCTATTTCTCCTCAATTTTTTCAGTGCTCTTCCAATCTTGTATTTTGGGAACTGAAATTTCTTTCAGTGTTCCAACTGCCTACACTCCAACTAGTACTACCACACAAATACATTTGAAATGCTCCCAAGAATCAATATTTTAGGATATTTAAGCTGTACTTTTCAGTACTTAGGCGTGAAGCACATGGAAGTATTTGGGTGACAGAGATTTCATTCAAACTTTAAACTGCACCACAAGTTTGCAATGATCAAATAACTATGTGTAATGCGAAAGGGTTTGCTTTTAGTGAGGGAACCACATTGATCACCAGCTTCTGCAGTCCCCCTCAGCAACTGAGTGTATTAGCATCTTTTAGCGCATTGTTTTGGTTTTTACAGCCTGCAACTTTAATGTTTTGGTTCAGTTTCAAAACTCTTTGCAATTTAAAACTTCTATTCACTTTTTAAACATCTTTTACAGACAGTTTTTTTTGTCTCTCACTTATCTATTATTTTTGTCTTTTGTATCTAAAAGTTTGTTTTCACTTCTGCTTGCCCACTTCTTGGAACTTGCTTGTCCTCAAATGGTGGTCATGGTTGCTAAATAACCATCATCACTTTGCAAGCTTCGTCTAATCATCCCTCCTTACCTGCACTTTGTCGCAGCTCTTGAACAACGTTTAAAAAAACAAAAACAGAATTGCCACGATTAAATTGGGGTGCAATCAAGCCATCGCATTGCAACATCGCTGGCCTCTGCTGGCAATGCATAAACACCCTTTATTTTCTCATTGCATACACGCTGAAAGCTATGTGATACCAGTAGCATCTGTGTAGTTTGTGGAATGAAGGTTGACTTAATCACAGTCTAGTTCAATGAACCCGCAAGGGAATGCAGCATCTCATCGTCACAAGAATACAAAGTATAATTCAGTTGATAATGTGCAATATGAACTCCTGCTTAGTGTGTATAGAAAAGGGAGAAATCAGTATGAATTGTGAGCTTTACAGAGGATATATGCATTCATTAATAATGCAAATCACTGTCCTTAAAAGCTGTGCCCTACTTTTGTTTTTATTGATTTATGAAGTACTTCCTGCAGAATACAGTGATTAAGATTTAAATGTAGGGTCTGACAGAGAAGGGGGCTGCTGAAGAGTATAATATAATAATATAATATATAACCTTTTTATGAAGGTACAGCAGTGCTGCGAAATTGCCATGAAAGGGTTCAAGAGAGTGTTTTAAAGTTTAAAGAGGCCGTCAGGGAATTTAAAAAGGGCCTGGGATGGTTTAAGATGGCACCTCAGAGAGGTAGAGAATATTTAGGAATTGATGGAATCAAGGAGGTTGTAATGGAACTTTTGAAAGGTAAAAATTGGAGTCTGGAAAGAGAATGGGTTTAGTAACAGGAAGCACATCTAGATGTTCGGTGCTGGTACTCATGGATGCTGTATCAGATATGGCGAGGGTTGACTTGCATTGATTTTGGGGAAAATGACAAATGCCCTTTAGAATCACATTCTAGCAGCTTTTTGAGAAAATAAAGAATGGATTTGATGTTGGTAGTCATTTGGTAGCTGGAAATTATGTTTTGTCATTTTAATAGAAATGGATGGTAGCAGTGTCTGTTTTAGTGCATCGTTAGTGTTTTATGGTTTCCCCTGCTCCTTTTGTATGTTGCTGATCACAATCATATCCTGTCTCTTGTCTCTAACAGGAAGTCCTGTCAACCTGACATGCAGAGCATTCTTTGGATACAGCGGAGACGCCAGTCCACTTATTTACTGGATGAAGGGGGAGAAGTTCATTGAGGATCTGGATGAGGAGCGGGTTCAGGAGAGTGACATCAAGTAAGACATTCAACATTGGGTTTAAATCCTAATTGTTAGGATTCAAGACTTAAAGCTATGGCATACTCAGTGTCCAGATTTGGTGAAATTCCCAACATTTCTTTTATTTTGGAAACTTAAAAAAACTTTTAGTTCATTAAATCCACTGAATGAGCATATATTTCTATTCCTGTTAATATTACAATAGAGCTTCAGCAACATCATGTATTATGACAAATTCATGAGGTACATTTAATCTCGTCAAAAGCAGCAAAAGACCCTGGGGCTGAACTGATAAACACCTATTTATAACCTGTGTGACCACACGGAACAATAAAAGGAACATTTCAATACCTAGCTATCATTTGAATGATATTCATGAATGTTTTATGCGACTGTTTAATAATGTAGATAGCTTTGCATTCTTTATCTTGCACAATATATAGATATAAATATGTACAGTTCAGGCATTGCTCCATCAGTGATCAGCACTGAAATATATGTAGAGGCAATAATAGCAGAGCAGATGGAAACTCCAATTGAATGTCCGTGTTGCCCTCCTATTTCCGTTTGGGTGACCTCCATCTTTAGGCTCACACTCTTGGCCAAAATCAGGTGATCAAAATCAAAATTTAGGTTATGATGCATTCAAGTCATATGGGAAAAACAACTTTATTTCTTAATAAATGTTGCTCTCTTGAGGTCTCAATCGGTATATAGAACATTGGATCTCCAGTTTATTGAACTCACCAACAAGTAGAAATGCATTTCAAACAAAACACAACTACAGTAAGTCTTCACATAGAGCTTTATGGAAGGAAAACAACAACAACTACTACTACTACTACTACTACTACTACAACTACTACTACTTGGACTCGGCTTCAGGTTATTACAACTTTGCTTGCAGCATTTGGCCAAATGCCAAGTTGGTGTTTTCTGACGGTAGCGGAGCTTTGTTTTGGCTTACACTACATTCAGGTCATATTGGAAAAAGGTTGTTTTAGCTTGAAAACACTTTCATATGGAACTTGACTGACAAAAGTACAACAATACACTTTCAGTGTACTGCACCCTCATTTCTTTTCTAGATTATGAGCTGATCTTCAGGCAGTGTGGGTTTATCAAAGCTAGAGTAGAGTGCTCATCTTCAGATGCCCCCCTATAAAGAGGGATAAGCCGTCATCATCATCAACAACATCATCATCACTACAGGACTTCTCAGTCTTCTAATACACAACATGTGTGAGACATTGGAGATACTCTGTTTGATCAAAGAATACAAGCAACAAGCACTATGTATTATCTATCATATTTTATTCACACAGACAGGTCGATTATGATCAGATTGTCAGATGAAGTGGAAGCACAGAAAGACAAGAGACTTCCTGAAGAAAAGAGCATTAGAATTATTATTTCTTTTTTTAAAAATCAAATAAAGCGAATACATATCTTGACAGATACCCAAGTGGGAGAGGTGTTGCTTCCAAATTAACATAAAGTAAGTGAATGTCATGTATTTGTGCAGTGGTGTGGTTGCCATTTCCCAGATGTTGTTACAAAAATGTAAGCCACAAATAATCTTTCACTGAGTTTTAACAGTGAAGGTGGTATAATGTGTTTTTTGACACTGCAGTCATCACCAGGGCTTTCAGAAAATAGGGTGGAGAAAGGCAGGTGTGTCAAATGTAAAAACTACAGAAACAAAATCATAAACATTTCCCCTGTTTAATATCCCAAATAGGAATAATTAATTCACTGTTCACATTATTTCTTCAAACATTTTTGCTGGTGTATACAAACATCCCACACATTCACACACCCTTTCATGTCCTGCCCCACTGTACTCCTTTGACGGAGCAGACGTATGACTAGAAAATCCCTGTTGTCGACAAATGCCGTCTAATGAAAAGGTTAACTGTAAGCAGCATGACAAGGCTAGGAGGAGAGTTAGCGGCCCGGTCAGTGACCTGGCATTTCGAGATGTCTATATTAGCCTTCTAGCACATTCAGTCCAGCTCTCAGCACCACTCTCTGTTGTGAAGGACACCAGGCCAATTAGAGCCTACAACACATAGGGAGGGGCGGCAGGTGGGGGCATTGGGTAGGTGGTATAATAAAGATGAGAAGGAAGGATACTGAGAAGTGCGTCACATGTGGTTAAAAACCCTGTTTTCATATGGTAGTCAAATAATGTAACAAGCCAAGAGATCAAAACTGTGACCCTGAGCTACTTTAAAAGAGAGAGAGAGAGAGAGAGAGAGAGAGAGAGAGAGAGAGAGAGAAAAAGAGAGTGTGTGTGTGTTTGTGTTTGTGTGTGTGTGTGTGTGAGAGTGTGTGTGTGTGTGTGTGTGTGTGTGTGTGTGTGTGTGTGTGTGTGTGTGTGTGTGTGTGTGTGTGTGTGTGTGTGTGTTTCAAGTGCATATTGTTGTGTGCCACCGCGTGATACTGTCTCCCTGTGTGTTTTTATTTATTTAATTTTTTGTTCCCATTTTGAATGTGAACCACTTCAAACCCACTCCCTGACATCATTCTATGAGCTTTTATCTTTGAAATGGAAATTAATCACACAGGAGGTGTATTCCCTGAGCTGCCTGTAATACATGAAATGGAGCTTTTGGCACAATGTTTCACCACTGAGATTCCCGGTTGATATAAAAAGAATTGTGGCTACAGAACAAGACTTCCATGGATCTCAGAGGTGAAGACATGGTATGGAATACAGACATTAAGGCAGCACTGCTGTAGTTTAAATCAGAGGAAGTTTCAGTCCCTGGTACATGGGCATGCAGCACCCTTTAAATGTAAAATTTCATTTTCTAACTCTAATTAATACTCTTACAGATATATTCATGGAAATCAGGGTACTTACAGGGTCCAGCAATGCTTTCACTGCCTATAAGCGCTGCAAACCTTGTATGTCTTAGCATTTTACTGTCTGACATTGATGCCAAGCAGACAATCATATAAACCTATTGAGGTTTTTACATTTGTGAATTGGTGGTTTCCTGTTGTTTGCAGGAGTGAAGGAAGTCTGTATCTCGCCAATGAGTTTTCCTATTTTTGTTAGAAGTTAGTTTAAAGTGACAATGCCAGTGACATTTATCAGCTTTAAAGGAAATTGTTAGACATTTTACGAAATATACTTGTTCCCTTACTCGATGAGGGTAGCTGTTTCTCCCCGTTTCCAGTCTTTATGCTAAACTAAGCTTTATCCATTTTCTTGTGGGTCAGGGTCACAGAACACCAGGGTAAACACAGCAGTCCAGATACCCTATCTCCTCTAGGGCTTGTGCATGCATTTCCAGGCTTGATGCAAGGATATATTCCCTTCAATGTTTTCTGGTGTCCCAGTCCACCACATACCCAATAAGTCCCATTAGGATACATAGCTTCTAGTGGATCATCTCCACCAGATATAACGCAACATTCATTTGGCCAGATAGTTTGACAACTGGAACACTGGTACCACTCACAAATGCAATTACATGGCACAAGCTGATGCCTATTGGGTGATCTTTCGTATACAGTTTTACATTTCAAGTCTATCTGATCTGATTAAATCAATCAATTCTACCTTTGGGGCGTAGTCAGGAGAGGTGTAGACAGTGGGAAAACGTTTTTTTATAAAGCAGCAGCCAGTGAGGCATTAAGATATAAAGCAAAGCATGACAACATGGTACAGTTCAAAAGTTCAGGTGTCACATTGAGGCTGCATGGAGAAATTGTGCTCGATGATATAGAGACGATGATAGGATCCTATATGATGCTGCTGTAGCACGTTCAAAGACGAATAAAAGGCTAATGTGAGATGTTTGTTCTTGTTTGAAATGAATAATGATGCTGTAATATTCTGCCCCTCAGCCATGGCACAGGATGCTTTAACACCTGCTGCACAGTTTTGAGGTGAACCCCTGGTTTGATTTTTCTGGACTGTAGACAAATTAGAAACAACAGCTTTTACACCAAAGGATTTACAGTGACATTGATCTTGGATGTTTGATAGTTTTACCAAGACCGTCCTCCCCAGGTCTGTGCAAGCGTCCTATTTCAACCATATTTACGTTTATTGTTAGGCAGTGACCGCCAGCGGCCGTAGTAATTATGACGGGAGCAAAAGAGGAAGTCAGTCCATGTAGTATATAGAGTGAGAAAGTCTGCATAAGTATGAGAATGGGGTGGGTGGATGGGTCAAACAAACACAGGACTTTCACTCAGCAGACCGCTGTTTGTGTCCTGTGTGAAAGTCAACATTGACATATTTTGACTTATGTACGCAAGTTTACTTACGTAACGTACGTAACATACTTAACTTATAAATATACTTGTTTGAAACCAAACCGTGATCTTTTCCTAAACCTAACCGAGACGTTTTGTTTCATTCACAACATTATCCACGTGTTTAAAACTGCATACCCTTTAACAATGTTTGCCTGTCGCTGGTACTCTCTAGCAGTCATATATATCGACCTATTCTGTCGTTTAGGTATGATGACGTGTTGGTTGTGCCATATGAAACGTCACAAAACCAAACTGAGATATTTTTTAAGATGACCCTGTACTGTGTTCAAGTACAAGACATGCACAAGATGCCTCCTCACTGTGTACAGCATCAAGAATCCTTGTGCACTTTCATCTCCATCCACCTACACGACCAGTTTACCGCTTTCCTCGACTCTTATACATACCACCTTCCAGATGTTTGTGCGGGTGTGTTCATGTTTCATATTTCCTCTTTTCCAGGAACACACACTTTCTCCAGCTCTTACTATGATAGAGTATTTTTGTTTGCCAACTCCTACAGTGTTTTAGCTCAGTCTATGTTGAGTCACACATGGTTGCCACCTCTTTAAAAAGCCATCAGCATGGATCTATATCCCAACCTTGTGTAGCCCTGTATCTCTGCCTGACTGGCCGCACAATGAAGAAGGATGAGTGCTAGAAAAGCTCACAGGAATTAAGAGAAAAGGATAAATGAATTTCTTTCTCACATGCACATTCCCACCAGCCTTAACCCAGGAAGTAATGTTCCTGCTTTGCTGCAGAAGCTTTAAAAGTCCTACTTCATAATTAGTTTTTTATGAAGCAGCTAGTCTATATAGCTACAAAATAATTACCTCTAATGGTTCTTCATTGTGCACGGTCAATAAAAGAAATTTCACTGAGTGGTATTTTCTGTGATACTGTGATATTTTCTATGTGGGATTCCAGTTATTAGCAGCACTATGTATAGCTAATGTGAGATATTGCCATGACAGCAGTGGTTGTATTGGAGTTTGTCTTTATCGCCACTGCACTTCACTATCTGCTTTGTTTAGTCCGTTCATTGATCAGAAAGAATTCATATGCAGATGCCCCCGCGGCAGATGAATGCCTAAGTAGCACTTGTACCTTTTTGCACTATTAGCCCCATACATCATTAAACAGGGCTTTGGAATTGCTGCAATTGTTGTAACCTTATAAAGATTATCTGCTCATATATCATTCCTACATGAACAGCAAGGCAGCAGGAGAGATTCGGCTCTTTTAACCATCAGTGTGTTCCTGTTGTTCACCTCTTGTCTTGAGAGTTTGTTACAAATGCTTTAACCAGGCTTTATGCCTACGACTGGGTCTTTTTTGCCATGTGGTCCTACACGTTTGTTTTACAGTTGTTTTTGTTGGACTTTCTAGCTGATTCTAGGGCATTGTGACTGGGAACATATTCCGTTTACATTCTTTAGTAAATGCTTCATCATGTTAGAAGATATTCCTTCCTTGCAATAAATGATTTTACCTTTACCTTTATCACTTTATTTTATTTCAAGAAGCTTAGCCACACTTTAGCTTAAGTCGGCCATACTGTAAAGATGCATGACAAACACATTATTGGCGATGTAAAAATTCAAGAAGGTCTAAAATTAGCTTTCAGGAATCAATATATGTAATCTCGTCATGAGTTATTTGTAAAGTGATGTAATTTTTTTATTAGCTAGCTGAGGTGAAGATGGTGAACATTATAGCTGCTAAACATCAGTAAGTTAGCATTGTCACCGAGAGCATATTCACATGCTGATATTAGCATTTAGGTCAAAGCACAGCTGTTCTTCTCAGCTGAAAGGGCTTCAGCTTTGACCACAGATTATTAAATAGCAGCCCGGCTCTTGTAAAGAAGAGTTTTGTTTTTTAAAAGTGTTAAAGAGATATCTTGACATTTTGAGGTGCCATCTCCTGATTGTTTGTAAGCGTTGTCAGCGTTTTTCATTGAAGCCAGTTAGCTACAGCTTGCTGCCGTTTTTCCTGCTAATTTAAATAAAGGAAGAAACTGATAATGCAGAGCAGCCTGCAACCTGTATTTATTTATTTACACCCTGCCAAGTTACCAGTGAAGAAAAATTGTCAAAGCAGTGGCTTCTATCTTCTATCTATCGTCTTTTGCATGTGTTGTTGTTGTTTGTTGAAGTGTATGCATTTATAAGAAAATGGCTGAATTCCATGCAACAAAAACATCAAAAGAGCTTTTTTTCCCATCTCACTAACCCTCGTGGCAAAATGATTTGTGATAGGTCGGCGTTGTAGTACATCATGACAGTCACACTATTGTCCCCGTACCAACATGTCACAACTAGTAGACATCAAGAGCCTCAGCGAGTCTACAAAGCAGTATTATTTATGGCAGAAATCTGTCATGACTCATATGATGCTGGCTTCTTGTCAGTCACGGACTGTCTCCTACCTTTGTTATGTACGTTTGTTTTATTGATGAACTAAGAAGTTCCCTCTGAAAAGTAAAATCTGCCACAAATGTCAGCAGATTATAGAGCTTGGTATTAAACTATGTCTGATGTAGTTATCTGCATATTTATGGGTAAGATGAGTGTAAAGGTGCACAGTTGTTTTACCCAGAAGATGTCAGCTCTGTGACAATGTCTCAAAATTGCACTCCACCCAGATGGAAGCTTATTATTCCAAGGTCATGATTTATGGATTTTAGGATGCATACTGTAGACACAACTCAAATTTCCTTGGGGCAAACTTTTTTTGTCAGAAAAATCCATATTTTATTAACAAGTCAATACTTTCTACTTGTGATTTTTTTTGACTGCCTGCAGTCTGGAGTTATTGTTTTCCACATTGTTATATTATTTATATTTTTGGGGTACAGATTCAGAATATTTGATCTGATATTGTTATTTTTAATCCGTAATTACAGAGTATACCTGCAAACATTGGGACTACAAAATTAAAAGTATAACCTCAGCTCTGCATGTTTTCTGATGTTCTCACCCAAATCAGACTCCTTAAAACGAAGACTACCACTACAGAGGCTACTTTGATGTACACCTCAGTCAGTAATGAGGCGGCTGGACTGGGCAAATGTTTGAAGTCATGTTGGTGTTCAAATTTGACCAAACCGCTTGTATGTTGGTTTCGTTTTACCGACCATGAGAGAAACTTGTAAAAGCTTTGAGCAGTGATACATCAGTCAGCCCTTCCTGATTAATTGATGGTTGCTGTCAACCTTCAGAAATGTAATGTTCAGCACTTGTCTTTGGTTCAAACACTGAATCCTCCAGTGTTGTCTGGTAAGTCTGGGTCCAAATCAAACAGCAAAAACAGAGTATGTAGGTTTGCTCCAAAAGTCTACAATACTTGCATGTATTTCTTAAACTGAATAAAGGGGAAGTATAGGCAAATTATTTTTGACTCTTTAGGTCTCTCAGGTTAAATCACCAAAGCTAGAACAAACATTAACAATCTCATGACTTAGATTTTATCCAGTTTGCATACTGTCTCTAACTGCTGATTTATACCGGTTGCGTAACGTCTGCGGAACGGCTCCGCTGCGTGTCGGCTCCGTGCTCCGCCGTCCATCAATACACACCAGGTCCGGATTTGTTGCGGAACGGCTGCGGCCATGACTGACAGCTGTAGTCATGAGGACCCACTAGATCTCGCGAATTCACGTAGAATAGAACCACAAAACCACCAACAGTTTGTTTCTATTCAGGGGAGTAGAGAGGAAACAACTCCGTGCTGTGTTTTCAAGGTGTAGTGAAGGGAAATATGATCCGCCGTGAGCACGGTGTATTTTCTTTTGAAAATTAACCGGATGTTTCATTTTGTTTCTGTGCTCCACTTCCTGTCCCGCACTATCTGCCATGTGCTGAATTGCTGCGGAGCTCTCCGGCATCCGGCAAAAATAGAAGCTCTGCGTATCTGATCCGGAGGGCTGCGGACCACCGCAGCTGTGCCGGAGCCGTTCCGCAGCTGTTACGCAGTCGGTATAAATTGGGGGTAATCCCTAACGAGTGCGGAATGGCGGCGGAGTCAATAGGTTTCCATTAAAGTCAATGTGTATATTTTCACTGACTGCGGAACGGCTGCGTTCCGACTCGACTAGATACGCAGAGCTTCTATTTTTGCCGGACGCCGGAGAGCTCCGCAGCAATTCAGCTCAGGGCAGATAGCGCGGGACAGGAAGTTGAGCACAGAAACAAAATAAAACATCCGATTAATTTTCAAAATAAAATACACCGTGCTCAGGGCGGATCATATTTCCCTGCACTACACCTTGAAAACGTCGTAATGGGCGGAGACAGGCCTGAAGTCAACTGTTTTGTGGTTCTGCTTATAGAAACTACATCCTGTTATATCGCGCGATCATACATGAATTCGTGAGATCTCGTGGGTCCAAGTGACTTCAGCTGTCAGTCATGGCCGCAGCCGTTATGCAACAATGAACAAATCCGGACCTGGTTGGTATTGACGGACGGCGGAGCACGGAACCGACGTGCAGCAGAGCCGTTCCGCAGACGTTCTGCAGTCGGTGGAAATGAGGAGTTAGAGCTGCTCTGCTTTATATTCTTTCGAGCCTTTTGGTCTCTTTTAGCTCATTGTTTTGGTTTTACGACCTGCATTCATTATAGACACTCTCTACATTTAGCTGTATGAAATTTAAAACATTTTTTATGAGAAACATTAAATTAATCTGGTCACATTCAGGTAATAAAAATAGGTGTCTGGTCTGCAGTGAGGATTTTGCAAAAACATTTGTTTAGCCAGGCCCCACCCCTCTCCTGTTCTCACTACAAACTCAATGCTATGTTTCATACTCCACCAGCGTCCATGCATCCCTTTTTCTGTGCTCTCTGCTGCCCCTCTGCAGGACAATCCGGGAGCACCTGGGGGAGCAAGAGGTTTCCATCTCTCTGACCATCGACTCTCTGGAGGAGAGTGACCTGGGCAACTACTCCTGCTACGTGGAGAACGGCAACGGGCGGCGACAGGCCAACATCCAGCTCACCAAGAAAGGTGAGGCAAGCACACAAACAAGCACATAGATTCATCCAGTTATTTTATAGCATGTACAATATTGGATCATGAATCTAGCAGAGTGATATAGAAGCCTTGAGATTTAATAATGCCATGTTACAGCTTTGGAGGTGAAAAATACCATTTAATAGCACAGGCCTTCGCACAAAAGACGAAGAACAACTAGAACTAGTGGTTTTCTGGGAATTGACCAGTTGTTTCTCGCCTCAGGGAGGTAGAGAAATGGGACAGTATTGTATAAAGTGCAGAAAAGCCTATTCATCCACTTCAGCCTGTGGAAGCATTAGTTTGAAGAGAAAGAAAAATCGCTTTTGGAGAGAGGCAGCCCTCAGTGTTATGATGCCAGACAAGCTGTTTGACTGTCTGGCAATGACCTCCTCCGTCTCACACACACGCACGCACACACACACACACACACACACACACACACACACACACACACACATACACACACACACACACACACACACACACACACACACACACACACACACACACACACACACACACACACACACACACACACTCCTCCTTTGATCACCAAACTCTCACTTAGACTTTTTCTTATCTTTCATCACTGGCTACTATTGCCTTTTCCCTTCCCTGTTTTCTTTTTATATTCAAGAAAACATTTTTGAGTGTTTTCTCTGATTTTGCCTCACTGAGGAACACTGTTTGAAAGACGATTCTGTGATGATTTCAAATAGAGATGCACAATTTCCAGCTGGGTTATATAAGTGAGTTTTTTTTTTTTTTAGAGGGGGGGGGGTCTAAAAGTCTGACTAAAGTTGTCAGTGTTGAATACATTTACATATTTCTCCTCTCTTTTAAGCTCGAAGCTTTGGATCCAGCTTTGATGGCAGCCCAGTTCCCCTCCATTTGCTATATTAAAGGGGTTTATGCTGCACAGTCAAATCTCAGAATTAACCGGAGAAGATTAGCCTGGTCCTCGCAGGATTGCGGGTCTACGAGAAATCGACAAGTTCCCATGTTTATTATTTGCTGCATCCATGGTGTGGTGCAGGGTAAGGCCCAGTCAGTTTACGCTGCCTTTCAAAATGCGTCAAAGTTGTCCTCACTTGTCTCTTGATTGAAGCTGTGAAAACTCCAAATGAATTTGGACGTCTCGGCACCGCAGCATCAAGCGGAATATGTCTTCACTTGTATATAAAGTTATCATGGAGATGTGTCCTTTATGTGTCCTATATTTTTGTACAAGTACTTGAAGTTGAGAAGTCCTCTTGGCCAACTTTTCTTTCAGCTGCTCCATGTCCTCAGATACATTTTTTATCTCACAACTGCAGCAGCAACGTTAACCAGTAGACAGCTACCTCTGCTGTTTATAATTACTAACATCGAGATTCTTGATTTGTGAACATGAGAAGCAGCAGACTCAGCTTTCACCATTATCAAGCTGCTCTCCTCTGTTTTATTTTACAATTCAACCCCCACTCTGCCTTTTCCTCGTCTCTCTTTTCAACTCTCTCCCTAGACAACAGAGAGAGAGATGCAGTAACAGAGGGAGAAAAAGGGGTGATGAATCGCCTGATGCCATGTGGCTCCATCAAATCCATTCTTCAAGTCGTCAGGAGCTAATTTGTCTTAATCCGTCCCACTGCAGCGCTGCTACAATGGATGCTACGCAGAGAAGAATTTGGCCTCTTCCATTGTAATCTCTGCTGCTTGAGGAGCATCTGGCTCGTTACACTGTCCAGATATCTGGGGAGAGAAGCAGTGTTCAATGAGGCGAGAGGGCAAAGCTGAGGTGGAGATGAAGTGAAGTAGAGTTGCTTGGATCCATCTTCTCACAGTGCTTGTTAGCCACAACTAAACTACATGATTCCCAGGCTGAGAAACTGAGACAAGATGAGGAAGTCAGACACTCGACGGGAAAACCTGTGTTCATTCTGGCCCGAGTTTGTTTGCTCTTTTGTTTGCGTATTTCTGTCCGTAAGTTTGGCTGAAGGTCATCGGCCAGACAGGCGTGATGATGCGGCGCAGGCAACACTCGTTAGCTCTCCCGAACATCATCCTCCATCATGGCAGCTGTCAGCATGATGGCCGCTGCAGTGGATTGG
Organism: Gymnocephalus cernua; assembly: GCA_023631565.1. Taxonomy (NCBI): domain Eukaryota; kingdom Metazoa; phylum Chordata; class Actinopteri; order Perciformes; family Percidae; genus Gymnocephalus; species Gymnocephalus cernua. Next base: position 15,766,430 of record CM042448.1, on the reverse strand, counting down.
GCATTGTGCACTCTAACGAGGTTAAACGTGCATCGCGAGTCCTCTCTGTCCATGTTTATGTGTGTGTGCAGCATTGCAGCGATTCCATCCTTTTACTGTTATCCATTAGTCAGCCAATGAAGGCTGACCACCCACCTTTTGTGAGGCGTAGCCAAGAGGAAATGTTGAACTGCAAAAGATGGAGTGACATCCGACAAAAAACACAGTAAAAAAAGAAAAAGAAAGCCTTGAAAAAGAGACAAAATCATGAGAAGACAAAGCAAACGACTTGGTTTTCAAGGCAAGTTACTGGACCAAGGAGCTTAATGGAGTCCATTGTCCTGTAGTGTGAAATATCACCTTTCAGCCTCCTGAATAACACTACTGGTCTTGCTGAATATATTTTGCCCCTGTCCTTCTTGAAAAACTAAAAGTAACACAATTTAGAATAATGTGAGTGTAAGACTGAAATATCAACAGTGAAGTCCTGCAGTTTGAATTTAGCTTTCACTGATGCTTTTCATGAGTTCATGTCAGACTGCGGTGATGACAGATGGCGGGGAGAGCAGACCGCTTTCGATCTGTCGACAAACAGGCGTTTCAGCTAACAGCCAGGCACTTTCCCCCGCCTTGCACCTCTCTGCAGCCGTACACACATGTATCTTCATAAGTGTGGCGGTCTGATCTGTCATATGCTTTTGTCGCACCCGTTGCTTCAATGTGATTTTTTTTTATTATCCAATCAAGCCACATGGCATTAAGTGACAAGTATGGAAGTTGAACTTTCATTCCGGGTAGAGTTATGTTTCATGTGGATACAACCCAGCCCTAATTAAAATATAAGCAACATGAAAGGATGGAGAGGAAAAGCAAGATACACAGAATACAACCACAGGAGATGCTTTTTCCAAATAAATACAGTAGTAGAATCATAGAATCTTTTCTCAGTAGCTCGTGCAACTTTTTTTCATCCGTCATGACTCTGTCATGCATTATTTCACATGTATTGATGTTTCCGCTGGATTATCTTCAAAGTGTAATCTGGTATTCAAACCCTGTGGATGCAGGCCAACTTTAACATACATAAAAGCAAAGAAGTGAGATGGAGGGGAAGATTGTGATGTCTCACTGTGCAACTTTCTGACATTTTGTAGAATCTAAGAGAATTAATATAGTCTCCCAGCATGAAATGTCGGCAGTAACCCGTAACCAGTAATTAAAATGTTAAACGTGACAAAGATTATCACACTATTCAACCAACTAATGTGCCTATAAATGTAATGATTTTAAAGCAAATTTTGTACGCTTGCTTTTTCAAATCCAAAACATAAAAACTAGAAATAGCTCATAAATAATTCTTTTTTAATCGGACATTTTGCGGTAAAGATGGATAATTAATGGCTGAAGACAGCTCTGTCCATGCTGGTATAAAAGAACAGCATTGTGACAATACCCTGGTCAGAAATGTGACTTTGTGATTTTATATTGAATGCTTTATGTGTGTGGCACTACGTTAACTATGCAAGGGTGCTTGCTTTCTTAGTTTTATTTAAGGTTATTAAAAAGTCTCTCTCCCTCTCACTGTGTTTGCCATATTAGCAGAGCTGATGTACACGGTGGAGCTGGCCGGAGGTCTGGGAGCCATCCTGATGCTGCTGATCTGTCTGGTGACGCTGTACAAGTGCTACAGGATTGAGCTCATGCTCTTCTACAGGAACCACTTCGGCAGTGAGGATATAGATGGAGGTAAGATGAGATAAGGTGCAAGACATCATTTATTTTACACTGTTATATAATCATCCTCCATAATCTGTGATAGTGCAGTTTCTGTTTAGTGAATGATTTCGAAAGCACCTTCCTCTGCTGTGAAAGGATCCTTTCTTTCCTTAGTATCAGCAGTATCAGTGCTGCTCTGCACACATTTATATTTACTCAGAAAACACCTGGGCTATTTTTCATATCTTAAAGCTGCATATAACACTATTGTTATGTTAATACGCACCTGTTTTATCAGTCTAAATGATACAGAAAAGATACTCCCATCATTCCTAACTGAGAGATTATGTAGTCAATTTCAGCGAACCTTTTTAACTCACTGAGCTAAATCAAAATATGAATGCAAAATATTCGGTGAACTGTCTCCCAGACAGCCGCAAATTACTCACCAGTCTGATGTGGTTCCTTTTCTTGTCATATTTGCATCCCTGTAAAAAATAATCACAAGCCAGCCTTGTAAAAATGTTCATGCTGGGTGCTGTTTCCTGACAACAATGCATGACTTCTGGGTGATGAAGTTCAGGTTTTCAAACAGTTCCCACCCGCTGCATTTCAGAGCCTCCAACTGGAGTGGATAACCAGCGTAAACACAGGCAGACAAAATAACGTGATCATATTCTTATATACCATATTTGCTATAATTGTCACGTATTGGTGTCAGTGCCTTTTGAATCAAGCAGCAATGGCTTCAATCATACTGGGGGAAATCGATTATACATTAGTAGAGATTTTTCTCCAACCACAGCATCCTTAAAAAAACCTACAAATTTGAAGACCGCTGTCAGAACAGTTACTGTCCTCAATGCTGTCAGTACCAGCCATTTGCAGAAAACACGCAGCTCTGTTTATTACTCGTTAAATCTGGTGGAACCGTGTTTTGTCGAACTGCAGTAGTGTTGTGTGGGAATACTGAAAAGACCACTGTACATAGAGAAACAGACTTTCGTGTTTACAATTGCCTTGGCTCTGCTTATCGCAACTAAGCAACCAACCAGTTTTTAATTATTGTCTTGCTACACGTACAAATGAAAGTAGCACCATTGGCTGTTGATCTCTGTACTCACTAGTATCTCTGTAAAGTAGACAAGTTGGTGGCAAACTTGAATATGGGGTCGGGTTGGGCTCCTGCTCATGTATGTGTCTGCTGATTTCACATGTGTCTGAATGCAAACCGCACATGAGCATGTGCAAGGGTGAAAGGATAATATATTTAGCTGAACACTTTCACTTTTAAAACAAATCAAAACACAATCCCTGTGCCAGACAAAAACATTAACTCTGAGGGGGGGGGGGGGGGGGGGACCTCTGATTGGGCCTTGTGGATGAGTCTTGGCTTGAGAATGCATCAAACCGAGACAAGGAGCAAGTTTTAATTTGATTCCCCTGTAATGAGTCTCTCAAGTACCAGTGCTGCAATGAATTCAAGGGGAATGAGATTAGTTTGGAGAGGCTGAGGGACTGTACGTAGTGGAAAGAGAGACAGCGAGAGAGTTATGGGCGTTAAAAGGTAAAATAAAGTATTCTGCTCCTCTCATACACTCCCAGCTCTGCTTTACTGTGATGGCTGCTACATAGGACATTTCAATGAAAGTCATTACCTCTGGCTGTGTTGGGCTTTCGGCCGCGGAAAGTGGAGCTTTGCCGTAATGGATGACTCAGAGGCAGTTGTGTTGAAAAAGAGAAGAAAAGATGTCGGGCCTTGAACTTAACGCCAAACAGCAATTGTCTCCTTTAATTATGCCACCCGAGTGAGTGCTTGGAGAGAGGAACAGATTTTCAATTTGTTCTCCTCTATAAGGGGATCAGGTTCAATAAGACACAGCACGCTGCCTCCGGAGCTCTCTGGAGACCCCTGATACTTTTCTCCACGCCGCGGTCGATTAGATCACTCCACTGCCACCGCTGGCACGCACACATTCACAAACGTGCACGCACCTCAAGTCATCTCTGAGTTCTAGTGACGGTGTACTGTAGGTCAATAGCGAAAGGTAAAGCGTTCAATAGAAACCAAACTGGAAATGGTTGCCAGTTGAGTGGAGACAACACAGTTGCTAAGCTTTGGCAGGAGATGCTTAACCAAGATCATATCTCCATGGCAACCACTGCACTGACAAGGAGAAGTAGCTGCATGTAACACATATTTCTCATTATTTGCCAGTGTCTGGGATGCACAGAGATTATTTTTTTCTTTCCCCAACATAAATCTGCACACACTACCAAGAAAGTGCTTGTGTTTGATTGTGGCCACTCAAAGAACTAATTGAACGCTTGCCTCCCTCTTCTGCCAGATGTAAAATTGTAAGCTTTACGTAACAATGGGACAGACTGTCAGCTATTTGTCAGCGCCACTATTTAGTTAAAGACCTCTCAGTTGTCACATTGTGTGGGTGTCAGTAGAATCAATAATAGGCTTCATGATGACAACAGCCGAGTGAGCTTTTCAAGGAGGTGGTAACTCATCAACACTCTGCCATAAATACGAATGTCAGTGTTGTCAGCACGCCGTGGAATTATGAGGCTCCGTCTGTGTTCAGTGTAGTTTGGAGATACTGAGCATTAATAGTTTTCACATCTCGCACACAGCAACTGTAATGCATCCCGTTTAATTTGCATATTTAAGATGCTGAGGTAAACATCACGGAGTAGCTCATTTGTAATGAGAAGGTCAAATGGTGTCTTGTTTTTCCAAAGTGATATTGTCAAATGTAATGACAAACAAATGAGACAAATTGAGAGTTCACAATAAACAGCTGCTGTGAGAGTGAAACATTGATCATCACAGATAAATATATAGACACTGTATTTTAAAAATGTGAAAACATATAGTGCTAAAACGATTAGTCGAGTAATTGATCTATCTATCCAGCCAAACATTCAATGCTTCCAGTTTTTCTAATGTGAAGATTTGCTGCTTTTTTTCGTTTGATACTACTGTAAATTCACTCCTTTGAGTTTTGGGTGAGTCGTTCAAACCCAAGTAGATCATTTATTTGTTGTTGGAAACTTTAATATCTAAGTTGTTGAGTTGTTATTTTTGTATGTTCAGGTAACCTGCTGCACCTGTGCACTGACTAAAAGACTATCCTGGTTACAGAGCAAGTATTTGGAATTAGTTAATTGGATTTAAACCTTTAGACTTTTCTGTATTCCATGATGACCCCTCAAAGAGGATATAGTCGGGCGCCTGAGTAGCTCACCTGGGAGAGTGCACGCCCATATGCAGAGGCTCAGTACAAACGTACAATGTACCAATTTGACACTGTCTCTGTTTTCCCTATAAATAGCTCCAAATTACATAGTTATTTCCTGTCACTTTCCACCGTGAGTTCAAGAGTTCACAATCTAACTGTGGGCTCTATATGCACATACATATATTACCCCGCCCCTCCGAGTGCTGTGAGCGTCAGTCCCTTCACAGTCGGCATATGTGTGACGGAGGAGTGCTTGATGCGGTTTCAGAGGTGCGCTGCACCCTCAGATACTCACCAGTCTCCTGTAAGGAGTGACTCCTCAAGGTGCAACAGCAGGGTCATTCCGCCTCCGAGATTCACCCTCTTCCTCTCAATTCTCTCTCTCACTACAGACGAGTGAATCAGCTCCACTGAAATAGCCCCTGATCTGCCTACACAGATTTCATTTAAATGCTACTAGAGGAAAACTGAGATTCATGTCACAGAAAAGTAGAATATAAGCCTCACCGTTAGTTATACTCAGTGAATATGATGTTATATTACAATCATTTTTACATGTCCCTCCCTGTAAAATGAATTGCATGTTGTTTGATTAATTACGTAGCGTCATGTTATGTGAGAGTGCCAAATATCAAGATTATCCATTTGGAAGTCAGTGAATCTTGTTGACAGTGGCCCAGAGAGAGGCAAGAGTGTAAAATAGAGGGGATGTTAAAAGCTACCAAAAAAGGGATACTGTAGCGAGGTATGATCCAAAATCCCTCCTCTTAAACCCAGCTGCTCTTTTACTCTCCTTGACCCGACTCTTTCATCCTCAGCTCCCTTCTTCTCCGATGTCTTGGCGGGTTAAACCATCACCTCACAGCACTCACACTGCAGGTGGCTGCTATAAAGGAAATGAACCAGAATCATAGATCCAAAGCCTGCTTGTGTCTCTAATGAGATTACCTCAAAGGCTGTGTTCACATCACAACTCAGTGTCCCAATTCTAATTCCCCCCCTTCTTTTGTGGCAAAGACATGAGGGTTTTAGTGAATAAATAACTACATAGAATCTGATATTTTTATTTATTTCTGATGAATATGATCCCAAAATATGACATGCATCGGATCTGATCTGTGGCTGAGTAACTACGGTCGCAACTGGCAGATCAGAATCAGAAGGGGCCAGTTCACCAAACTTACAAAAATAAGTGGTGTTTGGCTTGCAGATGGATAGTTTTATGCACAGGGACTATTTCTTTGGTAGTTGTTCCAATGAAAACACACTCAGACAAATAAAAAAAGACACTACATTTACTCCTATTGAGCCACTAGAGCATTAGTAATGTCTGGTTCACAACTGGAGTTCCAATTCATCCCAAATATGTTGGATAGAGGCTCTGTGCAGGCCAGTCAATGTATTCTACATCAAACTGGGAATTATTTATGGACCTGCCTTTGTGCACAGGGGCATTGGCATGTAGAAGCAGAAAAGGACCTTCTCTAAATGTTGCCACAAAGTTGTAGTTGTCTAAGATTTCATTGTAAGCTGTAGCATAAAGATTGGGACTAAGTTGCCTAGTCAAAACCATGACAGTCCAGGATCAAAAGTACATAAATACAGTATGTGGCCAATGTCCAAATTATTTTGGCCATACAGTGGTCATGCAATGTCAAAAAAGAGTCTCCAAGTCAAGGACCAAATCACCCTAATTGATGAAGTGGCGTGGTTGTTCAGTCCGCTCAAAGCACAACATCGGAGTTGAATTGTTACTGAACGACCCGGAGGCTGTTATCTCCTTTCTGTAGTAGTCAGAAGCTCTGGGGTGTCATTTTCATGTTTTCTATTTACACAACTCATTGTAGTGAAGTGCTCCAGCTTGAGAAGAAACCTTAAAGTCTTCCCTCACTTCTTCACTTTCCGTCCCTCCGCCCTATCCTTTCAAATCCGTCATCAATCATAGCTTTCATGTGGGTGATGGAGCCACGCCGCGCGTCAGCCTAGCAGGCGATGTTGGGCATTTAGCTCAGGCTGGAGTCTAATTTGTTTTGCCTGCAGTGGGCAAAGTAGCCATCAAGGTAACATTATTCGTCAGTGGGGACAGAGCTGTAATGAAAAGCACTCAGATGGGCAGAAGTGCCCAGAGGTCAGTGTAATGGAGGCGTCCTGTCTCAATGAAATCTCCCAGTGAATGAATAGCTCTCTGTGCACCAGTACAAAAATAGATTGCGAGCATCTGGGGTATCACAGCGCATAACTTTGCTGACCAAAGCAGGAAACATTATGTCCAAATCATAAAAGATATACACCTTTAATTGGAGCAAAGTGGTTTTGGGAGCTTCCTAATGTGCATACATGAAGTGATGCATGTATTCAAGGGAACAGACTTTATTTTATTAAGTTTGCTGAGACCACAGATTTATTTTCTCTCTCTGCACCTGTTTGATAGCAGAGATTCTAAAACTGAATTAAAGGGTCTGGTTTAAAAGATCTGAGGACACTAAAGACTCTTCGAATAAACCCTGCTGGTGTGCCTGAGGAGCTGTGACGTCACCCATCTCAGTGTCCGTCTCCCCCCCTCTACCTGCAGATAACAAGGACTACGACGCTTACCTGTCCTACACTAAAGTGGACCCGGACCAGTGGAGCCAGGAGACCCGAGAGGAAGAGCGCTTTGCCCTGGAGATCCTCCCCGACGTTCTGGAGAAGCATTATGGGTATAAACTCTTCATTCCAGACAGGGACTTGATCCCCACAGGAAGTAAGCTCTCTCTCTCACGGCGATGTCAAGTTGTGTTGAATGTTTTGTCGCTTGGTGTTGCTCGTGTTGTCAGTGCCGTGGTGATATGCCTTGTTTGTGGTTCTCTGTGATGCATTTGTGTTGTGGTGTAACTAGACCTGTAAAACCGTCATTGTTTTTAATCTGATCATCATGAAATGAGCTTTTTCTAACCACTGGCTAAACTGAAGTGGATCAGTATATAAAAGGTGACATTTAGGGGTTCTTCAGTTCAAATTGTTGTGGCAAAAACAAGAGTGTCATCATTTGGCATTATTTCTTTCATTTCAGTACTTACTCTTTTAAGTGTTGCAGTCCTAACAGCAGTGATTCCCAACCAGAGTTACTTGTATGCTCGGGGGTACTTTTGCAGTTAGGAGGCACACACACAGCCATACATTTTTCCCAGGTGCTGGGTAATAATAGGCAAAAAATTACCTGCACACTGCTGTCTTTTTCCCAGGTCTTCTTTAATTTGCATGGTCTTGACAATGTTTCGACCACTAATGGTCTTCCTTGGGTAAATCCTGGGAACAAGATAGCAGTTTGCGGGTACTTTTTCCCAATGTTTTGGTACTTCCACAGTTGCCAGGGAACCGGGCAAAGATTGTGGAATAGCTTTAAAAAAATCCTTGAAAATATGTACAAAAAATATATATATATCCACATATTAACACCATGTGCCGTGATTGAAAGTGCGTGAAAACTTTGAACCTCTGACAAAAAAGGTTTGGGAAACGCTGCTAAAAGCACCTCCAAACAATGGTTTGACTTGTGGCTATCCAAGGAACCTTTAGCTTATAATAATCTGTTTGGGTCTTCAAAGTATCCCAGTGCTCTTAGCAGCTCCTCTGAAGAACCCCTGAAGTTTATTTTGGCTTTGTTTTTAATGCTTCCTCCCTTCAGTAGTAGGCATGCTGTGCAGGGAGGCCGTATATTAAGAAACAGGGTTGAAGAGTCTCTGATTACACGTAACTATGTTTCATGAATCCGACACAAAGAAATAAAACATTGGTAACTAATATACAGTATTATTATCGTAGATAAAAGTAGTCAGATAGTCAGGTATTTGTCCTTTATTTTCTTTTTATGGTACTTTATACTTCTTATACTGAGTTACCTTGCTGGTTGATTAAACAAAACATTTGATAAAATATGGTATTGCCATTGTTATGGATTAAACTAGCCAGAAGTATATAAAGTAAGTAAAAAGTGCTCCACCTCCAGTAGATGCAACATTAAAATGCTGCCTGCATTTAATGCATCAGTTATGGTAAGCCAATAATATAATGTACCTATAATAACACTCGGAAGAGCCCTTTTATGCAGTTAATGCTTAACCAACTGTACTTTTTACTGGAGGGAAGTTTTCATTGCTTTTACGAAGTTTATGAAGTCAGTCTACCTTGCTCTTGAATTCATAAAATGTTTTAGCATCAAATTTGTAACAGGTGTTGAGTTCGGTCCCTGCAGCCCCTCCTCCAGGCTTTCTTTGTGAAAGTGAATTATGAAAACCTATACATTATGCCTTAAATTACGTACTCGAAAAGCTTTTTATGTACTCCAGTATTTAAAGTGCATTATCTACACAATGTAAAGCCTGTGGGAGGCATTATAGCGGGAATTACATATAAAGCATAATTGGTGGAAAGAGCCAGCCCTATTATTACAGTCCATGTCCTGATCCAGCTCCATACAAACTGTACCTCTGCATGCTGCTCTGTAATGATGTCAGCTGTACAATCAAAAAGCTCTTTATGCATGGATATTAATGCATGTTTTGCCACAGTATATTTCTAATGGAGCGTCTCACCGTGCCCCGTGCTTATCTTTGATTAACTCATCACACAGATGAGTTTGATAATATCATTATGTTATTAGCCTCCATTTGAACACTTGCATCTGCCTGTCTTCCCCCACATACCGCCAGTACTAATCATGTTCCTCTTCAGTGGCATTGTGCCAAGGTTATAAACCGAATCCCTTGCTGTGATTATGTGCTCGATGCGCAGGGACTGTTGTAATATGGGAAAAATGGCATAAAAATGCAAGGATTGAGAGGAATCTAAAGTGCGTCTGCCGCTATTCTGGCTCGCTGGCACAGCTCACTGGCTTATTGTGTCTATGTGTAAACATTTAGTTCCCATTGGGAATGTATTAGCATCTCAACAGTTGATATAATGAAGCATAATCCATGGCTGTAGATAAGCACAGTTTGGCCATTTTAGGTTTCAACGTGTGTCAACAATACTTATCCTGAGCCACTGATAAGTAACTTGTTATTCCACAGTATGCTGGATTATTTTTAACATCTGAAACATCTCACTATTCTAATAGATATATTATATATCTAGTGTATTCACTATTTTAGTATATTGCAGCAAAGGTACAACCTGGCTGAATTCCTGCCACCAAAATACAAGGCTTTTCCTCTGCTTTTTTATGCTACATGTCCCATATTAAACTGGAATAAACTGGTTAGCGCAATTACCATTTTACCAGTGGAACACCAGTGGAGAAACACAGTTTATGCCAGAGCCATGTCCCCACATTGACAGAACTATTTTTTTGTTTGTTTTTTTAAATGCTTTTCTGCAAATCTTTTGATAATACTTTGAATGTAAATATCTATGTTTAGGTTTCACCAATGATCATTTCCAGGATGACACAAGACTACTTAGAGGTACTTTTTTCCCCAGATTTTGAACGTTCACTGATGTAGATTTTCTCATCAAATCAGTAAAATCATTTTGGTGACCCTTTATAATAATGAAAGGCTTCATATGTGGTTAATAACATAATCGTCTAGTCAGTAATAGCATTATTACAGCATTCATTATTTATTAACCATTTATAAAGCTATTAGTTACAATTTATAAAGCCTGCATAAAACATGAATTATTAAAGGTTTTTCACTCGCATTTACCTGAATGACCTAACGGAAATTAGATGTGTGGGGTGCATCAAATTCAGGTGTAAGCACAATTTATAGAAAGACAATCAGTCTTGATAGTCTTGGGACTTAAGGGGGGAGACTCTGATGATCTTTTAGTCTGTTGTATGGTGGCTGAGGAGAGTTGTAACTAAAATGTCACAACCTCTGAGCTGTAGCTTTTGTTTTGTTGGAAGAAATTCTAGTTACTGGTTGTGCCAGCAACTAAATTGGAGGAAATATCTGCAGCGGGGAAGTTGGAAGTCGAGATTTCCCTGCTGGTAATTAATTAATACAACCTCATTGTCAAAACCAGACATAAAATATGGTGGAAAAATTAAATTTTCAATTCAATAAAATTTTATTTATAGTATCAAATCATAACAAGAGTTATCTCAAGACACTTTTCAGATAGAGTAGGTCTAGACCACACTCTATAATTTACAAAGACCCAACAATTCCGGTAATCCCCCCTAGAGCAAGCATATGCCCACAACATTTTTTATTTACTGACAAAAAAATGCCAGTCTAGCTTTGTACAATAGGGAATTAACTCTAAATACAACTTTACATTTCCAAAGCGTTTTACACCTCAGGTGTTTGGTAGATGATAAATGTGCTGAATACCAAAGTAATACTAATATATGTAGTTAATTCTGTTCTGTCCAACATGTCCTGATTAGTTGTCACAATGGGCTTTTCCCTTTTTAAAAATTGAGAGAAACTATATAGAGCAGCAGGCTAACAGTGATTTTCTGCCTCATGTAATTCAGCGTTGATTTTGTTTTTATGTAGACAGGAATCAATTATTACACATGCGCTACTTTGATTGCAAAGCTTGTGAGGTCTCTGAAAGGAGGAAGTTAATCCATAAAGCTATAAAGTGCTACCAGACAGCACCCCAAGAGGGCAGATTTACTTTCAGTTTAATCAATTCAAAACATAAAATGAAACTACGCCTCATTAGCTAATTATATAGTATCCATTTATCCGTTCCCATTTGTTTTATTCATGATAAGATAAAAGAAAAACTTGTTTTCGCCTGATTGCTTGAACCTAAACTGAATAAGCTCGAACCCTACTGGGGAGTTTTAGCTCTGGGGACACTTTGTGACGAATTACTGCATAAGGAGCAATTACCAAACAGCAAGGAGATTGACTTGTTATGTCAAAGTAAAGAGCGACTTCAAATCCAAGTTTACTCTAATCTGGTCTCTCTCATCGTGAAGCCTCAGGCAGAGTGTGACATGAAAGAAGGAGTTCATTCTGACACGTGGAGAGGAGGACAGAGAGGAGACGAACACCACCAAGAGGGTCGTAAGCTTAGATTGGGAAGTGAAGCCCAGTTAATCCTGTCTACCTGCTGTTGAGGAGTCACTCTGTACTTGTCCATGCTAAGAAAGGCTAAAATCATGCATTAGCTGCACACACACACTTACACACACACACACACACACACACACACACACACACACACACACACACACACACACACACACACACACACAGACACACACAGACACACACACACTCCCCTCCTCCTCCTCCTGACACCCGGGACAGGCCTGGGGAAACACTTAATCAGATTCATTATTACACAAGCAGCTGAGCTGCTCATTAGGGACGTGAACACACTTATTTTATCGTCAGGTGTTAAGATGTAGGTTCACATACTGTAGGTATCCTGCTTGGCTTGAGTGTTTTATGTTTATTGTCATCTTATAGTCAAACCAAGTGATCCCTTTCCTGTTGTTTTTCTCTATGATTCTGTACATCTTATTATTAAATGCTGCAGAGGCTTTAGCTGTTTATTCAAGTCAGAATATTTATTGTATCTTTATTTTATGGATCAATATCCTCATGCCAGGCCGTGGAATAACATAGTCTTACTGTAGATTTGAGACATCATCAGATGTTTGTTTTAAACAACTTCATTCTTCAGTATTTCTTCTAAAATGACACTTTAATTGGACGTTAATTAATTTGGAACTTTGATAAAAGAAAGAGAGCCGTTTGGAAAGCAGTCGCTACGAGGCCAAGAGAGTTCTTTAAATAGCCGGTGTGATATGTTTCTTTGTATTTACATCAAACACAAGCTCTGTGTACGTTCATGTACAGTAATCTAAAATAAATACAGTATGCAAGCAAGTAAAAGAAGGTCATGAGAGAATAGATGCTTTTCATTTGTACTGCTTTTCATACAAAGTTATCTATTTCTTCATCTTTGTCTGTGTATTCAGCCTACATCGAGGATGTAGCACGCTGTGTGGACCAGAGCAAGCGCCTCATCATCGTCATGACACCCAGCTATGTGGTGCGGAGGGGGTGGAGCATCTTTGAGCTGGAGACGAGGCTGCGCAACATGCTGGTGACCGGCGAGATCAAAGTCATCCTGATCGAGTGCGCCGAGCTGCGCGGCATCATGAACTACCAGGAAGTGGAGGCCCTCAAACACACCATCAAGATGCTGACAGTCATCAAGTGGCGCGGGCCGTCCAGCAACAAGCTCAACTCCAAGTTCTGGAAGCAGCTGCTCTACGAGATGCCCTTCAAGCGCATGGAGCCCCTGAGCATCTCTCACGAGCAGGTGCTGGACGTCAGCGAGCAAGGCCCCTTCGGTGAGCTCCAGACCGTCTCAGCCATCTCCATGGCGGCAGCCACCTCCACCGCCATGGCGACGGCACACCCGGACTTGCGCTCCACCTTCCACAACTCTTGCCACACCCAGATGAGGCAGAAACATTATTACCGTAGCTACGACTACGACCTGCCGCCCGGCGGTACGCTCCCACCACTCCCACCGCTCTCCACGCTCTCCACGCTAGGCAGCCAGCACACCTACTGCAACATCCCCATGACGCTCATCAACGGACAGCGGCCGCAGTCCAAGTCGCCGCGCCAGCAAAGTCTGGAGGAGGCCCACGGAAACAACGCCATGCTGCCTCTGCTGCCCAGAGAGACCAGTATATCCAGCGTCATCTGGTGACAGAGACGGTGCCGAGCAGGTTAGACTGTGGATCTATATGATGTCCGACACAGGGAGGACTCACCACTGGCACTTGGACCCTGAATGCACCGGAGCCAGATGGACCTGAATGAAGTACTTGCTGCTGTTGAATTTGCACCAGGAAACATCAGGGGGAGGACATGAAGGAAACACTGGACACATTGGGGATGGAGGTGGTGGCAGATGTTTTTGTTTTGGTCCAATAAGAGCTTTTATTGACACTGAACAACAACAAAAAGAAACAAGGAGAACTTTTTTATGCCTGTATAAACACTCACGTAACACAAGCCAACACCTATGATCATTTACCCAGAAAGTCAAGGAATACAGGGTCCTGTACATATGTTTTTTTTCTAATTCTTTGTAGCATCAGTGTTTGGGACTTGTTTCTTCTTATGTTTTATCATCAGTTGAGACTCTTTTTTTTTGTTTTGTTTTGTTTCAGTTTGTACAAAAGTGAAGCAATGGCCTGTGAGATGTTTTGGATAAACCGCTGTTACCTTTATCTTAATTTGTTGGCTGGTGTAGTTGTAAAGCTTTGGGATTTTTCCGGGAAGGCAGGGTTAAAGCCGCAGCCTTTGGGAGATGAGAATGATTTGGTTTGGGATTTCCAGGAGTATTAGCTCCACCGGCTGCTGTAAAGGGTTGAGAATCTGGACTCAACCTGAATATGCAAAATATGGAGTCCAGAGAGCAGGGAAAAGATGGGTTTCACAAATCGATCATATTCGAATGCTTTCGGGAAAAGTCATATCTGTGAAATGGGATATGAATAATTTGGTGCTAGGCTTCACAAATCTCTGTTTCTCTCACGATAACATTTACTTAAAAAAAAAACAGCCTTGCTATTTACCTTAACAGATGATTATATCACCGAAAAATTAATTATGTGTATTATTTTATGAAAAAAGAAAAAGTCTATTTTTATAACTGAGGGATAATTGCTTTGAGATGTTATACCTATAACATTTCTGATGGAAGGAATTGGGGAAAAAAATAATAAAAAAGAACAATGTTTTGTTATGTGGAACTGCACAGCTCACAAAAATCAATAGGTCATTCACTAAATGTCTTACCCTTATATTGCAAGAGAAAAAAAGTTTGTTTTCATCATTAAAAAGAGGAGTTTTGACATTTCATACAAATCACGGATTGCAGCTCAGCAGGCTTTTTATGTTTGTTGATTTCACAGGCGTCGCAGCGATTCACAGTTGATTTAACAAGGACGGAGCTACGCTTATCGACGGTGTCAGTACAGATGGAGGAGAGGAAAGCCATGTCATCCAGTGTCACCTGAAGCATTTATTCCTGGTTTCCTCTGACGGACCAAACAAGGCTGTCCAGGGCTAAACAAGTATCTCTCTTATTCATTTCCTCTTAAATGACAGCTCTGTTATTTGTTTGCCATTCCCCTTGTCAGCAGAAATGATTTGTCAGTTGAGTTGTGCTCTTAGATAAATAAAGTAGGTATCTTGGTTCTGAACACTCTAAGTCGGCACTGCTGCTTAGCACTGCTGTTGTGACGGGACCTAGGAATATAACGACCACAATGAGTCCAAAATGAGTCTCAAACTGTCGCTGACTTGATGATAAAGTTATTCATGTTTAGTTATTAATATTAAAAAGTAACATTTTAAAGGATGTAATTAATTATATTTTGGACCTACTGACTAGTAATCATCATGGGGCGAATTCTCCTCAAAACCTTTTAGAATGAAACCTTTCCAAATAAGATGTAATTAATGCTTGAGAGACAAGAATGTATTTTAAAATGCTAATTAAATCTTGGAGTACATGTAACTATACTATAGAAATGCTACTTAGAGCAAGTTAGACCAAAGCGAACTACAGTGAGCCATTCTCATTCACAAAATTGTCCTTTTATTCCTTCTGAGGAAAGCTTCCTTCATGATCGGTACTATTTCATCAAATCACACGAAATGAGCTATTCTCACATATCCACTCAGACCTGTGAAGGCGGCCCGTGTACTTACTCCTTCTGCAGCTGTTCCATATTATTTGTTTTTCAATAAACTAACCTCATACTAAAATACCTGCAGCATCTCATAACGTAGAGATGTTTCATTTAGTGCCATAAAATATGCAAAGTGATGAACTCGTAAACAATAAATGAAACGTTTTTCCCCTTTATCTTCTTGCAATCTTCAGTTGTTGCTTTTTAATTTTACTTTTACAAAATATTTCAGTTTCATTTTAAGTTTCAAAGTGTTTGATTTATGCTGACAAATTAGCATTTTGGAGGAACGGTCGAGATCTTTCAATCAACCAATAGTTTGTTAGAGCCAGGCCTGTTTTTATCCACCTTAATCAGACCTTTCCCCTATGAAAAGTAAGATATGCATTACTGTATGTTCAAGAGCACCATTTCTAAATAGAGGAGTTTGTTGTGCTCTATGACATAGCATTGTGTAAATATAATCAAAACAATAACGTGATTAAGATGAAGACAATCGAGCCATATTCATGAAACCAATGGTCATTATTCACAAGGCCTCTCAAAGTAGAAATACTAATCCTGACTGGAGGTGAACACGTAGAATCAATGAGATTTTGACAGGAGTTTGGCGGCTCCTGCTTTGGGAAGCTGTGTGAATATTTTATTTTATAAGTGGGCCAATATACATTTTTGTTTCATGATGAATTGAACATTTCTGGCGATGTGGCTTTGATGATAAAGGTGATGATGATGATGATGATGAATAACAATGACAATATATAGCACAGAATTATTCCAGGCACTTTCACGACTCTTGAGACGTCTCTCCTGTTTCTGATTTATTTTCTATTATGTATCTGCAATGTTCATTAAAAGAGATACTGTTATTATTATTAATAAAACCACATTTACGGTAATGTGATTTCCTTGTGTGTGTGTGTGTGTGTGTGTGTGTGTGTGTGTGTGTGTGTGTGTGTGTGTGTGTGTGTGTGTGTGTGTGTGTGTGTGTGTGTGTGTGTGTGTAAGAGAGAGATACAGTTGTTGCTGCAGGATTTTTTTTTTTTTTACAGTGTAGGGAGTGCAACATTAAGAGCAGGGTTAAGAACAGCAACTCCTACATGTCATTACTCACAAATAGAATTTAAAAGAAACAAATGTAGGAGGTTCGAGAGGCAGATGCAAATATCTATGTCACTTCTAATACAGTATTTAGACAGACAGACAGCAAGGCACACACAGGTAGATGTGCTGGCCTTCAGAGGTGCATCCCAGGGGACAATGCTTCTCAAAGTGAATGACATTTGCTTCCAACATGGTCACTTGCCTTCTCCACATGTCTTGTTTCAAGATTGAGCTTGAGCTGTCCCCTCGTCTCTATTCTTCTAACATCAGCACAGATAAATTCTGCCTGCCCCATACACACACACACACACACACACACACACACACACACACACACACTCGCACACGCATTGACCTCAGAGATTGATCAATAAACCACCCACAGCACTTTTCAAAAGCTAGGAAAGAGAGAGAGAGAGAGAGAGAGAGAGAGAGAGAGAGAGAGTGTGTGTGTGTGTGTGTGTGTGTGTGTGTGTGTGTGTGTGTGTGTGTGTGTGTGTGTGTGTGTGTGTGTGTGTGTGTGTGTGTGTGTGTGTGTGTGTGTGTGGAGTGAAAGAGCTATATTTGTTTGCAGAAAACGCCACCCGACTCACTTTGTTTATGGAGCAGTGGCATAGATTGCTGACGATGCCTCGATCCCTTTTTCCTGGCGGGGAGCCGCTGTAGCCCTAACCGCCATAACTCTGCCGTCTCCCGTAAAGCCTTGAAACAACAATCAATATGTCTCCTTCCAGTCAGAGACTGAATCAGCCCGGCCTCATTTTAGAATAAGACTAAATCAGGAGAGTCAGTGCATTGAGAAACACTTTAAAGAAAAAAAATAAACTATGTCCTGATTGTTGTTTGACCTTAGTGCACTTTGGGCTTCAATCACACAAACATCTGGTACATACTGACTCTCAGAGCACGAAATGGATTTATTGTTTATTGTAAAAGATGCAAGGCGCATTTTATGATCATGCAAATTGTGAATACATTTTACACTCCTAATTTTGACTCAAGCAGTATTGGTCTTTAAACGATACCAGATATATGCGCATATATGATATATTCATATTCATTCATTCATTGGATTCATCATGTTTCTAGAATCCAACTAAAGATGTAAAGACTCAGCTGCATGTGTCTATTGGCTATTTCAGTGGAAGTTTAGTCCAATGGAAACTATAGGCAAGTTTGCTTAGTAAAACTGACACATTTAATGTATTTAAGAAAACCGGATCCTTTTTCTTCTAATGTGCTTCAAGGCACATTAACAATCCTTCACTTTGTGTCTCCTTTGCCTAGGAGGCTCTGCCCATAGTGTAGCCATTTACTGTACTTATTTTGCTGTGATCAAAGCAGCAACATTAGAGAGAAAAGAAAAACCAAAGGCACAAGGGGTGGCTCTTAAAATACTGCCAGACAGTTTTAATTAGCCTAACCATGCTCCTCTTGAATCATGAGAAGTTATTCATATTTTGGTCATGCAATGGTATCAACTTTTCATTTCAGCCAAATTAGAAAACACCAATATTACCGGTGAGAGTAGCTGATGTGTCCCTATATGTTCTTGAAATGTTAAACAGTGTGCCTACCAGCACCTCTAAAGATCACTGATTAACACTTGATATTTAATTTGTTTAATTCCTACAAATTGTTAAGTGTAAAAAGTCAAGTTGCTGTTTTTTACGGGGTCTAATGTTTGGGATTATTTCTTGGCCAGATGCAGTGACTGTGTCTCCACTGGTTTCCTGGCAACCTCACAAACTGTGCACGGCCAGGAAATAGTCTAGCACATTATCCCCAGTAGAACCACAACTTGACACTTTGGTTTGGCACTTAGAATTTCCCAATATGTCCAACTATTCATTTCAGTAAAGTAAACTATAGCAACAAAACATGAAACCTGAATTTCATGTCTTCTGTGCAAATAAAGGATGTACTATACTGTACATTACTTCTGTAAAGCTTAGCTTACTGTAACTGAAAGCAGAATCACTAGTATAATCAGAGTGATGTATTGTGTGGTGAAGCCAAAGACAATGTTCCATATTATGTACCCATAACTTTGGTGAGATGCATAAGGATTGATACTTGAATGTAATCTTTGTCTCTCACAGACCAGTGGAGTGAACCTTTCCAGAATGAAGCATCGTTATAAATAAAGCTCAATCTTTTCCCTCAGGTGAAAGAAGCCAAACTAGATGAGTCAGACTGCTGTTCCCCTATAGTTGAGCAGCTGCATTCTGCTGTCAGTCCTCGTACTGATCCAGTGAAATCATGATGTTCCGTAATAGCCATGGCTATAGCATGAAGCTACATTTAATCATCTGTGCCCATGTGAACATAGAAAGCTGGCAGATGTTTTCATAAGAGCTGACATGTTGCCATATGGTGTGTGTGTGTGCGTGTGTGTGTGTGCATGCTTTTCCCCCAAATGAAATCATTTTCACTTCATTACAGTGTCACAGCATAATAAGCTCCCTCAACAAAAGTGTGTGACATGGGGGTAAAAGTAGAGACAGTCGCTGCAGTGAGAGCAGATCAGGCTACGAGCTTACATGCACAGATGTTTTGTTTCCTCCTCTGCCTACACACACACACACACACACACACACACACACACACACACACACACACACACACACACACACACACACACACACACACACACACACACACACACACGTATACTGGTGAAGAGTATTACTCACTCTGGCAGGTATACCATGCCCTTCCATGTCCCACAGGGCCTTGTTACTTGGAGCTCTGTGCTCTGTGCCCTGTGTGACATTTTTTCCACTTGAAGAACCAGGCCAATTGTCTGTGCATGGATACGTGTGTGTGTGTGTGTGTGTGTGTGTGTGTGTGTGTGTGTGTGTGTGTGTGTGTGTGTGTGTGTGTGTGTGTGTGTGTGTGTGTGTGTGCGTGTGTCTGTGTCTGTGTGTAAGCTGAAAGCATTTGGAGAGTGGATGCAGGCAGCTGTTAACCCAGTTTCGGAGTAATTCTGAACTCACCATGGTTCAGCACGGCATAATTGCCTGTGCATGCGGTGTGTGTGGAAGATGCAAGTCGTGGATCACTGATCACTTACCAAGCCCTTCAATTTACTGTTACTTCCTGCAAGAGCGGCTCCATCTTTAATTATTTATTATTTTACAATAGTATCGATGTTTGTGTGGTGAGGTTGGATATTGATTTGACTGTGGATACAGCTGGCTTATCAAAGGATACTTCACTGCTGTTTTCATGTCCTAATTGAAGAATCAGAAATGGCTAGTTTTCTTTAGAAAATTGAGTCAGTGTCTGTACTCCAATTAAAATATAAAGAGAGAAAACTGGCCACCTCAGGAAATTTAAAGTGAAACGCTGTCATCTGCTGGATATACTTTACCATGCACCTCAGCTGACTCAGTCCCTCGCAAGGCATGCTGGGAGGGTAGAACACAATTTGAGCCATTATGGTCAAAGTATGGCGAGTTAGTCACAATAAAAATCACACACATCTTCTCTCAGTTGTTCCAGTTGTAATCTTTTTGCCATCTAAATCCTATAATTGTGATGAATGGAGGTCTGTGCATTTTTCTTAATGCAGTGCACTGCCATTAGATACACTTTTTATCATTTGGCTTTTTCTAAATAACAGACCTAGCACAGAGTGAATATATGACATGAAGGATATGCTATGTTAGCTGTAGGGCAGGCTATATCAAATTATTAACAGCACTAATTGCACTTTGTATTCACAACTAAAGTCAAACACGCCTCTCATCTTTGTATATTTGGAAATATGAGGCTAAAAATTATTTATTATATTCTGTTGGGACAGTGACCACAGGATTTCTGGCACAGCTAATGGTATTTTTATATATATATATATATATATATATATATATATATATATATATATATATATATATATATATATATATATATATATATATATATATATTTTACAGGTAAGGTTTGACTATTCCAAATTTGGAAATCTGCCCACTTGACAGCTTGGACTTTAAATAATTTCAGTAAGACATCCCACCATGCTGTATTAGCTGATAATACTTATTTGTATAAGCTACCTCTATTTTTCTGGAGGTATCACTCTTAGTGTAATGAGATGCTTAATGGTGCATTTGTTTGATTTAATGTGAAATAAAATAAAAAATAAAAAATCGACAGGAAGTGGTCACCAAGGTGTTTCTACAGTTAATTAGGCAGGGTAGAGAACCTGTTCGGGTGTTGTCACAGCACGTTGGCTCCGGCTCCTTTCGTTCTTTTTGGATTATTGGGTCAAACATCTCTACCAGGTAAGTACATGCACCTGAACTTGAAACGTTATTATCCTAATAACACAATAACTTGTTCATTTACTTGAACTTGTGAAACGTTTGACATGCTGAAAGTAGCGTGTTTACCACGTTAAAAGACGCGCTGCCCTAATTATGCCACGTGTAGTTACGTAGTTTGCGCAGCCTAGTTACAGCTGTAACGGCAAATAAATAAACTGCATGTCTATAAATAAATATGCGGTTAATTTAACCTTCCTTTTAAGGTTCAGCTGGTTAGCAGTGGTTTCATATATTTTTACAGTCACCTTACATAGTAGGCTAATAACGTTTAAACAGTTGAATTCAGAGTTATAATATCTAAATGTAGGCAGACGTTTTTATTCAATAGACCCCCTGTTTAATTAGTTTAGCGTAGTTAATAGGTTGTTTAATACTGTTTGTGTTTCACTGCTATAAGGCTAAGCAATTATTAACACATTCTAATAACGTTTATTTTATTGATAGTTATAAATAGGCCTGATGGAAGCATTATTTAACTACTAGTAATGGTCAGACATTGTCTGGCGTCCTTTTATTGATGATGACCAACCCATTATAATATATCACATGTTATTTACATTGTGAGAACTATCATGGCAGGGAATCGTGGAGAAAATTGTGAGGGAATTTCTTTTTTCTCAAAATCACAATTTAAAAAAAGCAGTGATTGCATTTGAGACTTAATAAACTTTCAAAACAGTTGCACTTCAATTGTCTGCTCTTGAATCTTGAATGTTACAATGCGATGTATTTGTTATAGGTTAGAGAGAGAGGTTCCAGTGTAGGAAGTATCAGTTGGCTTTACATACAATCAGTCTGTAATCTGAGATGTTGTGTTGAAGCCCACTGGCCGTGTTGTTTGTGTATGAGATCCTGCACCAAAAGGAAACTGCAGTAATCTGAGACAAGTTTAGCTGGTTAGATTCAGTAGGTAAGGGTGGAAAAAGCTGTTAATGCAAATGCTTGGAAGATTGCAGTGCTAATACTCAAGGCTAAGCTTAAATGTCTATTGCTGCTTAGAAAGGATGCATCCAGAGAAAAGAAAAGCCCTAAGAGAACAAGCTCTGAAGCTGTACTCAGCATTTGCTCGTTGTCATAAGCAGCAACATTGGTAACTTTCAGATTTAACTTGACTTTTAACAATGCAGAAATAGTTGCCTTGAGGGAAGATTGAAGAGCTTGCAGTGAATAAGACATAGAAATGTCAAGTGGTCATTGGACCATCTAAATGTTGTGTATTTAAGTGGAATTTTCAACATGAAATAATAAGTGCAGAAATGGCTAGTTAATTGACCGAACATTAACCAACAATGATTTTAATTTACGATTGTTTTTATTTGAGAATAAACAGCTTAGCCTATTTTATAAATTTTCATTTTAAATTGAATCGTTTTGTGGTTTTGGAATGTTGTTTGGACTTACTGGTATTTTAAAGATGCCTCTTTGGGCTCTTGGAAACTGTTTTGGGTGGCTTTAATTGACGACTATATAAGCTATTAGGAAACTTTTCAGTCCATCACAACAGGTTAGCTGTCACATCATGTTATATCAAAACTGTTTTAAAATGTGGAAAGATATGTGTGCGAGTCACTAGAATCACTGTAGAAGCAGAGCCAGAACGGTGGTTAAGCACAGCGTATCATGTTCTAATCACATCCAGTATTAGAACTTTAAATGACAGAGAACATCTTCAAGTTAAGACAAAGATGGGAAGTAAGTGTGCATCGTGGGAGATGATTCAGCATGAAATGTTTAATTCACATTATGATCACAGCATGTCCTGTTGCCTCAGGAGGGATAATCAGCAGTTGTATTTCATGTGGTTTAATTCAGGCTGGTATTTCCCAGGTAACAGCATGTCCCAACACCTGGGAGCAGGAGGAAGGAGAGAAACAGCTCAGCGCCGGCTCCTGACAATAAAAATGAAACCAAGGCGAATCGTCGCAGAGCCGAGATGTATTTACAGAAGCTGTCAGGACAGAGAGACGGAGCCCAAACCACCGGTGTGTTACTACGTAGCCTGTCTAGCAGCTGTTTAATTGACACCCTTAACTTTTTTTGTAGGTGTCAGATTGGTGATGGCGAGAGTGGGTATGTCTGTATATGTGTGTGCTTTGTGTGTTTAGCTACAGTAGTATCATTATAATAAGATTATTATTATTAAGTACTTTTGAGCAAGTCGTTTAAGAGCTGTGAAAATTGATCCCTACTTGAAAAGTGTTTAAGGGCAATAGTTGACACATGACGCAATTAATTGATTAGTCGTTTGGTATAAAATGTCAGAAAATGGTGAAAATAGTCAATCAGTGTTTTCCAAAGCCCAAGATGACGTCCTCAAATCTCTTGTTTTGTCCACAACTCAGATATTCAGTTTACTGTCAGAGGGGAGTGAAGAAACTAGAACATATTTACATTTAAGCAGCTGGAATCAGAGAATTCTCATCTTTTTCCATAAAAAATGACTCAAACTGATTTTTGCAGCTCTAATCCTGGCTGAGGTCTGTCAGTGTTTGGACAGATGCATGATTACACTATTGTCATGTGCTCAGGGGCAGATTGGCCATCTGGCAAATCTTGGCAAATGCCAGAGGGGCCGGACCATTTTTTTAATGTGGGCCGGTCAGATTGGGTCGACCGACCCAATCAGAGGTTACTCAAATTGGGACGTTCGGTCAAAATCAAGCACGTCACCTGCAAACGGGATCTCCGTTTGCTGACGGGCGCAGCTTCGCTGGAGCTCCGACTGCTGTCTGTCCGCGCAGCCAAAACAATGTATTTCTCTTATTGTCTCTAAATGTCACAGTTCAGCATATTTGATCAATTGGATGTACTTACATGATTCTTGCAATTTTTGGGTTGTATGCACATGGCTGAATTCAGTTATTGTAAGTTGTTTTGGATAGAAGCATCAGCTAAATAATTGTAATGTAATGAGTTGTGTCTCTGTAGAATCAGTAGGGGGTTTGTTTACACTGTTGAAAAGCTCTAACCAACATTGTCATTTAATGGCCTTAAATGCGACTTGTAAGCATTAGGACTGAACTATGCCAGGAAGTAAACATGGTGTAACAGTCTTTTATTATTAAGGTCATCATGGCTGATTGGAATGGTCCAAAACGTCATGACGTGCAGCAGAACTGTTTCATCCTGCAGAAGTCATGATGTGAAGGTGATGCTCTGATCAGTGGAAGCTGACAGTAAGTTCTTTAAATTAAAAAGTAAAATATAGACCGATCATTCAGTCCCAAACGTCGTCCTTTATTTTGGACTCTACCTTTTATAAAACATAGCGAGCACGTGTTCATCTGCTGCTTTTCCCAGTCACAAGTCTAAAGAGGAGTCCTGCCACCAGATCCATGGACTGCCCTGATACAAACGCAGCCAAATTATAAAGAATGAATGGAGCAGTAACCATAGCTGCTATAGCATAACTGCTCTTTTCCAGGGTGTAATGCAGAACTGGGAGGCTTTGCTGGGCTGTTTGACCTGAGGGCAGCAGGTTAATTGTCGACCCGATCCTGGGACAGACGGAGTGAGGACCAAACTCAAACTTTTTGGAGGAGAATGTGGAAGATCTGCGTGCGTGTGTGTGCGTGTGAGAGAGAGGGAGTGTGAATCTCCAGTAAAATATTCAGATGAAACTCTTCTACAAGATTGGGAACAAATTAATGTTTATATTGCTTCTATCTGTGATCTGGGACCCTATAGCGCCTCATGGGGGGGGGGGGGCATGAGTTGGTACTCAGTCCCCATGTAACACAATGGAAGAGTCCAGGGAGATTTTGTCTGCCAGTCTGTGAACGTGTTCTCCACTGAATGGCCCACCAATTTGGAATAGATTGCCATATGTTCTGTTTAAGCATGACGATGTATACGATGAATAGTCATATTCTGGTGTGTCCCCTCCATCCTTTTATGTCCATGTCTAGGTGGTGAGGCCGCAGAAATGTGGGGCGTCTCCGCTCCAGGAGAGTACGACCTGGCCGGGTTCTGTGTAGGAGCAGTGTTTAGACATTCGTAGCACTTTTCCTGTTATTGGTACAACATTAAGACATTTTCTCTGAGCCCTGGTGCTTCCTGCCATTCTTTCCTGCTGAGAAATAATCCAGCCATGAAATGTGGTGGTAAAGAATAATTATTTAACCTATTGTAACCCTAACCAAAATGTGAGGACTTTCTGTTTCTATATCATAGTGAACTGAAAATATTTGGGTTGTGGACTGTGAAAATCAAAACACAGACATTGTGACATTCATGCATTTTTCACAATTTTCTGACATTTTACAGTGCAAATGTTTAATCGAGAAAATAATCAGCAGATTCATGTATAATGAAAGTCATTTTTAAGTTTCATTCCTAAATTATTTAGGCGTTGCCCCAGGGGCTGGCAGTCGATTTAGGTGTGTTAGGGGCAGCAATCACTAGAGGCCTCACGATACAATATCATTACGGTACTTATGTCACGATGCGGTATCATCACAGTACTTATGTCACGATGCGGTATTATTACGATTTTAAACGTATTGCAATATATTGCAATTTATTACCTTTTTTCCAACTTCAAATGTTTCCCAGTTTCAAATGATGTCCCCAAAAGGAAACTTTGTCAACATCTGTTTTATGTCAAAAGATCAATTTCTCGGTTTGTTCATCTTACTTCAATTTTATTGCCACAAAATGGGATTGTCAAGCAGAAAAACTGACCAACACGTATGTCATAAAAGATTGATACTTGGCGTCTGTATTGATACAGTGTTGCCATGGAAAATATCACAATACTATGCTGTATTGATTCATATTCAGCACAGTTCCCCCCTCTTGAAAATGTAATGGTTCTCGTTCATATTTCCCCCCCGTCACCCAGATGTGTCTCGATGGAGCATCCCCCCAGTGTTTTCCTGGCTCCAAAAGGAGGGGGGGTCTGAGCGAGGAGGAGATGGCCCGCACCTTCAACTGTGGCCCGGGGGCGGTGCTGGTGGTTGCCCCACTGAATGCTCAGAGGGTCTTACGCCAGCTTCAAGCACACGAAGAGGTCTGGATCGTGGGTTGACTGGTCCAGGCTGGGGTACGGGCCGCTGGCTGCACGGTCCATTTTGTTGCAGTAAGTATGGCATACTGTGGAAACGTCAGACATTAAACCAAAC
Source organism: Gymnocephalus cernua (assembly GCA_023631565.1). Taxonomy (NCBI): domain Eukaryota; kingdom Metazoa; phylum Chordata; class Actinopteri; order Perciformes; family Percidae; genus Gymnocephalus; species Gymnocephalus cernua. The sequence continues at coordinate 15,740,251 of CM042448.1, read as the reverse complement.
ACTTTTTTCCCTTAGCCATTGTTTTTGTAAATCTGTGTTTAGGAAGAGGTGGATGCAGGAGCCGTCATCGTGCAGGAGGCAGTGCCAGCGCTGCTCAGCGACACAGAGGAGAGTCTGTCAGACAGAATCAGGGAGGCAGAGCGCAGAGCCTTCCCCGCCCCTCTGGAGCTGGTGGCCAGCGGCGCGTTCAGGCTCGGAGAGGATGGACGCATCAGGTGGAAGTCCAATTCCCAGAGTTAGAGAACACACATCCAGCTCGGCTTTACTGCCAGCCATTAACAACAGTTTTCATTATTATCTTACTTCTATTACTTAAAGCTTCAGTGTGTAACTTTGGGGGGGCAGGCAATAACGGAAGGCTTGTCATGTGGATGCACCAACAGAATTGTTGTCATTGCTTGGGGGGGGGGGGGGGACTACGCTCTATAGCTTTAAAATGGTTTTATAATACAAAAGAAACACTAAAAGGCAAAAACCAAGGTCAAGATATTAACGTTTTCCTGTTTCAATCCCTGCAAACAGTGCTTTTTCAGATCGTCATGTCAGTTGAGTTAGTAGATTTCATCATGGGATGTTTGAAGCTTGCAAACATACATACATTAAATGGCAGCATTTCAACTACTTGTGTATAGAAGCATCATACTTGAAACCAATTCCAATTGTACCTTTAAAAATATATTAGATGCACTGGAATTAACCTAATGGTTGTCCTATTTGTAATGCTGTCCAGATGGAGTATGTTAGTTTAATGCATTTTTGAATGTCTGTGTAGCTGAATCTGTTATTTTATTATTTAACCTGCCTGGGTGAATGCAAGGAGTCAATTTGTGTGGCATTTGTTTTATTTACTTACAAGTTTACCAGTACATCAGAAGCGCCTTGGTCCTTTCACCAATCTCTGCCCCCCCCCCATGTTTTAATTAACATGAAGAAGCACATTTTTTACTGGAATCAGAATGAAAGAGAAGGATATTGATTGGGTTGCAATTTTCCTGCCTACCTCAGCTGAAGCCTACATTGTGAATGCATCAAAACATAGAAGTACATTGATATCAAAGATCAGCATTGTTTTAACTTTTTAAAGACAAAACAATGAAAATAATGGAGCCAAGGTTGAAAGCATATTGAAGTTCTTTCTGGTACTACTACCCTTCATTTCTTAATATTGTTCTCCTCCCGCCCTCAGCTTGATGCATCCCTGAAAACACACATAAATAAATAAATTGTGTGTAATAAAAAGTGCCCCAGACTGAATTGTTTAAGGTTAACAACACTTTTCAAACCATACCACTTTGCTGGTAATTTCTCAGCCAACCACAGAAATGTTTGGAATTGACCGGTGCAGATGACATCATTTGTGTGGTTTGGTCATCAAAAAATTAAATGAGAGAAGACATTAAATCAAACGCACACTTTCAAGCACTGTTTCCATTATTATGCCAGAGTTACAGTTAAGTTGCATAGCTTGTTTGACCTGCTGCCCAGAATAATCCAATAAACTCTCTTCCTCTTGTTTTCTCCCCAGATGAGTTTCTGGACCACAACTGAGAAGTTCTTCACTTCCTTCATGCCTTCTTCATACTATACTCACAGTATACTCATAGTATTGTATGTCGTGATTTGAGTGCGTAAACAAGTGATAAAAAAGCCATAGTATAGTATGTCAAGTGATAAAACGCTATAGTATAGTATGTCGAAAAAAGTGATGAAAAGCCATAGTATAGTATGTCAAAAAAGGGATAAAAAACGTCATAGTATGTCGAAAAGAATTGATAAGCCATATTATAGTATGTCGAAAACGGTGATAAAAAGCCATAGTATAGTACGTTGAAAAAATTGATAGGAAGTCATAGTATAGTATTTAAAAAAAAGTCATAAAAATGCCATAGTATAGTACATTGAAAAAAGTTATAAGAAGCCGTAGTACTGTATGTCGAAAACGTGATAAAAAGGCCACAGAATAGTATGTAGAAAAAAACTGCTGAAAAGCCATAATATATAGGTATTTCGAAAAAAGTGATAAAAAGTCATAGTATAGTATGTTGGAAAAAAAGCCATACTATGTAAATTGAAAAAAGGCATAAAAAGACATAGTATAGTATGTTGAAAAAAGGGATAAAAAGCCATAGTATAGTATGTTGAAAAAAGTAATAAAAAGCCATAGTATAGTGTGACAAAGGCCCTGTCACTTTTGGATGGCACATGGTAAACCTACTCACCAAGCAGCCAGACAATTAATTTGCAGTCACACTTTTATACATATCATTCAGTAAAACACTGTTGAAAAAATTACCACATTACATTAGTTTAGTCAATTCAGTTTATTCATTTGAGTCATTTCTATTTTACAACAGTTACTTAACCATTATTTTGAACTCCTCTGTCTTCTCCAAAAAAAAAAAACATAGTATAGTTTGTTGAAAAAAGGGATAAAGAAGTCATAGTATAGTAGGGCTGGGCGAAATGGAGAAAATCAAATATCACAATATCTTTTACCAAATACCTCTATCGATACCGCAACGATATTGTAGTGTTGACTATTGGTGCTTTCACAAAATATTTACACAGTGAGATTTTTGATAAATAATCACCAGTAATATGGATATAATGACTAAGTGGGTAAAGGCAAATAATATAACAGTTACAACAGTCTGGTAAGTTCAGAAAATGACACCACTTTACTGTAATGCAGCCTTTAAAACCAGGAAAAGACAACACTTCATATCATATCACGATATTACGATATCCAAAATCTAAGACGATACCTAGTCTCATATCACGATATTGATATAATATCGATATACTGCCCAGCTCTATAGTATAGTATGTCGAAAAAAGTGATTAAAAAAGCCATAGTATAGTATGTTGAAAAAAGCCATAGTATGTCAAAAAAGTGATAAAAAGCCATAGTATAGTGTGACAAAGGCCCTGTCACTTTTGGATGGCACATGGTAAACCTACTCACCAAGCAGCCAGACAATTAATTTGCAGTCACACTTTTATACATATTCAGTAAAACACTGTTGAAAAAAATATATTACATTAGTTTAGTCTAGTCAGTTCAGTAGAGACTTAGATAGGACATGCATAGGAATAGGCAAATACTTCAGCTTCAGATATAGCTCACTGAGATAAGCTACTGACTCAACAATCTGAGGCTGAAGGATCAAATTCCACATTTGGCCTGACAGTCTTTCAACTTCTCTCCTGAAATGTGAATAATAAATACAACTTCCAACCACAACAGGGTATCAGATCAAATAGCTCAGCGTGATGGAACACTGGTTGGAAAACACAATGGTTGTGAGTTCCAAACTCGCGAGAGGTGCACCTTATAACACCCAGGAATACGAGGGCCTTCACCCAGGAGACTGGGGTCTGTGTACCACATGTCATGGAAAAGTACTTTACAAAACCCAACTGTCTGAGTTGCCAATTAACCAGATCAATTAACCTATAAATGAATCAGGACAGTTGGGATTAGGAAAGTACTTAATCATGACACGTGGGACACGAACCCCGGTCTCCTGGGTGAAAGTCCTGTGTGGTACTTATACTTATAATACTTAGAAAAAAAGTCATTGTTGAAATTAACAAAAGGTAAGCTGCGCACAACCCCCTTCGGGGGTTGCGCGCAGCTTTTAAGACAGTTGGGAAATCCCGGGTGGCAGTCGGGGTACTTTGCCAGGCTTTCTCCAGCTGTCGTACAGCGCAGGATGGGCCCCTTCGGGGGCCCATCCTGCACTGTCATCCTGCAGTCGTGCTCCACGCCTCCACTAGGCCCCGCCTTCGGCGGGGCCTATTCTGTGCACTCCCTGGATGTGAACCCGGGGTCTTCTGGTTGAAGGGTTGATACACAGTCGACTCTACCACCACCTCTGCCACCACCTCCAGCGGTTACAGTGCGCAGTTAAGATGAACTGTTGGGGTTTATGAAACAAAGAAATTTTCTGTGAAATGCAGGATGTGAACATTGAAAAACCGTCAAGTCAAATGTGAGATTTGATCCTTCAACCTCAGATTGTTGAGCCAGTAGCTTATCTCTTTGAGCTATTCCTGAAGCTGACATTTCAAGTTTCCATTCTGTTATTTGTTGTTCACACTTTGTCCTTGTAGACTAATTGATTTCATATGACAAATAAAATGTATTAACTAATTGGTTGATTGATTTATCTGCTAATTGATCTGCTAATTGGTTGATTGATGTATTAATTGATTGGTTAATTTGTTGATTACTTGATTAATTATGAATAGCTCACTGAGATAAATTACTGACAACAATCTGAGATTAAAGGATTCAATCCCACTTTTGTCTTGACAGTTTTTTATTTCTCTCCCCTGTAGTTTGAACAATAAATACATCTTCCAAACAGAGCCTTTACATGCTTTGCATAGAGCTCAGCAAGCTAAGGTGAAGGTTAAACTCTCATGAAGACTGATGAAGAGGTCATTTTCAAAGTCTAAAACTGGAAGGAGAAAAAGCTAACTTGCATTAGCTTGACCACTACAGTGAATTAAACATGTGTAAAAGTTGGGTTGGGAAAATACCGCCAATCACCTTCCGACTGCGACTAGTGAGTTACTTTATTTATCTAGGATCCCCATTAGTTGTTACTGTAGTTACTATTCTTCCTGGGGTCCACACTAAACAAACGTTTAACACAAGTAACCAATGGACATGCTATACTATGACTTTTTATCACTTTTTTTGATACACTATACTATGACTTCATCACTTTTTTCAACATACTATACTAAGATTTTTTTATCACTTATTTCGAGATACTATGCAATGACTTATTTCGACATACTATACCATGACTTTTTTAAACATACTATGTATGACTTTTTCATCACGTTTTTATATATAATATACTATGATTTTTGTATCGCTGTTTTTGACTTTTTTTTTATCCCTTTTTTTGACATGCTATACCATGACTTTTTTAATCACTTTTTAAAACATACTATTTTTTTTATTACTTTTGTCAACATACTATACTATGGCTTTTCATCACTTTTTTCAACATACTATACTGTGACTTTTTTCGACATACTATACCACGTGTCAAACTCAAGGCCTGTGGGCCAAATCCGGCCCCTCCATCCGGCCCGCATATCAATTTAGGTTCACAATACATTTTGGCCCACCTAGTTGTGGACCAAACCAAAAACATGGGAAACTGTTATTCAACTTGCAATTACGAGACACTCAAAGCAGAATCTGGCAAATTTGCCGACTTTGAGACTCAGAAATTCCCACAGAACCAGAGAGTTTGCATATTCAGGCTGTGAAAGAGTCAGCTATGTGGTAGCCTACTTAGAAAATGTAATCATTGTTTTGCTTCATTTGCTCAACTCTAGGATGGCTGTGGAACTTTTTTGCTCACTTTTTCAGGTCTTTATGTGGCCCAAAGTGTAAGTGAGAAGACTATATGAGACATTCAATAATTGAGTCAAAGATATTGTACTTTTTCGATGAAATAAAAGCATGTCAATAAACTATACATGTCTGGCCCTTGATGTGATTCTCTTTTTCCAGTGTGGCCCTTAGTGAAATTGAGTTTGACCCCTGTACTATACTATGGCTTTTTTTAATCACTTTTTGGACAAACATTGCTATGGCTTTTTCCACATCCTATACTATGACTTTTTATCACTTTTTTCAACATACTATGCTATGGTTTTTCATGCCTTTTTTCAACATACTATATTATGGCTTTTTATCACTTTTTCCGACATACTATACTATGGCTTTTTATCACTTTTTTCAACATACCATATTATGGCTTTTTATCACTTTTTCCGACATACTATACTATAGCTTTTTTCACTTTTTATCACATAATTAAAATTTTTCTGCATTTAGTAGTTTGAATATGTCAAATACCTTTTCCTGATTGTACATACTTTTATTCAGGTAACATTTCCAATGCCGGACCTTTATCTGTAACAGAGTATTTCTACAGATAAATTTCACTTAATGAGGTTTTTTAACATTAAAGGAGAATTCCGGCCAATTGTTACGTTAATCTTGATCGCTATAAATATGTGTGTACTTTCGATTGAAAAAACCCCGACCCCAATCGGTGCAGGCAACATGGAGAAGCTGCAGGTACCTCCACTAGCTTCCACTCAGCTAAAACGGCAGTTTGTTGGGGCAGGTTTTAGAGTGCCTTTGTGCCTCTTAACAGACACACAATGCAATTAAAATGTCTGTGCAACATGAACAGGGCCCTTACGTGACAACAAGATGCGTTTTCAACTGAGACATTGTTTTAATTCACCTACCCTGTCTCAATGCTGCTGGTGGGTAGCTTGCCCGGTGTTAGCTGCTAGCTAGCTGTTAGCTGCTAGCTGCCGTCTGTGATAAGTTTGTTCAGCCAAAATATCACGCAGCCGTTCTGTGTGTATTTGTATCTCATCCATTTTGTGTGTGATCGATCTGGTGTTGGTGAGTAGGAGGCTTAATAATTGCATTTTGTGTAAGAGGCACAAAGGCATTCTAAAGTCTGCCCTGACAACCACTGTTTTATCTCAGTGGAAGCTCATACATGTAGCTGCAGCTTCTCTGTGTAGCCTGCACCGATTGGGGTCGGGTTTTTTTCAATCGAAAGTACACGCATATTTATAGTGATCAAGATTTACGTAAAAATTGGCTGGAATTCTCCTTTTATATGAGTTTCCCCCAGCCTACCTATGGTCCCCCAGTGGCTAGAAATGGTGATAGGTGTAAACCGAGCCCTGGGGATCCTGCTCTGCCTTTGAGAAAATGAAAGCTCAGATGTATGGCAAGCCTTTTTAACATTTAAAAGCTAAGTTTGACTATCCGGAATTAACATTGTAGATATCAACAACGTCTTTCTGACTAGTCGTAATTACCTTTTGGATAGTTGGAATTGTCATTCAAGATATCTGTAACGTAATTGTGACTAGTCGAAACTACAGTTAGAGATATCTGTAATTCAGTTTTGACTAGGCAAAACTGAATTACAGATATCTGCAATGACGTCATTGGAAACGACATTCAACTCGTCACACATCTTAAATGACAATTGCGGATATCTGTAATTCAGTTTTGACTAGACAGAATTAAAGTTAAAGATATCTCAAACGTCATTATGACTAGTGCAAATTATTGTACATGACGTTGCTCTATTTTAGATATCCATAAATACGTAATTTCCCCTCCCCGCCATAATCAAAGTGAATGGATGAAGGAGCAGTCATGGCATTGGCTGTAATCAGTGCTAATTACAAGTTAACAGTTAACAGGTGCTCCGCCTAGTGGGATGCGGGCCTAATTTGCATACAGATATCTGCAACGTCATTTCGCCTAGTCAAAACTCTAATTCAAGATATCTGTAATTACATTTTGACTAGGCAGAATGAAAGTTACAGATATCTCAAATTTCAGATATCTCTAATCAAAATTAATTTCAAGATATCTATAACTTGATAATAGATATCTACAATTACATTATGACTATCCCTAACTGCAGTTTGAGATATCTACAACTCCATTTTGACTAGTCATAATTCCAGTTACAGATATCTACAACATCATTTCGCCTAGTCAAAACTTAATTTAAGATATCTCAAAATGAACATGTAGTAGATATCTTGAATTGAGGTGAATTGAAGACATCTTGAACTGGAGTTATGACTAGTCAGAATCAAATTGTAGATATCTCAAACTGGAATTACAGATATCTACAATTCAGTTGGAGATATCCGTAATTCACATAGTGGATATCCGCAACTGAATTGTTGATATCTGTAATGATAAACCCCATACAAATGAATGTAAAAAGTGACGTCATTTGTCCTAGGAAGAATGTCTTTGTGGATATCTGAAATGACAATTATGGATAGGAAGAATGTAGTTGCGGATATCTGAAATGTTGTTTTTGACTAGGCAAAACTGAATTACAGATATCTGCAACACATATCCAGTCTAGCTGTTAAATGTTAAAAAGGCTTGCCATACAGATGAGCCGATCTGGAATCTGCTCCTTATGAGGTCATAAGCCCACCCAGAGAATTTGGCCCACCCATGAGAGAGAGACATCATGGCTTGCAAACAAGCAAAGTGGCAGTTGCTCAAGGCCACACACCCACCCTCCACCTTGCCCCCCTCTCTCCTCCTCAATAGCTACAGACACAGAAATGGCACATACTAAGGAAAGCTCATTGTGGGACTGGCTCTAGTGGCTGGAATTCTGCACCAAGGCTGAATTTCAGGAAAGAGACTTCAGATACAGTATTAGGGGACCACTAAGGTCTATATAAAAGAGACTTCAGATACAGTATTAGGGGACCACTAAGGTCTATATTAAAGAGACTTCAGATACAGTATTAGGGGACCACTAAGGCCTATATTAAAGAGACTTCAGATACAGTATTAGGGGACCACTAAGGTCTATATAAAAGAGACTTCAGATACAGTATTAGGGGACCACTAAGGTCTATATAAAAGAGACTTCAGATACAGTATTATGGGACCACTAAGGCCTATATTAAAGAGACTTCAGATACAGTATTAGGGGACCACTAAGGCCTATATAAAAGAGACTTCAGATACAGTATTAGGGGACCACTAAGGTCTATATAAAAGAGACTTCAGATACAGTATTAGGGGACCACTAAGGTCTATATTAAAGAGACTTCAGATACAGTATTAGGGGACCACTAAGGCCTATATTAAAGCATCCAAAGAGCACCATGTCATGGGACCTTTAATTAAGCCATCTATTTTTCAACAGCAGAGGAAACTGATGTTTAGTTTTACACCAACAAGACAAGTTGAACAGTATTAAAATCCTTCTGTGTCCGATAGTTAAACATAAAATATTTCAAATGAAACTAACAAATAAGAAAATAAATTGTAAATACAAATTAACAATATAGTCTTCAATTAAAATTCAAAGTTAGTATATTCAAACTATTAATTTGTACAATCTGCCTTTATAAAAGTATTTAGTTTTGTTTGAGACGGATGTGTAAACACCATACATGAAGGGTGAAGGTACGTCATCGTGACGTAGGTTGTATACAAGGAAGTGGATTTTGAGTGTGCTGGCTAACAGCTGGCTAACACATTCCTGCTAGCTACATAGCTTTAATTTACAGCTTGTATGCAGCGTGTTAGCGGCACTTTCGGTAAATCTGTCTCAAGCGTTTAAACAGCAAAACCGTGTAAAATTCTACCAACAACACAGAACTCGTTAGTCACTTACTAAACGGTGAGCCAGGAGCACGTGCAGGTGGATAGCGAGGCGGGTAACTGAAGAGAACATGTCTGCAACTTATCCCACACCAGACACCTGTTTACTGCCGCGCAAGAACAGGGCACTTCCGAGATGTTTACGTGCCGGCGGAGGACTCTTTCCTATTGGTTGACGCCCTGAGAGAAAGACGCCGACAGGCTGCAGATGATGAAGTCAGGCACAGCTGACAGCGTTTTTTTCCCTTTCTGTGTAAATATAGTTAAAGTAAAGGTAGTAGGTATAGTAGTAGTTAAAGTATATATTTTGACCCTCGTTGAAACAATAACTGTGCATGTAAACGTACTGAATCCAATAGATATATATTCACAAGAGCAACAAGACATTATCCCCAAAATTGTGTTTGTTTTGCACAATCTTTAAAAAACAGTTATATGGTGTGTTAGACTGAATTAAATCCCTGTTGGACTTTTAAATGTATGTAAATTACTAGAAAATATGTCTACCTACACATCAGAAAAGAATCAGAAGGAAGAAGAGGCAGTTTACTTTAAACACATAAAAGGAAATATATTTTTTTAAATGAAATAACAAAAAAGAACATTTCATACAGAATAACTGCTTTTGTCATTTGCAGAGGTCAATTTACACAGGACTTGAAATGAAAACACTTTACTTGAAGTGGAACAACAGCAACCACATCATCATCACAGCAATCATTTTTTTTTCATTATCAAGACCCTTTAAGTGATATGCCTAGAGACTAAGTTACTGTAGGTGGGGCGGTGTTGTGCCACTTCTGGTAAAGTATGAAAAGGTTATGTCACATACTGAGCTTCTTTTAAGAGTTAATATACACTGGCTCTTTGTAATTCACTCGTATGACGTACGCACCATTGAAACATTTACACACAAAATTTTGAGTTATTTTCTCTCCCTCAAAACAAGAATACTCCTTTATATGTTTAAAGACAACAGTTAACAGTTCCAAAATGGTGGCTCTAGGACTGGATTCATCCCACCTACATTAGGCCCTCCCCTTCCACAGACATTCCTATGAACACTTCAATTTTAACAAGCATGGCTCACACTCTTTGAGTGGGCAAAGAAGAAAATGGTTGTCGTGGCAGTCTGCCTAGCAGACACCAGGGGTGTGCATAGGTGTTACAGACTTCTTCCCCGAGGCTCTGAAAAGGCAGTTTATTTTTTCTCCTTTCCATTAGTTTTTTGTTTTCCAGTTCAGGAGCCATGTTTAGTGGTAGATGCAAGTGCTTTTTCATAGCTGACCGTGCCCCAAGAACGATAGTCCAGGTCCATTGACCACTGATTAGCATTTCATGTACGGGAGGAGGGGGGGACAACCGACCAGAGAGAGTAAGCAGGTAAAAATATAAACTGTGAGGTGACGAGATGCAGAACACGTCTTCTTCATTGTCCATTTTGTGCAAACTGAGATGTAAACAAAGACCATCAGAGGTTTGGAAGGGAAGCATGGTACAACAGGCTACAACAACACACGGAAAGACACCGTAGAGGAATGCAGTGTGCTCCTTCAACAAACTGACAGGCACAGAGGGCCAGTGAAATAAATAAAAGGCTGGGGGTGGGTGAGGGAGAAAGAAACTGCCAAGTTTTCTGTGCTTCCTGCTTCACTCAAACTTGCATTTGGAGCTGAGGGAGTTACTTGTCGCCACTATAGCAGCTTCTAATGTGCTTTAAAGTTCGGCTTGTTTGTCACAGTGGCCGAGGAGATTAAAGGATGTTGGAGAGGACACAGTACCACAAGAAGTACCTTAAAGGTCCACACACACACACACACACACACACACACACACACACACACACACACGACTGCTTTATGGTCATGCTCGCTATTGCCTTACCAATATTTCCACCCATCCCTCAATTACAAAAGAAAAGTACAAAATATCTACCACTGCCCCTCCGCTCCCCACCCTTCAACTAGGACAGAACCATATTCATTTAGTTTTTTATCATTTATATATATATATATATATATATGTATATATTTACACAATAATGTGCCGTTTGAGGCTGTTGAGAAAAAGGGGTAGGGGCAGGATGAAGTCTCTGCAGTGAGGCATTAGAGTCATTAATTTCTCCATTTCCCTCTTTTTCAACAACAGTTTATCTACGGAAATATGTGATTCTGATGAGAGAGATGTGATTCAAGGGGATTTGACTCAAGTTTAGCATCCGTGTTGGATAAGAGATGGATCGTTCAGGGTGATGAGCTAGTTGCCGTTGAGTGTATGTCAGTAGACCCAGGAGACGGGAACCCACTGAGAAGTGGTGGACACCAGGTCTACAGCCTCCTCCAGCAGTCGGATGGTGTCATCAATCTCATTGTTGATGATGGTCTGGTCAAAGTAGTGAGCATAGGTCCCCTGCAGCATCTCCGATTCCTTCTGGAGCCGCTGAAGAGAGTCATCCTGAGGATGGGATTTAGAAACAGAGAGAGGGAGTTAAATGACGTTGATGTGAGGTGCTTCAAGGCTCCATTCATGGTCTAGTTTTATATGTTTTTACTTCAATTCACGCATATTTAGAATTAGGAATAATTACATTATAATCACATTAGTCAGAAAAAAGAAAATCATAGTTTAGTATGTCAAAAACGTAATGAAAAATGTCATAGTATAGTATGCCGAAAGTCATGGAAAATGCCGTAGTATGTATGTCAAAAACAATTAATATAAAAAGTCATAGTACAGTAAAATCACAATACTGATCAGAGAACAATATGATGAAATCAATAATTCCCCCAAATCATTTAGGATACAACGAACTAGAGAGGTCGGGTTGGGCCAGAGGAGACAATGATGCATCAAAAATGAAGATGCACCACTGAGAAAACACATCATTAAGAGGATTATTAGAGGGATTAGAGGAGATCAAGAGGAATAAAAGTGGGTATAGCTAGACAACTACTAGAGCTACACAAACACAGAGGCCAGACATGCGTTTCTACAATTTCCAAACACGCTTACACCATTTAACTAGTACTTACAGGCAGTTTCTTGCACCACTTTGGAATCTTGAGTGAAAATGAAAATAGGCATGCCAAAGAAAATATAAACATGCTTAAAGCATACAGGGTGTGTGCAGTGAGGGAAACATTAAGCAAAGCAAAAAGGATGACAGAAACGGAAATTAAGGCGTTTATTTTTCACACTGAGACACTGCATCTTTGTTTACTTAACAGTGCAAGCTTGGAAAGTGTTCTTATTAAATATTAAGGTGCCTCTGAATTAAGACTACAATGCCAGTTGGACTGAGTTTGGAGTGAATGAGAGTTAGTGAATATGTGCAAATACAACTAGCATGAGTGGGAGAGGAAGCAAGTAAGTATGACTAAATATGACTGTACCTCGGTCATGCCTGGGGTGACAGTGGGAGCTGCGATGAAGACAACATATGGAGCAAAATCAGCTGTCCTGAGGATCTTTAGTGCCTGAGAGAGAGAAAGAGAGAGAAATTTGTATTGTTACTCTATAGTTCTTCCAGCCAAACTGCCCAACAAACTGTAAACAAATGTTTTAAATTTTGATAAAATTACAGTAAAAATGGAGCAATTCAACAAGAGGTAACTTGAGGCCACTTTGGCTAAAATAGATGTAACAAAATAACTGTAGATGTGCATTCATTCACACGTAATGTAAAGTATAAACAAAAAAATAAACATGGTAATGATTCAATAATAACAGTGTTCAACATTTGTGCAATTAATAGTGAGACACAAAAAACAGCACCAAAATGTTCTATAATGACGTAACTCAGACATAACAGAACTGTTGCATATCCATAAAGCCGGTAAAACCGCTACCCTTGGCGTCACGCATTGCTCGAAATTGCCGCAGAAGTTATTTCTACTTTGACCTCGTCACCGCGTAACCTTCAAGGCGCAACCAATTCCAGAAGCAATGATGACGTATACCTGCACAGTGCTTTGCCTCTCTGCTCTGCCCCCTACCTCGCGGTTTTACCGCAAATCATGTGTAGGCAGATTAATGCTGCAGTGCTTGCATGATATTTGGCATCTGGTACATGACAGAAAGCGAAAAAGCCATTTTTATTACGACTGTGGAACAGGCATAAGTGATGGATTTTAAAACTTTATTTGCAGTTGAATCTTGATCTTTATGACAGTTTCTCTGTCTCCTTTTTCTCGTGGGACCTTTAATATTGACTGTTGATTTGTGTCTATCCTACTGTCTACTTTATTCCCTTAAAATGTCTATATTTAATGCTGTCTTTTTTTAAACTTCATCCTTGCACTGCTAAATAGTTTTTATATTACTATGTCTACATTATTCTCTTATATTGTCCATATATAATGCTGGTCTCTAGACTTTATCCTTGCACTATTGGACTTATTTGCACTACCACCATGACACCCACTCTCATAGAGCACCTCACCTGCCCTGTCACTGCACCGTCTCATGCTTATACATCCCTTAGTACATTCATGTGGATTTTTTATTTAATATCTTTTCTTTTATTGTCCATATTATTCATGTGGATTTTTTTGTTATTTTATCATCCTGTTTATGATGTATGTGTATGATGTCTTTAAGCTACTGGGACCTTGACTTTCCCCTTGGGGATCAATTCAGTATCTATCTATCTCTATGTTGCGTAGTTGTGGCCTTTACAATGGCATTGGTGACAACATCAGCTGTCTGGTGGTGCCGAAACATGACTAGGCCCATACTAGTCAGATTGCTGTTATACCTTTTATGGAGAAGAGGTGATTCCAGACCTAAACACACACACACACACACACACACACACACACACACACACACACACACACACACACACACACACACACACACACACACACACACACACACACACACACACACACACACACACACACACACACACACACACACACACACACACACACACACACACACACACACACACACACACACACACACACACACACACACACCTTTGTTACCTGTGGTTCAACATCCAGGATAGAAATCATGCCCTGTGCATGGATCTGCCTGATAGTCTCCAGCCTGGTTCCATACATGGCATCCTCGTGGCTGCCATATTCCAGGTAGTCGTTGTTGCTGATGTCCTGCATCATCTGGTCATGAGACACAAAGTAGTAGTTCTTTCCATTCTCCTCATCCTTCTTAGGAGGCCGAGTTGTGTCTGAGCAGAGAGACGGATGGAGAGAAAAATCATACAGGGTTTTTCCTGCAAAGAGAAAGTTTTGGCGCCCCTCAAAGAGGTTTGAGCAGCGCCAAAGGAAAATCTTGAGTGCTAAAGCGACTTTCAGCACCCAACCTCCATCTCATTAACAGACACTATATTTTATGCACGCGGCTGGTGCTGATTTGACTGGATCTGATAGCTCCACTGTGAAGGTAGCGCTAATGGGATCTCCGTTTGCAGAGTCAGGCTGTACTGGACTCTCCAGGTGATCATGCTGCCCCGGGGGACCGGCGGCGAAGCGAGAAACTGCAGCTGACCGACACGGAGCTGGCAGACTTCTGCCGGCACTCCGACTGCTGTCTGTCCACGTGGCAGGCTGCGCTGCCGTCTGATGGTATCAGTATTGAATTGAGACAGTTTTATAACCGGTTAAATAGTAGTCTAATTCCGTGTTTTGGTACAGTTAATTTTACAGCTAATGCGAGTGGTACGGGAGTAGACTCTGCTGAGCCCCGGTCACGTAACAGCGGCAGTTTAGTTAAACTGTATTTCACGCTATGATGGTTAAACTTTGCAATTAGGGATGCACCGATCCACATTTTTTCACTTCCGATCCGATCCCGATACCTGAATTTGGATATCGGCCGATACCGATACTATTCCGATACCAGAGCTGTGTTTGCTTTAATATCATTATTATCATTATTGTTGATTTTATATGATGCTGAAATAAACTCCTCATCAGGCAAATATGATATGGACGTACGTATGCATGTATGTCCCAAAAGGCAACTTGAGGTAAGTATAAGGTCAGAAAAGGAAGTCAGAAAAACAGGAAAAATCTCATTCTGAAAACAGATATGCAACTGTAAGGGTTTCAAATTGACTCTCAATGTCAATATGTATTACATTCCCAAAATGTCAAATACTTGAGTCTTGAAATATAAGAAAAGTGCAAGAGTAAAAATATCACACAAACACACACACACACACACACACACACACACACACTATCAATAAAACAGTGTGTGAACAGCGCAAATCAAGCACACTGGCTCTTGTAGCATCAACAAATCAACGTTTTAAAATGTCAAATATCAATAAAAAAATGCAATAACTGTAAACATCTTACACACACACTTAGTTACACACACACACACACACACACACACCTCTGTTTTCACGGCTGCGCAGCGGCTCCTCTAAAACAGCGGCCGCCGGGAGACGATCCGCGGTCTCTGTGGGACGCAACAACGGGGAAATGAAACGCCACACGCTAGCGACAACACCGGGACCGACGGTTGGGAAAGTCCTGCTTTGTTTTTGCATGTTGCTGTCTTGCTCTGCGGTGTTTCCACTGTGAAGCATTTCCAAACAGCGGACACACAGGATAGCATCGAGCTAGCCACAATGCTGCTCAACGCTACTATCCTGCTAGCTGGCTGCAAACTGCGGAATGGACTTCCTGAGCGGGGACGTGTCTCTCTGTGTCTCATTGAGCCGCGCCTCCGTTCAGGAAATCTTTTCCACAGTTTGCAGCCAACCAGCAGACCAGCCGGCACCGGCAAGAATCACTTTTGGAGCCATTTCAGCAGACAACGTTAAAGTGCAGACATGGCTCGTGGTATCGGAAATCTCCGCAGGTTGGATCGGGAAAATCCGATACCTGAATTTCGCTGGTATCGGTCCCGATACCGATACTGGATCGGATCGGCCCCATCCCTATTTGCAATTAATCTGCAGTTCACATGCATGCCGAGTCTGACAGTAGGGTGGTCCGTTACACTACTGTATATCCAACATCACTGACAATTTATTAATCAATAGAATGTAGGCTTAAAATAGAAAACATTACACTTCATAACACTATTGTATTATTGTACAAATTAGCTACAACGGTAATTGCAGTTACCTTTTGTAAGCCACTCCTACATTTTTCAACTTAGGAGCAAAACATGCTCCGAAAAAAGCCCTGTTCATATTAATTAAACAAACTGGACTTACTGCACTATATTTTTTGATTTTTAATTGTTACCTGCCAACAGAATATTAAGACATGTATTTAAGACATGCTGCTTTTGTTTCCTGTCTACATCTGACAATAATGTAAGTCTGACCACAACAGGAGCTTCAAACCACAAATCAATAGCTGATTTGGGAGCGTTTAGATGCGTCAGTTCATGCATGCCGTGTGATGTGATGAGATGTTTTTTGGGCGACATATGTAACCGCCTTGAGCTGTTTTGTTAACTTGTGTAGTTGCTATGTTAGAGTGTGTCTCTCCTTACGAGGGATGGGGTAGGCGAAGCGGTCAGGGTGTTTGGTAATCAGTGTGTTCTTGATGTGCCTTCTACCAACTCCATGCGCACCTGAATAAAAGGAGACAGCAGAGACAATTTAATTCATTTAACAGGCTGGTCAGCCCAGTAATAGACACGTGACTTAGTTGACATTTAATTACTTTTTTTTCATGTCACACTATACATTTTTATGGCATACTATACTACGAATGTTTTATGACATTTATTTTGACATTATTTTGACATCTTTTATAACATACTATACTATGACTTTTGACATGACATTTTAAAAGGCATACTATGACTATTTTTATGACATACTATAAACATATTTCCCTCGATCTCTCTCTATCTTGAGATAAATAAAAGGATATCTGTCAATCTCTCGTACCTACACAAATAAAATGTTTACTTACCAAGCAAGACCAGCGTTTTCCTTTTGAATGATGGCACTTTAACCACTTCCTCATAGGTCACCAGATCTAGTTGGTCAAACACTGCAGAACAGAGAAGAATCAGTATCAACTGTAAAGGGCTAACATGGTTGACCGTCTTATACAAAAATGACTCTAGGGGAATTGAGGAGCAAGTGGTTAATATACACTCAGTCAGCAGTATTTTAGATAACACAGTCTAATACAACAGTTGTGCAATACATCCTACTTCATGAAGGTTATAATGTTGATTCAACTTATTGGTTATAATGGAGGCTGTAGTTTGGGTAGGTGTTTTCCACTAATTGATATAAAAAGTGTGGACAAAATATTAGAAACACCGCTCAATATAACAGCACCACAAGCCGACACTAAAATGACCATTAAGTTGAATAAACACATTAAGAAACAAAACCTCAACAATTTTATGAAACAAAGTTTATGAAATCTCTTCTTAAAACCCACCTCTTCTCCCTGACCTTTGACACCTGACGTTCACATTACTTGATTTTTTGTTTTAATTGTATGGCTGTTGTTATTTTTTTTTCATGTTTTATGTGTATTGTATTTCATGACTTGTGTGATTTGTGTATTTTATGTCTTTTATTTATTCTTCTTCACAGCACTTCGTCTACTTTGGTTGTTTTAAAGTGATATACAAATAAAGGTTTGATTGATTGATTGCTTGATTGATTGACAACATGAAGGTAGAATTCACTGCAGGGCTGTATCAGACTGCATTAGTTTAAACGGCATGTACCTCATGAACTGGCAACTGAGTGTACATACTTCATAACAATGTGAATACAAACATCTAAAAAAATAAACGCAAACCTAATAGCGAATCATAAGGGGCACAAGCAATACTAATGAGATTAACATTCATTTCGATGTGTTGTCCCTGTGGCTTAAATCAAGCATGGAATCAGTTGGGTTATTCAAATTATGCCGTAATGTGCACCAAATAGACCTGATGAAGGTCAAATACCTTGAGAAAGCATTAAAACTTGCTTATTTGCATTAACCTTGGTTAGATTAAAAAAAGCATAACCAAGCTGAGCAATTCTAAGCTGACAAGCATCTCATCAATTTGAATTACATTGCTAATAACAAATCAAACAAAGCAGCCTTCATTCAAAAGTCAAGGAGACGTTAGGAGGAGGACGGGGTATAAAAGCAGACAGAAGAGGAAGAAAAACACAGAAGCTGGACGCCAGCTGTCTGGAGTTACTTACATGCAGCCATGTCATTGGGTAAGAGACAGCATGAAATATGGACAAAGGGTGGGAGCGGAAGGGTTAATAAAAAGACACCAAAAACAAGACAAATTGAACAAAAAACACCCTAACAAAACTTGAAAACATCAAAAGCTGTAAATTGCAACACCGTTAGTTACTGAAAAATGAGGCAAAATCGAGACAGCAGTGGGAAAGGTCTGTCAGAGGGAAAATGCAACAGGCGTGCAGCAGTTACACGTACTGAACAAAGGTGCAACAATGTGATTATTTACCCCACATGCCCTTTAAACAATGCCCTTCAATCAAAACATCAGATTTTTTAATGGCATGAAAATACTCTTACAGAATCACTAGTAAATGAGATTGTGCTCCAAATTGAATTATGGGTTGACACATAGGCTTATTAAGGCCGTGGCAAACATTTCAAAGCACTACCTTTGGGTAGTACTGCAACTCTCAAGTGTAATTTGAGAGTGGATTTCTTACACTCTTACTGCACAACCAGATCTAAGAAATTACATGCTCGTAGTGGGTTAGCTTAGCTCCGTTGCACCATTTGTATGCTATGGTGTTTGTTGGCTTACCTGCATTGTGCTTGGCCAGGTACTTGTCTTTGTACTGTTTCTTCTTCTTGCCAAACCAGGTACAACTGGCCTGCTGTTCCTGTTTGGTCTTCTCCATAGCTATACATGCCACACGCCTGAAAAGAACACATGTACTGTTAATTAAATGATTTAAGTAATAAATCAAGTGAGAAGTAGGGTCATTTTCTCAAAGACTTCTATACAGTCAGACCTCTTTTGGTGGAGTCCAGCCCCCTGCTGGAAATTAGATAGAATGCAGATTTAAGGGACTTCATTGGCTTCACTTTTCAGGATCGGAAGTTGCAGATTAATCGTAATTTACAGACTTCCAAACTATCCTAAATTGTCAGGTTATTAGGTACACCTGGCTAATGCTGTCCAATACAGGCCTGCAATAAATCCTACTTTCCTGAAAGTTATAATGTTCAGCTGTTTTTGTTGAAACTATAGAGAGTGGGATTTAATTATATGGTTATTTTAGAGGCTGTAGTTTTTGGTGCTCGTGAACTGTATTGTGTTTAACAGAGATGCTTTTTTTATACTTTTGTGGACCTCATATGCCTCTCTATATAACACAATTCAAAACATAAAATACAAAACATTACAACCTTCATGAGGGTGGGACGTATTGCAAGGTTGTTGTATTAGAGTGCATTAGCTTTAGTTAGGTGTACCTAACACTGAATGTGAACACCCAGAAATACAGAACAGATCAAAAAGTTTTGTTGTTAATCATCAGGTGATCTACTCACCACTCCTGTAGCTCAGGTGAGGGAATAAGGCCTGCTGTGCCGTTCTTGGTGTTCTCCAGCTTTCCTTGCCACCAGTTGTGGTCGTCCTTGGAGATGATCTGAATGATGTCACCCACCCGGAAGCGAACGCCTGCCTCCTTACATGGGATGAGGTCGTCTTTTGCCGGGTCATACTCAAACTGAGCACGGACATAAATCTGTAAGTGACATGCATACAAAATAATTGTTAGGTGCTGACACAGTGGCAAAGAATAGCCTTGCGATCATAGGAAAGAATGGAAAAGAATATGATTGGCCAAGCTGCCCACATAAAAGGAGACTGGCTGCAAAATTGTTAAGAAGTTAGAAATGCTGGGCTGATGCTTGTCATTAAAAGATAAAGACAGCAGAGGGAAAAGTGTGTGAGCCAAAGCAGGAAAGGACACAGACATTTAGATAAATTAAAAGCAAGACCAAAATGTTTAATGTATGCATCATTTTTAGCAACTGCTTATGCACATAGATCCACATTTTTTGTTGCCTTTTATGTACCGAACCAAATATAAACACTAAGCCTTGATAGCTAGCATGGGATCTAGACACCACTATGATGAGAAACCGAACTTTGCGATGGGGGTGGGAAGAGTTGGGATCTACTTCTACGAAGGGTCCACTTGGAGACATCTTACCTTAATGGACAATTTGTCCTTGATAGCAGGTCTGGAGATCTATGGGGTGGAGAGCATCACACACACACTTACACATATATCATGCAATAGAAAACGCAGCGGGGGGGGGGGGGGGTGGGGGATGGGGGGGCATTAACAAAAGAGGTGTGATGAGGGACCCACAATAGAATGCGGAATCTTATATACTACAATGTTTGTACCGCATTTCATTTATGTGTGTGTGTGTGTGATCTCAGAGCATAATGAAAACACCATGAAACTGACAAAAATGGCAGAAAAAAAATGAGAAATGCATTTACCAAGACATCAGGGTTCCTAACATTTTGCATCTCAAGTTGTGTTATTACAGACGTTTAATTTCTTCTCAATACAACGTAGCAAGGAAATATGTCAACAAGGCCAAATTACACTACAATATTATTAACTATAATATTATCCTGACCAGGAAATTATCCACTTTTTATCAAACATCTGCTCAACTGTGTAGGAATCCTTTCCAATGTTTAAGGGAGGCCAAAGCAGAGTAGATTTAAGGCCTGACATTGGAGAGCAAAACCTGATGTAAACAAAATAGATGTAATGGGAATGGAAGAGTGCTTATAAGTGCATACATGCAGATTTGGACTTGTTGGAATGAGTGTTAGTTTGTCATATCAGTAGTGTATTTTAAAGCAAAGGGAGAAGCACACAATTGAATGAAGGGAGAGCAGTCGTGGTTTAAAGAGTAAGGAAATGTCACCTGACGGCCTTTGGGCTGGATCGTCGCTGGCAGGTCCTAGTTGGGATGACAGTAGTTTTTGTGTAAGTACCGGATTTGATTATGGACTCACTAGGGCATAAACCGTTAAAGATGGTTGTGTGTTGACATTGTATGCTTTTGATATTGATTTGATTTCGATAGTTACCAGTTAGTAGGAAACAACATTTGACCCTGATCCTGGTCCAGATTTAAATCCAAGATGTAGTGATTTTATGGTACAGTATGAACCTTAACCCCTGACACACTAGCTTACCTCATTTTTTTCTTTTTACTAGCCTGCTGTTATTTCTGTGAAAGTGTGTGAGGGTGAAAAGAAGAAGCTGAAACATACCAAGATGGAGCTGGTGACACTAGCATGACCATTTGCAGGTGACTGTCGAGACACATCTGGTGACTCTTTCTGCAACAGAAAACACTAGATGAATATTTCTTTCCCCCATTGAATATGCAAAAATGTATGCAAGTGTGTGATTCCGTACCTCACAAGACATGGACTGGGACCGGTAACTGGGCACAATCTTAAAGGTGATGCTTCCCCGCATCTCCCTCTGTGCGGACAAGAAATATGCATGTTACATACAGAATTAATTTTTACGGGAAACCATACAAACAAACAATAATAGAAGATCATGAAGAAACTAATGGTTTCAAAGCCCTGTCAGCACAATCCACACCTGCTGACTTTTATATACTCCAAATTTATATTTGCTACCATGTAATGACATTTTAGACATAGCAAGATGTCTCACCTTAATAAAATGATACTGTTAAGTAACACTGTTACTATATCAGTCCACATAGCACCATCGCTTCAAATATGTTACATCCTATAACACATGCTTAAACAATAATAGATGCCAAGAATACTGACAAAAGCTGCCTGCACAGTCTAAATGTGGAAAGTGAGGAGGAGAGCTGATCCGCGTGCCTTACCAGCATCTTTTGGAGCTGTTCTACCGTCTGATTGGCAACGCTGATGCCATTAATCTCTCGGATTTCATCTCCTACATGCAGAGTCCCTGAAGCAGAGAAATAATGAAATAATAAAGACTACAAATGAGGCTCTTGGGTGTTGAAACACCATTGCTTCACAAAGCAGAGGCCAGGAAAAACCCCAGGAGTTACTGAGATGGCTCCAGGGGAGCCCAACTAATGTAGGAAGAGTTACATTTCATTGTTATTTCACATTACCAGAAGTCGGTCCAATAAGAGTTACCCTTATATTCCCACCTACTTTATGATCTCTGTGATTAGTCTTATTTTGAGAGAAAATCTCATTAGATTAACCAAACGAATGGCTTAATGTGCCTATTAAATATGAATGTGTGGTGTAAGGTTGGAAGTATATTTATATGGATACATACCTTGTCGATGAATCATTCCACCATGCATGATTCGGGCTACAATACAGTGGTTGAGTTCGTTCATTTTGAGAGTAATGCCCTAGAAGAGACAGACAGAGGGTCAGAGGGATAACTGATGACAGATCATAACCGCAGAGAGTGACAATACCTTCTGCTACATACAGTATGTAAAGTATAGTCCCAGAACAGCACACTTTACCATGCTGAGCCTTAAATTCAACTGCACCCTAATACATCAGCAAGCTACGTTCAGACCAAAAAAGGCGATTTGTCAGAGGGTTGTGAGCGGCCCATTTGTGTGACATCCTGTTGTGTTCTTTAACCCCCCAATGTAGCACAACTAGACTACATATTTCACAACTACTGTTTTTCATCAGATCGTTTAAAGATCTCGACGTTTCCGATTTTCTGGAGAAAGAGAAAGAAAAGAGATGAGCGAGACAAATCAATTCTGCTTTGTTGTTGCAGGAAAGATTCAGCTGTTGCACAAAAAACTGTTGTTTCGTGTTTTAAAACTTTATTGTAGCAGCTTCATGGATGTATAGAGAACGGGCAGTGGTGTTTCCTGTTTAATATACGGGACTCTCACACCGCCTCAAAACACACTGACAAGTCTGATCTCTGGTTAAATAATTGGCCACTGCAGCGTGACATGGGGTTGCGTTTCTCCAAAAGTTGAGTCGGTCTCAACTTTTCACTGCAGGCCCGCTGCGTTCTTTTGCATGTCACCCCTGCAGAAAACCCCGCCGCAGCCTAAACGCACTAACCCCATTCATAATGAATAGAAAGACCTGCGTTTTTGCTGCACCCCTCTGACTGCCGACACTGAATGCCCACTTATGGTAACGCAATTACTCAAGATGTGTTGTCACAATAAACCAGTTGGCTCACCCTAGCAGGTGACTATCCATTTGTGAGTATTGTGAATATATAGTGATATATTCATCTCTTATATTTATTTATTTAGTTAGTTACTGAGGTTTGTAGTGTAGTTTCAAGGGAAGTGTTAACTTGGTCACCAAACTTGGTCACCAAGGTCAGGGGCCAACTGATTACTCACTGTTCGATAAAAATGGGTTTACAACTAGATTTCTTAGCATTTTTTGGATCAGTTGTACATGCGCTTAATGGACATGTTTCCAGAAGTGAACTAATTTGATGAAAAGACAAAGTGAGTCTGTCAATTTATCCATATGTGAAATGTAGCGCAATATGCAGTATGTGCGTCTCTTGTTTTACGTACCATGGGCTCATCAGTGTTCTTCTGAAACTGGACCAGGCGAACCCTGGTGACGTTCTCCAGGTCCATGTCTCCGTTGGTGCTGTCTGGGGAGTCTCCGTTCAGGTAAGGAGAAGTGGGTGGGGGGGTCACCCTCAGCGCATCATCGCTGTAGACCTCGTGGGCCACCACATCGTGGGTCTGCAGCAGAGCCTGGAGTGTACAGAGACAGTCATGAATGTCAAGACTCATTGATGCAACTGCACAGTATCCCTGTTTTTTTCTATAGGTGAACCCAGTAGGAATGAAGCCCATTGACATTGCAATGTTGAGGAAAGACTTGTGACTGGAATCCCAAGTTGGTCTTAAAAAACTGGAGAAGAAAACACTCCTGTTTGAATAACTAATACTACCAAATCCCAGTCAAGAGGAAGGTACATGTGGTTGTGCACACTGTATCGATGTGTGTATGTGAGTGGATAGCTCCAAAGTCTGAAAGAGTGTGGCTTACACTAATCCTCATTGGGCACTAATCATGTTACTGACACACAGTGTGTTTTTACAAAAACATCTACTGGCTGCGTTTGCCAAATGCTTATCAGTGCGACAACATGTTCACTGATGATGCATGACAGACATGGAGAGCTGAAACAGCTGGCATTAAAAGCTTTTGACTTATGGTGGACATTAGTGTGGCTGACAAGAACACTGTTTAAAAAAAAGGCATTAACAATGGCTTCTAACAAGTGTTTGACATTGAATACCAATGTCTGCACACTAAGTTGATAATTAACAGGAACAAAGCATTTCCTTGAATCATTTCCTCATAAATGAAGTAAGGAAAAAGTTTAAAGTGAAATAATTGGTAAGTGAGGCATGCTTCTTCCCATGTGCTACCATGCTCAAGCCCTTCACACCCATTCAGCTATCAGCACTTAAATGTCTGTGGCAGCATGAAAAACCCAGCCGGTGATGTCAGAGAGCAAGACGGGCTAATTGGATTGAACCAAACATAAGGCGTGACTGTGACAGCTCAGTAAGTGTCACAGACTGAATCAGCAGAGGGAAACACCTCAGCCTCTTGTGGTTCTAACTAGGATACATAAACAGCAGTACCATCCTGCATATAGCTGCTGTACAGTTTAGTAAGAGACAATAAATCAAAAGAATACATCTACAATTCAATTCAAACAACTTTATCTATCCCAAAAGGGCAATTCCGTTTCCAGCAGTCTTCAGACCCCAAAACAACATTACAGTAAAAGTCAAGTCATCTTCTCGCCAAAACTATGAATTCGCTATTATACTGTTGTAATGACACTTAACTGAGATGAAAACTGGAGCCAGACAACAAGCTACACTTCTTCTAGTATAGCAATTACAGACACCAACTATTCTAGAATGGCACTCAGAGAGCAGTCCTCTGCAAAGGCCAATGATACATTGAGATGCTCCTTGGATGGTCCCATTTCCCTGAATTGGGAAGTCAGTCTTTCGACTTTGATGTGTTTATGAGCTTTAAGTCATAAGTGGAAACAACATGGACGCTGTGCTGTATTTTATTGCTCAGCATTAAACAGCACGTCAATAACCATTCCCAGTGTTTGCATGGCAACGTAGAGCAAAGAAATAAATCAGGTGAGCCATGACATATGATCGGGAAACCATTTTTCAGATTTTTCAACACCATCTATATGCAGCACAAATGCCCCACTTCATAGGTAAATGTTAACAAAAGTGGAAAAATTATTTGTTTATCTGCCCTGTGATTCAGATCCGCTCCAAAATTTGATAAGTTCTCCCTTGACCTATGCTACACACTTCCACCAGGTTTCATGAAATTCGACCAGTAGTTTTTCCGTAATCCTGCTGACAAACCAAGCCGGACGTAACAATGTTCTACCTTTAAATGAAATCCACCACTGATTTCTTCGGCCTCAGTTTTCACTCTCCATGTCGTTCAATAATATCCTCCGAAATTGTTTATCTTGTCTCAGGTCTGTTTCAGCCACTAGACCTATCTGACAAACATGGTGGAATTGACAGCCACCGCAGAAGTGACTGTATATCCACACAGACGCCCTTCAGCTCTTCCTGCCGCTCCACTGATTCTGTCTCTGTTCTTTTTTTCTCTCCATGTGTCTATCCCTCCCCAAGCTCAGGTGCTAAGCAGCTTTGTGCTCGAGGGAGTTATTGGGATTGACGAAAGAACCGTTCTTCTGACACGGTGGGTTGTAATCTCACACACCAATAAGATTGCTCTACATGCACAGGCCAAAAAAACGGAACCCGTCAAAACAATAACGATATGTATGTTGCGTTGTGTGTATTTCTGTAACATCCCACCATGAAGTGTGGCTGTGTGAGGATCCTCCTGAGCTCCTTGGCCTCCATGTTCTCTGGGTAACAGGAGAGGGTTTCCAGTACCTGGTGAAGAAAATAAAGACAAAGAGAAAGAGGTGTGAACATTAAGAATGTCAATAATCAATATGATTGATAATAATTAATATATTACAGCACAGTATCCGATTCTCTTCATTGTATTTTCACTATTTACTTGCTTTGCCTAGAAAGCTTTTTGAGAGAGCATCACTCACTGTTTAGGACTTGACCAGTTATTTTTAAATACTATAAAAGGCTCTATTACAAAATTAACATTGTTAGATCATTACAAATCAGATTAGTGGTTTAAAGGCACATAAAGGAGATCCCAGTTTGTAAATGTGATTTCTCATTTTATTTAGTGAACATGAGCAGCGAGTTCCTCACCTCTTTGGCTCTCTGCACTCCATCACTTGGAGGGTTTCTGATCTGAGGGGACGACCTGGTGTTGATTTTGTCATAAAGCTGAAATGACAATAACTAACATGTAAGAACAATGACAATTTTTCCTCATTCAAATCACAAGATGCTAAGTGTACATAATAGTAAATAGAACATACATATTGGACAAATACTGTTTGCAGTTGACTCTTGACTTGTAATGACACCTACTGGGCACTTCTGGTATTACAGAGGAAGATATTGGTGTTTACTCACATCTAACAGGGTGTGGAGGTGCTGATCCTGGAAGACACTGTGGAGGAAGTCCATGTCTTTCTCACTGCAGTCTGTCAATGCATGAATCTCCTCTAGACTGTCCAAAACCTGTGATACTGCCCCTGTACACACACACACACACACACACACACACGTTATACACTCAATTATAAACTGAATCACAGGTACACAGAACAGATACACTCCCAAGTACACCAAGCAGTCCCTGCAAACATTCAATACTACACAAAATGCAAACACGGAATATGACAGACACACTTATCCGCAAACACACTACAAGTAACTCATCCACAAACAGGCAAAACATCGAGAAATACCAAAAATGACACAAAACAAAAGACAAGCAATAGGTGTCACAACTGAAAACACATAAAACACACACAAACACTCAGAACTATTTAACCCCAAGTACCTGCTGCATCGCCCACACATGCAGCAAAACCAGAGAAACAGCGGTATATGGCATCAATACAACATCAGAGGAAAGTCACTTCAAAAAGTCACAGTGTGGATGATGGGTTAGGAGCAGTACGCCCAAGAAAAATTTAGAATATAAATATAAAAAAAAATTTAATGTAAAAAGAAAAGAAAATGGAAAGAAAGGATTCAAATCTGATATATCACTTCTTTAAAGCCACAAACATTAAACATTTGCCGTTTGTAATAAAATATCAAATTCAAAAAGTCTTAAAAAATATGTGTAGCCTACACAGTAAACACGCTCCTTGGTGTTAAAGAGAGAAGAGGAAGTGACATGTTTAGAGGGTAGACACGCGCAGTGTGGTCAGAACTCTTCTTTCTCTCCTGAGAGGTTTACTTCAAAAGTTATTTAGAGATGAGCTGATTTGATACATTTTAACCCAAAAGCTGATCCTTAAATTACCACAGAATTGATTAGCGGTGGGTGATGTGATATTACACCACCAGGTAAAGACCGCAGTTTCTTACAAATTAATTTGTAAATATTTAATCTTCAATTTAGAGACTATGGATTACTCCATCCTTGAAAGTACTGATATATTAACATAGTATTGAACAGGATAACAAGCACTGCCTTACAAGAGTATGTGTTCAGTTAACTAAAAAAAAAAAAAAAAAAAAAAAAAAAAAACCTCTAGAAAGAAACCCTGGAATAACAGATTAAAGATGAATATGGAGCAACTAATTCCATTTACAAACATGTAATATTGCTGGGCTAATAATGGGCTTTGAGAAAAGAACAAATGAGACTTTGATTCAAGTATCACTGTGAGGCATGTACGAAAAACGGCAGAGAAGAAAACATAATTTACTGTAAGCAGCATTTAAGCTGTTAATAACTTTGGGAAAACCCTGTTATAGGTATGTTTACATACATACTACTCCAGTTAGGGAGACACATTTTAAACCATTGCCGTAATTGATTTTCAGCCATGTACAGCTCAATTGGTTAAATCACTAGAAGCTTATGAAATACAAATTGCATTCTGTTCCTCGAAGAAATTAATTAAACAAAATAACATTGTACTTAAAATGACTGTCCCTACTCCCACTCTATGGTAATTATTCAACAAATGGCCAAATATGACTGTAAGATTTAACAATAATCTTGCACAATTGACTTTTCTGGGAGACTAAACATTCAGGCCCTTAAAGCCTAACCGTGACAAAATAGGCTGCATCCTATAAATGTTGATTAGTTGCTAAATGTGCTGCACTGACAACAGACTGCAGAGGTCTTACTGTCCAATCATCAATTAATCATTAACATCCATCTTTAAGATATACAGTTTATGAACACCTGAAAGCTTTAGCAGAAACCTGATTATTATAGAAAATCCAATTGTTAGTCAGGACATTTAAGCATGTTATCCTCTCAACCTTTGTTTTTGGTTTTGTGCGTCTCACAAGGTAACAATAACACTATGGCATTAATCTGATCTTTACAGAGCTTCCTGTAATTTGAATAATGATTAATGTAAACAGAATATCATCTTTACATGTCAAGATTAATTACAGGTCAAATGATATGGGTTTTGTTAAAGGGACAGGAGAGAGGACAGAGGGAGACACAGAGGAAGCCATTTTGGAGGATAAGGACCCATGTCATTTAACACTAAGAAGAAAATGCAACTAAAAAGCGAGCAATGATGTCATAATATCACACATCAAGATTCTATGGGTGGGAAAGGGATACGTACTTTCAGCAGCTAGCAGTCCTAGAGACAGCACAGCAGAAGAAAAACAACACCAAAGAAAGAGAGGCTGAGATTAGAATAGGTTTACTGAAACTATAGATGTGGTTTAACACATCACAATGAGAGAGAAAAGAAAGAGAAAAAGGCAGACAAAAGAGAGTCAGAGAGCAGGCAGTGTGAGGAGGTAGCATGAGGGCAGGTAGGTAATAAAAGGAGGCAGAGGGGAAATAGAGAAACGAGCATGAATAAAGTGTGAGAAAGTCAGCAAAAAGCAGCCAAGTCTATGAATTATCTGCCAAGCTGTTGCAAGCATCTACTATACTGCACAAGTCTATGACTGGCAACATGTCTGGCTCAAAAATAAACCAGTCACCAGGAAGCATGACTGCAACAGACTGCCAGCCTCAGCAGAAAAAACACATGTAGTAGTAGGCTGAAGTGGCTACGTATAAACCTGGGCAGAAAATGTGAAGCACCGATTCATTTGATGATTATGTGACACACTGCTAACCTTCTACAGTTTACGACAGCGACACAGGTGGTTTCTGTATGCTGATAACTACTGGCAGGTACAGCCTGCAGTCTCCGTAGGAAAGGAAGCGAAAGTCTATGGCTGAAACAGGGAAGTGAGGCTGTTGGGCAAAATCTGCTGACAGCTGGAGACCACTTTAAGACATGAAAATAGAAACCACGAGAACAGAAACTGGGCTAGAAAGTGAACGTGTTCTTTGGTGCAAATGCATGTTTCATCTCTGACCTTATATGAAACATCATTGGCTACTCATATGCCGGGAGAACTATTATTTGTACATGAACACCTACATTACCATTTTAATCTAAATGACAATATTTATTGTACTTACTGTTAAATTATCTAACAATTCAGTTTGTGTTTTAACTAACTTTAGGTTGCTTATCCTACCTGCACAAACTAGTAATGAAATATCTTCGTTACTAATGCATTTGAAAGACCAAATCTCCCTAAACCAGGATAATGTTCTGTTGTGTGATTTACCTGAAGAGGTGGGGTCATCTGAGAAGTCATGCAGTTCCTCTGGGGGGTCACCATAGTAGGAATTAAACTTGTGGCTGGAAACAGCAGCCAGCACTGCACCCTGAGACACACAGTGGAGAAGCCACAACTATTACATTAAGCCTCAACAGGGTTCATGTTGTGGGGTGTTTGTACATGCTTTTTTGTGTGTTTGAATACGAGGCCTTAAGAAGTCAGTCCTGTTGAGAACCTTGTAAAAACACTTGACAATAAATGAATAAGAAGCAGCTGCACACTGTGGGGGAGGTGACTCTTTTACTCATCGTGGATTTATTAGCACTAAATCTGTAGATCTTTAGTCAGAGTTTAACATCAACACGGTGCTGACCTTCAGCTTCCTCCTGGCATTGAACTTCCTCAGCTGTTCCACGGTTTCAGGCAGATGGATCTTGTAGGCATACCTGTCCCTCTCCTACACAGATCAAACACACAAACACATATATCCATATAAGAACACTAGAAACCATACACAGTGATGGGGGACATAAGCACACACAGACGCATGTTAGAGCAGTCACAGAACGGATGTGGAAGCAGAGCTGTGGTTCCAAGCAGAAGGAAGTGTTTTTGATTCAGCATAAGTAAGACCAGCGGTTTAAATGTGACTTTGAGTTGTCAAAGCTCAAACACCAAATATCGTCATCACACTAAATGTCTGTTGCCTTTTAAATGCCATACATGACCGCAAAAAGTTCAAGGATAATAAACTGCGTGTGTGTGTGTGTGATCTTGCCTTAAGCCAGGGGTGGTTAAGGGCCTCGTAGACAGTGATTCTCTCAGCCGGGTCCAGCATCAGCATGCGTCTCACCAGGTCCTTGGCGCTCTCCGAAATGTGGGCCCACTGGCGGGGGTTCATCTGGACAATCACACACACCCAAACACATACACACGCAGGAGGACAAAGTCAGACACATGTAGAACATTGGCAACCAAGATCACTGTCACCAGGTCGGTGATGATGAAGGTTGCAAGGGAAAAAGAAACGTGTGAATGCTCTGTGAATCAAGATACTTTTTTATTATCAATATTTATGAATCCCCGTTAAGAAAATCACTGTCTATATTGTTATTCTAAAACAAAATGTTCGTAGAGCTCATATTTTATTTATCAAAATAAAATCAGTGAATTCAGCAGCTCTTTAGCAGCAGCTTGACGGAAGATACCACAGTGTCTACCACCAAGCTGTCTGCTGAGACTGCATCTGCCAAAGATTAGTGCATCAAGCAGGAAATTCATGCTCTCAGTTGAAAACAGAGAACTTAACAGGCCGATCATATTATTCATCACCTCTCCATGGCTTTTGTTAAGGGAAGAATAATACAACAATTCTCTATTTGATGCACTCAATGAAGAATACATATGATGAGGCGATTGTAAAAATAGCTCAGAACAGTCATTAGATAATAAGGGCTGTATAAAATCATGTCTGGTTGGTAAGAGAGACAAAGACAACAGGAAAAACAAGACATAATACATTTTTTACACCAACTTTGGCCACAAAGATCCATTACTGATGGCAAAGACAGAGATGCTGTGATTTGTCATTCAGAAAAATAAATGTAAATTAATTTAAAAAATAAACACTGTATACCACACTCTGGTGGTTCTGAAGTTCAGCTCTCTGTAACCCAGGTGCTGAACCTTGACGCACATTGCAGCACAGTGACAAAGAGGAGCTTAGGGATGTGCTTAGCTGCAGCTAAAGGGCACAGCACATATTCAGCATGTCATTTAGCTCCTACCTTGTATTTCCCCTTTATGATAGCCTCAAACAAACGCTCCTTGGTGCCGTAGAAAGGAAGGCAGCCAGAGAGGAGGATGAAGAGGATGACTCCACATCCCCACACATCCACCGGTTTGCCATATGGTTCTCTCTTGACTACCTCTGGGGCCATGAAATGGGGAGTACCGACTCGACCTGAAGAGAGGAGACAATTTCAAAAGTGATTAGCGACTAGGAGTTTTAAGTGTTGATGAAAAATGGAGGACGTCTGAAGAGATGACTGCTGTTACAAAAGTATAAGGATACACAAGATATATGTGGGGCTGCAATTAATACATTATTTGGGAATAATCTGTTCATTGTTTAGTTTATAAAAATGTAAGAAAATAGTGAAACATGCCTCCATGTCTGCCTATCAAAAGTTCTCAAACGTATACAAGTAACAATTACATGCAACATAGAGAACTGCACAGAGCTACAAAGGCCTGAAGACTACCCCTCCATCCATTGGGAGAAAAGCAGGGAACACCCTAGACCTTTAAGTAATCGTCTATTCATTTCAGTATTTGTGTATGCATATGTTAAGTGGAAAGGCATGTATGAGTGTGTCCTCAGTCTTTTGAGGTATAAAGGGAAAAAAGGACAAACTGTCCTACATTACCTCCAGCTACTAAACCAGACTCTCCCAGCTGTATTGCCACTCCAAAACCTCCCAGCTTGACAGGAGCAGAGTTCTCCTTTGAGGCCAACAGCACACAGTGAGGCTACAGAGGAAAAACAGTGAATTAAAAAAAAAAAAAGTTAAAACAATAGATTTATGATGATTCACATATTTCAACAGGTCAAATGAGGGACTACATTTATATACTCATTAAACTATAAGAGTCACTGCACAAAATCTACCAACTAACACGTTAGAGACTTATTGTATATACTGACAGAAAGAAAAAACACTCTGCAGTTTACAGTAACTGTGCAGAGCATTGATTGCTCTTTCTGTGCAAAAGTGCAAGGTCCCATATGTTTAATTGTTGGTTAGTGAACCTCAGTTTCACAATGACAAGACAACTTGCTCAGTAAAACCACAATTTAATTATAATGCTGAAACAGACAGAAAACTCTTCTTGCCCCAGGATGTAGTCCTTACATAAGGAATCATAAGCATTAAGTGAGATGCATGAATGTTTAAGGTCAGAAAGATGTGACTCTTGGAAAGCAAGGTGTTAAGTTGCATTCTACAGATGAGGAATTATGTTCATTTAATTCATATTTGACAATAACCTGTGAATGTGACTGTGACTATTTACAACAGAGTAGAAGAGAATGTTTTATTCAGCAAGTTAAAATCCCTTGCATTAGTGGCAGCGCAGTAAAACTTGATTGGTTGATCAATTTCAACAAAAATGGGCAGGATGGAAAGAAATATAGGTCAGGACCTTGAAACAAGAGAAATTGACAGAGAGAGGAAAGTGAGAGAAATGTTGAAAGACAAGCAGCAGATATGTAGGAGACCCATTATATGTCCTGACCTATACGGCAATGTATGTCCCTGTCGTTCATTTTCTGTTTCAGTAGGTACTTGCAATGCACTATGTCTGCAACAATGTTTTCACACTGTAACCCTATTTGTATAAAATTAATATTGCAAGGGGAGGCAGGTAATAAAAAAGCTTGCCATTCTCCATCATTAAGTAATCAATTTTACAGGATAGCATTAGCTACTGCTAAATTACAACAGGTGGGATAACCATGTGAGTATCATTCTCCAGCACTTGATATAAAAGTTAATTTAATATCAGATTATTTGAACAGACAGTTAGACAGCAAATACTC
The DNA here is from genome assembly GCA_023631565.1 of Gymnocephalus cernua. Classification (NCBI taxonomy): domain Eukaryota; kingdom Metazoa; phylum Chordata; class Actinopteri; order Perciformes; family Percidae; genus Gymnocephalus; species Gymnocephalus cernua. The sequence continues at coordinate 15,706,662 of CM042448.1, read as the reverse complement.
AAATGATTTGCCAAGACAGAACGCTTAGTGCAACTGTCAGCCGACATTACTGCTTCCCCTTGTGATGAGCTTGCAGGGCCTTTATCTCTAATAAAGCCTAATGGCTTTTCTCTTATTCCTTCACAGAATGGATCAGTTAAGCAAAAAACATCCTCCACTGTCACACAGAACTCAAACTGAGTCGATGAAGCTCCATAAAAAGGAGGCTCAGCTATTTACAAGTAGAGACACAGTTTAAAATTCAAAGTGCCTCTGTGGACAAGACTTAAATCATATGAAGACCACTGGGTGTGCTGAAAAACAAGATTATGGGACTGTTCAATAGTTAAGGGGGGGAGAAATATCACACATATATTACATGCACCCCCAGACAAGATTTTTTTTAATTTTTTTTTATTTAAGATTAATGTCACTGATCTGTGCGTGCAATATTACCAACACACCGCCTTCCCTATAGAAATAAATTCTGTTTATAAATCAGATATCATTTTAAAATGAATGGGATGGTGCAGGGCAGTATTGAGAAGAGCTACACAGTGCATGGTGAACAGGGTGAGAGTGCGGTGGGCCTACTTCCTCTCTACACATTTTTGCACTTCTGAAGAAATAGAGGGGAGAAAAGGGTATTGACAGAGGCGGTGCTAAACTAGAAAGACTCAGTGAGAGGGAGATAAAACAAGAGGCAGAAAGAGAGGACGTCAAAGACAGAAAAAAGACTTAAGGCAAGCTGAGAACAGAGAGCTGAGACGGGGAGGAGCACACACTGTCAAAAGGATGTACAAAAAGAGTCTGCAGCATCAAAAACTGAAGAAAAAGGTGAAGATCGCAAAAGAAAAGTGTTAAGGACAAGGACTGGCATTGCATATCATCTTATATATGTAACTCAAGTTTTTAAACAAATTACAGTTTGATGAAGGACAAAAAAAACACACTGGATTGCTGTGCTCCCACACCTCTCTGCACTTTACCCCACATTTAAACTGCAGCTGTGCTGAAATCGCTACAGAAGGAATATTGATGGTGAGTGTTCTGCCTTAATCCAAACACCTGTGTGCGACAGTCATAGTGACTTTGCGTTATTGTCCGTGTATAAGCGCGCGTGCATGCGTGCGTGCATGTACTCCTCAGCTTTATTGTAATACCACGGTTCTGGAATTTATGGGTTAAATAGGCATGAAACTTGCAATTAGTCATGACTCCAGCTCCCACCCGTAAAAAACTCTAGAGTCTATGACCTACAGAAAGCACAATTGTTGATCAGAGGGACATTTGTACGTTTTCAAGCTTCCTCGCTTCTGGAGCTCCTCTTTTGTATTGTGGTTTTTCATGGCATTACATTAATTACTATAATTTTCATTTTGCACTGAGTATTATGTGTGACATATAAAATTACAACCCACATATTACTCACCTGTCTGTGCATTACTCATAAATTACATAACTGCAGTTTCACAGTGAGTGCGCTCAACTTTTTCTTGCCTTTAACTTTAGCTGTCTGTTTCTGTATTTGTTCAGTGACAAACAAACTGACAATTGTGTTTTTTTCTTCTTTCTCAGAGCCAAATTATCAACAACCCTGAAGTTGTCACTCCTCAGACACAATGACCACCTTCTCCTCTGCATCTTCATTTCCCTTCAATCTTTCAGCCTCTGCATTGTCTAACTCATCTCTTACTCCCTCTACTTTATCCCTCCCTGTTTCATTGTCATCCTTCTTTACTACCACTTCTCCCCAAAACAAAACTGTGTGTTCGTTTGATGACACCACCCTCCGTCTGCCGCTGGCGGTCCTATACTCCCTGTTCTTCATCTTTGGGCTCGTGGGTAACCTCTTCGCCCTGTGGGTTTTCCTTTTCCTACATTCAAGTCGCAACTCTGTGCGGGTGTTCCTTATCAACTGTGCTGTGGCTGATCTGGTCCTCCTGGCGTGTCTGCCCTTCAGGGTTTTCTACCATATTAATGGCAACAAATGGGTACTGGGATCTGTAGCCTGCAAGATGGTGGGGAATCTGTTTTATATGAACATGTACATCAGTATTACGTTACTCGGGCTCATCAGCTTGGACAGATACTTGAGGTTAAAGGGGAAAAGCAGAGCACGGAGATGCATGAGGATGACGCTGTGGGGGCGCAGCTGGCCGTGGAGCTGGGTGGCCTGCGGAGCTCTGTGGGGTCTGTCACTGGTGCCCCTGGTGTCAATGATCGCCACAGCAGAGGACAAAGAGGACGAGGACAAGGAGAAATGCTTCCAATACAAGAAGCGTGTACATGCCAAAGGCAAAGCCTACTTCAACGCGGTGCTGGTGTTGTTGTTCTGGCTCGTCTTCATCATGCTGGTGGTCTCCTATGCGAAAATTGCTTCTCAGTTGCTGAGGGTGTCGCGGGACAAGCCAGACCTTCCCAACGCACAGCGATATCAACGAACTGCCAAGAAGTCTTTCTTTGTCCTCTTTCTGTTCACCGTCTGCTTTGGGCCCTACCACGCCTTTCGCCTCGTTTACATCATCTCCCAGCTCAGGGAAACAGTATCTTGTGACTACTTGAAACTGATAGACCATACCAATGAGGTGATGCTATTGTTCTCTGCCTTCAATAGCTGTTTGGATCCTGTCATGTACTTTCTGTTATCTGGCTCAGTGCGTAAAACCGCCCTCCAAGCACTTGGACATAGACTTGGCAACCGGCTTCTCTTCTTAAATGAAGCAACATCAAACAGCTCAATGGAGTTCAGACAACCATCTGTACCTACGGCTTTTCCTAACCGTAAACTTAGCACCCCCTCAGTCACCCCCAGAACAAGTATCTGTGTCATCAACTCCAACCTCTGTCGCACAGGCCTGACCACGTTTCCAACTACTGGCCAACAGTGATCACAAGTTTGTCTGATTGCAAACAATTTGAGCATGAACACTGAAAAATAAATATCTGACATTACCAAAGTAGGCCAGACTCATTGGCTAATTCTCTGTAAAACTGAGCAAAGCATTTCTACACTTACCTACTTCTGTTAAAAAAGAAAATGTTTTCTTTTTTTTTTCTTTACTAATGAGCTATTCTTACTGTTCTGGCTTCTGAACATATGTGATGCTGTGGGAACCACTGTTTAAATTCTAGTTGTTCATTGTTTAAATGCCCGAGTGAAAAACCGTAATGTCTGAGGAGATGCACTCCACTGAATACTGTGACAGAAGCTTTTCTAGGAATACATGTGTATGGGTATTTCCCTTCACACAGAATGAAGTAAATGTGATTCTTGGTAATAATGGATTAAGTGTATCTGGTGAATAATGTTAGAACAAACACATTTTGCCCTCTTGTTAAAAAACACATTTGTAGTATTAATATTATCTTGTCTGTGTTGTAGAAAAGAGATATATGGACAGGTTTCAAAATAAATTTACACTCAGACAGAGGCACAGCCTAAATATCACATACATGTTGAACAAAACAATGAGTGCTGAATTTAGTCAATCGCAGTTGTTCGATCCATTTCACTTGGTCTGAAAACTTACTAGTCTCTTTCTGAATTGTACCGATTGTGCTGAAAGCCACCTATCTGGCACGGAGTTAAAACAAACACCAGCAGTACACATACCTATTGGTTTTACACTGAAAACAAGGCTGTGATGATGTATTTGGGGACCTTGTTGTCAAATGGTAGTGATAGTGTGAGGTTCAAGGGCCTGGTTTAGCACTGCTCCATCTGGTCTGGTAGTGTTTGTCACCTGTGTTAGATGGCTAATCCTGCTGGAATCACTGGTTGATGCTAATCTGACTATAAGAACTCTTAAAGGACTGAACTAGCATTTGACATGCGATACAACCCAGCATGACGCACTGGTTTGCAACTAGAGGGGCTCTCAGGTGGTTAGAATGAAATGTATTTGTTCTAAAAGCCACATAACTAGAAGTTCGCCTAAAGAGCGGATGTTGTGTGTGATGTGTTAGGGTGTTTCTGGTAAACAGTAATGCTTTTGACCTTTATTTTCCCACAGGCAGTCAAAATAATGACTTTCTCAGAGGAGACGACAGTCAGTGGTATAAAGCATAATTATTATTCTCGTTATGAAAAGGTTTAACATCTCAGTTAACTGGTGTCAGATGGCTTAGTCTGGGACACACAGACTCACCTTTACATCACGATGAATCACATTGTTGTCGTGGCAGTACCGCAATGCCTCCAAAATCTGCCTCATGTAGTGGCTGGATGCACAAAAAGCAGAAACAGACAAGAGCGAGATCATTTAGGGCATCCACAAATTGTCGTTTATTTCAGGCTTCATTAATATTTAAAATGTTCTACCAACAGCTCCCAGACTGTTTGTCCTACCTGGCCACTGCCTCACTGTACACAAACCCAGCATCAGCTCTCTTCACAATTTCAAAGCACAGGTCTGCTCCATCCATACTGAGAAGAGTGAGAGAAAGATGATGTCAAATGAGGTGTATGTTATTATAGGTGAGTTGATTAAGAAAATTATATCTACAACAAATGCCAGGGGATGAATTTGTTGCCATATAAATGTCTATCAGCACTTAAACATTATAGACAAAGTTTCAATCAACTTCAGATTAATAAAATAACTACTAGAGATACATTGGAGCAGGTGACATGGGAATGAATAAGAGTATTCATATTTCTTATCTTTTTGGAAGTACAGTATATATTGTAATAACCTCTTTATTTATTCCTCTTTAACAAAACATATGCAAATATACCATTAATACTTGACATTTTGCCCAGGCATAGATGTTCAGATATATACTTAACACCTTACTTATCACACTTATTTGTTTCGGCTAAGGCCACTAATACGTCTGTAATTACTCAAATGAGGGGGCAGGTAGTGGTGGCGATAAGGTGTGAAATTGCCAAGCACAACCATCTGCCAACTGCTGGTAAAATTTAGTCTGCGGCTTTGTCTGCTTTGTCTACTTAAGCAGATAATCACAAAACATCTATATTGTGTTCCCTCTTGAAAAAAATAGATATAGCAGCTGAACAGAAACAGTGTCTGGTATGTGGAGCTGTTTAGCAGCTGTGGTGATGAAAAACAAGGTGCTTCCTGCCCTGGTTAAGAACAAATAAAAGATATAATATCAAACCCTAAAATGTAAAATGCTGGTTACATAATAGGGATCATCGGCCCTGAAAGATTATCGGCCCGTTTTTTTTGGCAGTTTGCAGATTATCTGTATCGGCGTTTTATTTGCTTGATAACCGATGAAGTTAAATAAAAAGTGCGCTACTTTGGCTCCGCTACAGCTCTGTGTCTCTCCCTCTGCTTCAGTTTCACTCACCACAGAGTCTCATTTAATGTCCCGCCCTCAACGCTATCTGACAATCTTTTACCTTGTATTATGTTGAAAGTTTCTGATTTATTAAATAATTGCTTAAAGCATAAAAAAGGGTTTTGTGTTGGATTTTGTAACATTCCAAAACCTTAATTTTGACTTCACTGTAAATGCATTTCTGTTCCAAATATTGGTTATCGGTTTTATTAACCACTAATAATCCGTATCGGCCTTGAAAAACAAGTATCAGTTGATATCTTTTACATAATGCATTATGGTCGACATAGTGTTGCAGCACAGACTTACAATTCAAAGACCATGTAGAGCATGCCATCAGAGCTATAGGTCTCCAGCAGCTCCACAATGTGGGGGTGTTTCAGCATGTGGCAGATACTGGCCTCTCGCTTCAGATCTGGCGGAGAGAAATTAGACAGGGGGTATGATTCACATCATCCAACAATTACGTAGTTAAACAAATTAAAATAAAAAACAGCCAAAAGTAAGTTGACATTTAATGCAAATTCACAAACTTCATATATTTTAGGACTGGAATCAGAATATGCTCAGCTCTTTTTTAATTAGGTGCTGGTTGGCAGAAGTTGGAGCTTGTGCAATCATGATTTCCCTACTGCACACTGAAACAATCCAACTGATTCATCTTTTTACTTTCTCAGAGCTTTCAAACAGGCACTTCTATAGCTCCCTCTATTGGCTCATTCAAAGACTTTATGTACTTCGTAGGAGCAGTAGTTCCGGTGTTGAATGTCTGAATCTCCTTGTATGAATATATATTATTTTCAAACCACTTACTTTACTTTATGCTATTAAACGTAAACAGAGAGGAACAGATATGGCTTTTTGCTATTTCTCCCAAACATAATATGCAGAGCTATGAACAGATGAGGTGGGGAGGTTCCAAGACTTTTTAAAGCTCAAAAAGTTTCCATAAAGATGCTGCAGCACAAAGTAATGTTATAGTGCTAACCACACCTATAACAAAATTACAGTCTCAGCTGAAATCAAAATGTTATCTTTATTTTTATTGTATTTAGGAAGTGGAAAGCAGTATGATTAGAATGTACCAAACAAATGTAAACCAAACCATTTAGAAAACATCAGGTGACCTTTGGGTGAGTAAGCTCCCTGATGTTCATTTTAGAAAGAAAGACTCTGCTACGATGCTCTTTTGTGGTTGGTTGGTGCCTTGTTACATCCTTTCACGTCCCTTGGTAACGAGTTAAGGAGATGAAAAGCAAAGAGGACATACCTAGCAGGCCACCCTTACGCCACAACAGTCCTGCCACATCTCAACTTCAACACCAGAGGGAGTTACAGAGCATTTCCTTTAGACAGAAGGAGTCCATTCTTTGTAGATACTGAGCAGACAAGGTAAGCTTTCACGTGTTGGGCAGACAAACAAGCATGCTAACAAGCTGGTATCTAGCAAAAAGACAAGGGACACCAGATGTAGGGCCACTAGAATATCATTTTAAATTGCACATTTGGCTGACAGTCATCAACATCAGCCCCTCTCATTATCATCCAGATCACACTGCAAATACAATTACAACGTGACTTGTCTTTTGACTGCCACATTAAAGAAAACACTGAAGAGAGTAGGCAGTTTTCTCTATTTAAAGAAAAGGAAGTAGACAATGCTGAATAGAATGACCAACAACTGGAGAGACAAGTGGTAAAACAGAGTTAACGCAGATTGCTGGGGAAGGCTGACAAGACATAATATGCTGTTGTTGAGCTCCTCACTCCATAAAAACCTCATTTACACACTCCACTCCCCATCTGCAAGCCTACTGATGTGTGTGTGTGTGTGTGTGTGTGTGTGTGTCGTGACAGACCAGTATCATTATGCAACACAGAGAAATGACGCTGTGTTTCCACTACAGAGCCCCCATTCTACTGTACTGTTCCATTGCTTTCATTATTTCTCTTCACGCTCGTCCTCTATCCGTCTCATTGAATATCTATTCTTGAACGTAACAATGCTGCCCAGTGTCCGCACGGCAACGAGGAAACCACTTATACAGAGCCAGGGAGCAAGGGAAGCCTGGAACAGTCTGAATGAAAGCAGTGCCATTCACTGGGCCAAATCCAAATCAATTCTTACGTAGAAGGTTTGTTACATGATTGTTTTGAAGAAAAAAGTCTTGCCTTTTGCATCTGATGTACACCTCACGGCTGTGGGACAAAACCAGCTTATGCTTAGTCATGCACTTGCGTTAGTTTGTCTGGGGTACTGATGAATTACATTTCCAATATGTTCATTACCTAAACTTACAATACACACCTCACTAATAATACTGCAAATTGCACTTTTGTATTTATCAAGACCCATAGAGCTTTAATGTTGATGGAAAGTGCTTACTCGTTTACTCTCTATATTCATCTTCATTAAAATCCAGACACTTAGTCGTTCCGCTTTTGTTCAATACTCCCAAACTCTTAATTCTCCATTAATCATTTGTTCGTCCACCTCCCTTACTTGTACACACACACACACACACACACACACACACACACACACACACACACACACACACACACCTATGAATGTTTGTCACTCAGCTTGTAGCAGTTCTGTCTCTTTTTCCATTTCACTCACATTTATGCTGACGCAGATTCTTTCTTAATAAGCTAAGGTATGTGGTCCCAGGAAACCACTCTCCAAATCTGGCTGTAGTCCAGTTCTCTACCTTGTCACATTGAGTGTCCACTTTCTTATTTCTTCTCGTGACTTTTTAAAATGTCAGAAATGTGGGTGTCTAAAAGGTAGTTTCTTATAACTTAGGTGAAACCTTCAGTGTTTCATTATGGCAATAATTTTGGTAAGGCCTGGCTCGAAGTTAAACCCTTTGTAAAACATAAACAAATACGGAAGATAAATGCCATAGAATTTTCTTTGATTATCTAGTTTGACGGTCGTCATAACTGAAAAAAACACTCTAAAAACAGTATCTGCAAGCACAACTTGCAGTGTAGGCACCTTTTTTAAGAAAAATGTATTGCCTGTTTGGTCTGCACAGTGTAACGGGCTGTAATGTCAGTCAGAGCTAACATTAGCAAACAGCTGTTTTATCAGAGTGAAACTACTTTAAAAGTTGATTTTTTTCTCGGGGCGAAATTACGTGGTATCGGATCAGTGCAGACTATTTGAAGACTTCATCATTCTGGATGTTCTTGTCATCACAAATACTGTGAACAAGCTAAATTGTTTACCATGCTTGGTAAGGGTGCTCCGATCGACCGGCCACCGATCGGTATCGGCCGATAATGGCTTTAAATAGTTTGATCGGTGGTCTCCATAAATGCCGATCAGATAGGCCGATCAGATGACGCACTACCATGGATGTATTAAGGGCGCACTACTCCTGAGAACATTTTCAACATGGAGCTAAAATGTCAGCGTCCCTACATTCAGCGGTCTGGCAGTTTTACAAGGTGTCTGAACGGCGGCAGAACAGCAGTTGGCCCGCGGCCGGCCGCGGAACGAAGGCAGTAGGAAGACGGCTACCGCTTTTAAAAAGCATCTGCCACCGGTGGTGCTCCGGCAAACGTGTTTGCGATTACGCCATTCTGACGCTTCTACTGCCTCTGGAGCACTGCCGGTGGTCCGCCGACTCATTGCTATCTGGGAAAAAGACGATACATTAGCGATTAGCTACGTGTGTACCGAGGAAATACCACGAGGCGGAAAACTCCAAAGACGTTTAACACCACCAACCTCATCAGACATTTGAAGGTTAGTCACAGAAAGGAGTATGAGGAGTTTTCAAAGTTAGCTAACGCTAAGGCAGAGCGGAGTCGTGTAGCTAGCAGCTGCGGCGCCGCTCAAACAGCTGTTTCCCCGTGTGTGTGTGTGTGTGTGTGTGTGTGTGTGTGTGTGTGTGTGTGTGTGTGTGTGTGTGTGTGGGTCCGTGTGTCGGTGTGTGTGGGTCTGTGTGTGTGTGTTGAAGAAATGTCTGCAGTGATTGAAAGGACATTTTTTAGATTTTGAGTTGGGACAGAAAGGCAAACAGTTACTGATACATTCTCTAAACATGTGTGACTGTTACATAATGGCGTAATTTTCAGTTCATAAAAGTGATCGGTATCGGCCGATACGTCTTCCAGCAATCGGTGATCGGTCCCAAAAATCCTGATCGGAGCACCCTTAATGCTTGGTGCAGCTGACCACAGGGTGAAGCATGCTCCTAGAAGTGACTTGGGAGACCACAACATGACTCCAAATTTTCCAAGGTAACAAAAACTCTTATAAAATCATTTGGTAAATGGTTTGTATTTTCAAATTAACTAATTTAGCCTCAGGATAATGAAAACATACTTATGTCCACTTTTTTCTAAAACAGGTGTAAATCTCCACTTCCACTGTTTCTCCACCCTTGGGTCATTTCCTTGTCTTGCTGTTATTGGCTACCAGGCTAATCTCTAACTGGGGCATCACAGATGGTCTCTCTCTCTCCCTCTCCCTCTCTCTCTCTCCCCATCTCCCTCTCTCTCCCTCTCTCTCTCTCTCTCTCTCTCCCTCCCTCCCTCCCTCCCTCCCTCTTCCTCTCTCGCTCTCTCTCTCTCCCCAAACCACATGGTGACATGGCGTGATTCAATATCTCATGCATGTCACAACCTAACCGACACATACACACAAACTGGCAAACAAATGCAGTTCCGACATATTATTCATCTGGGCGCAGCATGTGTGACAGTATGCCTCATTTATTTGTGTGTGAGAATGCCATTATACACTCTGTGTCTGTCTGAGTGGTTGATATCTGATCCAAACAGTATTTGCAGATTATAGTATTCCCAACATTTGTTATAACCCACAAGGAGAACAAGGTGGGTAGGGTTTGCATTACAGCACAGAAAACGGTTCACAAGTTAGACTCAAAGATGTAAGTCTGTTTAAAAGATTAAGTCTCTGTGACTGACAACATCCCTGAGAACTATCCTCTCTTGTCCTGATTCTGATTTTAACCCCACCCATCTGGTGCTCCAAGTGCACGACAACAAACCACAGTCAAACCAGGTCTGTGGTGTTCCTCACCTTCTGTGCTAAGGCCAGGGCTGGAGGTGAAACTGGCCACATCGACGATCTTCACAGCAAACTGCTGGCCTGTGTCCCTGTTGATGCAGCGCCTCACCACGCTGAAGGGACCCCTGTAAAACACACACACAGTTAGTGACAGACACCCACAAAAACATAAAGACAAAAACCTCTGCACATAAGATTTCTCAGATTCAAACACATGAATAAGTTCAGTAATGCAATGGGCAGTGTCATTTCTGAAAAGATTCTGGATTTACAGTGGGTGGTTAGCTAGGCATCGTAGCCATCCTCGTGCCAGTGAGAATTATAGAGCAGTGGTGTGCAGCACAGCAGTAAAAGCTAAAATAAAAGTGTTATTATAGAGACCTGACCAAGGGAGACCTACCCTACAAGGTTTATTTCTGGACAAATGGGGTGGCAGATATTGTAAGGTTGGGTTTCCTGATATAACTGCAAAGGGGCTGACATATATACGTTTCCCTGTCTGGGTCCAACAGGATGCAAGGAAATATCAAGATTTTGCATTAAAAGTTAGCACCACTTAGGGTTTGTGTGGCAGATTTCAGATTTCTAATAGAATGTTTGTGTTGTGTTAAGAATAAATAAGAAACCTTTTTACCATATACAAACCCCATACAAGATGAATGTGGTTTAATCCCATGAAAAAGAATGTACACATCACAAAATGTTTTGGTTTGTATTAGGGTTTAATATTTTTCCCGAAAATTAGATGAATCAGATCCCGGGAAAAGACAACACATTTCCCGGGATCCCCAGCTGTTTTTTTGTTTTTAGCCCAAGTAATGTATCAATATAATTCAATTTTTTATATTATTTATATCATAATTAGGGCAAAAGAACACAGTCTATGTCCATCATCAACACAGTTTGCAATGATCAATTCTGCTGCGTGATCAAGTGAGCTGCGTGCTGCAGCGTGACATCTGCTGCAGCACTAATTATGAAATGTCAGGTGGAATGTCTAGGCAACCCTTATAAAACCAATATTTTACAGAACTCCATTATAAAAACTAACAAAATCTGCTAAAGTAAACCATTGAATGACATTGAAATCCATTCTGTAGCTGTTGAGATGTGTAAGCTTTCGAACTTTACCAAATATTTCTTTATTAGGGCAGGGCAGGTATATTTCTCTTTTAAATGCATACAAGTTCAACTAAATTAAAGAAAATGACCCACAGAAATGTACAACTGTGCACTGCAAAAAGACAGAGCCATATGTAAAACTGAATTGGAAAAAAACAAAACTCCTAAAACACTCTGCAGCAATATCAGCATTGCATTGAACTCATGACAACTTAGGCTACATATTTCTTTTAGTTTACAATGAATTCTCACCCTGCCCTTCTTTCTTTTTCTTCTGGAAGCGTGCTTTCAAAAAGCAGAGCGCGTTGATTGACTCTGCATTCAGGCGGATTTTCATGACAAATTGGCCGCAGATAGAAAATGTTCTCTCCGTCTCCACGGATGTAGCCTGAATAATACTAAGAGCTTCCAACAACTGTTGCAGGTGAATGGATTTAGTGAGCCTGTATTACCGTAGCTACGGCACGGCACCGTCGCCTGCATCAACGTTACCGTATGACAACAATAGACACGCACTCCTTGCTTTTTTAATTTAATTTTATTTCCCGTCATAACCTTTCCCGGGAATCAGGAAACAGTCTTGATCAGATTTCCCGGGAATCACGTTTCCCAGGATTAAACCCTAGTTTGTATGAAAAACTTACTACAAATTATGTGATCCTATCCCTCCTGCATTTTCTTTAAAAAAAAAAAAAAAAAATACATAACATTTTAAATATATCAAACTTTATTATTATTTATTATTATTAAGTTTAAGTTGGATCTCTGCTCTTCACTAGTTTGCTCATACCTGGGCACTGCTATGTGGCAGTCCACTGCTCCTACTGCTTAGGATGGGTTAAATGTAGAGATAGAATTTCACTAGTGTATGTGACAAATAATATAATGGCTGGACGTCTTTACTCTCCGCCATCGCGCAAACTAAATTCAAAATGTATCACGCGCTAGTGGTGTGCTTCCTGAACAACGGTCTGTGTGGAACAATCAGATCCCTGCGCATATAGTGCCGTCATAGAAATTTAACGAGGCTTCGAGGCAGAGTTTTTGCCTCGAGGAATTTTTGTAATCGAGTTACTCGAATCGTTTCAGCCCTAACCCACACACCCCTGTTGTGTTACAGCTGTCTCTACAGCTCCCAAGTCTACAATCCTCAGAGGCGGAACCAATGCTGCTACCACCCACCCACACACCCACCCACCCACCCACCCGCGCCATTAAAAGTTGGTTTAACTGAACTCATTTAGAAAATTAATTTGCTTGACAATGTCAGAGTCAAACAAACAGTAAAAGTTATCCAGTTTGTAAGTGCCTGTGCATTTTGTAGCCTAAGTCTTGGGGCTGCAGCTGATTTGATCTCACATTTGTCTCTCACATCTGCTGTAATGATTAACAGATACAAACAAATGCAGGCAGCACATGCACGCTCTGGGCCGGGAAAACCGTAAAACAACACTCTTCCCCTCTAGAGTTCACAAGAAACCCCACTGACCTTTGCACCCCTGGGTTGAAGAGCTGTAGCAGCTGTGTTTCCTATTAAAAAGAGGGCCTCAGAGGTGTGGGGTGCTTCCTGAGTGCATGATGGAGCTTCTGACACCCCTGTATCAACCTTACAATAGTCTCAGATCTGTGTTTGACTGGTAAACGTTTGGGGGAGTTAAGTCAAAGACTTACATTATTCTAATGTATGTCAATAAAAGTCATTACTGCCATTAAGCAATGACGTGGGGTTGGATGAACCTGCCTGATTTTATGCATCAACCTCATTTGTAATCTTGGCTGTCAATTCAAGAGAGCTGCATGGAGATTTAATTCCCGAATTGGGCTGTTTCTACAACAGTTGTGCATTGCAAGTGAAAGAGGGTTGGGGCTTTTTAATTTAATAAATTAGAATGCAATTAATCTCATTATCTAAAATAAAAAAAATAAAAATTAATTAGCTATTATAGAGGCATTACAAGCACGCAAGGAAGTCTACACGAGAGAAATAGAGAGAGCCTGTGTGTGTGTGTGTGTGTGTGTGTGTGTGTGTGTGTGTGTGTGTGTGTGTGTGTGTGTGTGTGTGTGTGTGTGTGTGTGTGTGTGTGTGTGTGTGTGTGTGTGTGTGTGTGTGTGTGTGTGTGTGTGTGTGTGTGTGTGTGTGTGTGTGTGTGTGTGTGTGTGTGTGTGTGTGTGTGTGTGTGTGTAGCGGAGAGGCCGCATGCCGTACTGACATCACCACAGCTGTGCTAAGTGGGCTCATACAAAACGCCCCCACATGGCTCACATCCGACAGCAGCAGTCATCAAACATGAGCCCAAAGTGGCAATCTTTACATACTGCTCCGAGGCTCATTTCAACTCTCTGCTCTATGTGACTCAAAGACTGGATATGGTGCATTTCATCCATACTGGCCATCAGCTAAATTTCCTCTCAGGTCTGTTTTTTCTCTCTCCTAAACAGGGACAGGACACATCTGCAGCTGCAGACTCAACATCACCAGTACGGCTCTCCTGAGAGCAACCGTCTTTGCTTAAAGCAGCATTGTGCTCTTTAGCTGAGGCCAGCAGTACGCATAATTCACTCAGTTAGTCTGTCTGAATAATTTTGGGGGGAAATTTCTGCACACCCGTGAGATACAAAAACATAATTTGAGTTTCTCAGGTAGGCAAGCTATTGGTGCTGTCCCCGAGTTCTAATCCCGAGTCAAGTAAATTGCATCTTATCTGGTCCATCACTGTGCGTATTATCTGTGGCATAAGGTAACAAGCCTGGTAGTTTTCTCCCCACTGTAATTTTAAATATTTTCTGATAAATCCATTGCTATACGTCCAAAAGGTACTTGGCGTCTGCAAACGGATGGAATCATAGCATTCTGTGATTGTGTGAAAAAAAGATAACATTAGATTTGGCATGCATGTTAGTGATATAATGTAATTATAATTTCATAGAGCTTTTAAAGTGGCCCATGGATCCACAGAGCTGACAATAGTATATTAATACATTTAGGCATGTGCTTTGAAAGGGGAAAAAACTCCATATAAAGTGAGTCCAACAGAAGGCTTCTATGATACGCAAGTGCTGTTTGCCCTACTGCCCAAACTGAGCTCAAGTGCAAAGCTGTTAATTTCACAAGTTAAAACAAAGTTCAGTACTGTTCAACAGTAGTCTGTGAATGTCTGAGCAACATTAATCCAGGGTGCTTCCTTATGCAAATTAGATATCCCTTTGAATATTAGCGGGGAAATTAGTATTCTGGTTGCAAATTGAAATTTAGAGCAGAGACACCCTCAGGAGGTTTAAAGGCTTTGGCAAAAAAAATCCTTTCCTCTACATAAACCAGAAGAGGATCACCAGCCTGCAGAGTCTGGCCTTGCAGTTTGAAAGAAAGCTTCACCTTTACACCATCCATTCACAACTATTGATCTGCTGTGTGTGGGCAGCTCAAAAGGAGCATATACTGTACATGGAGAAGAAAGTATAAAAGAAAGACATGAAGCGTTCATGTGCCAGAAAACAATTAAGATTACTATAGGGGTGTGACGACATACTCAGCATACAAGACAATACACGTGATTACTTCAATCACAGTGACTGATTTGTTGAACGCCCAGCCTTGTAAACATGTAATAATTACCATGACAACATAAAGCACTGACAAATAAGCCTGGTGTAAATATGAATGTGAAAGTCAGTAACAAATCACACAAACTAGTGCAGATTGCAGAAATGCAGATTTTAAACACTGTCTGTAAACTCTACTGGTCAGTCCTTAAATATGTATATGTGCCCAATGAGTATGGCACTGCCAGCCGTAGTGATTTGGCATGCATGTTAATGTTAGCCATAGTGATCCTACGGCTTGACCACGTCAGTTGTAGCAGCAGAAAAACTCCTTTGTTTTCAGCTCCACTGCGACTGTTTACATTTTTTTGTGTAGCTCCGGTATGGCGACCTGGCTAAAATATGTGTAAAGCCGTGAGCCCAGGCTTGGTCAACATACTGAGGTGCATCATATCTTTCATGATAAACTCTCTTACTGCTTTAGTAATTTCCACGTTCTGAATTACGTTCATATAGAGTTACACTTTTAAACATTTCGGTCAGTGATCCCGGTCGGGTGGTATTTCGCGTACTTGACACACTGGTGTTCAGCTTTTTAGCCATGCAACTACTGTACATACAGCTGATACAGGTTAGTAGTGTTGCCCCATGCCGTGAGGTAGCAACGTTAGCAGGGCCGGCTTTGCAACATGGCAAGTTGCTTCCTCTGCAGACTGCTGTCACGTGACCAGTGTAATCGCAGCCTTTGCGGTTAGAAAATCTAATTTTAACATATCGCAATTTAATTGCAAATGCAATCAACAGATGATTTTGTGGCAACAGATGGCTCTTTTCTCCTCCTCTGCATTTCATTCATTGCAGCAGTAAACAAGGAAGTAGCTACTCTAGTATCGATTTATGACCATTTTAAGACAAGAGGAGAAAATGTATTTGTTTTATATCATTAAAGGTAAAGTTATTTGCGCGAGCCAGTAGCTACACTGAACTGCAGGCCTGTGTCGAGAGAGAGAGAGAGAGAGAGAGAGAGAGAGAGAGAGAGAGAGAGAGAGAGAGAGAGAGAGAGAGACTCCTGCGTCCCAAAACAAGGTTGCCAAGATTTGTATGCTAAAGGCTGCATCTGTTTGTGGAGAAACTATTATTAGACCACTAAAAACTATCAAACAATCAATGGAAATGTAAGATTTAAATGCCGTCCAAGCAATTTAATTATCCAACTCAGAATAAGCCAAAGGGCTGATCACTACATTGGTTTAGAGTGAGTCGCACATCCCAATATCCTTGGCTCTAATGAGCACCCCAGGGCTGAAATAAAGAGCACTGTGACTCCAATGTTGCTTCTCAACAACCTAAGTCCTATTCAAACAGAATCATTACACACAGAAATGGATTAAATTGCTTCAGCACTTTGCAAACACTTCAACTAGAGCTGAAATCTCAAAAACAGGCCTGTGGTTACTGCATTATGTTCAGACATCACATCATGATCACATATTTACTATGTAAACTACAAACATTATGAGCATATTATGAGCAAGGCATGCACTGCCTAGGCCTGTTCAATAGCTTGTGTCATCTTTCACCAGAGTTAATCCAGTCAGAGGTTGAATTGACACCTGACCTGTTTGTTCTTCTTCTACTGAAATAAGGCTAGTACAACCAGTCCATGTGTCTCCTTATGACCATGCCACACAGACCTATGCATCTCTTGCTGTTGCCAAGCAATTGTAAGCCCTTACAAATCAGGGGTCTGACTTGCTAAAAGCATAGCTGCAACGATTAGTCAACTAATTGATTAGTCGATCCACAGAAACATATTCGCCAACTATTTTGATAATCGATTAATCGTTCAAGTAAAGAAAGGGCTGTTTTCAGTTTGACTTTTTGTTATTTGGCTATCAGTTCTGAAACCTTGCTAAACTGTCAGTGATGCCTGCAATGCAAAAGCACATTTTTTCCTTTTAAAATAATGAGAAGGAGAAGGCAGCATTGAAAGGAGAGAATTCAACTGGACAAGGAGCCTCTATTGGTACTTAAGTGTGCATTCAGACAATCAGTGCCTTAAAAAACGTCTAAACTTGAAATTCTATACTATCACAGAGACAGGTTACTTGTAAAAGCTAATCAAGAAGACACTATCAGGAAAATAAGATGTCAACATAAAGTCCATAACTTCATACAAAACACTTTCTTTAAATGAAATTACTAACCGTCTTTTAGTGGAAATCACCCTAAACATGGCTCTCTTTCCAATTCAGAGATGATTACTAATCCCACCCAGCCAGGCTGCTCCTCTCCGACACAAGCCGATCAGGGATAATAATAGACAACTTCTCTGAACAACAATAGAAGTCTGAAGGAGGGATGGACTGGATAATAGGGTTTATGTACAAGTTTGAAAAGAGCTAAGGTCAAAAGTCAGCAAGAGATGATAATACAACAGCAGCAAGACCATCCAATATGGTGGGACAAATCACCATGACAACTCTAACATTATATGGCAGGATGTAAAGGACTAACTAATTACAACAAATTTAGGGATTAGCTCATTTCACCCACTCTCAATTATAGTATTTTTTTAATTAGTGTGCCCTGATGAGACACTGTTGATGAAACATTTATCTCAGTGTCCGGTTTTTAAGAAGAATTCACCTACAAATATTTCATGTTGGTTAGACATTTATGAACTAACAGATTAGTCTCAGATTCAGTCAGAAAAAGTCAGTCAAAACATTTTCATTGAAGGTGGATGATCATGAAAAAACAAACTAATGAAAGTCTGGAGGAGGTCTTCACTGACATAGTATTGTCAGTCCAGTTAACCCAATGATAGGCATAAAACATCATCCTGCCTTCAATCCATTTTGCGTGGAGATAAATCGTGCTATCCCCTTATAGGCTACGCCAAAAATGGCCTGGCTTCTGTTTCAAAACATACTTAGGCTAAAATGTAGGAGCAGGAATATTCCCCAACCAGAAAAGATAACATGGACCAGGTTTTTATTATGTTTCCTGTGGCTATAAAGCATTTCCATTACAAATTTTAATGAATTAACATCCTCAGGTTTCAGCTGTCTGCCATGTTGTCCACTAACTACAGTAGTGCTAACAGTGAAACCTGTGGTTAAAAACAACGTGGGAGATGGCAGATTGCTGCAGTCAATGTCTGCTGGCATTATTTATATCCTTAGCCTCAGGGCCATCCCATTCCCAACTCCACTTGTCTCCATTGATCTGCCTCAGATTTCCTTCCCCTCCCCTCCCTAGTCAGGGCTGAGGAAAAATGATCCACCCCTTCCTCCTGCAACACATCCCAAGACACCAGGACTCAACACACTTGCTCCATCAACTGAAGTTTCACAAAGGAACTGGCACGATAAGAGGGATTTTCTGGTCTTTTCTGTGACATAAATGTGACATCTCGCTTCTTTACTAAAGCTTAAAATATGCTCCAGTCAAACTGTTGTTCACTCATGTATTACTCTTCTACTGACCTGTCTGGACTGTGTGACCATACCCTGCACAACTGCTCGATATAAACTCAAGAAGTATTTGCAAATACAGTATTTATCAGTGTTTGTTTAAGGCTGCAGGAAGTACCAAACTGATAGAGGTTACTACATGTTGGCTATAAAATGTAGCCTGGGTGTATTAACCTCTACAAATGTGGCACTCCATGCAAAGCTGAGGTGTATAAAACAAACAATCAAAATAATTTAAATATTGCTTGACCCCCACCTTGGGACAAGCAAAGAAAATAAAAATGGTGAAAATCACTTTTTCATCTATCATTCACAATGGTCTGTGGATTCAACTTCCCTGTATTTACCAATCTAGTTGATTTGTATTATCAAATTAAACCATACAAACATGTAGATGGTTTGCTTTATTTCCGCACTAACTCTCCCCAGTGGCTCCTTGTATCCTTTACTGGGACTCCAAGGTAGTGGCCCTAGACCAACCATCAATTAGTAACCAAGACAACAGGAAGTCCTAGGATATAGAACAGGGCCTGAGGGTCTGGATAGAGTGTGCCTCTATCCCCTAGAACAAACTTAATGGACCCTCAGATGTCCAGTGAGTGAAGCTTGCAGGGGGGAGGGGACTGTTACGGGCCTGTCAGCCTTCCTGCCTCGCTTCCAGCAGGAGTCAGGAGCCATCTCTGACCACACAGAAGTAACATACATACTGTGGCAATTTTCATGGCACCTTGAACCTTTGTCTCTCATGATTTAAATGTGCATCTGTCAGTCCCCTGCTTTATATAAAAACATTACATAACCTCACTGTTGTATCAAAAAGGCTATGCCTCTTCTGACACCTTCAAAGAGTGTTTGACCGGATACCAGTCAGCCTGTAACTGTATGCAGGTATGGCTACTATCAAAACAGGAGGGTTAGGAGAAGGAAAATCCTGTCTGCAGACATTTTAGATGTGAAGCCAGATGACCTGTCAGCAACTGATGAGAATTAATTTCTTCACCAACTGCAATAAATGGTATTAAGGTAGACATACAGTAAGAACTTGGAGTTATTTCAATGTACAGTAGCCTATGTTTAAACAAGGTAGATGAACATCAAGACCTGTACTACTCCATCTTATAAACCTGTATTAAAAAGAAGTTCATGTCTGATGCACGTTCCTACCGAGTCTTGTAAATTCCCTTTCCTGCATGGAGGTCGTCATGTCAGACACATTCTGCAACTCCTAATATATTAGGTAGTTATGTGCTTGCTGTTGCTTTGTAACATACAGTATGACAATATATATAACAGTTAAATGGCACTGCAAATTGAGGAGCGACCCCGCCTCACCCACCCAGTGAACTTTCCCCTTGAAAAACCTGCGGGCCTAGAACAACAGTAATTAAGCATGGCCCTTGCAGCTGTGATGTGTGTGGCAAAGGAGAGTGTATAAAACAAAAGATAATATAACGTAAAACAACAGCAAACAACGGAAGTGGTTAATATCAGTTATTGTTACTTACTTGCCAATCACCTCGCACAGCTCGTAGACATCCTCGAACAGCACGTCATCGTCCGCCATGGTCATTCAGGTAAACGAGGATGCTCTCCTCGAAATATCCCACCCACACGGATTTTGAAACAATCAATTATAACGTGCTTTCTTCGGGTTACTATTGTGCAAGACCGCACACTCCTAGTAATTTAAACCCTCCTAATGTCAGTGACAGGAAAATCAGTGGCCACTCGAGTCCAAGTTAGCCGGCTAGCCACATTAGCTGGCGTCCAAGACTGTCACTCCGCGGCCCCACCTTCTCTTGAGCTTTTCTCCCGGTAGCTAGCCAGCGAGCTAGCTAAATAGTAACCACAGAACAGACCCCGGGGCGTGGAGATTTCCTCGCTCGTTTGCAGAAAAACTCCCCTCTTTGCATACCTCGGGTTTGTATCTTACTGTTGGATACCGCCAGACACAAGACTTCCTCAGCAGCATCCACGGACACTTTCCGTACCGACCAATATGCTCCCTTCACCGCAAGCTAACGGGGTTCTCGAAAATGGTTGGCTAGCTGGGTTAATATGAGCTAGTTGTCGATGGAATAACCGATTGGCTCGCGCCGTTATTGCGCTGTGCACACCCAGTGTATCACAGATGGCTTATCCCACCGAAAACGTAATGTGTCCGGGCTGCAATATGCTTCAGCTTCCCCAGCCCAAATGGAAGACCTTCACGTGCATCTCGACGACTAGCTACTCTGTTGCATACACCGCCTGTGCTTGTGAATATTAAAATTATATCGTATTCCAACACAGCCGAGCCTTCGTTCACCGTTGCTCCAGTTCCTACGCTGGCTCAGATGCTGGCTGGCTTTGACTGGCTGTTCTTCCAACCACCAGAAATGCCAGGCTCCTCCCTCTATCGTCCAGGAAACTGGTCCGGTCAGAGCCGAAATGGCGTGGGAGAGAAGGCCCAGACTCTAGCGTCGCTCGAGCCAAGATGGTGTACGGTTGGGGTCCGATTTAGGCGCAGTTTCCTAATCTCTTCCAACGGTTGCATCCAGTGTATCCCGCGCAAGCGTCTACCATCCAAACACCATCACCTTACGTCAGCCTTTCCTTTTCTTATCTCCATCCTTTGACATGCAGTGTTTTCCTCAGCGTTGTCTCCTGACAGTAATAACGTAATTCCCACAATATGACTGTCACGAATAAACAGATGTATTGTCCCATACAGTAGCCTGTATAAAAAGGGAAGGTTGCAAATTTCCATTGGTCCTTATAGGGACGTTTCTCAGCAAAATGATGTAGGCCTACAGCTTAGCTACTATATTAGTTCATTAATTTGACACTGGCAATGGGATTGTGACACAGGTGAATAAGGTATTATGACCATCAACTGTATCCACTGGAAATGGTGGTATAATTATCTAGAAAATCTCAAGCATTTTTTCATCAAATGGGTAACATTTTGGCAAAAGGCTCTGGAGAACCGTGTTAGAGGCGATTAGTGTCTAATAATGTGAGGATTAAGTCGATTTGCTTTCATGTAATCTTTCTGCAGGTGCAGGGGTTCCTGTGGTGCAGATGGCAGGTGCAGGGACGCAGGTGGAATTACTTCAGGTGTGGAAGACCATTGACTGTATGCCCTGAAATATGTTGGTAATGCCCTCTGGAGGTGATGTAAGGAATCGTGTACCTCCCACTGCTACATTTTGGACATCCTTTGAAGTACAGTAGCCTACATTTCAACACATGAGAAAAACTGATTGAAACCAACTAGAACATACTAATATTTTTAGAACAAAGCAGAAACTATAAACTTTAAGTAACTGAACATTGTCATGAATAACATGAAATTAAATCTGTTTATATATGTTTTTTGTAAGCACATAATTCAGAACTTCACCTTATGTACAATTATCGTTAAAAAAATATTTAATTTTCAAGTATGGCCATTGCCAAAACTTAACTTTTCCATTATACTTACAAACACTATAATATGCACTATAAAATATATGTTACGATAAAAGACGACCAGTTTAACAAAGTAATATGGAATATTGATGAAGTCAGGCATGCCTTTCCCTAGTGCCTATCAGAGAACGAAATTTTTTTTTAAATAAAATAAGTTTGAGCTGGGAGACAAGCAAATAAGTACCAGAAGGCAACATAAGTTCTCTCAAGCAGAAAGGTGAACTCATCCAGACAGAAGGGGATAAACAAAGACATCTGGTGCCACAAGAGTGCGCTGTTCTCTTATGGCACCCTCTGCAGTTTCCATGGCGCTGCATCCCTTCTGCTCACACATCATTGGGTGAAGCCCACCAGCAGCTACCGATAATCCGATTGGCTGTTGATGTGGTCATCATACTGTATGTATGGCAGTGTATGTGTTATTAAACAGCCCTTCATTCAATACATAGGTAGCCTACTTGCAAAACATTTGCATGCACAAACACTTAGACACAGGCTCACGCAAATATAAGATAAGGGCAAATGCAAGACAAGGAAAACAGGAATATGGAGAAAGTATATGCTTAAAAAGAGAAAGGGAAAAGACAAATAAAAAGAAAATAGGGAAGCACCATACATGGGGAGAGAATAAAAGGAAAGGGCACAGTTTCCATGGTAACGGGGAGGGGAACGGTTACGGTTGTTGCATATGAAACTGGCAGCAAGTGAAACATGCGCACACACCAATGCAAATACACACTTTTTTCACTTAGGAGGATGTTGTATTGATTTGTTGTCTTTTCAGGCTGTATAATACTGTATAATATTAGTATATGACTGTCACTTATTATTTTTTTGTGATATTGAGGTGTTATCTGGTACAAGAAAGGGAGCACTTAAATGCAGAAAAATTGGGACATTTAATCAGCTCAATTTGTGCACAATTGCAGCCACGAAGAGGCAAACAAAAACAAGGCAGACTGGCAGCTACTCAGTTTGCAATGTGAAATGTGAAACATCCACACTAAGTGCCTTACAGAGTGTTAGATTTAACTGAAACACTGATGGTTTTTTTATATTTCACCCATTCAAAATTGTCTTTTTATTCCTATATTTTCTTAATTTGTTTTAGTCAGACATGTCACAGATTGATACGTTTATTAGAATACTGTTAAACTTCCAATCACTGACTCTGCAAAACGTTGATGTATGAAATTCAACAGAACAAAGAGTATTTGATTTATCAATGTTGAAATGTGTGGTGTCTCTGGTATAATAATAACAATACATGTTTGCATAAAATCAG
The DNA here is from genome assembly GCA_023631565.1 of Gymnocephalus cernua. Classification (NCBI taxonomy): domain Eukaryota; kingdom Metazoa; phylum Chordata; class Actinopteri; order Perciformes; family Percidae; genus Gymnocephalus; species Gymnocephalus cernua. Next base: position 15,683,441 of record CM042448.1, on the reverse strand, counting down.
ATTGCCTTGATCAGTATATATTGTTTTATTGTATTATTTATGTGCTTATTCTTTCTTTTCACTCGCTTTTCTGTCTCACTTCCCCTTTAATTTTATATTTTATTTAATACATTTTATATTTTATTTAATACATTTTATATTTTATTTAATACATTTTATATTTTATTTAATACATTTTATATTTTATTTAATACATTTTATATTTTATTTAATACATTTTATATTTTATTTAATGTGAAAAATGTGTTTGGAAAAAAATTAAAAAATAAACCACTTCCTGTTTGGATTGATGTGATTGGCTGATTCTAACCGCGCAGACTCCTGGGAAAGCGCGATGTTTAAATTTGTTTCCGGTTTCTTTCTGCTTCGGCCAAAACGCCAAACATGGAGCAACATCATAACAGGTAACCTGCACCTCTTTCTACTTTGTACTAAAACTACTATTTTCTAAAGTATGTTTCCGTTCGCAACAACAAAAGCAGTACACTTTTGTGAACCGTGTATAACGGATCTTCTAGCACCGGTGCTTGCCATTCTCTTCCGTATGAAGAGGCGTTCACGCCAAATAACATTCAATAATCGCGTAGTTTAATGTTGCCTTGTTTTTCATAAAAGGTACCAATCTGGTACAATGATACACGACATTTTACGAATCGTTTGCTTTCACTTGTCAATTCGGCAAGTATCCTTTTCCCAAGGGAGCACTGTACTAAATCTAAATTTCACATTTTATATTTGTTTCTCCTCTTATTCTCACAATGGTTGTCAGGCTGTGTTCAATTCTACTGACAAAGTGCGTTTTTATTTTTACGTTATGTTATTTCTAAACATGTAAGTGCACGTAAAGTATCAGGACAGTATTTAGTTTGTCTTTGCTATGTTATTGCAAAAACATAGCCGAAGCCTTAGCAGATCTTTGCTCTGTATGCTTGTTGCTGCTGCTTTTCTTTAAAAAACAACAACAACAACATTAATTCAAGTGGGACCAAGTGATCCTTTAGTAATACTGCATCCAAAATATATCTCTGGAGTATAAAATATTCACCCCATGTGGGACTGGCAAGTGGCTATAAACGTATGTAATTTCACCATGAAAGTTAAGAGAACATTGTCATTACAACTTTACACATAGGGAGGGTATTTTCATCACAGTCTTGATTATTTGTGTCACACTTAAGAGCACTACAATTACTATTTGCTGTTCAGGCCCCTCAGCTGTGGAACTCCCTAACGAGAGATCTCAGGCATCCAAACTCAGTGGCTTCTTTTTAATCTCTTTTTAAGACTCACTCCGCATTGTATTCATAGCTATTATTGTTGTTGAATTTTAATTATTTTATTTCATTTATATTTTAAGTATGGATCTTGTTTTTATTTGTTTGTACTTTACAGCACTTTGTAACTTGGTTTTGAAAAGTGTTATACAAATAAAGTTATTATCTGCATTACTAACTGTAAAGATAAACACCAGATAAAGCTGACGTGATGGTCTGTTTATGATTTCCAGTGTGACCAGGACTCCCCTGAACAGTGTTGTAGTTCAGAGGAGGAGCAAAAGTAAGAGCTACAGGCTGTCGTACCGCAGCTGCTTAGGTGCGGCTTCACGTCTCGGCTTAACTCCAGCCTTGACGGCCCGGAGGCTCAACACAAGCAGAAGGGCTCCAAAGCCATATAATATCACTGTGAGTCAGCCAAGGCCATTGTTCTCCATGTTTTTATGCCATTAAACAAATGGAATCAATAGCAACATGACACAGAATGCTCATCTTCTCTATCCTCTCCTTTCCTTGTTAAAGGAGAAGGTGGATGCGGAGCAGCTGACCTTACTAGTGAAAACGGAGTGGCAGCTGTCATACGTTACTCCTCTCTATCAGTTCAGGCACACCCAGCTGAAGAGCTACTCCAGGCAGCTCTCAGCATTTATTGCTGCAGAGAAGCAGCAAGGTATGGCAGTGGAAGTGGAGGGACCACAGAAAACCTTCAGAGTCTCTTTCTCTTTGGTGCAGGGGTTGACCGAGTCGGATGACGATGCCGAGACTGTCCTCATACAGGTAAGAGCTGAGAGAATCTTTTCATGCTCATGGTGTCCATTTTTCCCCTCAGTGCTATTGCCTGAAAGGGATTTTCTAAAAGCCAAAGCCAATCTCAGCTATGTGGTGCAAAGTTGTATTTTTGAAGCATACAAACAAGACATGGATTTCATTAAAATGTTCAAAGTTGTGGTATGTTCTACAGCATTCACTTGGGAATTACATGTTTAATTATTGATAACTCAATTAGTTTAGATGGCTTACAGCTGTCTACGGTTTGGAAAAATCACATTTAATCGTGGGTAGTATGTCCTATTTCTGCAACAAAACTAAATTGAAATGGAATGTGTTTAAATCTTCCACTTCCCCTTGAATGGTATTTATACGTTTTGGGTCTTGAGTATGCCTTGTGTTCTCTTTGTGAAACTGAAACTGCATGTTGCTGTGTCTTAACCGTTCCCTTTCCCACCACAGATCTACTCAAAGCCTATGTTTGCCAGGCAGGACGAGCCACAGAAGCCAATATGGAGCGGCTGGCTGACCTGCATCAACGGCAACCCTGAATACCTGGGCTCACTTCCAAAGGACTTCATCTGTCTGCCGCTCTTCGGTAGCAGCGGGGCCGAGGGTCTCACTACTTTGGTCAAATCCTGGTTCCAGCAGTCCTTCGACTGCTGCTTTGGCCCTCTGGAAATCAGCCACACTAGCCTACAATGGCTGATGGCATTATGGACTAACTGCCACAATGAGTACAGCATTCAGCACCTCAAAATGATTTGGACTCTTCCAGCTGTGCCACCGCTGCAGGTCACCTACACAGTTAACTCAGAAGATGCCTGGGAGCTGTGGGGCAGTGTGCGGAAGGGGAGGAGGCGAGGAGGGGAGGAGGAGGAGGAGGCGGTGGAGGAGGAGAGTAGTATCGATATTGAGGAGGTAAGACGGTTCATGCAGGGGCTGCAGAGCCACTTCTACAGGCACTTCAGGCTGGATCTGTCAGCGGGAAGCCTCAACCAGGTCTCCACAGCCCTGGGCTCAGCCAAGTACAGCGGCAGGATCAAGGTACCGTCTGACACAAACAGGTGCTCTCATGAGAGCAAAGTTTTTAATAAGACCCTTTTCTTTTTTTATAATGGAGTCTTTCAACACACACACAGTACATGTAATTGTTATACTAATATTTGTTTCCTTTCATTTCAGATCTCCAACAGCAGATACATGATCACCACCCTGATGCTACTGACAGAGTGTGCCCTCCTCAAAATGCCCATCTGAGTGACTGTGATTTAAGATATGGAAAGACTGCAAATGCAGATTGCTTTTTTTTTTTTGTTTTTAAACCTCTTTTCAAAGCATGAAATCATTTTTCGCAATATTCTCTGTAATGAAAGCACCAGTCATATTCTGGCTTTTTTTTTTTTTTTACCTCTTATTTTCCTGCATCAAACCGCAATACAGGAAATATTGTGGCCCTAATAATGACTGAGTATTGAGGAAAAAATTCTAGTGTTCCCTGTTTACCATGTCTGCTGTGCTGGCAAACATACATAGGTTCCACCTCTTATTGTAAATGAACAATAACTAAGTAACTATACCATATATATTCTTGTCTAGCTTTTTATATATTTTGTGTCATTTATATATTTTGTGTCATTTATAGTTGTAAATAAAAGGAAAAAAGGTTGTTTTGACTGGTGCATGATGAAATAATCATTGGGAGGGAAATCCAATACTCTGCAGGTGTGGGCAGTGCTTGTATCTGTGGGTCCATGCGTGCATACTGTAAATACAAATACGTATACTGTAAATACATAACTTGACATAGTAATCTGCTTTAAGCAGTTATCCCACGCTGCCCAAAAAAAAAACACTTTGGTTCAAAACAAAATCAGGCAACTTTATTTTAAGACACCCAACCAAATTCATATACAGCTCAGATAACAAAATGACATGAAATAGATACAACGTAGGATAATAAGCATAGAAAATAAATGCCAGTTGGAGACATAACATGCTCCCTCCCAAAAAAACATCCGTAACATTACTGTATATTGCACTGGTAGAAAAAGGCAAATAAACAAAATAAGCAACTTGTGAGTGTGGACTCCTATGTGTGGACGTCCTTCCTAGATAACGTGAATGAGCACGACTCGGCAGCGTCTCTGTTGGGTTATTGCTACACTGACACTACTGAACGCACAATGACAATAGCGAGAGTGTAGGAGTCACTATAGCTGCTCCATTATGCTCTTTAAGATGGGACTGGTTTCGCTTTTGCTGTCTAGCTTGTGACTGTGGTAATTAGGGTACAGAAGATGCTCATCCCGTCATTAAAGGGTATTGTGGAGCTGAGGATTATGGAAATAAAGGATATCCATTTAATAATTATTTTTTTTTGTAAGGGTGTGAAGTAAGAGAACATTCACAGATTTAACATTTAGTTGATTTCTGCTCATATGTGTTGTATATAAATTCAGAGTGGGAAAATAACTTTTTTTTTAACCCCGAGCCCGTGTACGACAAACTTTAAAAACTAAATTGTGTTTGCTTACATGCTTAAATTGCACATAAACTTCACAGCTACTTTAAAAATGTACTAGACTGGGGGATGGTGTTAACTTCCCACTCTGCTGCCTTCCATGTTTATATAACATTTACCCATGTGTGGGTATTTATACCTCTGAAAAGGGGTTGACACACACACACACACACACACACACACACACACACACACACACACACACACACACACAATGGCGCCCAGGCGTGCCAATTTGTAACAATCTGAGATCAGTGTCCACCAGGAGAATTCACGAGGGGATGGACAAGCTAGACTCCGATCGGAGTTTAAAAAGCAACAAGGAATCTGTGCTAGTTTGTGGCAGCTTGACATGTTCAGCACTCTGGCAAAGATCCATTATGGGTCCCACAGCAGAAAGTCTTCACAGTATAATCCACTCCAATTCCCTACTCAAACCAGCACACACTAATGTGCACAAAATCCTCCCAAAAGGAAATAATTAGATGGGATTGTGTAAAACAGGGGGAGTAGAACACAGTTAATACCACTGTCACAACAGATCATGCTTTAATGTTCAACATTGCTCCCCCAACGTTCAGTTCGTTAAAAGGTAAATCAATGCATATATGGAGCTGAGAGGAAAGTGACCTATGTAGTGATGTGATTCACAGTAAGTTGAGGCTGCAGCGGCTTTAGGAGGCCAAACCCAGAAAGAAGCCACCGACGAACCCGCTGGACAAGACGATGTTCCTTTTTATAAAGTCTGTGGCCTGCACAGGAGGTAAGAGACGGAGAATGAGTTGATAAGAGCTCAAAAGCCACATCCTGTATTAACCAGTGAACAGCTGTTAACTGTTGCCGGAAAAATAGAGAGTAAGCATAGTCCAGATTAGAAAATGTCAAACTAATCTTGTGCGTGTTAAAACCATTTTATACAGTATATCCCCGAGAATGGATACATTACAAAAACTCCATACTGGTATCAACATTTTTAACTACCATCTCTCTTAAGCTGGTTTCACACCACCCTGACAACCACCAACCTGCAAGAGCATTTCCCAAAAAAGCAAAGCGTTGTTTTAAAGCGGTTACCGCCAGAAGTTCAGCATGGTGAACTTCTGGAGGGCAAAGCCGAATCTGTGCACGTTCGCGTGGGTGGCAACCGCTTCATACCCCAATCGCCGTGGTCAAAAGTGCTTTCCTTCTGTGGCCTTCCCCTTACTGAAATGACTGGAGGTGGTGAGTTACCGTGTGCTGGTGTGAAAAGACCCTTTAAGCCTGTGTGTGTGTGTGTCACAGCTAGTGGGTGTAGCATGGCTAACGGTCCACTAGAGGGCACTGCTGGTTTGCAGATTTAAGAAATAAACCTCCCCACCAAAACCAGGACATCAAAGACAGACACATGCATTTAGTTGTAATTAGTTACATGTCAGAAGTATACTGGATGTGAGGCTCGGTGCTTTTTTTCTAGTATAAAAAAAACTATACAACTCAGAAATGTTTGATTCAGTTTTAAGCAACAGTCAATTAAGATTTGACCAACAAAAAAAAAAACGTAAAACAAAGAGCAAGCTTTTTTTGCAGGTACCTTTACCTCCTCAATGAATGTGTTTATTTCTGGGGCTGCTTTGTTTGCTTTCTTCTTCAGGTGCTTCTTTGCTTTGTTCACGTCCTTCTCCACCTTCTTCCAATCCACCTGCACGTAGCCACTATGATTGGCGATCTGTGGGTGGGGGGGTGGGGGGGGGGGGGGGGGGGTTCATATTGAGAACTGATACTGCGTAGATCATTTGGAAATATTTAATGATGCTTTATTTTGTGCTGCATTTGTTTTGGTCCCAGCTTTCCACCAAACAGAGTTTTCCTGTGCTGTATTATATCACTGTCTGGTTTGTGGTGTGTTTTATTGAGACTCTGTTTGCAAAACAAAATCCCTTAATGCAAAACACATTCAAATTTCATTAAAAGACACAGGTGATCCTGTCCCTGAAATCTAACTTTAGTAAAAGGTTATGGCCTTCTACGAGTAATCACTGGTGACTAGCTCTGCAGGTCAAATCATTTTTTGGAGAATTCTCATCTCAGGCTGACAATAAGTGAACTTCTAATCTACTCGTAAAACGGTTACAAGAATGTTTTTAAGAGGCAAAATAATACACCGATAGCGTCGCGACACCAAATAGGCATCCAGATGGCCTGCGCCCATCTAGAGCCAGCTAACACACACTGCTAATCTTTCTGCTGTAGAGAGGAGACGTGCTGAGCGTCCTGCTGTACAACTGGCATCTTGAGTGGTCAAAATGGGAATTTTACTTTTAATTATCTAATAGCTAGGGCTACATAAACAGTGTCATGGTACTCTTACCTGTAAAAGAAGAAACCCTCCTCCAACAGCAGTAGCAGCTATCTTCCCAACCCGCTGGAAGAGGTAACCAGCACACCTGGATGTGTTCAGAGGAAGGGAGTAGTGTCCATTACACATGCAGGGTTTCCTCTACCAGTATAAGGCTTTAGGTGCAGCAGCAAAGCCGTTTTTAGGACCACCTAAGCTGAATGATTGTACAAAACTAAACTAACTCAACACAAAACTAACTAAAGGACTTTTCTCAGATCTAATGGGTGTAGTTGTTCCCAAGTGGACTTCTTTAGCAAGTTTTGTCTTTGAGCTTTTTGAGTGTTATTTATTATTTGCTCTTGCTTTTCCAACTTTTAGACACAGATATGATTATGGTAGAGCAGGTGCACATATACATAGAGGTTTATGCCTCGACGCAGAGGTCCAGGGTTCGAGTCCGACCTGTGACGATTTCCTGCACGTCTTCCCCCCTCTCTCTCTCCCCCCTTTCTCATCAAGCTGTCCTGTCCAAAAGGCGGAAAAGCCCCCCAAAAAATCATCTTTAGATATGGTTATATAATAATAATCCAAAGTAATGTGAAATTACATTTTTTTTTATTGAAAAACATAACATTTTCTTGAGGGAGGAACCCTAAACCCCCCACCAAATACATGCACATAAGTCTTCCACAAACCTAGGAAACCACTGACATGTATGTGCACTCAGACATGTAGCCTTGGCTGTAAGATCTTTTCAGACAATCTGTTTTACCAATAATAGTTCCTCAAGCATCATTACATTAGGTCAGTCAGGTGTAATGTTGGGACAGTATTTTAGTCTCTGTTGTTACAGATGTCACCCATGCCTTACCATCCAGTCACCCCTCCCATCGCGATCTGGGTGGCCACAGAATACTTCTCTGCAATCGGGCCGGAGTTGCTCCCAAACACCCTACTCCACCACTGGTGCCTCCGGGCATATTCTGTCAGGTCCACAACCTCATAAACCTCCTCTTCACTCTCTGGGTCGTCCTGACCTGCTACGACAAAGTAACGTATACAGTACAAAATCAAATACTTTAGATGTAGTGCCACTATCCGGGGGTTCATATGCACACTAAATGGCACTCACTTCACCTCGTTTCCATCCCAAACATTGATGAGCACTGACATTTCGGTGGCGTTTAAAATGACAGCGCTCTGTCTGGCTGTTTAAACCCCAAAACGTAAAAGCGACCCTTCAGCTCTATTAAGCTTACTGTAAGGGCAGTGCAGCTACCACAGGCTGTGAATGCTGCTAGCTTATTCTATGTAAATGACTTGGGAAGCTAATATTAGCTGGCTAGCGTCAAATGGCTACCAATACAATATCGTGCACACAAACTGTTATCGGTTTCCTTTTTTGGATTCTTTCAAGCATCGAAGTCAAGACCGCATCCCGATTTCATTATCGTTGGCGGAAAACGTTCTAAATTCTATATTCCTTAGGGTAATATCGCCGTATTTCTAACAAACAAAATCACCCACCTCCACTGTGACCCACCGTCGCCATTTTGGAGAGAGTGGTTATGTCACCAGGATGTTGACATTACTAAACCACGCCCACACTATGATGCTCTGCCACGTCAATTAAAATGCTTTGATCTCGCTTAATTAGGCTCAGCAATTTAGCAACGTTATTACTAAAATGCTACAACTTTTTCTTCGGATGAGGAAGATTTCAAAGAATTATTATGGGACTTTGGAAAGTGCAAACAGAGGATACATGGTGTAAAAGGCTCTGCACAAATGATGCATTGCAGTCATCGTTTAAGCGGTCTGTAAGGAAAAACGGTCAACTGACTTCCAAGTGTCAATCTAGTTTTATATACAGTATATGGTGTCAATACATATTACTGAATACGACATGATAATTTATCATGTGGAAATTATTGCATTTATCAGGAAAAGTACAATATTTTACTTTAATGCACATGAGTGACAGACACATTCATAGAATAAATACTTCTGAGTATGCTTCCAGAATAATCGTGGTATAAAAGATGAGTGGTTTGCATGGAGAAAATGAGTATTTAAGATTAAAGAATGATATACCAGGGAAGTCATATGGTGGGGATGTGAACGCTCCTATTGGCTGAGGAGGGAGGAGAGGGCGTGGCTAGAGCGGCGCGTGGGTTCGCTTGGGTGACACAATTATAACAACTTTATCTTCGCGGCCGAAACGCATTTTATTGTGAAATACTCACATCTTAGATACTGTACTCTGTTATTCGCATTCAATTAGCGGTGCAATATCACTTTGTGATGAAAAATGTGACGTTTGAGGAGCTACCCGGAGAGCGCGTCTGTCCCCCCGAAAGGATTTACTATATCGAATCGCATCTTTTCATCCTGGGAAAAAGTTTTTGATCATTTTGTTTTCTCCAGTTTTTCTTCTTTGATTCGGCGGAGCAAACCGTTTGTCCCCGCGTCGCGATTTTCCATGCAATCGTGCGGTGTGTCGCTCGCCGCTGCTGCCTGCGCTGCTGCTCGGAGTCTCGGCTCGGCTTCTTGTAGTGGTGATGAGGGAAAGAAAATGGCGGCGGGAAAAGCGAGTGAAACAGAGGAGGACTTTCCGACACTGACAGCCCAGGAGAGGGATAGTTTGGCCGGGATCGACAGGTCGGAATAGTAACCCCGTGCACTTACACTAACGCACACTTTGAAAATTAATTGTTTTCTTTCCTTGCATGTCGAAAATGTTTCTGAGCCGCTCTGCAAGTGATTCTGAGCCGCCTATGTTGTCTTCTTGCTTGCAGCTCACTGTTTGGATTTCAGAAGCTTCATGAAGATGGCGCCAGAACGAAGGCCTTGTTGATGAAGGTAGTGAATCTAACTGGATGTATTTTACAATAAAGCAGCACCCTAATCCCCGGGATTTACTCCAACCACTCAACTACTATGCACGGCAGTGAATTTGCTCTCAAAGTAGCAAGCCAGTCTGAATGCAAGTGGCCCACTCGCTTGGGAGACCAAGGCCAGCTAGCCGCAGCCCCTCTTTTAGCCAGTCAGCTAGCCTGCTAGGTAGCTACTCTCATCCGATGAACAGCGACCCTGCACCTGCGGCTAAGCGGTGTCGCTAGCCAAAATACATGTTAGCCAAGTAGCTATTGCTCTCTTGATGTACCTAGCTTGTTAACGTTAACATATGTCAATGTTTGCATTGGCAGCCGCCCTTCCCTGTTAGCTAAATAGCTAACGTTATTCCTTACAGCGTATCCTTGTGCACTTGCAATTGTACCACCAGCAACACAACGTCGTCACGGTTTTGTGGTATTTGATTACTGGAAATATTGCACTTAAATGAGAAGTTTTCTGTCGTTCGGATATTGTTTTATTGCACACATGATACCCTCACGTCCAACCTAAAACACACAAGTATCTTTACCTGGCTACAACTGTTATAACGTTTGTGAAAGTTACGTTGCAGCCTTCTTCAGGGTGCACCAAATACAGCTCACCAGTTTACGGTATTTGGTAAGGCTAGCTAGTGCCCGTAGCATTTAGATTGATCTAGTGTCTTGGACACATTCTGTTAGGTTGTTTTTGTGACATTGCATTGCTCCACGTAATGCACTTAAGTGCATAATCTGGCCGTTTTCGTTTGTAGTCGGCGTGAACGAGTTGACAAACGTTACGAGTAACGTTAATGGCTGGCTGCCTGTCCAAGATGGCGGGACATGGCGGAGTGACACCGATGGCTATATAACCAATTTGATATGAATATATTGCTCCGAATCGTGTGTGTGTTGCTCAAGTGTGTCTTGAGTTTCCTCTCGGGTCTTTGCTCTTTGTGGAATTGTGTTCCTCTTGCCGATCTAGGTGGTGTCGGGGTCCTTTTGTTTACAGTTTTTATTGCCCCTGTTTGGCTCTGCATGTGCTCTCGGACTAGAAAGCAACATGTTAAACAGGCTCAGTCTACCTGTACACAACACCCTGCTGGGCTAACGAAGAACAAAGCCCTTTCTTGTGATTTTTATCTTGAACAGTGGATGATGTAGAGAAGATGGTGCAGTTGACAGCTCGTGGTTTGAGGGACCATCCGCAAATCTGCTCGCTAGGTGGTGTGGGATACCTAGGAAGTGGGACTACTCCTCTGGCATTAGCTGCACAGAAGCAGCCCAAAGCTCTGGTGTACCATAGTATGCTGAAGAAAACAGTGTGCGTTACAATCTGTGTATTAGGTTTGAATTTGAACTGTGCAGTGCATATGGTTAAAGCAGAACAAGCTCATTAACATGCTACTTTTCTCCCTAATATCATTTTAAACAGAGTACTAACTGATGCAATGGTTTAACACATGCACAATGTGTAGATTTGTTTCAGTCTTTAAGTGTTTCATATGCTTTTTTGGTAATCCTGCCATTAAAAACTGTTGAAACACCCCCACCCTGTCATAAAAAGGGTCTCTTTTGTCATGACCCTTGTGGAATTGGTTTGGTGTCAATGGTGCATGTTATAGGTCATACTTAGTTTATTTTGTGCCTTATGCAATGCAGTTGTTGCTGGTGACAATGGTGTTTATGGTGGCAGTAACATTTGACACACTCATAAGACATATCTTGCTCCATACTTAGTGTCTGTTGCCAGACTTTCCTGTTACAGTCCTACTCTTGTACACCCTGGTATAAATACACGGGTCCTATGGGCACTTGCCCAGTCCAGTTAAATAACTCACAGCCTCAGGTAGGCCTGCACGCAATTCATTTATTGAAAGCATTTGACATTGGCATTAACATGTTTTACTTATGTAAAGACATGTTCAAGGAGTTCAGATACAGCCTGTATCAGGACCATATGTAGTTCACTGTGTTATATGTCACTATTTTTGGTAGCCTATTATACTTAAATGGCCAGTATGTACTTTATTTTCTTTATTCATTGAAGCCTCTATGTTTACAGGCTTGTGGTGATGCGCATTGTGCTATAGCTGCCAAACAAAATCTATGTTTGGTATTGCCAATTTGTTTTGTTTTGTCATGGTTCATGTGTGCAACAAACATTACACTTCGTGAAAAAAAAATCGTGGCAGAGAATCGTGATATTAATTCTAAGCTAAAAAAAATCGTGATTCATATTTTTCCCCCGAATCGTGCAGGCCTAGCCTCAGGTGTCTTTATGTGTAGGGTATTGCAGCCAGATAGCAAACATTGTAACTGTGCAATTTTACAAACCTCTACGCAGTCATGTTGACACAGGGAACAGTTAGGAAGTAATGTCTTTTAACAGTTCCAGGTTAACGTCCACAGATAGATTTTATATTGAAAAGAGGGGGCTGGTATTGAATATGCCAATACCCAGAGTTTAGGTATTGAGAGATGAATATGTTGGATCCATTGTGAGCAACAGACACTTAAGAAAATAGCATAGCTATAATTCAGATACTAGACCATGAAATCATATAGAGCACATTATGGAAATTGCAGTTTGTTAGGTCTATAGTGTAGGGCCGCTATATTAGTCATTTTTGATTTTTCCCCAAAGGCAAATAATCCATTAGCTGTTGGTGTCTCAGAAACAGAAAGCACACTAATAAGTTTTACTTTGCTTCAATAACGGCTTTCTACATGTGTTAAGATTCCATACCTGCGTTAGACACATTCACTCATTGAATGAGTCAATGTTAATTTAACCCGAATTTGGCCATACAAATAATTAACCTCAACTACGTCTCACCAACTCCGTCAGATATTCTGTATTTAAGTCTGCTGAGAATTAGTTGCATAAACGGTCTCATTTTGTCACATTTTAGAACTATTAGAGATTTCTGCTCATAGCTTATTTGTTCTGATTGAATACCCTGTCTGGCACTTTAGCCACAGCGTTGCACGCACTGTTGCTCTAGATCCAACTGCAGATAACTGGATTAAACATTTCTAGTAAGTAAGTGGCAATGACGTAAACTTAGAATAACTAGACAGGAGAACATTTTGAACGTAAGTGTGCTCCTATTTGTATTTTCTTTCTGTATTGGTGATAATTTTTAGTTTTTCACCTCATCCTTCTTTGCGTTAAACTGTGGCACTTTTTGCAGCTGTGGCTGACTTCTGAGAGGTCATACAGAGGACAGTATTTCCCATGGGGGTTATTCAAGTAAAAAGCAACTTACCATTTGCACAAGTTGACTTTGGTGCTCTGTAAATTAAACAGCAAGCCTGTTGTTGGACTCGGGTCGTGCTGCAGATGTAGCATGAAATAGAATCATTGTGTTGCATTGAGGTTATGCACTAGGTTGAAATCAGGTAGGGAACACATGATGCATGGACTTACCTGGCCTTTTTTGCAAAGCTAACATTAAATAAAGGGACAGTGTGTAATTTTGTGGGAAATGTCCTGTATCATGGATATCATTTCTGTATTGCATATCTATAGTTTGTGGCTAATCCAGGGAAGAAAATGCGTGACAAAATGTAAAGTAAATGCGTGGCAGAAAATGTATACAGATCCAATGTTGATATAAACAGTTGTTGAGACTACTTGTATATCCTGCTCATTGGTTGGCAACACTGTCTACAATGGCCTCATACATTCACATACTGTGAGTGTAGGGAAGTCATATGGTGTGAGGATACTGTATGGTAGAAACCGTATGGCGAAATATCTGACAATTGAGAGAATGTATTGTCATATCACCCAGTCATGCAGGGTGGAATGACCGCATAGTCCCCAATGGTTCTTAAATAGTGCTGCCTAGCTAGCCTGTTCCTTTGTGTTTGCTGTAGTTCTCAACTCATATTAGGAACTCTTAACAGCTAACGGAAACAGTGTTTACATTATTAGTTTAAGTCTGTATCTAAAAGGATGTGCATATTTTCCAAGTCAACCTAGATATTCTCTTAGATCTTGTCTTGATACCTCAGAAGAACTATGTGACACTTCAGAGACTATGTACGTATCCACGCACCCATGCTACTGTCGTGCACCTCCTCAAAAAATTTAACTACACATAGAGCTGCAAAAACTGACTGGTCAGCTTGTGCTTCCTCTTACAAGTTTCCAATGCCGGTGCAGATTGTTGATAGTGAAGAAAACATGAAGGAAGGTGAGGAAAGGCTCAGTAATCTGCTGCTTGTCATTAACTCCTATCTAGCAAAACCCATCTCTACTGTAAACCTTGTGCTCACCACAGTCGCTGTTCTCTTGCACACTCGATGGAAAAAAAAGGACAACACAGCTTTTGCTCGTGGTAATAGTAGCAGACTCCTACTCAATAATGAGACGCTTCCAACATCAGGGCAGTTTTATTACACATTGCAATTATTTAAAGAAAAAAGGCTAAATTACAATGTCAAAATGTTGACATTGCTCAGCCTTAACATAATGCATTCATCTGTCTGCTTTCAAACTGTCATATACAACATCTCCCATATATTGTATGTTTGCCACAGAAATGACACAATGTTGAAGCGTTAACCCCAAATCCTCTGTTAAGAGGAAGAGGACTGTTGTCTGACAGTTGGTTTGTGTTGTGAACGGTTGTGTTGGTGAGACTGCTCTGGCTTCGGAGTTGACTTTAATAAATCCCCATGTCCACCACTTTACTTGTTTAGCTTCAGTGAGTTTGTCTCTTTCTGTCATGGTATTTGTTTCTGTGTCTGCTGCATGTTTTCTTGTCTCCTGATAACACTCAAATAACTATTTGATTATGTAAGTGCTTCTTAGACATGACGATGCTACTCCCCAAAGGCAAATGTCAGGTCTTCTCTGTGTTGTGGAGGTCAGAGGTGATCGATAGGGCTTCAATTTCAAATGAAGCAAAACGATCTCCAGTAGAAACTGTGAGATGAGAGATGCAGTCTTATCCACTTCAGTATAAACTTGGAACTTTCTCAGTTTTGCTTACTGATGCAGCTGCCTCTCTTTGGCTTTGAATGGCAGAGCAGTACTTTGAATTGGGGACCCATCTTTGATGTGATCTCAGTGTGGCACCAGAGAAACTTAGGTGCCAGAATAGGTCATTCTCAAGTTTATTTGACTGGGCTCAGTTTGTCAATGGCTCATTTCATTGGGGGCAGATCCAGGTCTATTTTAATGGATCAGTATCGGCTAAAGTAAAACTGTTAAACTTGTGTGTGTGTGTGTGTGTGTGTGTGTGTGTGTTTGTGGGTGGGTGGAGGAAAAAAAAGTGTATTATGGGTGGGTGATATATGGACTATACTATATTATACTTGATGTATTTTGGCTTCTTCTATGTGGGATATATCGCTAACATTGAGTATGAATTGTCACAATAGTTCTTTTTAAAGCCACTGGCAAACACACTCCCCTGACCATCTAGACCACTCTCCTTAGGCGCGTGTGTGTGGTTTTTTTTGAGGGAAGCTATGAGTGGAGATGCACAGCCGCAGTTCATCTTTTCTGGTCAGCAGGGACCGTACATTGGCGGGAAAAATGCTGGGTAGTGATAGCAGATGAGGAGATAGCTTTAGTCCTCAGCCCTCATTTGTTTACGGTCTCAACGCCGCTTGCAAGCACTTCTAGTTGGCCGATCCGGATTGTTAGCCCACACTGTACTGGCGATCTCTACAGTGAGTCAGAGAATCATCGATAAAGTTTGTATGTATATAAGACTGTTCTGAGTGAACAGACTTGAAACAAATAGGCAGGTAACTAGGAGAGACTCTGAGCCTGGCATTGTGCACAGTAACACTGGGTGACAGTGTTTTTTTTTTTTTTTTTCTCAAACAGCTTGTGTGATCAGTTGCCTAGTTTGAATAAATAGTTTTGTTAAATTTAACCTGGCTGTGATTCTACCCCCCTTTTGCATGCACGCTTAAAATTGTTCCAATAGAAACTAATAAATATAAACACAAATGTTTTAATGCACACGTGTTGCAGGGACTACTCATTTTATTATACTGGTCGTATTAATCGTATGCATCAAGGGTTAAATGGAACATTAATGAAGTGCTTTAGAGAAGATTTCAAAACTATTGATATATTGTGTATCTCCATATTGCCTAGAAGTACTGCGATAATATTTATAGGGTGAGTATGGCTCAGCCCTAGTGTGCACCATATACACCACTCACTTGTAATTTGTCTCCAAATACTCTGTATAGTTTCTATTTGTATGTACCTCCTTTTTTATTTCTGTTACTTTCCATACTTATCTGTACTTATTTCTGTTGTATCTTATCTACACTATACTTTCCACTACCGGTACTTTAAGCCTGTTTTTAAGTAAATTGATAAAAAAAACGCTTAAAAATAAATAAACATTGGTTTGGCCCGTCAACTAATTTAAGATCTTGTTGCATGGCATCCATATCACAGGCAGCAGTGACTTTTTTTATCAGGACAGAAATATCTATAATATAAGTTAACAACAACAAAAAGCCCTAAGCACAGGGTGACCTCTAGCTCACCCAGTAGTGTGCGCCCCATGTGGGATGAGTCCTTGGCAGTGGCCGGGCTCTTATCTGACCCGCGGCCCTCTCTCCCCCATTTCCTGTGTATCTCCACTATCTAATACAAATGCATTTAAAAAAAAAAAAAAACGCCCCAAAAATAATCTTAAAAAACAAAAATAGCCTTAAGCACAACTCCTTATCTACAGCAAACCTCATTCCAGTCAGTTAGTGTAGAGCAGATGTATCTGCTGAGAAAAACGTGAGTCAACTTGGCCAGAATTAGGGAGCTGATGTCAGCCATGCTGTGACTTTCAAAAGTTCTGAATGGTTTTCTCTCTCTCTCTAGTTCCCCGCTCTCCTCTTTCCCCCCATGTTTCTTTTCTTTGTATAATGCAGACATGGACGATGCATGTTTTTCCCCAACTTCTCTCAGGCACCGTGCATGTATGCATATCTAACAGACACACACTGTGGAAAGACAAATAGTTTTTGTGTTCTCCCCAGGCTGTTCGCTGCTACGATTCGCTCATCCTTAAGGCCGAGGGCAAAGTGGAGCCTGAGTTATTCTGCCAGCTAGGCCTCTTCAACCTCCTCTTGGAGGATTACCCGAAAGGTGAGTAATCTCTCCTCTTCACCTCCCAAGTGTAGAGTTTGTAGAGTCATCCTTTCCTCACATGACTTTGTTCAGAGACACTGTGTGTGCATCTGGAGACATGCAGTTGGTTCCATTCCAGCTTGACCTAAATGCCGACTGTCCACTTTCCATGTTAGTGGTGGCATTGATAAATCCTCAGCTTCACTCTCCTCTTCATTTACAGCATTATCGGCATACCAGAGGTACTACAGTTTACAGTCAGACTACTGGAAGGTGAGACACACAAACACACATGCCTGCACGCTCCCTTTCTCATTCAGTTAGTGATACTATCACGCCCTGTCAGTTTCACACACACACACACACACACACACACACACAATCGTGCTTTCTTTCCTACACATTCACTTGCTCACACACAGGAAGCATGTATCTCAGTTTGGTTACATGCTGGCGTAAAATGCGGTTTCAGGTTTCGTGTCAGAGTCATTTTGTGCTTCTTTCCTGTTTAGTTGACACTTTGCGGTGAGATTAATAGCTAGGTATTGGTTTTTCTGATTACTGAACCACATAGCTGCAAGGTTATGTAAAGGTGTATGGCTTTTGTTTTCAAGGGCACATACTGTATCCGAGGCATTTTGATTACATTTTGAACTTGGTTTCTTTGTTGGTCGTATAAATCTGTATAATCTCTCTTATTTAAACTATTTGTCCTAATGGCCTTGCACCTCTTTCCATCCCACCCAGAATGCTGCCTTTCTGTATGGCCTGGGAATGGTCTACTTCCACTATAATGCCTTTCAGTGGTGAGTACCAACTATCATTATGGAAAAATCTTCTCATTAGAAGTAGTGGTACCAGTTGATCGTGGTCCGTATGGATCCACACTCAACGATTCAGAATGCATGTGAACCGCGTTCAACTTCACCCATAATAATAGTGTGAAATACATTTTTACTGTCGCTAATGAATCTCTATGGAGGGTTGCCGTGAAACGATACAGGCGACGCAATTTTCTGTTCACGTGAATCTTAAAAGCAGTTGTATGTTCACGTGAGCGGTGGATAGAGACGGCCATGGCTACTGGAGGAGCGGACGACCTCGAAAAAGCTGTGGCGCCGGCTACAGAGCTCTGTCGTATCAGCGGTAGTTGGTGGTTGAGTTACCAAAGAATAGGTGGCTTTGAGACGGGTACAAGATCGTGGTTTGAATTAAAACACTCCCAAGGAACACGCATTTACGGGGTGAAAGTAATTTGCTTTCCCCAGGAAAGTGAACTCCGCTTCTCGGCTTGAACGCGCAGTGTTTAATGGCAGTTTTTAAGTAGTACATGGAAAGCATTTAAAAAAAGAATATCGTTCCCTCTTTTTTGTGCTGATCCGATCCGTGACTCAAAACTGTGATCTGAACCGTGAGTTTTATGAACGGCTGCACCCGTAATTTAAAGCATTGACTCTTTTTGGACCACTTCCACATTAAAGCATTGAATCCTTAATCTTTAACTTACAAAAAAAATGTACAGTGAAAAAAGGATGGCTGTGGTGTTAATGGAATAGTTTGACTTTTGGAAACTTTGAGGAGAAAAGTTAGACGAGAAGATCAAAACCACTCAAGTCTGTACGGTAAATATGAAGCTGGGGCCCGATGCCAAACAGAACTTCCAAAATCGCCAAACAAGTCACTCGTTCTGTTGTGTATTTTATTGCAAAGGGTAAACCAATCCTGTTTGTAATGCAGCTGAACACGCTTTAAACAAGACCAATAATGCAAAGGATTGCACAGTTAAGTTGTAGTCTGTATATGTTCGTGTGTTTGTTGTTCCTCCCGGGAAAAAAATGCTTGTGTGAAGCTGTCCTATATTGTTTCCATGGTAACACCGCAACCAGAGAGGAATCGGCTGTTTTAAATCTCTGGACAGATTTTTTTTAAGCATCAAGACGCAAGCATCAGCATATACAGCTATTATTCTCAGTGGCTGCAGGCAATCTACAAATAGTGTTCAAGAGACACATGCAAATCCAGTATTTTGAAAAGGCCTAGGACATCCTTCATCCCTGTAGCATTTCTTATATAGCAAGAACTATACGTCAACATTTCAGCTACCTCAATAAAAGCAAATAGAGCTTGTATTGGTTAACTTTGTGCTGCAGGATTAGTTTCTTAAGCTGCCGTCTGATTGTGAAGCAAGCACAGCAAAACAAGTAACATATGGGGTGCTATCTCAGTTACTGTGGAAGGAACAGCTTTAGTGTTCAGTTCAAGATGGCACACGCAGCGTGACTTGAGTGAACACTGACAACAGAATGTGCAGCATCTTAGGTCGTGTTCACACCTGCTCTTCTGTTCTCAATGTCCAGAACAAACAAAATAGTTTGCTTTTAGTTGCAATCCTTGTCAGAGTTTATAGATTCAGCACAAATGAACTGGTCCTCGACAATCCAGTCTTAGCCTACGTCTTCTTTTTCATATGTTTTTATTCCTTCTTTCTATTTGTAATACTGCCCTTCCCCCTTCTCTTCATCATGTCCTCCATTGGTCCCACAGGGCGATCAAAGCATTCCAGGAGGTGCTGTACATTGACCCAGGCTTCTCCCGGGCCAAGGAGATCCACCTACGTCTGGGTCTCATGTTCAAAGTCAACACAGACTATGAGTCAAGCTTAAAGGTAGGTCCAGGTTGATTTCCTTTCCTCTAAGCAGTAGGGCTGCACGGCATGAGGAAAATATGATGATAACATTGTTGAATATCCCGATAACAATGTTACTTGCAATAAATAAACAGATGTTAAAGTGTTCTTAGTTCTGCATTTCTGCTGCTTTCAGTAATCTGCTAAAATACAACAAACTGCTTGTTGAATTTAAAACAAATGAAAAGAGATCATTCCCAACATTGCTTTATTGAACAAATTGAACATTGAATATAAAAGGTGCCGTTTTCTACTGATATTTTCTTTCAACTAATACAAGGGGTGGCAACAGCAATTGGGGTGGCAGTAGCTCAGTCCGTAGGGAGCTGGGTTGGGAACGGGTCGCTGGTTCAAGTCCCAGTACGGAGTGTGGACTGGTAGCTGGAGAGATGCCAGTTCATCTCCTGGGCACTGCCAAGTTGCTCTTGAGCAAGGCACCTAAACCCCCTCAACCGCTCAGGGCTCCTGTTCAGCAGTCAGAGCCCACTCACTCTGACATCTCTCCATCAGTGCATGTATAGGACCTGAGCATATGTATGTGTGTGTATTTTAGGCCTGTGTGTAATATAAGTGAAAATTGTAATCTTCCCATTGGGGATCAATAAATTATAATTAAATTATAAATTACAAAAATATCTCTTGAGTGTCTTTGGCCATACGTCACAGCCTTTCGCGAAAAATAAATATGTGCAGCCCTACTAACTAGCAAAATCTTGAACACTTTTTGTACCAATAGAAAAACGTTTAATCTAGCTAGCGTTGTCATTTTGCGAAGAGGCTTTACAATGAGGCGTACGACAGAGCTCCCTGTCACTAAGTGACTGACTGGCTCCTGGCTACTAGTGATAAATAAAGCAGTATTATGGATAGGGAGAAATGCAGTTAGAGCTGCTAAGATGAGTCGATGAATTTGTCAACTAACCGCCAACTACTTAGATAATCAGTTGGAATAAAACAAGTAAAGATTCTCTTCTTCAATGTGAACATTTTCTAGTTCCTACGATACTGCCTAAAACGCTGGTATCGGGAAGTACTGGAGTTTATGCACCATTTTACATTACATGTCATTTAGCTGACGCTTTTATCCAAAGCGACTTACAATTGCTATATATGTCAGAGGTTGCACGCCTCTGGAGCAACTAGGGGTCTCCCACACCAAAGGCATGTGTCCTATCCACTGCGCCATCACCACCCCACACACCAATCCAATACCACGTAATAAAGCCCTACAGAAAATCTATGTTAACGTAGTTTATTTATGTTCTTTTTCCGTTATAACTGACTACTATAAAGAGTTTAACCTGAGCCAGGCCGACAGCAAAGATAGAAATCATATCACATCCATACAGGGATAGCAGTATACAGTTGTTAAAACATAATAAAATATATGACACACTGGTATCAGATCAGTACTCGGTATCGGCCGATACGCAAGTTCAGGTATCGGGAAGCAAAAAATGGTATCGGACCATCTCTAGTTTCTACAAGACATCTGACATTTTTCACCATTTCCTGACATTTTATAGACCAAACAAAAACAGCCAAAATGTTAATCGACAATGAACATAATCGTTAGTTTCAGCCCTAATTGCAGGTTATTGTATGTGTGTTTTTACTGATTTCTACCCATGTTCTCTGACAGCATTTTCAGTTGGCTTTGATTGACTCCAACCCCTGCACTTTGTCCAAAGCTGAAAGTAAGCACCTATCATATTCATTTTACTCATTTATTTCCTTATTAATAAAATACTTTATATTGTAGATGATAGAAATTGTAGACTGACTGACTTGTTAGACATACAGCAAATATATCCATTTATTTGGTTGTTTTATATGCATTACATTATTTATTGTGGTATAAGTAGAGCCATTCTCGGACCGCACCACTCACGACAGTTGATCGTGGAATGGAAAAGTCCCCTTTTATCTTCTCAGCCTACAGAGGAAATAGTGGCAGGGCAACTCGAAACATCTTACTGTGTTTGTTTATGTTCAGCTGCTGGGGTTCAGTACTGGCATTATTTGATATGCCACTGCCATCTCATCTCTCCCGCCCGGGTACCTGTTACCTTGGCGACGGCAATATCCATTTTTTTTTTGCCCAGCGTCTCGCCGTTTGCCTTTGCCTCATTGTGACACACACACACACACACACACACACACACACACACACACACACACAGATGTAGCAAGGGCAGCCCCCGTCTTTCTTCCTCTCTCTCTCGCTCGCTCGCTCGCTCCATCCCTCCCTCCCTCCCTCCCTCCATCTGCTAAGAGTCACTCAGGCAGCTTAGATCAGACACTGCAGCGCTTCAGACAAAGGAAGGTGCCGCCAGGAGCACAGCTACCTATCTGGTCTGTTACACTTAATGTAGACAGGCAACCTTGGGTTTCTGACACCTCTTTATTGACAACGCAGCACTACTTTTTCAAAGACTATGAGGAGAAATAACTTTCAGTAGGGGTGGGAA
Organism: Gymnocephalus cernua; assembly: GCA_023631565.1. Classification (NCBI taxonomy): domain Eukaryota; kingdom Metazoa; phylum Chordata; class Actinopteri; order Perciformes; family Percidae; genus Gymnocephalus; species Gymnocephalus cernua. The sequence continues at coordinate 15,661,414 of CM042448.1, read as the reverse complement.
ACCTTTCTTAAATGCTAAATAACCTCAACCTAACGTTTCCTTTTTCTTTCCCTTTACAGTTCAGTTCCACATTGCTCATTTGTATGAGATTCAGGTAAGTGCTTGCTTTTTTTTGCTCCCAGGGACTCCAGACATTTGTTTGGTTTCTGTCATTTGCAATTGTTAAAAAAAAAAAAAAGCGCTGCATGTTGATTGAATGTCCAAGGCGATAGCTCATCATAACCCAGGCACCACTCCACCACTGTAAAATCACAGTGCATCTAAATTTGAGGGATAGCCCTGTTCTTTGTTTTTTATTTTGAACCAGGTGCTGACAAATTGAGTAGGGAGCAGGGTGCGTGAGTGGGTGGCATGCGGGAGGGAATAGGAGATTACTCTCAGCCGATCAACGGGGTTGCCACGGAAACAAGAAAGTCTGTCTCCCCCTCTTTTGTATGCTGGTGGTCTCTCTCTTTATGTTCTCTCTTCAGTAGAGAAGTACAGTAGCTCTAGCCGGCTCTGGGAGTAGCAGCCCTTCACAACTAATGTGTGTTTTATTTGTGCTGTGTCAGAACACACACACTGCAGTAGAAGTCTTAGACTTGAGCAAATCTTTGGATGCAAAAGTGTGACTAAATTTGGAGGAGTAGGGAGGGCCATGAAGAATGTTACGATGGCATTCCTGTTTTGTTATGCTGCGCATTCAAGAGGTGTAAAGACGGACAAGAGGGACGACCTGGCAAAAGTCGTGGATTGAAATTACATTACATTTCATTTAGCTGACGCTTGTATCCAAAGCGACTTTACGACATATACAATTGCTATATATGTCAGAGGTCGCACGCCTCTGGAGCAACTAGGGATTAAGTGTCTTGCTCAGGGACATTGAATCCTTGATGCTGTAAAGAACTTCACTCTTTTGTAATCAGCGTTTTTATTTTCTCTTCTCCTCACCCTGTCGTTGTCCCATTACTCTCTTTGACCGTCTGTTCCTCACTGCTCCTCCACTCCTCATATACAGAAGAGGTACCGGGCTGCCAAGGAGGCCTATGAGAGCCTTCTGCAGACGGACGATCTTCCTGCACAGGTGAAGGCCACTACCCTGCAGCAGCTAGGTAAGAGTGTGCACAGAACCATATATTTCTAGGGGGACTTCCTTTTCATGTGAAGCTGAGAAAACTCCTGTTTCCCCTCCATCTCAACTAGGGCTGTACAATTAATCGCAATTTTAATGAAATCGCAGGGGGCGCAATATTTGGTAAATGCAAAATATGTGTCAAACCATTCCGAAGTAAGTATTTTGGTGCTACAGAGACGTCCCAGCCTACAAATCGTATCCTACAGACTAAAGAAAACATCTTTGTTTGGTACAGAAACCTCGCAAAAATCACTCTATAATCATTAAAATCTTTTTAATGCAAATGAGAATAACGATACAAAAATAATCATTCAAAAAGGTGATGTTGTGCACGTCCATGTGGTTGCTGGTGCATGACAAAAGAGTAAATGTTCAAAGAAGGTAAAGTCCGCAAAACAGCTTAATGCTCCGAAAGATTACTGTAATAATAAAAGTTTCGGCCCACAATTTGGCCATCCTCAGGTGGAAGGCCAGAAACGTTGTGTGCCTTATTTTACACTATAAAGTTTTTTCGGAGCATTAAGCTGTTGAACGGACTTTACGAAAATGATCATTCCCTCCAAGATTGTGAATCCAATCACAATATCAGTCAAAATAATCTCAATTAGATATTTTCCTTGTGTCGTGTAGCCCTAGTCTCAACAAAGATATTATTGGTGCCACGAGTCAACAGCGTTTGATTTAATGTTCTCCAGGCTGGATGCATCACACAGTGGAACAGCTCGGGGACAGAGCCAGCAGGGACAGCTATGCCATCCAGTGTCTGCAGAAATCTCTGGAGGCCGACCCCAACTCTGGACAGTCCTGGTACTTCCTTGGCAGGTACGTCGCACACACATTTGCAACATCAGAAGATGTCATTTAGCTCTGCAGTGCTTGTGAAATTGGCCAAATAAAAAAAACGGGGAAGTTAGGGTCGTGGAAACTTGTATGTAACAAGTAAAAAGAATGACTCAAACAACATCAGTATAGTGGTCCTGGGATCCCTGCTGTGTCCTGGAGTAACCGGTGAACTCGTTTAGTTGGTCTTTACACTCAGGACTCTAAAGTGTGGAAAGTTAATTGAAAGGCTTTTGTTTTCTCTGGACAATAGTCTAAAGTTATAACATTAACTGATGCTCTGAGCCAATCTGTTGGAATCAGGATCTGTCTGGGCCTCTTTTAATTGAAAAGGAGATGCTATATAATCCTTGAGCAATTCTTCTAGTATGCCAGCTGACCAGCATTGTTCTCCATCAATCACTGGCACTGTTTCTTAACACACAATATTGTGAGCAAATGTGGTGTGGTGAATGAAAAAAAACCTGCATCCATCTTACCTCTGATTTTAGTTTAAGTCATTTTAATGCAATGGCAATTCTAATGTTTGTTAGCCTGACTTAAATTGATATCAGGGGGGGCAAAGATAAAATAAAAAACCCTTGATCACTTGAAATGCCATCCCAAAACTTTACAGTATGTTGCATGCAGTCTTATACTATAACGTTCAAATGATGATAATGTCTAAAAAGAAGCTCTATGAATGAGTTATTTGAGACATTTGCATAAATGTTTTCCATGTCTGTAGCACAACCCTTACAGCCTGTGTCTCCTGCAGGTGCTACTCTAGTATTGGGAAGGTCCAGGACGCCTTCATCTCCTATCGGCAATCCATAGACAAATCAGAGGCCAGTGCAGATACCTGGTGCTCTATAGGGTAAGGGTCAATTTGTTCAGTCAAGGCTGCAGTTACATTCTCTTTTAATAGTGTAAGTGTTTATACGATAGACTGTGGAAATACATGAATGCAAGCCACTGTTTCTGAATGGATATTTCGGAGTGACCTATATTCTTACCTATATCTTTGTTTTCCAAATCTATTCACCCATCCTACCTTCATTTTCCCAAATTAACCCCTTGATTCAATCACTTAATTATCTCTTACACTTCCATTGTCCTTTTGCATGGAAAAAAAAAAACAATCTTTGTTTATCTCTCCTGTCTCTTTATCATCAATTCCTCATTTTCACCCCTGTCCGTTCGTGATTGCTTCCTCTCTCTGTTACCTCTGTCTTTCTCCCATGCACCCCTTCCTCTTTCCGCACTGCCACCCGCCTCCCCACCCCCCACCCTTAGGGTGTTGTACCAGCAGCAGAACCAGCCCATGGACGCTCTGCAGGCCTACATCTGCGCCGTGCAACTGGACCACAGCCATGCCGCTGCCTGGATGGATCTGGGCACGTTGTACGAGTCCTGCAACCAGCCGCATGACGCCATTAAGTGCTACATCAATGCCACACGCAGCAAGGGCTGCACCAACACCCCCGCGCTAACCCACCGCATCAAATGCCTGCAGGTGGGTGGAGAGAGAAAATTAAAGCAAAAGGCGCCCATACAGTGGCGGTTTGGATGCAGCTTCAATTTGATAGTCCTATATATGAGGAGAATGTAACCATAAAAAGATGTTCGAATGCAGTTGTCTGCCAGCAACCGCATTCAAATGGGTGTGGTACACCTGCAAAAATAGAAGCAAAGTGAAACCAAAGGGGTTGTCGTTTTGCACGCACGCACACACACACACACACACACACAAACACACTCTGCCAGCCTGGATATCATTATTTAAGTGTGTCTGGCTCTGCATTAAGGAAACTTGGCCTGCATCACAGCTTTCCTACAATATTTTGTGTAATGTAGTTGGTTTTACAAGTGTTGAGAAGAACAACAGTGAAACACTTAATGACACGCTGTCATGTCATTAACTGAAACGGTTGGCTGCTGTTTATATAATTTGTGTGCTCCACGAGTGTTTTAACAGAGCTCAATTGGCCGTATGTGACAGCTGGTGTACCTGGGCAAAAAATAATAATATTTACTATTTTATTTAAATAGCAGATTACAGATCCATCCAAAAATGCCTGGATTAGTTTGGGACATCACTAATTGAAATTGCTGGCTGCTGTTTATTTGTCCATGCTGCTCTGGGGTTCACTCGCTCCGACCAGTTTCACCTAAAACTGTTTGGTGCATCTAATGTGTATTGTGGCCAGAGGACATGCAATTAGTGCCACAAAATGTAGACAAAGAAACAAAATGTCTCTCATTATGCCATTTAAAATGGATGCTGAGAAATACACAAATACCTTTTGAAAAAGCACTGGCCAGTGCAAGCTGATGGTTGGCTCCCTCAGCAGCAGCGGCCAACCCTTCTAAAGTTTAAAGTCCTTTCCTCTAGTAAAGGGAGCAAAGGATGGGTTTTCTCTGTTTCCTCTCCTGCTCTTTGCAAGCATCCCTGTGCAGCCACAACTGTGTTGAATAAGTCTATATTATTCCACAGGGATGTGATTAGGGTATCCTATTGGGCACAAAGGAAACATCTTATCTACAAGACCTGAAACCCTACAGGGAGAAAAACCCGAGAACCTGAGAAACTGAATCAAGTGTCCAGAATGCAGTAAAATGGACCAGGGATCTCTATTTTTGCCTGACTTTACACCTCCTGTTCTTTCAAGACCTTAACTCATGCCTGGCTGATAGGTAGTTGCTCCTTACTGGAACCTCTTTTGTTGCGTATGCTATGCAGCGTAATATAAGAGAAAAGGGGAAAACATAGTAGCACCCTTGAGCAATAATTAATTTCTCTTATTTTAAGGATTGTTTTAAAATCCTTTTTGGAGACCGATTGTTTCATGGGGAAGCTAACAATTGCCGACTCAAACTTGCCCTTCCATAGATTTAACAACCGGGGTTTTAACAATCCCCATATCTCATGTGTTAGTTTATTCATCTATATTTTTGTCCAAACAATGTCATTTTCCTCTACATATGCATGACGGAATGTTACATTTTCCACCAGTTATGTTAGCATAAATCCATGGCATTAAGGCAAGCTCAAAGGCTTGTTTTAATGGAACTGTGACTGTGTCAGGGATTACTGTTACTGAATGTCATTGAGTACATCCTTGTGTGGTTGATGCTGTACACAACATAGGTATGTTAGCCAGCCAAGACACAAGTTTGCATATCGCTGTCAGTTTCCAACCTAGCTTCACTTGTGCTATAACCTCTACCTATTTACCATTGCTGATCATTTCCTTGTTTTGAGGTCATCGTTTCCCCCCCCCCCCCCCAAAAAAAAAAGCCTTGTGTTTTATTATTTTTTTTTGTTTTTTCACGTCGTTTTCCATTCCCCTAGGCTCAGTTGAGTAACCCCCCGCTCAGTAGCCTACAGGGTAAAAGTAAAATGCTCCCTCTTATTGAGGAGGCATGGAGTCTACCAATCCCAGCTGAGCTAACCTCCAGGCAGGGAGGCCTGAGCAGTGCACCACAGCAGGTGAGAGACCAGATAGAGCAACTTACACCTCCTCCCCCACTCCCTCCCTTCCCTCCCCTCCCCTCCTTCCCTTCCCTTTGACTGAGTGCACACTCAGACACATAAGAACTCAAACACTTAATCGTAATGTACACGCAGGACATACCTGCAGGTCAACAAATGCGCATGCACTGTTGTCCATACTGATGGGTAACACTTGAGCTTAACTCCACCTTCCACACGGTCTGTGTGTGTGTGTGTGTGTGAATGCAGATGTCTAAAGAAGCCAACAACGCACTAAAGAATATCCCCTATGAATACCTTCTTTTTTTTCTCTTTTTACTCCAAAATGAATGCTATTACACTCAGATTGGAGACTTTGACTTTTATTGTAAGTGCTCTGTTTCTGCTTCAAGGTAACAGAAATTGAATAACAAGTCATTGATCACACTATTTTCAAGTGTAACATGTCCAGGTCATGGCTGCTTTATGGCATCTGTTTTGAACGAGGAGAGGTCCAGCCAAGTGTTGCCCAGTCCTGCACCCCCCCCCCTTTTCTTCTCCACAGCACAGTTGTCACTCGGCTTCACCCATCACGCTCAGTTCAAGTACACCAAAACCAATAAATCAACAAAACACTTGTGCAGGCTTTTGTTAACTATTTCCCATTCAATTTCCCTGTCTATTGTTCCTGTTTTTAATCTAATTTTGGTATTCAGGATTACCACCACCCCCCCACCTCCCTCCCTGCAGTTCATTCACAAATCCAGTTTTGCTCTTTATCTGCTTTGGTTTAGAGCGAGAGAGATTGCCTTTCTAAACAGATTAAAGTGCTCTAATTCAAAGTCAAGTGGCTGTGTTTATGATAATTCTCACACTCATTGACGTTTGGCCCTTTTGGCTTTTGACCCTGCCTCAGTGTGATTGGTGAGGTCGTGCTGCCGTAGAGTATACCCTGGCTTCCCATTGGCTCTGTCCATCTTCCTTCCCCTTTTCAGTAGTTGACCTTAGATGTCCTGGAGCTGCTCACAATGCGCCAGCAACGCCCCCTAGTGTTTTCATTACCACTTCACTCCTCCATGCCCATCATACTGTAGATGCGAGTAATTCTGTTGTGTTCGTGTGTGTGTGATCACTGTTTTGTGTGTGTGTGTGTGTTATTGACCTCTAGCATCATTGATTTATCGGCTTTTACTTGGTGAGAGTCAATTCACTGTGAGGCCGATTCCAGTGTGAATGCTTATGGAAGGGGGACATTTTGGATAGGGTCAGATAGGACTTCATACATAGCATTTTTGTTTTTGTTTGCCCACTTATTGTAATGCAACGTACATAAAAGAAACTGAAAATATTTGCTTGAAATACTAAGATTGTGGTTGTTAAATTTAAGTTCTGGTGAAAGCAGAACAAAGGCCTATAGAAGTGTAGCAGTCGATTATTTAACTTATTATTAAACCAAGCAAGCTAATGCTACTCCAGTTTAAAAGCAACAGTGAGGTATTATTAAAAATAATAAATTCCTGAGCAGTCACACCTAGCTCATAGCCCCCCCCCTTTAGAGGTAATGGTAAGGCTGTCAGTGTGTGGAATGTGTTTTATCCTTTTGCTTTAAAGGTTTAGTTATGCTGTTGTACCTTTTTTTAAACCACTGCACCTGCCTTATATTGTCAAGTGCAATACGGAATACATGGATTTGTTGTAAAGAATTTGTATTAAGAGTCGTTACGACAACTTTGAGGGCTGCAGGTGTTGACACGAAACAGTAGTGATGATGTTCTACCAGGAGAACTGCCCCGGGGCTGCTGTTGCTCTATGGAGTAACTCCTTCAGATACACAACAATGCTTTTGCTCTACATGTCCTGCTTGTTTGTTTAAGCGCCGACACAGAATCACAGTATTGCTCTCCTTTTTCTCTCTTTTTTCTTATTCTCCATCCCTTGCTTTGCTTTGCCCTTTGACCACTTCCTCTTGCCGTACTATATTTTCCCCCTTTTTGCTACTTGATGAATAAATATTCTTGATTGCCTTTTCCACACTCCCTCCATTTCATTTTCCATTATTTGTTTTTGCCACTTATTTCCCCCACTTGCTTTACGCATTCTTTCTTCTCGCTCTATTCCGACCCCTCCTGTCTTCCATGACCTTTCGCTATGTCCTTTCATTTACGCTCTTTTCCTCCGTACATTTCTTTTGCTTCCCTCTGCCTGCACTCCCGCCATGCTCTCCCCTCCAGGCTTGTAAGCCCAATCACAGTGCAGAAGGTGGGGGCTCGGGTCAGTCTCTGCCCCCTCACGTGGGCCCGCTGGGCCAAGCAGAGGACCAGTCCTGCCCCGCCAAGAGGAGGAGAGCCTCCAGCCCTGCCAAGGTAAATACCACAGTGACAGCGTCATTTAACTGCTGCTTTCCTCTTATAGCAGGCAGAGTTAAAGTCATGCAGTTTAATCTGTACTCTGTCCTTTACTAGTTCTTTTACACCTTACATGTTTATGCATATTTTCAATTTCATAATGTGTTTTTCAGGGTGATTCATGGGTCAGTAACCCACCACAGCAGCCAGTTCCAAACTGGTACCTCTCCCCGCAGAAAATACAGGTTAGTAATATCTCTCATCTCATATTTAACTTATTTTTATTATCTCTGCTTTTACGTGAACTCTTTTTATTTATTTATTTTGTTGCTGTCCGTCTTCAGGTGCTGGAACAGATGCGGAGTAACCGGGCCAGTCTCAAGCCCCAACAGCTTCAGATGTTGGGGCAGCTGGAGGCTCAGCTCGCCATGATGCAGCAGCACCAGCACCAGGTAAAAACCTCTCCTGTCTCACTCACTCACTCACTCACTCACTCACTCACTCACTCACTCACTCACTCACACACACACACACACACACACACACACACACACACACACACACACACCTGATCTTCATCTTGGTCTAGCATTCACTGTTCCTGTCAGGTTCAAACAAGGCCTAGGACTGATGAATCAGCATGTATTTACCCCTCAGAAACTGCCATTTCCATAAATGATGCACATCTGTACCCCTTAATGCTTGCACAAAATATGTTTTACATGTACGCGTATGCATGAAGATCCATGCTAGTATTAGACATTTCCACAGTAATGTGTACTGGGTAGTTGAAGGCTTACATCCATTATTGTTAGAATAAATAAACTCATTAATCCAGAGTGTGTTGACACTGCATGATCTATGATCCTACTGTGGCATTCAGACCTGAAGTAAGCTACAAATCCTTTTCATGGTGTGTTGTGGCATGCGTAGGCGTTCAACCGTTGTGGTTTGGCACGTAATACGACGCAGGAAAAGTTTAAACAGGCCGATAAGAATGTTAATTGTGTTTTTCTAACTGACTCTGAATTATCTTTTGGTGGTAGAGTTCACCCATAGGGGTCTCTAACGAACAATAAATGACACAAGATACTAAGTTTCAAGCTTTAATTACAGTTAAACTGTCGTGTTTTATGGTTGTCATCTTTTCCATTTATAGATGAGACAGAATGCCTCAGGAGGTCAGGTGCGCCCCTCTCTCCCCAACGGCCCCACCACAAACTCCCTTCCCTCCCCTAACCCCAGCCTCCACCCCACCCGGCCCCACCTGGGACCCCAGCGGCCCCTGTGCCCGCCTCAGCCACTGGCCAATGGGCCTGTGGGCCCTGGGACACATGGACACTTAGACTCCCTCCCTGTGGGTGTTAGTAGTAACAGTAGTAATAATCAGTCAGGGCCCATAGCCACAGGACCCAACGGAGACGTGCCTTACCTGCAACCTGCCGGCAGCGGCGACGCAGCACTGCTACCTCACACCTGCACAAGCACGCAAACACAGGACGCCACGCCGCGCCAGGCCCTGCACCTAAACTCCTCTCAGGTTAGACATCAGCTTTTTTCAGTGCCTGTGACAGAGCATCCACACGTCCCAAAAAATGAAAGCTCCCTCTCGCAGGTTCTCCAAACCTCAGCTAAGAAATGGACATTGAATGTAATTAGTATAATTTATAATAATTATAAAATAGTTTTATCCTGCTGTCAAAAATCCATCAAGTGGTTTCACAAAACGGGCTGTGACATCCCCATGAGACTGTAAATGAAAGTGTGCAGGAATTCTTACGCATTCTATCTTTGATGTCTGGTACAGAGCCAAGATCTGTACGTAGCACATGTAAGAATAGGAAAGGGTCACAACTCATATTTTATGCTTCTATTTATTAAGTTACAGCATCTCAGTTCTCCCAACGAAGGATCATTAGGTATATGCCTGGCAAAATGTTGTGAATATGGTTACTGGTAACGTAATTATTAATAATGACATAAAATACAAGTCAGCCCGCCTGGACTTTCTGCTTTCCCTCATTAACAGTTGCTGTCTTCTTCCTTCAGGGGCTTCAGAAGGGGTGTGTTCCACATGTGATGGGCTCCAGTAGTGAGGGGACCCTCTTTCACCCCCAGACCCCCAACTCCATCGCCCCTGTGCACCCCAACAATCAGGTTGGACATTCCACTAACGCCCCATCGCCACGACAGCAGGCCCACAACCACCTCCCGTCCCCTCCCTCCCTCCCCCACTCCTCTACCTCAGGTGGAGCAGCATCTGGTGCGTCCGCTACCAAAGATAGCAACACCACAGCCGCCCTCGTCACGGCAGCCGCATCCCTCGGCAACGGGGGCTCCGAGGGCAAGACGCCATCGCCACAGCCATCTGATGGCAAAATGGCACAGGCAGATGGCCTGGCCAATCACGTACACTCGGGGGAGGGCAAGGTGGCAGAAGGTGGCGAAAAGCCGAGCCTTAGCGCAGACAATCCTAGACTATCTGCCCTGCTGGAAGGCGGGAAGTACCCTGTGGGGGGTGAGGGACCGTCACAAGGGACCGCATCCACAGCGTCCGCCACGTCCGAGTCCCACAAGAAAATCAACAACATCCATCCGGCCGTCCTGCCCTCCACCCCCCACGCGCAGGGCAGCTCGGCCGCCTCCTCACCCGTCTCTGCCATATCCACCGCCACGCCCTCCCCCAAATCCTCCGAACACACCCAAACAAGCGTCCACAGTCCCGCTATCGCCGCCACATCTACTGCACCTGCCGTAAACGGTAACGGCAAGGCAGGTATCTCTGAGGACTCTCAAAGCCCGCTGAAGGCGGAGCCGCCCGCTGTCACCAGCCTCAAAGCTACGCCTCCACACGGACACAGCTCCTCATCGTCGTCGTCGTCATCTTCAATATCCATCTACCCCAGCTCCACAGACGTGCTGAAGGCCTGCAGGTGAGACTGAAATCCCTCATTGTTTTTTTTTCTTCCACATCGTGGTGTCCCGCAGATGCACTCAGACAGTATCCTGCCGGCCCTGTTTAATTCTTGGCAGGAATAATTGCTCTTAGCAAGGAACTTGCGGTGTGGACAAAAGATCGAACACAGTCTGGCCATAACAGAGCTTTAAGTACACAAGACCAAAGAAAGACTAGATTTACAGCATGTGGCAAATTCTCTTTTTGTAACATCCTGCACTCTCAAGCAGGGTTTCAAAATCTAGTCTGAGTTGATACATTCTGACATGGACAAGACTTAGTTTAGTAATGTGTACAAATGGAAATGGTCTTGATTAGTGGAAATGGGTGGCTGCTTCAGTGTGTATGAATATGAAGCCTGGAAACATGTGCACCTCACTTACTGAGAAATGTTGGTTATGGCGCATCACATGCAACATTTAAAACACATTTACAAAATACTTTGTACTGTAAATGTTCTATGTTTTTTTTCTAATGGATAGAAAGGATGACTGTACTGTTTGATATATTCCTTGCCTGTTTTCCAAAATGTTACAGGCCTGAAGTTGAGTTTGGTACTTAATTGTTGCTTGCTCTGTGTGTTATGGTAACAATAGTTTGTGATCTATCAGAGAGTTAAAAGGCTTCCGCTGTATATTAAATGGTGCGTGCGACAGACGTTGTCTGTTGAACAGTGTGGTTTGTTTTGAAGATGTCTCCTCCCTGTGGAATTTCAGAGTAACTACAGAACCAAAGGCAAATCATTATGTAACCGTAAACGACACCGAAGGCTACTGGGCAGTCTTGTTGCCATGCACATATTATTTAGGGCAGATTATTCACTTTTTTATCACATGGAAATGAATTCTCCCCTATTGTACATATGATTGGTCAAATGTGGCATCACCATGCATATAGTTAAGATTATTCCGTTAAATGGACTGCTAAGGAGTATTAGTAGATAGGATCTGAGGTAGGACAGCAAGTCTACCAAGTATTATTTACTGGTGTGTTATTTCCCTGTCTGTCTGCTGTTCCTTGCACTGTTTATATTCTGTGTGTTGTATCACTACTGCTGCAGTCATTTCAAACATTCTCTGCTGTGTGTGTGTGTGTGTGTGTGTGTGTGTGTGTGTGCGTGTGCGCGCAGGAACCTGGGGAGGAATGGTCTCTCCAACAGCAGTATCCTCCTCGATAAGTGCCCCCCACCCCGGCTGCCCCCTCCACCCTCACCAGCCCTGCCCAAAGACAAGCTCAACCCCCCCACGCCCAGCATCTATGTGAGTATTACCCAGGGGGCCACCAAGCTACTTTAAGATGACTTAAAAGTGGTTGGCAGCAGTTTTTCAAGTATTATTAAGGATATTTTTTCCCCGTTACCTGATGAGTCTTGTTCATTAAAGCAGGTGGTCATAGTACTATATGATATCCTTTAACTTTAACAGCTGGAGAACAAGAGGGATGCTTTCTTCCCCCCACTGCACCAGTTCTGCACAAACCCCTCCAACCCCGTCACTGTCATCAGAGGACTGGCTGGAGCACTCAAACTGGGTAAATGCTTTGTTTACAATATGTAATGTATGTATTTTCCCCTTAAATCAGTCACAAAGCCGTGCGTATTTTAATTATTTGTGTCCCTCTGTGGCGTCCGTTTCTCTGCAGACTTGGGTCTGTTCTCCACAAAGACGTTGGTAGAGGCCAACCCGGAGCACCTGGTGGAGGTCTGGACTCAGCTCTCTCAGCCCGCTGATGAGAACTGGGACCCGGCCGGCACCAAGAAGATGTGGCGCTGTGAAAGCGCCCGCGCCCACGCCACCATCGCCAAATACGCGCAGTATCAGGCTGCTTCCTTCCAGGAATCCCTACGGGTCAGTGATGCTTTATCTCTGTTCTCTGGAAACTTCTAAGGATACAAAAAAATATATAGTTATTTGTTAGCATACTGCTGGCTTATTGCGTTTCCTGTTTTGGTTTCAGGAGGAAAATGAGAAGAAGGCACTAAAGGAGCCCTCGGACACAGAGCCAGCGTCGGCAGAGAGGTACCTAATGTTCTTTCTATTTAGTTACCGTTACTTTGATTGTTTAGCCCCATTAGAACGCTCCAGGCTGTGATATATTATTTGGTCCAGTATTGAACATGGTTTGGTTAAGCTTAGTCTCGCTTTGTTAGACCATCCACACGCTGCAGAGCGGAGGAGGGTCTGACGGCTAACTAGACTTATCAGTCCAATCAGTTTTTTCTCTCGAAATAACATAAAAATCCAGACAATATCCAGTCTCAAATGTATCATTGGGATATATTGAGCACATTAAACACCAGTGTACCATACCAATGTGGCTAATTGTGTGCGTGTGTGTGTCTCTTCAGTGTTGCACGCAAAAGAAGGGGACCCTTAAAGCACATTAAGTTTGGAACCAACATCGACGTGTCGGACGAAAGGAAGTGAGTATGGATCTGGATTTGTTGCCTAAGCTTGCCTTGGCCTATGCTCTGACACACTCAGCCCAGAGCATTTGAACTTAAAAGCGCTATCATGACACCTTGTCTGTCCCACTCTCTTCCAGGTGGAAACAGCAACTCCAGGAGCTCAGTAAACTGCCGGCCTTCGCTCGAGTCGTATCGGCCGGCAACCTGCTCAGCCACGTGGGCCACACCATCCTGGGCATGAACACAGTTCAGCTCTACATGAAGGTCCCTGGCAGCAGGATAGCAGGTTAATACACACACTCACGCTTAACTTTCTGGGACAAATGATTACTACACTTTTGTGCGTAAGTTTTGGTGTGTGGATTAGTACATTTTGTATGTCTCTCCAGGTCACCAGGAACACAATAACTTCTGTGCCGTCAACATTAACATCGGACCGGGAGACTGTGAATGGTTTGCTGTACCAGAGCCCTACTGGGGAGTGATGAGCAACTTCTGTGAAAAGTAAGTAAGATACTCTATAAAGATAGAGGGTGTCTTATGCTGTACAGATTCTCCCCCCCCCCCCCCCCCCCCCCCAAGTTCCTATATCCATCACAACCGTCTTTCCCTGTCACACCTCCAGGAACAACATCAACTTCCTGATGGGCTCGTGGTGGCCCAACCTGGAGGACCTGTACGAGGCCGACGTGCCCGTCTATCGATTCATCCAGCGCCCCGGCGACCTGGTGTGGCTCAACACCGGCACCGTCCACTGGGTGCAGGCCATTGGCTGGTGCAACAACATCGCCTGGAACGTTGGACCTCTCACCGGTACGCCTGGGATTATGGGTTAATGTTAATGTTACTTGAGTGTCTAGAGAACAGTCTGCTTGTCTGTTTTTGAACACATCCCTGCATATGATTTCCCCCCACACACACACACACACACACACACACACACACTTCCTATAATCTTCCTCTTTGTTTGTCTTTGACCACTTAAGACATGTACTATTGGAAAATGATGTAGATTTACCTCACACAATTCACAACCTTGTCTTATAGTAAATATGTCTGATATGATGACCTTTACTGCGATGTTTGAAATAGTTTTCTGCTGATTGGTGACCTTTTTAGCTGATCTGAACTGAGCTGATTACTGCAGGATCTTATTCCCCGTCTAAAACGGAGGCATTTTCCCGTTGTCTGTATGATGGCAGAAATACACTTGCATATTAACCAGTGCACCCGTTTACGCTCTCCACATAATTGCTACCTCCAAACCACCTTTGATGCTTCTTTTCTTTGCGATGGTATCTTTTGGTTTCTTGTGTTCGTGTCAAGTAATGTGCAGTACATTTGTCTTTTTCAGCCCACCAGTACAAGCTGGCTGTGGAGCGCTACGAGTGGAATAAGCTCCAGAGTGTCAAGTCCATGGTCCCCATGGTGCACCTCTCCTGGAACATGGCACGCAACATCAAAGTGTCCGACCACAAGCTGTTTGAGATGATCAAGTGAGTCATCAAAAAATCCTTCAGCTGTTTGTATTATATGTATGGCTGGGTACCAAATTCAATACTTTTTAGGCAGCGACCGAATTGCCTCTGAAGTATTGAGTATTTAAAAATGCCTCGTCATTCAATACCAAATTTCAATACCTAAAGAGTGAATCCTAGCGTCAGTGAGCCAATAAGCATGCGGCGTGTTTCTACCAAGATCTAATAATGCTGGTGATTGGCTGTCTAACGTTACACGTCGTAGAGGCACGCAGGAAAAACTCTACGTTACGCACAGAGACGGGGCTCACATAGTAGGAGCTTAAAAATGAATAAAAGGTTTGTGCTGTAATATGTAATGTTATTTATTTTTGTTGTATAAAATTGGATTCGGAAAAAGTATCGTTTAGGAACCGGTATCGAAGTCACGGTAATGGTACTGGTATTGAAAATTTACGATAATAACGATACCCAGCCCTAATTATGTGTTTCCACAAGCTGGAATTTAGTTTTTATGTTGTTGTTTTTTAAATCTGACACAATGCATTCACAGGTACTGCTTGCTGCGGACGTTGAAGCAGTGCCAGTGGGTAAAGGAAGCCTTGGCAACAGCAGGCAAGGAGACGGTGCTGAGGCCGAGGACCAGGGACGAGCCGGCCCACTACTGCACCATCTGTGAGGTCAGTAAGCACACATTTCAGCATCGGGTGTGAATTTGAACAGGATTTCACATTTCTGGATAAGCAGCTCACACTTACTTTTCTAGTATAAAATAGTGTTCTTGTTTTTTTAACTGCGGACGTTCTTAATGTACCATGCATATTGGATTAGAACCAAATGTATTTGTCCCCTGATTGTGTCTCTCTGCTGGTCTGAATCTAATCATTTGAAATAATTAAAACCACGTGATCTGCTGGTCCATTGCCGTTGAATTAAAGACCAACTCAGTTTATGTTTGAGCTAATTAATGGGTATGCGATTGGATTTATTTGAATGCAGGACTTTCTAGCGTTTAGCAGCAATGTGTCCATATCCAATTATATGTCTGCTGTCATTGTGACCTAGAAATTAGGTCTATTGTTCACTGTTTGTGGAGCAGTTGTCTCTGTTAAAAATTGAAGCCATTCAGTTTGCGCCACACCTTTTTGTTTGTTTATGCGCACTCTGCAGGTGGAGGTGTTCAACCTGCTGTTTGTGCGCCGCGAGCTCCTGTCCAAGAAGCAGTACGTGGTCCACTGTCAGGACTGTGCCAGGAAAGGCAGCGCCACGCTGGACAACTTTGTGGTGCTGGAACAGCACAGGATGGAGGACCTGATGCAGGTCTACGACCAGTTCACATTAGTAAGTCACCAGACTGAGGGAGAGGGACTCAAAGCGCTTTTATCTTTCAAACTGAAGGAACATTCCAGTACATTTATGTGAATCGACCGAACAAATATTGGTTTCTCTGAAATTTGAATTAAAATGTAGACAACTATAAATCTATATCAGCAAGTCTTTTTTTCCACCCAAACAAAAACTAGTGGTTAACCAAACTTACATTACTAATATTTGCACTTAATGACACCCGGTTTCCTATTACTGCTTTTAAATTGCCTTTTAACAGATTAGTCAAACAAGGAGACAGGGATGTTGTATAATAAAAAGAAGTTTATGAGGTATCGAATGTGGTTCCCCTTGAAACTTAGTACAGACATTTTGACAAAAACAGCTTAAAGCTAGATGTCTGTTGCGACCAATTATCATGCAACGAGATTTTGTAAGTATGTGGAAGTTGTTTTTCATGCCACATTATGCCAATAAACTTATACATTTTGACTTTTTGGTGATCAGGTTATGTGTGCAATACAACTTGCTAATAAAAGTCATTGGAAAATACTTGAAATTCCACAAAGGATATCAAGCTGATGAATTCAGTGACTTGACTTCTCGTGTGTGCTCTTCCTCCCCAGGCCCCTCCTCTTCATTCATCTTGACATTAGGTGACAACTTTATTCTTCTGCTGTGGAGCCAGTTACAGGAACTTGTATTAAGATTTAAAAAAAAATTTAAAAAAATGAAAGAACAAACATCTACATACGCGGACCATTTCTGATATTCAGGAAAGCCAAGGCCGTCTCCCCACCCTCACCACCGCCCCTCCCATTATGGCTGGTCTCCATGGCGACGGCTGGAGGCAGAGGCGGCCGAGTGTGTCTGTCTATGCAACCTGTTTGAAGTGCTGGGGCCTGGCCCTTCCAGAGGGGGGCGCCACCGAGCTCGTTCACAGGACTTGTTTCTCTCTTCTCCCTTCCCCTCCCAGCCCCCTCTAGTGACAATGGTTCAGCCCTGTTTTAATGGAGGACTTAATCAAAAACGGTTGGGAATGGGGAGGAGGAGGAGGAGGAGGAGTGGGATTCTTAATGCGTGATAAAAATGTTTTGTAGATACTTGTTAACTGTCACAACTGGCAACACCACCCGTAAAAGACTACTGACTTGACAAGCTCTCTCTCTTTCTTTCTTTCTTTCTTTCTTTCTTTCTTTCTTTCTCTCTCTCTTTCTTTTTTTTCTTTTTCTATTCTGGTAACAGGATAAAATGTTGGCTTTGATTTATGGAATTTTCCCAAATGTTCTTCAGTTTTCCTTCTAAGGAGCACTAGCCTAACTGGTCTTTTCTATGGTAGATAGTCATTTTAAGACTCTTTGGACAGCAAAATCTCCAAAAAAAAATTTGTAATGTGAAGAGTTAAGGTGATTTTCCTTTTTGTTTCTCTTTTTTTTTTTTTTTTTTTTTTACAGCTTTTATGTTTTATCTTTGTCTTGTTCTTTTCAAAACTGTTTCTTAGGTAAAAAAAAGGAAAAATGTAGGGGAAAAAAAACGTACTAGCCAAGTCACAAAGAGAATGGGTTGCACATAGACTTATGAAATAAAGTTTAATTTGTGATTTTTGTTTTGTTTCTAATCTTGATGTAAATTTACACTATTTATAAATACATATTTATTGCTTGAAAATATTTGTTGATGGAATGCTGTTATTTTTTCCAGAGTACCTGCCATTAAATTTGAAGGAGTTTTGTCATTTTAACACAACTCCTCTTACATTTTCTATATATAAATAAAATTGCTTAGCAAGCATTGTACAGAAACGGACATTTAAAATTGTTTTATTGTTTGAAGAATGTTTTATGATGAGTCAATAAACACAAAGTTGTCAAATTATCCATGCTTTTTGGTTCCTCAAACATGCCACAATACTTTCATATAATCATTTGATATCATCCTTTACAGTAAATAACTAAACGATAAAAACATTTGTAAAACAGGCATAGATGTGAATGAGTATAGGCCTGAAACCCAGCAGACAATGTAGCTGTAGACTGACACACACAGAATCCTACACTGAATGCCAGGTCCAGAACTTACCCAGTATCTCAAAATCATTTTTATTTTTTTATATAATTTCTTCTGTCCTCTAAACTACCCATGAATCTAGGATAAATTCTGTTGAAGGCATTTCTCTTCACAGGGGGTGGGCTTTCAAGTAATTTCTTTGAAATTTAAAAGCTGCAGGGCAAAAAGCTTAAAAGGAGAGAGTGTGAAATACACATGTAAAAGAATTCCAAATACATCTGAAAATACTCCACAGAGTACATTAGAAAACGGCTAAACCTTAGCCTTTCTGTCATTCTCATGCATCCTGAATAACATGGCTGCCAGCAGAGACCCAGTAGCCAGATGTAGCTGCTGCCAGCCCCACAGGATCTACACTGACTACTGAGCAACCGCTGTGCGCCCTGTGGCTCTGCAGCTCCGGTTGGAGCCAAAATGGCCGCCCAGCTGCCCACATTTCAGCCAAGACAGGAAATGATAAGGAGGAAAACAACTTCATGCAGAGGGAATATGACAAACAAGCAGGTTTCCTGGGTGTCAGATGTGTTGTCAGTGTTGGCCACTGCTGATATGATGCAGGTGAGGATGTGACTCAGAATACTGTAATACAGTTCTAATACAAGAAATCCCTTAAATGATAATAGAAAACTTGAATTACTCTATGCCAGACCCTTAACCCTTTCAGATTTGGGTCTGGTTTTTAAAACAATTTAAGAACATTTAGCTCTTTGTGGATTCAGCTGCACTGCTAAGATGTTATATACACAATACTACCTGTAAAGAAGTAATTTATGTTCAATCGTAATTAGCAAATGTTAGCATGCTAACACACTAGTTCGACTTGGCAAATACTTGCGAAACATCAGCATGTTAGCAATGTCGCAGTGACATTAGCATTTAGCTCATAGCACTGCACTGTAAGTACAGCCTCACAGAGTTGCTAGCATGACTCTTCTTCTCATTTAATTTTCAGCACAAAGATTCAGAGTATCTTAACAGTAAATCAATGAAAACTGACGCATTTCAGGTCAAGGTGCATGCGTCGAAGAAGCTAAACTGCCATTTCCCTCCTCATCTCCCTCTTTGCCTTCCAGCATGTACAGTCCTTCTGCTCCTACGCTGAAACCAAGATGGCCGTCTGTTGCAGCGTCCATTTTGACTGCAACAGATGGCTGCTGGAGGACTTTCCACCGCCTTTACTGGAGTGTCCATCTGCTGTTTGACGTCTGACAGGAGTCCTGAAAAAGAAAGACACTGGGGTAAGAATCACTTTAATCATAAGTGGACTATATATATATATATTTGACTAAAACTGCACAGAAGACTACGACAAAGATGGCTGAGTCAAGAAAATTAAGAATCCAGCATTATTCAATAATTTCAATTTGAAAGCAGTAATACGAGCTGAATTCTCTGGGGGTCATAAAACAGATAATACATACTGTATATATACTTTTTGCTGCTGTTGTCTTTCTGTAATACTTAACCCACTAACACTTCGGCGGAGGGACACAGAAACAAAACCCTGTGTGGGCTGATCGTGATTCTAGGAAACAAGATGCCAGTTTTAGAACAGGAAGTCTTCATCAGTTAAGAAGATTAAGACTTCCTGTTGGCTGTCTGAAACGACAAAGGCAGGAAACTTGAGTTTTGCGTTACAGTGACAATATGTTAAGAGAGAGGGGATATGGGATGCAGGTGGCAGAAGGGTTATGCAATTACAATAATATTAAATACATTATGTATGCTAAAGTATTGCACACATACAGAGCGATCTCATACCAAAACTCTGTCATCACACAAGGTGTTCAATGGGCTCAGTCCCAAAAAGTTGGACTGGTCCTTTAATTCTCCCTATATATCTTCCACCTTCCAGCAGAGAGGTATGTGAACTCTGCTTGGCTTGGACCACCAACCACCCCCCACCTCCCCAAATCCAGACCTCCTAACAATGTCTCCCTGTGTCGCAGTGGGGGGAAAAAGGGAGAGTAAAGAACGAGAGAGAAGGAGTTAAACCAGCAGTGTGATCAATGCCCCCCTCCCATCCCTCTTTTCCCCCCTCTCCTTCCTTCCTGTTCCCTCCATCTCTGCTCTGGCGTTTCCGCCTTTGTGAGAAACAAACAGGTGGCCTTGACTGCTAATTTTAACCAGGCCGATTGTCTGCCTGCGTTTCCCACAGCTATGTATAGATGCCTGCAATAAACCAAGTAGGTCATTGTGTGAGACTCACACACACACACACACACACACACACACACACACACACACACACACACACACCTACAGACGCACGCACGCACACACACACACACACACACACACACACACACACACACACACACACACACACACACACACACCTACAGATGCACATACACCAGGCCCTGGCCTCTAAAAATGTCTGACTTGTCCATTCATTCACTCCCGCCTCTGTTGCAAATGATCCTCCCTCATTGGCTGTCACTCTTAGCCAATGGCAGAGCTTCCTGCTGCCCATTCATAAAACCCTGGGTCATTGAGGATTATGTATAGCATTAAGGCATGTGCAAAGAGTAGGGCTAAACCCACTTTTTTTTTACAAATGAATATTTACATCAGTAGGATTAAAAAACCAAATAAACACATGCTTTTATGGGTTTATTATTGATAACAATGCATATTGGTGGTGTAATTTAAACTGAATCTATAGTGATGTTGTTCAGTGTTTATATCAAAGTCTCTTTTCTTAATTAGTGGAATTTCAAATGAAGTGTAATCCTTTTATATGTCAAATTTAAAATCTATCATTTAAAGTCTCACTCCATTCAGCCCGACACATTTCTGTGTGTTTAATGAGTAATGAACCGAGGGCCCCTCAGGCCGTGATCGGTTTCCCTTTTTTGTTTTCTCAGGCTATCGCTCTCTTTCTATCCCTTCATCCCTCAGGTTCGACTCAGGCGCAAACACACTCTTTGAATCCAAACCAGTGTTGTTTCTTCCCCCTGTAATTACATAGCCTGCTAGTTCTCTGACCCCTTTCAGTGTTAACTGCCCCCCACCTCCTCCCTGGAGTTACATGTTATTATATTGAAATGTGTGACTGTGTCAAAGTGACTCCCTTATATGGAGCCTAATGTGTGACACACAGAGAACAGACCTGTAGCTGAGAGGGAAAGCTGAATAGATCCTTTTATAATAACTTGATGAAATGTCCCCATAGAATCAACAATTCCTACGACTAATCAATTAAGTATTAATCATTTATGGCAGCAGTGCTAGGAAAGCAAATAATATATCCCTATACAATGTCTGTCTCTTTGTAGGTGTTTCGCAGGGCAAAACCACTTTAAAGCTGTAAAGTATTACATTATATATTATATTATATAAACTATTACATTATATATTTTTGATTAAATTTAGTTAGGGCGAAAAACAGCCGTGGGTATTTATTTATTAAGAGTTTAAGACTCAGAAGTGGTGCAAAACTCTGCTGTTGCTCTATTCCCCTACACATAACCAGCTGTCAAAAGGCATTCTGGGAAATGTATGAAATAACTAACTTGGGTAGAAACACATATGAGTCAAAAACATGCAACACTTCATCACAAAATAACTCCCTGGAATGTGTTAAATCAAAGATATTAAATGTTATTTTTTTCCTTTAAGAATCACAAAACAAAAACTCAATTTGATGTACATTTTTTAAACATTTGCAGATGAATGTTGATTGCTTGGCTGCCATCCACTCAACAATACAAACTGTTGCCTCCGTCGCATGATGAGATGTGAGGCATGTTTGTGATGGGCTATCCAAGATAACAAAAAAAGAGGTGCTATCCATTGCTATGGAAACGGAGAGTAATTAGCACAGAGTGCTGTTCAGAGAAAAGGAGAGAGTGAGAGGGAGCATGATGCATGATTTTGCGTGTGTGGGATGTTGGCCTGCTTTCAAGAGATGAGCAATGAGAGGTAGAAGATGCGGAGATGAAGTAACAGTCATGCAGGTTTCAGGTATCGTTATGCACCGGCAGAGACAATAACCCCCTCTATGCTGACTCAATCTTTCATATTAAATTTGATAAACAAATTAGCACTTTTGCTGGAGGAAAGAGTCGGACAGATTTCCTCAGTGCTGCCCCCACCCCCCCCCCCCCCCCCCCCCCGCCGCCCACACACACACACACACACACACACACACACACACACACACACACACACACACACACCCCACTCCCCAAAGCCTCGCTGCATGTTTAAACAGGGACTGTAACTGGAAAGCTGGGTTCAGCTGTCGATCTGGCTCACGCTGCTACAGTCCCCCATGTACTACGGATGTGTCTGTCCATCTGTTGGTCATGTGGGTTTCACTGATCTGATCGTTGACGAAGGCTGCACGCAGGGCACGTCTTCACATTGTGTTCCTGCAATTGAACAAAGGCTATATAGCTGAACAGAGTTTTTAAGGCCATATTGCTGTTTTTAATTAGATGCATGCAAGCAGGAGGGATGGGACATAAAGAAAGAAAGGATCATTCAAAGTGTAAACCAATGGCATGTGAGTTAGAGACTGAAAAGCATTACATTTTGATATAAAATGTGTCTTTGCTGACATTTTTTTATTTGTATTTAAATTTAAACATTTTAATGGATGAGCTGTAAAGGTGAAAAAGTCACTTTTATTTGGTTTTATTTTATATATAGCTATCCTGGTGGAGGCTACTCTTAAAGTTTACAGTTTCAATCAGTTTGCAAAGACTGTAACTGCAACCTCACTGGTACAATTTTGATAAAGCTGGCAGCAATGATGCGTCTCATCACTGATTGGCCCTTGGCTTGCTTGCATCATTCACAGAGGATGACATTTTTTTTATTGTGTAATCTTAATTTCAGAAGCTGTTTACCACAAATATCCTGCTTCAAATTCATACATTTCTACTTATTTGTGCAGCAGCAAGTTTTTGCCACTGAGCTAAAGATTATAGGTTCGATGCCTTGCTCAAGGCCCCTAAATTGGCCCCCTTCATTCAGCTGTTCTGTCGCCGGCATCACTCAACAACAAATCTAGTCTAACCATAATGTCTAATAAGACAATGCTTAGTGCATTTCCCTCACAGTACTGACACTCTCAAAACACCCACACAATGGGCTCACAATTTGCCGCTGTTCTTCAAGCATCGAACGACTCCTCAATCACACTCTCTTCTGCAGCAGCTAATGGCAGCCAGGGGCCCCACAGGCGCGCATATGCTAAGAACAATTATGCAGATGTGTGACTAAAACCACTTTGGTGGTATAATCCAACAATCAGTCCATTACAGTAATTGTCATTAGCGAGTGGGCGATTACAGCTTCGACAGAGATGCTGAAGAACAGGTAGAGCTCCACTGGTTTTATGCAAATGCAAAGCCCCCGTTAATGTCAGATGTAAAGTCGCTGATTTCTGCATTAGTTACCGCAGAGCCAGGGAGTGTGTGTATGTGTGACCACCTGTGTGTTTACACAGTGCGTAAACCGTAAAAACTATTTGATAGAAATTATAAATTTAATATAGTTTTTTTGGGGGGGACTGTGTTCAAATTATTTAGGCGTAGGTGGGGTCAGAAGCGGGGGAGGGTTATGTAGTTTGTACTTTTTGGTAAAGGGAGGTTGATCTGAAACTTTTGGCAGAGCAGGGAAAGGTCTTTATTTTTTCCAAGCCCCAAATGTATGTATTTTATTCTTTTCTTGTGCAATTTGCTGTAAAAAAAGAAAAAAATAATAATTGAATTGAATATAAAAATTGTTACGTCAAAGGTGACTTGTCTCAGGGATCATAAAGGTGCGTTTTGCCATATATTTTGTAGTTTTTCTTTTTCAAACAGTCAAGCATAACATAAGGTTCAGCCCCAACTCGCCACCCCAATAACTTTCATACAGTCCCTAACTAACTTTGAAAAGAGATTGAAAAGGCATAGCCTGTCAGGAATGAACAGACGATGAGTTCATTAGCATAAGATAGATTGTGTTGTTTCAATAAAAGTGTGTTTTCTTCTCTTTTTGTTTCTGTGGTATTATCATAGTACTGCTAGTAGTGCTGTGGTATCAGTGTGTAACATACCAGTCAGTCCTGAGGCCATCGGACCACTTTGTCCAGTTGTAATGCATCAGCTGGGAGCTTATTGGTGTCATGTGAGGAGGCAACATGTCAGCAGCTCCAATAATGTGGTTAACTTAAAGAGGAAGGCGAAGAATGTATCCTAAACTCGATCCCAGTCCTCCTCCTCCACCTCCCCTTCAGTCATGGGTTCTCCGCTGGGTAATCGCATACCAAAAACACAAGAATTTCCCCCTCTCTCCTCTCCAGGCAGGGGCTACCCCCCCTCCTCCTCCCTCTACAGCTGTCAAGCTGGCCGGACTTCACTAGGGACAAACCGGAAACTATGCCAGTTTTTGCATTCAAACTAAAAGCATTTCTACAGACTTTTGTTGCTGGCAAATTAGGACATCACTTTAGTTTAAATCCTACAGAAATGATAGTGAAATGAGGCTATTAACATAGTAACAGGAGTCCTGGTGCCATTATTCATAGCATATAACAGAGTTGAAATATTAGAGCTGAAAAGAATAGTCGATCACTGATTGGCCGTTGTTGTGATGACTTCCATCCTTTCAACTGAGAGGATACAGTTTTTCTTTGTCTTATGGTATAGTATACTGATAATTGTTAGGTGTTGACTGTTGATTGGAAAACACATTTTGTTAAATACATTAAGAAATAAAAACAAAATGGTAACAGATAATGAAGTAATCATTTGAATAAAAGCTGATCAAAACCTAAAAGTATTAATCATAGGCCTATGCTCTCGAATCAAAAAATCCTGTCAACATTTCACAAGTAGACTGCAAATGCAGTCCATATTCTTACTGTGTATGACAAATGGGGAAGGTACTTGTTTATTTTCTTTTTTTTTTTTTTTGCGTCACTATTGCAAGTGACTCTTATTTTAAAATACGTAACCGGAAATCTAAGTTTTAATGTAGCTCACTTGACGCTGGTGGCAGCGGTTCAGAGAGCGGCTTTGAGAGCGGTTCCCAAACTGCTCTTAATGTGAAAAATACAGAGAAAACGCCGCGCGCATTCCTGAGACCCAGAGACACCAATGCCCGACTTGTGTGTGCGTGCGTAAATGTGTGCGTATGTGTGCGCGCAAACCGTGCGTCCCTGCGGGGGTGGAGAGCTTGGAGACCACACACTTTGCGCATTGGCCCCCCTTCCCTCCCACACACACACACACACACACACACACACACACACACACACACACACACGGCCGAGCAGCACACTTGGCCCTCAAAGTAGCGAAACATTAAAGTTGTGAAAAAGAAAAACATAAGTGATTGTTCAACAACCCTGTAGTTGTGGCTTTGGTTAAAAAAAACGACAGTTTGGTGCGTGAAAATTCCCTTTTTAACCAAGTGGAGAGACTGAAATGTGCTCCCAGGAGAAGCCCCGCATGGCCAAAGCAAAGCATAACTGAGATGATGAGGTGGACTTTGGTCAAAGTCAACTAGTGTTGAATAACTACTAATGTTGTATTCAACAATATTGAATTGTTTTCATGTTTTTCAGTCCGATCGCACGCCGCGTTGCGCAATCTGCATGGATAGGCTGCGATCGGCGAAATGGTGCCGAAGAACGAGAACAAGTCTGTTAAACTTCCCTTTATCCAACACGGGCAACAACAACAACGACAGACCGAGGCTGGAGAAAGTTTTTATGTACCGCACCGGATGATAAAAAGTGCCGTATGAAAAGTGGCTCCACTTACCGTGGCTGCGTCTGCTGGCCGCATGTCCCCATGAGAGCGTTGTGAGTGTGTGTGCGCGCAGGAGACGCATACCGATACTAGTGGTCGGAAGCGCAGCGCGACACGTCAACGCGTGTTGCTTCTATATCATAAAGGGGATTCTTCAGCTGCTGCCTGGCTCAGTGGTGCACAAACTGGGTCCGGGGACCTCCGAGGGGGCCCGATGTAGCAGAATGAGGAGTGTAACAAGCCACAAGTGGCTGTGGTTGAAGGTGATGTAGAAGAGCAATGTTGCATAAAATCAATGTCAGTTCATTAAAGTAAGAATTTCCAATCCCTGCATCTAATGCATCTAATCCCTGCTGTTAAATCAGAGCTCCCATTGAAATATCCACAAATGAGAGAATTGATTGGCAAGATGTGATCAGTTAGGACACTAAAGTTTTTTTTTTTTACATATAACTTTAATTTAATTGTGGTGTTTTATGTGTAATCTTTGGTCTCCAAAATAATAATAAAAGCTCATATAATCCTCGTTTTGGTAAACACAGTTTTAAATGTTAATCTTGCTTTTGGCATTGTTGTCTGGCATTTTAAACCTCATAAAAGCATTTCTGATTGGTGCATATACGTTTTGTAGTTGCACATGTGTTACTGGCTATTGTACAATAACCTCAGCCAAGCAGACACATTCTATAATAAATACATTGAATAAAAAAAAATTAAAAAAATCTCAGATTTGGTTCTGAACTGTGGGCTGTGATGGTCGTCTGAGGGTTCAGTGCTTCACCTACCTGCTTCTAAGACTCACTGCATCACCACCGACTGCAGCCACAGCCGTGCTCTATCCAAAATTCAGTGCTACTCTAATTAAAATCCATTTAGAAATATTACCATAGGAGATGCAAGAAATGACATAAAGTACATGTCTTGTGGTTAAACTTGAGATCGAGTCACTGTAGGAATACTAAGTTTGTACAGTGTAAATGTTTTCAAAATGGCTTGAGGCACAAGCGATCATGTCGCATTTGGTGGTTTATTTAGGATGTGTGGATGTGATGGAACAATGCAAAGCATCAGTCAGTCTGTCAGTCCCTCCTACAACATCACATCAATCTGACATTTCAATAGAACAACACTGAAACACCAATACACACACACACACACACACACACACACACACACACACACACACACACACACACACACACACACACACACACACACACACACACACACACACACACACACACACACACACACTCTGCATCTGGGGAATATCACTGTTCTTTTTCCTCACGGGCGACAACTTGAAAACGCTAAAGCAAGTCTGTGTATGATTTTCCCCACCCTAACACCTTCTCAACACACACACACACACACACACACACACACACACACACACACACACACACACACACACACACACACACACACACACACACACACACACACTAACACACACACACTAACACACAGTCTGAATGAATCCTGCAGCAGCAGCAGCAGCAGCAGCAGCCCAGAGCGCGCTGCTGCTTTTAATTGAACAGATAACAGTCCGAATGGTTTCGTCTGCAGTGGAAAGGAAGCCTGGAAGATTTGTACTCCTGCTGCACTGTGGAGACAAACGCCTGGCATCTCTCTCTCTCTCTCTTTCTCTCTCTCTCTCTCTCTCTCTCTGCAGTGGCTCAACACCGAAGCATGGGCAGCACGAGACACAGACAGGCATACAAATAGGCACCTAGGCACATACATGGCACATAGAAAAACAAAAAACATCAAGTGCTTACCAGCAGGCTTCATCCAGACTGTTAAACCCCAGGACAACCCCAGATGCGTGATCTGCCTCTTTATTTCTCCCTCATCTCTATCTCTACACACACTTTGCTTATGTCTGTCTTTCTCTCTGTCTTCCTCCCCCTTTCTATTACTCTCTGTCTCCGCTGCATCTTACAGGACATCAGTATCCTCCTCTCCATCCCTCTCTCTGCTCTCCACCAGTCTCTACACTGATCTTTTAAGTCTACCAACCTCTCCACTGATCAATGGACAGCCGGCGAAGCAAGCGCTGCTGCCTCCACCTCCCCCAGCTTTATGTGTGTGTGTATGTGTGTGTGTGTGTGTGTGTTTCGCTGTGAGGAGGCTTCCAACCCACACAGCACTCTCCAGAGCTCTCAGCCTCCACAGTGCCTCATCAGTTGACCACTCCACACCCCTACGCATCAATTGTGTGCATGTGTGTGCACACCTACACACACACCAGGGCCATTAAAAGCTACGCCCACATTACACTGTCACCTGAAGTTGATTTTTTTTTTTGCCAGCATGTCTTAAGAAGGGCACCAAGGCAAAGAGCTCTGAACACCTGTGACTCATCTTTCTCCTTAAGGAGCAGCTCGTAACGGCAGTAGTCATATCCATTATATGCATAAGGCTTAGCGGTTGAATAGCCAGCTCCAGGCCATGTGGCGACTTTGGTGAACAGCTTATGTTATTGTGATGCCACCAGCGTAACAGAACATAACAGTAATACTAATTTTAAGTCCATTCTTTGTATGAAACAACACCAAAGCAGAAAAAAAATGAAATGTCATTTTCACACCCTCTCAAATTGTTTTTAGAGATTACAAATGAAAAAGAGAAGAGGAAACAGGCTTGAGACTTCAGTTTGAATCGCTCAGCTCAAGCTAATTTTAAACAAAGAGAATCTAAGCAACCAGCACTGCAACTGAGTTATAAATACTGATCTGAACTCATTTCCTGCTGCGAGAGGTGGAGAAGCCATCAGATGAGAATAAGTGCAGGCGATTCAATGGTGGCATCACGAGGGGTTAAATCTAATAAGAGCAAAGAAATGACCGGTTTGGTAAAAAACATATTTAACCTTATATTAGTTTTAAACAAAAAAAAAAGTTCAATGTTTCATGCATGCAGCAAATATAAGAAGAAGTGGGTAATGCGTGGTGATTGGCACCATGGCTGAACGGACAAGAAAGGCTGATTGACAGGTGACAGATGCTGGGCAAAAATACCATAATGATGGGTGCTCATAGCAGCAAAGATTGACGTAACAATTACAGAGAAAACTGAGCTTCAAGCTATTTTTAATACAATTACAGATATACCAGCATCCACCTCTGCAAAACAGAATTGTGCCCCTATGGCGATATGTGCATAATGTTATGGAGGCTGAAAGAGACGGTCATGGTTCAAGTCAGCATGGACTTTTGCAAAATTGAACCAACCTTAACTTAATCCTCTCTTTTTTTTTGGTCATATTAAAACTAATTGTTGATACTATTTATTGTCGGTATTTATTCTGCTACAGGCACACATCAGACAAAAGATCTGCACACTGTACTGATAGCATGATCATGCAGATCACAACCACCTGAGTGATGCATGTGTTTGAGACTATATATTTCTGGTTCTGCCTTGTGATAGTCATTTAACCATGCCTGACAAAGATCTCTGTTAGATGGAAACGTTGCTTTATTAAAAATTAATTATAAATACCTCTTATTATTATATTATTCTGCCACAGCCATTAGTTACCTCTCGCTATAGTAGTTTGCTTTGCCAGTGTCCACCATTTCTGCACCGGATTCAAGGAAACATATTTGCCCTGGTTAGCCAAGTATAGCTACAGCGATTTCTAAAGAAGACATTCAATTTTCCTCATGCAGTGTAAACACATGCACGAGTTTCTAAAATATCTATCTCTGATATGCTGCATATGCACACACACACACACACACAAAGCTCAAATGAAAGAAGTGGCATGTAATGCTGAAAAGTGGAAAGGCAGCAGATGATATTTGAGTCTGTGATGATATCAACTTATCTTTCAGGCATTATGGGGTCATTTGTTAGAGTTTGACAGCTGCATCCTGATTTCTACATAGCAACAGACGGCAGGTGCTGCAGCTTCTGAGTGGTTCCCTCCATTTATTGAACAGAATCCGAAGCAGCTGATTAGTTCAAATGTAATTGATCGGTTGATTGATTTCACCATCAGAGGTAACACTGCAACAATGATGTCAGTTGTATTTAGAGTACGTCTGCCCTGTTATGCTCATACGATTATTTGACCATGAGACAGACACAGAGAGAGGTAGCAGACTGACAGCGTGCGTTTCATCCCTTTTTTCTTTTTTCCTTTTCTTTCCGCGCACGAGGTGAATGGTGAATGTAAACAAGTTTAAATAAAAGCAAGGACATTTTGAAAAGCCTGCACATAAGTAGTTGACGGTGCGTGGGTGGCTTTGCAAGCTGAAAACAATTTCAAACTGCTGGCAAAAATAACAAACTCCTGTGGCTTGTGTGCTGGTGTGTCGCCAGGTGTTGGTCTGATGGACGGAACCAAAAAATAGGATGTGCACAGAAGAGAGAGAGACAAAGATGATTGGATTACAGTGATGCTCACAGAATGCTGATATTTAATGATATATTACCATGATAAAGGTCACAGTCAGGCACTTGCACTCGTAATGGTAGCGCTGGAAGTGGGGAAGTGAATTTAATTGTCTGGTGTTTTTGTACTGTGGATACCGTGTGACATGTGCAAATAATATTGGCCCCGACTCTACCTGCTCTGTCTTCGGGGCTGGACCCTGGACCTGCTTCATTAATAAACTGGCAGACTCTGAAATACTCTGTGGACGTTTTCCAAACTAATATACCTCATCTTGAAAAGAAGAAAATGTGGTGTGGTTGCAAAGTGGACAGGTTGGACTAGCAAAAAAAAAAAAAAAAAGGATCAGCGGCCTCCTCCAACACACAGTAAATTAAATATAGCTGCAAAGGTGCAACATGGTGTCTTAGGTTCTGGGGAAGAAGTATCGCATTGTCACTATGTTTTATTTGATCTGTGAAAGCATTCATTTATGCACGTGTGTGTGTGTGTGTGTGTGTGTGTGTGTGTGTGTGTGTGTGTGTGTGTGTGTGTGTGTGTGTGTGTGTGTGTGTTGTGTGTGTGAGGAAACACTGATTTAATTTGTCTTTATGAAATCATCATCAGTCATCATATGCACATTGTTAATGACCCCAAAATAACATTTTACATCTCTGCTACATGCTCATTCACGCATTATGTGGACATATGTAGATAAGAAGATGCACATAAACAGGTTTTCCCGAACATAACCTCATCAGGGATATGATCTGGCGTCCTGCGTGCATGTAAAAGCTCTCATTTAGTCATGGTGCTGGAGAGGTGGTTCTGTAAACCGCCTGTCTGAGCCCGATTCATTTACATAGGTAATGGTAGTGGAAGTGCTCAAAAATGTGTGGGGGTGGAAAATATACAATCCTCCACCAGCATACAAAAACAGCTAGAGAGGAGGGGGGGGGGGGGGGGGGGGTTGAGAGTGGCAGAGAGGGAGATGTAGGTGTCAGGCTCCTGAAGCACTCAAAATGATAGGTAATTACATTTCAAATTACCAATGGGAACAAGAGAGAACGCCCTGACTTTGGTCCGCAAGGGAAATGCATTAAGAGTGCTGAAATCAGTGAGCAATAGGTAATTTCTAGAATTCTTGTGTTTAGGTAGCGCTGATTTGCATAGCTGAAAATATCAGCTTAAAGGGCCACTTCACTCAACAACAAATCTGATTTATTTTGCATCTCATTTCAGATAAAATGTGTTACACAATTTAATTTCCGTTATTTTAAGAATTAGAGAGTTGGTCTATATTTCCAATGCATCTGAAGTTTAAAGCACTCTTCTTCCATATTCTTCCCCACATTTCTGCAGGTACATAGCTGCATTTCTTTGCTGGCATGGTGCCAGTGATTTACATATACCAGAGCTTTCTTTTTTGGTTTAAAGGGGCACACAGTCAAACAAGGTGAATGTGATCACATATGTGATATCTGGGTGTTTAAAGTTGCAACTCGCCACAAAGTGCTTACAGCAGCTTTAATATACAGTAATTGTGTAATTCAAACATTATCCAAAATTATATCAATTAAGCAGAGCTATTATAAGTGACAAGTGTACTCTCCACCCAACACCAAAGGAAGAAATAACCACAAAACTACTAAATCCGTCCAATCAATGTCAGTCAAAGCTGGGGCAAATTTTTATTAACCCTTTATATACTGCACATATTTATCCTGTGATGTCAGCCATGTGGTGGATTGTGATTGTTGTTGTTTTTTGGAGTAGGAACCATAAGAACTCCAAAAGAAAGTTCACTTCACTACTAGTCGTTAACACTTAATATCAGTAAGAAAAATCTTTAATTCTTTCAAGACACTGGGAGTTACAAATAATTCAAAGAAATGAAAATCTAAATGCCAATAAAGCAAGTCTAATAAAAAATAGAATAGAACATTTGTTTGTGGCTTTTGGGAAGTAGATGCTAAAACCAACTCTGTGCTGCAGAATAACATCCCTGCATGTGTTTTTATACCAGTCTGAGGTGGGCTGTGAGGTTTTAGAAAAAATAAAAAAAAATGTAACCCCACTATATTTCTTTTCATTTTTGCGGCTCCCTGGCTGACTGGTCAGATTGTTGCTATGGAATGTGCTGTGGGACAAAAGGAGCGGAGATCCAGAAACTCAATGACCTCCTGGAGAGGCCTCACTCCCTCTCCCTGCTCCTCTCCCTCAATTTGTCCTCTCACTCTCTCTCTCTCTCTCTCTCATTCTCTGTATCTCATTCTTTCTCTTCCCCTCTCGCTTTATTCAAAGCTTGTTTTTCCTTCTCCGCTCTTCTCGCTTTCCCTCACTCACTCCTTCTCTCTCTCTCTGTCATGCTGCTATACTTTGATGTGGTGCTGGCCCAGGTACTCTGGTTTGGCCTCTTTCTTCATTCTCTCTCTCTCTCTCTCTCTCTCTCTCTCTCTCTCTCTCTCACACACACACACACACACACACACACACACACACACACACACACACACACACACACACACACACACACACACACACACACACACAAAGCATGGCTATATTCTAAGCCTGCAACAACACAGGCTTGTGCATGCACAAAATCACACACACAACCTTAAACACACACTCTCACAAACAGGAATGTGTGGGAATCTCCCTCTGGCTACCTCTATAACCTGCATCTGAAGCTGGTGAGGGGCCAAGAAGCCAACAGACCCAGGAGACTAAATGCAAATAGTGGAGAAGCTGGTTGGCTGCCTGGCTGAGATCAAAGATCCTCTCCACATAGCTCAACTCTACTAGACATGCATGAACAACATTCGCTTCCACACACGGTCTGAATGCGTGTGTTTGTGTAGGTGTGTGTATGCGTGTACTGCGAGTGCATGTATTTGCACGTGCATGCATGCCTGGTGTGTGTGTGTGTGTGGGCAAACCAGCAGCAGGATTGTGGGGGTGCGAGTGTGAGAGCAGTAACATTCATTTTAACATGAGTTCATACTTTCAAGGAATTTGTGCTTTAGGCTAATGTGTCATGTTGAATAAATGATAACTAACCTTGGAGGAGGCAGTTTCAAACATGCACTCTCCAGTAAATGAATAAGATCAATACATTTGTTTTGTTCTCTGCAGAACAAAACAAATGTGTCTTTAATTATGCCCAAGAGCTTTAAAGATCTTTTAATCCATCTCCAACTGTTCGCCATCACCTGCATTTCTAAATTGAACTGTTGGAATCAATGACAGGTCGCAGGTTTTACAGGGTGGTGTTTGTCTTCCAAAATGAAGCAGCAAAGCTGTTATTTTCCACACTGGGGGTATGAATCAGGTGGATTTGCAAACGGAAGCTATAGCTGTAGATGCACACAGAGAGGTGGAGCTAAGAAGCAGGATACATATTCTCCTCATTCACCACTGCTATTTTTGAAATATTGTCCTACATGTTTTTTTTTCCGTTTGTTTACTCCATCTATACGCCTGACACGTAATTTTAAACAATGACATACATTTTCCTCACAGAATATATTGTAATAACGTTAGTGATCACTTAACCATTCATCTAGTGACAATTATATCCTTTTTCACTTTGACCAAATACTTGCAAAATATGTGTTTAGTGCTAATTAGCAAATGTTAACATGCTAAATGGTAAACATTGCCTGGTAAATATCTGCATGCTAAAGCTTTAGTGTGTAACTTTTTTATATTAATGAATGTCCGTTACATTCAAGCCGTTGCCAAATGAGTTGCTAGAAAGCTAAATATCAGCTCTCCCAAAACTCTCTCTGTATTTCTCAGCATGGCTGTGTTTAGAAAATGGGGACATCCGGCAACTCAATCACAGAAGGCTTGTGTCATTTGGATGCAACGGCAGTGTTGTCATTACTTAGAATTCCTCATGGGGGCGACAGAAACTACACACTATAGCTTTAAGGTTACTTAAGGTTCTTCATTTGTCATCTGCGCAACAATAACAGTTGCGTAGGCCTCAGGCACCCTCCAACAACGCTCTTTAAATAACTATAAAAAAAAAGGAAAATCACGCAAGTAAAAGTTAAATCTGAATCTAAGACGAAAAGAATCGCAAGTTAACATATGAGGCTGAAATATGTACAAATAACATATAAATGAAACAATATCATTTGTGTAGCCAGTATTGCAAATTAATAAAAGTGAATATATATATATATATATATATATATATATATATATATATATATATATAAGCAACTGATATATATATATATATATATACTGATATATATATATATATATATATATATATATATATCAGTATATATATATATATATATATATATATATATATATATATATATATATTATATATATATATATATATATATATATATATATATATATATATATATATATCTATTATATATATATATATATCAGTTGCTTTCTGTAGTCTCCAATCAGCTCTTTAGTTTTGCTAACGTTGAGATGGAGGTTGTTGTCCTGGCACCAGGATGTCAGGGCTGTGACCTCCTCTCTGTAGTGAACTTAATAATGGTGTTGGAGCTATGCGTGAACAGAGAGTTAAAGAGAAGGCTGAGAACGCAACGCAAGCTCAGGATCCAGTCACAGAGGGCGGTGTTTAGTCCTAGATCTCTGAGCTTGGTGACAACCTTGGACGGCATAATGGTGTATGTAATCATGCTGAACCATAGTCAAGCTAACAGCAGTCTCACATAAAGTGCTCCTCTGTGAGAATGCTGTTCAGTGACTACAGTTCAGCATTCAACACCATGTAAGCATTGTCACATGAGCATTTAGCTCAAAACACTGCGTCCGAAGAGAGAAAGACTATCATGGACTCTGTAGGTTGGAGCGTAAAGTCACAATAAAGCAGCATTTTGAGAGCAAGGGATCAGTTGGATATAGTGTTATGGGATAGAAAGGCAGTTTTATCTAAATTTGTACATTTTGTTGGTGGTATTTTTAATTTATAGTATGCCATCTGTTAGAGCATAAAGATGTTCTGTCTTCCAGGATTTTTTTTTTACATACAAAACAATAAAGTTAAGTCTTTTAGTTTATTGTGAGTTCTTCATAATATGCAAACTTATGCAGCAGGATCATCTATTGTTGGAGGTAACCCTATAAAGTGTGTGTCATGTGGAGTAGAGTTAATAGAAATAAGGAATAGAAAAGCTCCCAAAGCACAAAATGTGATGTTTGTTAACATTACTGTCCCATTCAACTAGAATGAGCAGCTAAACGTGGATGTTAGAGAAAGGGGAACTGAGTGACAGATGGAAAAAAAAAAAAAATCACACCAAAATTAGAATAGAACATGTTCAGACTGTGCGACAAATAAATTGGAATTTCACATCCACCTCCGGCAAATAAGCCTCAGACGATGTGTGCTGAGATACAGCTAGGACAATTCTGCTTTTAATTGGATAAACGTACCAAAAATGAAAGTGCTGAAGTGCATAAATGAGTTAATTGAAAAGCAGCAAAGCCATTTAGATCTGCATTGTGATAGACTGTGAGGCTCCTCGCAAACAGTCTGCATTGCTCTGAAAACACTACATCAACGTACATAAATATTGATGAAAGCAGAACAAGGGAAGAATTTATTTCAAAACTACATAGATGTTTTTTTTGGGACAAAGGATCTCAACCTGACATGGGTGCATTAAATATACAAATGATCTAGTCTATAGAAATAGTGTTACTCTCTCAGTTAAGGACAGAAGCTACTTACCATTTAATAACATCAATTTTCATGTGTGCCAGTCCCCATTATCAAGAGGCCCTGTACTTTATGATATTTTGTACTTAGTGTGCATCATTCAATATAAAGGATATAGTCAGTGTTGCTACTTTAATAATACTTTCCAAGGACGACAATATCAGGACATATCTAACTAGACGGACAGGTAAATACTGTCGATACCTTGGGCATTCAGTGCATTCTTTACCATCCTCCTCCTTCTGCAGACTATGAATTTCATGTATATTGAAGCATTTCTGTGCGCATCTTGTGTACAAGGGAAGCGAACAAGAACACATGGGGCGCGTGGGCGTCTTCTGGCAAAGAACAGCCACTTTGCCTCCTTAACAACAAAGACACGAAACGTTACATTTCATATTTGCCAGTAGGATTCTCAACACGAAAACTGAGAATGTCACGAATCCATCACAAATTCAGTCTGATTTCTGGCAACAAATTGTTTGCTTGGGAAGACTTTTAGGAGTCAGACTGCTGCACTAGTATGTTCACTGCATTTTCAAGATATATCTTGCGAAGCATCTGTATTGAGTGGTAACACTGTTGAACAGTAGGGAACACAGAACTTTGAAAGGCCAAATCCTCGGCTAATCCTCTTTTATTGGAGCTGCTGCTTGTCGAAGAAAGACATTGTGTTGAAATTTCATATGCTTGTTTCCCTTGACAGGGTGGACAAATGAAAACTCTAACAGTCTGGATTCTGGCACACACACACACACACACACACACCCTGGCTATTGAGTGTGAACTGAATCATCGTTCCAGACAATATCTTTGTCAAACAAACACTCTGGCCTTGACGGATAGAAATCGGCAGATTCGCAGAGCCATGGCAACAGTCAAGTGTGAATCCCGCTGATGAGAAGAGTGTGTTTGTGCTTTACAGAAATTGGCTGTACGGCGTCTTTTGTAATTGCCGAGAAAAAGCTGCGAACGCAATACAGATGGAGAAGTTAAATTCCAATAATAAAAAAAAAAAAGCAATTCATTGTTGGCATGAGAAAAAAAACCTGTAGTTATTAATGATGATAACAATTCTGCTGAGGATTTTACTGAAAACTAAAAGTATCCAAAAGATTTAAGGACAAATGCAATATTTTGTTTCTCCCCCTTTAATATGCCAATCAGCAACATGTAATGGATCACAATTTCAACTTTTAGAACCTGCCAACACCTCTTTTGTTTTCCCAAACAGGGTGAGGAGAGATACACCCACTCCTATTTAAATCCCATATATTTAGAGTGCTGGTGAACCAAATCCAAGCAGCTATTTCTTGCTTCTTTAAGGATGATAATTAACATATTTGTCTGTTTCTCTCCTGCCAGCAAAATGGAACATGGCAGCAAATCCCCTCCTGTACCTGGGCAGCTCCCACATCCTGAATGCAAGAAGCCTTTCAGAGCATAAAAACTGTCAAAGTCTATGTAAAACAGGAGGATATATGGTAACATGGCACACCAATAAACACGCACACACACACACACACACACACACACACACACACACACACACTCTCAAGCACACACTCACTTAGGACAAGAGTCAACAAAAGCGGAGCGTGGGTGGAAGTGGTGAAGAGGAGGAAAAGGAGGAGGAGGAGGAGGAGGAGGAGGAGGAGGCAGGTGATGAAGAAGAAAAGGCTGCTCAACTGTTTTCAGATCGGGTCTGATGCCGTTAAGGCACATTACCCAACAAACAGGGAGAGGCTCAGATGAATGAATGTGATCACAGATGAATACGTGAGAAAGTTGGTGAAATGTCAGGGAGCGAATCTGCAGGATCAAAACTGACAAAGTGCTTGAGAAAGTCGGACGTAGTGATGTATGAAAATGCATTGCATGTATATAGAAATGCACATTTACTCTCTCTTCACATCATAGCTAAGCAAACCATGTCATTGTGGTTTGGATTTGTGATTTTCTTTCCTTCCATTTCCTAACATCTAGTGACAGACTGAGTTGTGTAATCACATTTGCATTCCTTTTGTCACAATGGTGTGAGATAATACAGTGCAGATTAAATCAGTCATTCCTAGACTTGACCTATCTCCACAGCGCTGCGGAGTAAGGTCTGGATCCTCCACACATGTTCCAGCATAGGTGGGAAAAAAACGCTCTGGGTTGTTTGCATTTCTTTAAACCAATCACAATCAGCTAAGCTCCGGATGCAGAATGGTTTCGGGAAGAATCTTGTTTTGGTGGAACATTTTTACCCCGCAAAAAAAAAAGAAAAGAAAAATCCACATAAAATATTAAATGAAGATAACCGTTCACAATGCAGTAATGTGTAATTTTGTTCATAGAAAATCCTTGCCAATCAGCCCCAAAATCTTTACAATCACTCCCCGAAAGAACCAAGCAGGCCTGCCTTCTTACGATGCAAATTTCTTTCAAAACTTGCGATTTTCAGCATGTAGCTTGCCAGCACGAAGTTTGTTGTTGTTTCCAGAAGAGAACAGAGTTAGACAGCGGAAACACACGCCGGAACATCGAGCGGCGGCGGATGTTCCGCCGAGTATCCTGGAAATGAACTATGATGTCATTGATCCAGACTTAAGTAATTCCCAAGGGTATCTCCGGGGGCATGTCTGCACTTGCCAGGGTCATACATGAAAAGAGTAGCTCAACTAATATGAAAACAACCTGATTTGATTAAGAAAATATATTCTCATATTCAGTCAGCTGAAGCACCAAAACACCACATGTCATATAAATGGTTAAAATGGCAGCTCAAGGTAATAAATACATAAATAAGTCAAGTGGTAAAAATAATGAATAAACATTTCAAATAATTAGCTTAAAGTAATAGACCAAGCCATGAGGTGAAAGAGCAACATAACAAAATGTGACAAAAGTGAAGGGGTCTGAATACTTTCTGATACACTGTGGCTAAAACTAAGGCATCCGTAGTTAAAGTAGTTGGCTAAAGGTGTGGGGTAAATGTAGGAAAGGTACAGCTCCTGATTTAAGGAGCTAAACGATGCAACATGCACCACTCTGGTGTGCGTTACTTTAAACATCACAGCAACACTCAATCGCTGTTTTAAATGTCCTACTTTGGTAGGCTACAACAAATGAAACCCTGTTAGTAGCCAATGTTCCAATTACTGTTAAATTTCCTTTCCTCTGACATTGGTAGTGATTTTTCTCCATCTGATATTAGATCATACTCTAAAAACATGAGTGTTTCTACAATTTTTCTGAGGATAATTTAAAAGTGCATTCACTTGTCTAGCAAAGTCCACGTTAGTCACGACTCGGGTCTAAATGTGTGCATGTGTGTGTGTGTGGAGGCTCTGAGCTACGCACACCTGTATGTGTGTGTGAGTGAGAACAGTAGAGTCGGGGAAGATTTGAACAATGGGAAAAACGGAAGATAATCAGCTGTAGCTTTTACTTAGCCGAGCAAGAAAGAGAAATAAAAATGATATGATGATGATGATGATGATGCTGATGATGGAGAAGACGATAGAGGAAAGGAACAGACGGAGAAGGGAAGGATGGGAGAAAAGAGCAAATGATAGCCAAACCTGTGAAGAGATCAGCACCGCTATGAATAAACATGAACAGCTCAGCCCACGCCGGTCTCTTTTCATTACCTCTCTTAAATGCACAAACATCTTTTCTCACACACCCATACATTGCAGAACAATCTGAAAATGTACTTATATGCACACAATTCTTTTATACTTTGCATTTAAAGAGTCAATCTTTCTTTTTGCTTGACTTGACAGCCACCTTTCCCAAATGCGCGCACGCACACACACACACACACACACACACACACACACACACACACACACACACACACACACACACACACACACACACACACACACACACACACACACACACCCACACACATACACACACACACACACACACACACAATGGTTTTCTGTTGAATGCTGAAATCCAAAATCCATCTGTTTCAGTCCTGTTTCTGAGATTATTATAAGCCAAAGAAAAGAAATCAATACAGTCTTCATGCCACTATTGATTTTTTTTTCTAACTTTATTCTGACTTCGGGGTCATGACATGTGCTTCTTCCCCTTGTCAAGTATCAAGGTCAACAGTGAAGAGTTTGGCTTTCAAGATTTAAATAAACACACACACGCACACACACACGCACACTTTTCTTTCAGAAAGTAGGATCTTCTTCCATCAAGCACTGCTGTTGCCAAGGCAACGGCTGGAGAGCAGTCATAGGTGGGTGGCGATGCCCGGCAGCAATCCGTCTGGAGGGCTCTCATTGGCCTCTCCACGGTTCCCCACAATCCTTTGCTGCATTGCTGCACCCCCCAACCTCCTACAGATCCCTCTCTGAATATGACCCGAAGAGGAGGTTGGTGGGGGGGTCAAAGAGGAGATGGAGGTGTGTGTGTGTGTGTGTGTGTGTGTGTGTGTGTGTGTGTGTGTGTGTGTGTGTGTGTGTGTGTGTGTGTGTGTAAAGAACATAATATGAATGTTTTTTGTTGTTAGATTTATGAACTGACATGATGTGATAAGGTAATAGTTGATAGGTGTGCCAGGATGAGACAGGTGTAGAGTAGGTTTAAAAAGGAAACCTACTGTAGCAAGAAAGGATAATTATGGAGAAAGGTGTGTGTCGGAGAAGCAGAAAGGATGAGAGTTGAAGTGAACAGACAGAGAGCACCAACTGTGAATCCATAGCAGAAGAATAAAAACGTAAAGCCCCAGAACTCTTTCCAGTTTAGGCGTGGTCGTGTTATGTAAAAAATATGAGCACAACTTTTTTGTAGTATGGTTTGATGCCTAACTTATATATAGGCCATATATATATATATATATATATATATATATATATATATATATATATATATATATATATATATATATATATATATATATATATATACCAAAGATTGGAGGCAACCTAGAACTGTCTTGCATTAAAGTTACATTAAGCAGAATATCTAAGCAATTTACATTCTGTTATTAAAGCTGGCAGTTTCTGACCTATTTTTCTCCCTACCTTGACACCCCCCTATCACTCTCTGTCATCTGTGCGGTCCAGGCCCGGATTGGCTAACCGGGAGCACCGAAAGAGTTCACCGTGGGCCGGTCGGGCCTGTGGTGTTCAGTCACCGTACTGGGTTGAAATCATAACCGTAATATATATCATGGATGCTGTCCCTAGGCTGCCTGCACTTGCAGCCCACTCTTTTTTTCTTATTTACAGTAGTCAATTACCGTTCTCTACATTAATGCCACCCACACGCAGTCTATTTATTATGACGTAATAAATGTTGTGACTACTCCAGCGGCAGCTGACTGGGCAAAAAACAAAAAAACAAAAACAATCATGTCGTGCACTTGATCCGTGGTGCTTGTAAGAGGATGCTATCCGCGACGCTGCCAGATGATCTTAACTGAGCAACTTTTTCACTAAAACCAGCTCGCAGTTTGAAAGTAACTAATGAAGACGATGAGACGGGTGAGCTAAGCTAGTTGCGAGCAGTGCTACTGCTCATGCAAAACAATGCAACTACCGTTCATTTTTATTAGTCCAACTTTTTCTTGTAGCTCTTCAGCAGCAGCCACTAGTCCAGTTTGCTGCTAACAGTGACTGTGAAGAGCCAATAAGCAGCAGCAGCAGCAACCTCGAGCCCAGAACTCCAGAGTGGACAGGTAGGTTTGCTCATTGACTGAATATTATAAGAATTCATATTAATGAAGAGTATATGGCGTAGACCTGCTCTATATGATCAATGCCCTGAGATATTCAATGATGCCAGATGATTGACTTGATCAGAAAGCTTTGTAAAAATGTGCTGAGAAAGTGCTGAGAATTATGACAATCTACTAAGCTGTGGTACCACGCGTGTGAACAAGCAAAAACGATCAGATTAGTTCCAATATAACCACTTTCTATGCCCAAATGTTACTAGTGACCCATTATGCCTTTTATCCTGGAAGGATAGCAAATAAACAAAGCCCACGGTTGTAAGGGAATAGGATGACAGTAATGTGAAATATCATAGAATGGAAAGAAAACATTGATGATGGTGTTATTAGTGCAATACATTTCATTTTATTCTTCATGTCTTTTTCATTTTATATTTTGATTTATTCTTTTATTTCACTTTAAGGTTTGGATGTGTGTGAACACTTCTTTGCACAGAAAATAGATTTTGTTTGTATTGTTGAACATCATTGTGTTGTTGTGATGCAGCATTTACTGTATTGGCATTGAATTGGAAATGGTGATATTTTACAAAAATACACAGAATTACAAGCCTGTAGAGAACAGTGCGCTATTGCAAAATTATATAATCAGGTTTTAATTACAGTATTTTATTATCGTCAGTCGTGAAGTAAAGTGGGCCAGTCTAGGGCATGAAACTCCAGGGCTGATAATGAGTCCCACTCCGGCGCTGCTGCTGTCTGACTGACAAGTACAAATCTCCTATGGCGGGTGGCAACCAGCGTTAAGCGCTGTGCGGAGGCTCCACGCAGAGCTTTCGCCGTAGCCTACGTAAGTGGCCTGAAGTTTATACTTGTGCGTTGGTGTGTGCTTCGATCTCTTTAAGAGAATAGCAGGGCCGGCGTGTGTGTGCGCGTGGGGAGTGTGCGGTAGAACGAGTGAGTAGCTTTGGAGCGGGGACCGACTCTAGAGGCATAGAGAGGAAAACTAAGTGTCTCCCCTGTGCTTTCTGACTGTGATTTCAGGGAAATCTGTAGCAGGAAAAGTCAACTCTCTCCTTAATTTCATGTTGTTTATGGAGAAGGAGAACCAGATGAGTCGGGGGAAATGCAACGCTACCAAGCCACAGCTGAGCGATGTACGGCGCCGCGAGGTCTAGTAACATTTTTTGAGAGGTGCACGTATGGCTACGGCGTAGGGTCGTTTTAACGCAGAAGCATAAATCGGCCTTTAAGGTGCGTTACTGCCACCTATACTGAGGTCGATTAGATTAGATTCAACTTTATTGTCATTGTGCAGTGTACAAGTACAAAGACAGCGAAATGCAGTTTGCTTCCAACCAGAAGTGAAAAAAAAAGCTGAAAAGTGCAATGCAATATACAAGTATAGACAGGTGATGCATAGGCAGGACAAGAAATATATTGCAGTGTTATAAGAGCAGAATAAATATGGCTATGTAATATGAACAATGTATGAACAACATGTAGTAGCAGTGACATTATAGGTACTAGTAGTAAGAATAATATAGATATAGACACATGCAGTGTATTAACAGAATATACAATAAGAAAAACTGAATAAATATGGATATACTGAATGAACCATATGTACAGCTGATGACCTGCTAGGCAGGAAATTATGTTTGCAAGCTCTTACATCACCTCATTTAGGACTATGTTGTCTACAGTCATTGTTTGAATTATCAAGACCAAGAAAAGTGTAAAAATATATACATAGTTGTACATGTGCTAAGTTAAGCTTTCCCTGAGCCCTCGATAGCCCCAGCACAATTTAACCCCTGGGTACATATATGTAAAACTATATGTGTATGTGTTTTTTTAATTTCTATTTAACTATGTTAGGTGAATCCACTGCTTAGGTCCAAACTGGACTGCCATGACATTTTGTTCAAACCCTCATGACTTTGGTGATCCCCTAGTCTCGCTTTGCCAGACCTATCTCCACAGCGCTGTAGAGTAAGGTCTGGCTCCTCCAAGCATATATTCTGGGATAGAAAAAAAACAAAAGCTCTGGGTTGTTTGCATTTCCTTTAAACCAATCACAATCTTCCTGGGTGCTGTAAATTCCAAACGCAGCAAGCGACGGTGGCTCTGCAAAATGTTCTCGGGAAGGAACTTATTTTGTTTGCATCGCGCTACATACAATATTAAATGAAGTGAACTCTTCACACAATATAGTAACGTGAGCTATTTAAATTAGCTGGATACATGGTTAAAACTTAATTTGCTCTTACCAGTGTATCGCCCTGTGTACTTCGTCCATAGAAATCGCTGCCAATTGGTCCCAAAACGTCCCAGTTAGATCTTTACAATCATTCCCAGAACAAAACAAGCAGGCTTGCCTTGTTGCACGATCCAAATATTCTTCAAAACTTGCCTAGCTACTAAGAGCTAACTTCTGGGTAAGACTGACTAGATGTTCTGACAGCTCAGCCACTTAAGAAGTTCCACTGAGATGCTTCTGGTGGTACCTGTTGATATAGCAGTGTCAATCCTGTTTTTTTTTTTTTTTTAAATTGGGCTTGGATTCTCATCATCCAGTCCTTGTAGCCTGGAGACAGACATACTGCACCTCCTAATGCTACATATGCACACATACTTCTGCTTTGTGTGTACGGCAGTGCAATGTGCAGGTCTCGATCTATAGTCGAGGGCTGACCATGATAAAGTGAAACTTTCTGACTTGATATAACCTCATAATCTTTTAACTATTTTGTCAAGGGAAATTCATCACTTCTAACTAGTGTGCAGCCTTGAGGTTATCTCTTGAACTGACTCTCTGTGTTTTTTGTTTAGTTCAGTAGTGCATGGGTATCCACTTTCCCTAAAGTAATTTAGTTCATGGCTTGTCGTTGGTCTACTGATGGAAATTTCCCCTTTTTAAAAATAAAGAAATTGTGCCACGGGCAAAGTATATGGCCGAGAAACAAATGCTGTAGCTTATTGTGCTGTGCTTCTAGAGCCTGCATATTGTGTTTCTCAAGTAAAGATGCCAGAAAACAAATTCCAAGTTATACTTTATTCAATATAGTGTCTCTAGTGAATTCCTAGGTGAGCCAGGCGATATTTGCACTGCTGAGTCGCAACAAATGCTCTGGGATCTCAAGCACTCCACAAGTAAGGCTGGAAATCTATTTGAGACATTTTCTTGAATGTGTTTTCGTTCTGCCTGGTTTCCCACGGCGTGGTGGTCGGCTGGTGTCCA
The DNA here is from genome assembly GCA_023631565.1 of Gymnocephalus cernua. Taxonomy (NCBI): domain Eukaryota; kingdom Metazoa; phylum Chordata; class Actinopteri; order Perciformes; family Percidae; genus Gymnocephalus; species Gymnocephalus cernua. The sequence goes on along the minus strand of CM042448.1, from coordinate 15,616,625 downwards.
GTTTCAGGTAGCTCGGCTGTTCCCAGAACGTGAGCATGCAGAAGCGCGGGGAGCCATACCGGGACACTCTGGGATCAGTTAAATTCCCGGCATTCCTCACATAGTCCCTTTGAAGGGAAAGCAAATAGAGAGGGGTTTAACGGCCCCCCCTTCACACCTCCACACTGGCTGAGGAGGGGAAATAGTGTTGTTATCAGGGCTTATCACAAGATAACAGCAGTGCCACGCAGGGCTGGGGTCAGTCCCCTTTAATTCACTTACAGTAGGAAGGTTCACTCATATTAACAATGAAGTTTATATTATCATGTGAACTGCAGTTGAAGTTTGAATTGACTGAATTATAAGGAAGCTGCGAGGCTGACATGTTGGAAGAGTTGATTCCTTCCTCTGTCACGTATAAGGGCGGTTTAGTTGGAGAACACACTGAATAGTACCCAGGACGAGCACAACTTCAAACCACCCTTAAGTAAAATACATGCCCTAACGTAAGCAGCTATAGCTGTGGCCTTGCAAGCACACTGCAGGCAACGAAATAAAAGTCACCAGAGAATCCATTCTTGTCCTGTAGAGCTGAGTGACCAGGGGAACTCTGAAAGCTGATGTGTGGGTGGTCAGCAATTTTGAGAAGCAAAGTTGGTCACTGCAGAAACAGCCACAGTCACAGGTTAAAAGGTTAGACTTTTTTTTATTCCTGGGCTGCGGGCAAATAGTCAAACAAATGACGTCCTATGTCTTTTCCTCACCACTTTCCCTTGAGTTTGATGGAAAACGTCATTAAGTCAGGGAAAGATGTGAAGGAGAAACATAAGGACTTAACCGCGGTACTAACAGTGCGGATCCATTTTTGCGACACGACTGAAGCGTGGTGTCGCGACGTAATACATCCATGGTTGATGCTCCATGCCCTTGACCGGCAGCTGATTGGACGAACGCGTCACGTGGGTCTGGCTACTCCCGAATTTCAAAACGACCATCATGGCGGCTCGTTCAGAATACAATCTCGTATTTTGCGAAAATAGTTCACCGAAACGTGTTTCTGAAAACATTTTAAGCGAGAAATAGGCCATGCAGTTGCTGAATCTGTCTTCATTTCAGATCGACAAAGGTCAGTTTTAAAAGATTTTTGTCTACTTCTACTGGATAGTCGTGTCACGTTCAACAGATTCATTTGCATAAAGATGGGCATTGGCCAGCTTTTTTGACGTGCAGCATTTTTTTTTAAAAATGCAGCGGCGCCATCCCGGGATGCTTTGTGGGTGCGTAAAAGTCGCTTGACGTCACCCATAGGAATAAAGTGGAGCGCGGCACGACAGAAGCATCACACGGCCAGGTGGATCTGCACTGTAAGAGAATCCAACTACACTTACACTGGCCTACGTCATTATACGACGGCGGATGTTATTGGCGTGGGTCTGCCTGTGGTGACACTACAGTGTTCTATAATTGGACTACTAAATGGCATTTTAAATACTTCGCCCCATGCATTCTTACCGTGCTGTTTAATGCAGGCCATATATGCTAACTCACCTGATGATCTGCGTCCCTTGTTGGTCATATTGATTTGTTTTCGTGAACGGCCGAATGCTTGGTCGCTTTAAATGTTACTGCTGCAAGGAATTGCAGGATGGCATTATCTCCTTTGCCTTTCGTAAAGGATGATCCAGCGCACATTAGGCTAAAGGGGATAAGAAAGGAAGCAGTGAAGCACCTTAGCATTTAGAGAATTTGACCAGCTTTTATCACGGCTGCCACTGTGATAGTTTCGGGTCATTTCACTCAGTTAGGAACCTTCCTAAGCAAAAAAAGACTCACCAACCGCAGCCCTGAACAATTTATTCCCCCAAACTAATGTGATTTCAGCTGCTCAGTTTAAAAGTTTCAGTTCTAACATTCATTGCTTGCAGGTGGCACACCTCAGCATATATCTGGGCATGTTTTCAGATGCTTTGGATCTATGTGAGATTGTTATTCACCAGCTCTATACTCATTACATTGTTATGTTAAGAAAATCAAAGCAGCAGAGTGAGAGTCTTACAGTGTTCAAAACAGTGGAGCGGTGGATGCTTACATACAGTAGATGCAATCAGAGCTTATTGTACTGCCCACAAGCAGTCAGAAGAGGAGGGCGCATCAGCTGACGTTAGTCACAATCACAATGTGTGGTTACGGACTAATGGGCTATATCAATGTTGAATTTGAAGTGCCTTAGTTTGGAAAACACATTCTCTAACAGATTACACTATTTGACAGGTTTGAATAGAGTATTTAGACATAAGAGGGAACATTTTCATCGACCCAGGTCACAGGTGACTTTGCTGTTGTAGATTCTCATTCAATCGTTGAGTATAGCTACAAAAGCTCACCAGACAAAACTTAATCAACACAAAAATCCTGCCAAAAGCACATCACAGCACCGCCCACACTATTTGATTGACAAGTGATTTCTGGGAAGGGCAATGCAAACAGCCAGAAAAGGATGAGCTCCGTGTGCCAGACACAAACACAGGAGCTAATCAAAAAAATGAGGAACTGAAGGATTAGAGCTTCAAAGGAGGGGGTTACGCCAACAAGACTTTAAACCTGGATGGAATATCAATCGATAATTCAGCTGTTAGAGTTCAGCAAGGTAGAAAAGGATCATTTTTCATTTTGTTTAGAGTAAAACTGTTTGTCCGATTTTGAAAGTTGGAGGACATTTCCATGATGGTGGGAGCTTTATTCATCCCCCTTTTTCCCTGCCCAGTTTTCCCCTTCCTTACTGTCACATGTTGCATGACTAGTGTGTGGCATGAGGCATGTAAAGAATTCAGACATCTGTGTGCATGAAAATGCGTACCGCATACCAATTACAAATCAGACTGCAGCAGAGAAAACTGCTCAACACATAAATGTGAAAGCAGAGTGTAACTTCTACATCTGTCGCCCAGTCTGGTGTCTACTGCAATATGTTCATCTAGTTTGGGGTTGGAACTTTTGAAATTTTTGTAATGTAAAAAGTTAGCAGAAAGAGCTGAACAAAATACTCCCAAGAACCTCGAAATGAATGAGATTAATTATCGCACTCTATTAGATAGCTCAGTCTTTACTTTTCGTGGTTATCTTCTCCCCCCTAGTGGAGAGTTTAACGAATTACAGCAGCTTGTGCCTCTGCCAAGGTTGTTACTGTGCAGTTTAAAGCCTGCAGCACAGCACTCAGACTAAGAGCAAACACTATGTGCAGATTTCAAACATTTTCTGTGCTTTTGGGGGAGTTTGACAAAGAGAGGAAAGTAGAATGTGTGTGAGAGCATTCAGGCAATCTCAGAAATTTATATACAAGGTATGTTGCGCTACTTGATCTCATGTGGGAGTTATCATAATGCAATCACCACACAGCTACTGGTTTAAGATCAAATCAAAAATTTCAAAGTTGAATGGTAATACTTCAAACAGGATTGGATCCAGGTCTTTGCAGTATTATCTGAAACTAGAGCTGGGAATGCAATTTAACGCTCACGCAGACTCAAATGGTCTGCCTCCCTCTAGTGTCAAGGGAGCAAATAAAAGAAGACAGTTGCATTATAATACATTTACAGTACATATACCAGCCAGCAGTCAGTTGGCAGATTGTCAAAGTTGCCAGTGTTGCTTCTTCCTAACATTCCTATCAGCCTCAGGAGATTTATTAAATAATTAAGGCAAAGTTGAGATATGAAAGGGGAGAAACATGCAGGAAAACCCTCACAGGTCAGATTCAAACCCTTGACCTTCTGCATTGAAGAACAAGCCTCTGTAAACATGTGCCTGCTCTACCTACTGAGCTAAACAGCCACAGAACTTCTTTTTTACAGAATAAATAGTCGCTATGAAAACTGCTGACAGTTTGCTCTGTAGAGTATCAGGGACATATTCTGAAGATGCATAACTATTTAAATTCATGCACTGTAAAATGTTAGATTTTCTGTGTTGAATGGATTTTTATCCACTGCCACTGGAGGGCAGTGTACATCTTTACAAGCCCATCTGCCCCTTCTCTCTCTCTCTCTCTCTCTCTCTCTCTCTCTCTCTGTTTCTCTGTCACTCCCCATGAAGATCTCATTTTTTTGATCATATTAAGCTTTGCTCTTCACACACACACATGCACACACACATACACACACACACACACACACACACACACACACACACACACACACACACACACACACACACACACGCACACACACACACACACACACACACTCTCTCGCACTCACTCTATAGGCTACTTTCTACTTTTCAACAATCTCTCTGCAGATAGCTCCCAAATACAAACCAGCACTGAGGGGTAAAACAAAGACAACTTCAAACCACAACCACACAGGCCACTTCGGTCAGGTGCAGTAATGATATATCAATAATTTGATATGTTTTTGTGGTGATCACAGGCCATACTCGGTGTAAACGTCAGTGCATTTTCAATTTATTTCAAGCCACAAGATGCACCTCAGTCATTTTAATTCACACCAGGCACACAGCGTACCGAGCCAGGAGGATTTTCAGAAGCTGCGCCGCTGAGACTTTCTCCAGCAGTGATGCTAATAAAGACTGATAGTACTGGGATGTTTAGTTCCTCGTCTCCCCTTTAATTGCCTTTCTCAGATGTCAGAGTGGCATCTTTATGAGTGATTATTATCAAGACCAAAGCGACTGGCAAGTCAGCATCGGCTTTCATCACTGTGAGTACAGCGAAGACTTTAACAGCTAATCCCTGTCTTGGTAGAGAACATTTCATTTCACTGTGATTTGCTGTGTTTCGGGACTAGACGGGATGTTCTGAACTGGACGAATTTGTCAACTTGTGTCATGGTTTCATGTGTCAAACTTTGCCGCTTTGCAGACAATTGCAAACTGCAAGCAGAGATTTTAAAAAGTAATATATTCATTTAGCTGTGAGTATGTTTATTTCGTTTAGCATGGGCAGGTTGTGTGAGAGCACATTCTTATTTACAGGAACAGCCAGGGGGAGAAGGTGGAGGGAGGGTCAAACACACACACATAGACACACACGTACCTGTATTCACACCTGTGAGCTGCCCAGTACAACCACAGTAGTGTTAAGCTTAAGCTTAAGGGCCACGGCACTGGAGACTGTGTTTTTTTATTCCCACTCTTTACCCAAGTGTTTGAACAAGTTCACCATTGTGACCACAAGGCGACTGCTGCATCAAGACTTTAGTCAAACTTATCCAGAGAGAAGAGAGGCTGTAGTAATGCACACTATATGATATTTCTAGTTAATATGATAAAACATACAAAAAAATGGATAAGGTGCAATAAATTGTTATCGTATCCGCCTCTTTTGGTGACTTGTGGGAACTGCAACAACACTGACAGAATCGGTCTACTCTACATAAAGCTGGAATTATGCTTCTCCTAAGATACACAGAATGCTCACCAGACCCTGATTTTCTGGGTACTTTTGGGTGTTGCCATGTAGGAAAATACGAGGAGTTCCGGAAAGTTATGATAGTCTCAGAAAAGTATGCAAGCCTCATTTAACAACTGTCTTAATGTAGCAAACCCCACCCATCTGCTAGTCAAAGTAGATAAAAACAAACACGTAGAATTTTTTCACCCAGGCCTGGTGGAGAACAGCCCAGTCACGGTGTCAGTTTGTGGCCAGTTAGAGTCTTAGGACAATCCAATAAGCCTCCTATAAAAGTCAGTCATGAAAACGGGCGACACGGCAGCGCTGTAGGCCTCCAACCACAACTTGACTGCTGCAGAGGGAAACACCGCAAACCCGCAATCATAAAAGTCGAGCTTCTCATATAATGTGACAGACTGAATGTAAACAAAACAGAGATGAAACGTGTTTTCATCAAAAGAGTGTTTTTGCCTTTATTGCGAAAGAAAAAAGATGTTGGGATTTAGAAAACTGGAGTCGTGCAGTCAGAGCCGTGTGATTGAGATTTGGAAGTTTGCCCAAAATTAAGTGATATTAGGCTAATTCAGACATGTTTTCAATTTTAGAGCAAGGCCGCCAGAACCAGATGCAAGAAGAAAAAAAAAATCAATCAAATTTAAGTTGACATCATGAGCAAATAAAAGCTTAGGAATAAAGCTAGTGGAAAAAGTATGTACTATTTTGTCTCATCTACTTTACCGCAGGTAGATTTCCAGGAATAACTTTAGAATTCAATGTCAAGGGTCCGGTTGTTTAAATTTGCCAGTAAAACATGGTTTTCGCACCGAATTTGCACCTGTATTAGCTGATTGGCACCTGCCTGTTCATGTTTCATTCATCAGCTGCTTGGCTACCTGCTGACAAGTTTCGTCCAATCATATTCATGCAGGTGTACAGTGTTGCCATTGCAACCTGACACTCCTAACTAACTATTACTAACTACTGCTGTAAATAGTCAATTTCTTAAAGTAAATGTCTTGTGTGTGTGTGTGTGTGTGTGTGTGTTTATACAGTACATTTCCATGTAGGTATACTGATTGTTTTGGGCTCACAGGCTCAAACAGCTGTAGATTGTTAGGGTCAGTGTTGCATTATAGCAGAGCCATGGGAGGAGAGAGTGGGGGGAGGCGAGGGCTGGTTAGGATGCCGACAGTGTGAGTGTATGTGGGTTGGTGGGGTCTCATAAACCCTGTACTTGGCCTCCGTTCAGCAGAGCACCAATAAAAACAATAGCTGCTGCCTAATCATACCCTTGTGGTGCTCAGCATTGACACAGGCTCTTACCTCTTTGGTCCATTATCACCTTGGTCCCTGCTGCATTCCTGCCAGGCCTGATGAATCTTCTCCAGGGGGAAAACATCAATAAAAGGCTTTTACGCGTTTCGGCTGTGTCCAATTGCTGGGATATGGCTAATCTCATACAAATAAACTGCCAAGACACCATTTTTTATTCAATCTTTTACAGAAACACATATAGCTTAACCAGACAGGGTGGGGATCAGCTTTAAAGTTACAGGCGTCTGTCAAAACAGGAATATTTCTGAATGTATCTTAAAATTGTTTAGTGTCTAACTGAAGTTTTTTTTTTTTTTTTTGCGGTTAGATAATGAGAAGATGAAGCCTGTGTCTGCAGCTGTTTGGGTGCTCATTATGTTTCAAGACCCAGAAAAATTAAGTTAACCGAAGTAAAATCTTTCCTATCACTTTGAATTTTTGCTACAGCCATCTGCTACTCCAACCAGCTTGAAACAAAGATAGAGGTCGCTTCGCCTCTGTTGCTGAGGGGTGTTTATAGGGAGGAGAGGACCAGCAAGTGTTTGGCTGTAAGGTCAGAAACGATGTAATGTTCTGTTCTCTAAAGCGGCAAACTGGGTCAGATCGGCTTGTCCTCTTCATTTTCTACATCCCTTGAAGGAACTCTTGATGCAGATTGAAAGCAACAAAGTTGAACCAGTCTACAGTTACAGATCAGCTCAGACAGTTTAATTGGTGTGAACAATACACTCAACCTTTCTCTCTCCTCCTCTCTGTCTGTCTGTTCATTATTCTTTGCATGGCTGTCTTTTTGTCTTATTAGGCCCTTACTGGAGACTCTATGATCCATTAACACATGAGACATCAAAGGATTTGAGAGACATGCTTTTTTCTTTTACTGCTGTAGACATGTCCAAGCCTTCTCTTCTATCCTTGAAGCAGTGCTGTCTCCTAAAAAATGCCATTAACATACAACTAAAATGTATTTTCTCGCATATTTCTTTTGTTTTCAACACATCCTCGTACCAACAACGTGCACGTTGTAAAATGGACGCAGTTTTAAACATGTGGTTAACATTGTGAATTGAAAAAGGTTGTGGTTTGGGTTAAAATAAGTGGCCTACGTTTTTTCATGTAACTTAAATTAAGTACACAAGACAAGTATGTTACGTAGATGGGACCTCAATTAGTTATGTTACGCAAGTTCATTTATGTACATAAGTTAAAGTTTTCCCATGGGACCCGAACAGCGGTCTCCTGGGTGGAAGTCCTGTGTTTATTTGACCCATCCATCCACCCCGACCTCCTGCCTACACAGACTTTGAACGCAAACTTAGAAGTGGATTTGTGACTCGTCGACATGTAATTGAGAATGCAGTGTAGTTGTATGGAAACCTCATTTTTAGGAGACAGGGCTGTTTAAAGAGTTTAGGTTTCTCTCATGCTATTCAGTACTTTCTTTCTGTGGTGACCAGTTGTTCTTGGTCACTCCAACAATTTGACAGCCATGGATATCTGTGGATATTATTGAACTCCAGATTCCTGATCTTATTGTGACCCCTGTGACCTTTCCTCTACATTACATATAAGATATCTCATAATGAAATAGGGAGATTTCCATGAAATTCAATGAGCATAGTAATGCTGCCTCATGGCGTTTCCACTATAGCGTTACCCTCAGGACAAACAAAGTCTCATTGCAAGGCGTGAAGAATTGTAGGATTGGTTTATGTACCGTTTATCGAATTTATCGAATTCTCGCTTTTAAAAATTAAATCATAGAAAATTGGAAAATTGGTGGAAAAAGAACTCATGCAGTGTCACCAGAGTTGAGGGTTTATGAAGGATTTGGTCTTCCTTTGGAGAAACGCTGGCACTACCAATACCACTAGCATGAAAAAGCCTACCAATCTCATCTGTTTATGGAAACTTCACCAAGGTATTGCAGTTAATTTGACAATGATATATTGCTGTTTAAAAATGCTACATGTTGCACTTTTAAATGAGGTTGGGTCCAAGTTTGTTATAGCAACCGTAACTCCAAGAATGATTCACAGTAGTAGTAGCAGCAGCACTAATGCCTCGCTGTACACCCTCCATGGAAAGTTCACATTGGGAATTTCCAGTCAGAACCGGGTGGCTTGACTACAAACTTGGCGCACGGCCGCCTAGTGTGTTTTTTCGCTCTTTTCTGTAGTCGTGCCCACATAACTGACCTACAAATGTGTGTGAAATTTACACATGCAGTGACTGTGACCTACTGAAAGAGATGGAAATGTGCGCCTTGCCATGATAATTGATATTCTAGATTACAGGTTTGACACAAGACTGTGGGTGTTACTTAATCAACCATGGCAGGTAGCATGTGTGGTCTTTGGTCTTGGATTAGTCAATAAATACAACCACCAAAGAACGATTCTTTACCACACGTTTAACATTGTTATGTTACATGTTCTCGCTTTAATAATGAAGTCAGTATTCTCCTTCCTGTTCACATCTTAGTCTTTGATTCTAGTTTTTCTTTGCTTACAGCATATGCATAGCAAACCACAAGTATCCGATATGTATCAAGAAAATATTTTTTTTTTTAAATTACAACAGATACACTACTAATTGGAAATAGATAAGGGTGTTTACATGCCCATATCCCAACTCTGATCACTAAATCCCAGCAAACCAAGGAGCTCTACGAGGTCCTGTAAATGGGACAAAGCCTATTCTCTCCTGCATGATATCAGAAAATTCCCATAATTCAAACGCACTCACTGACTTACAGATGAACAGTGGTGTCTTCAGTGAACGGTTGGTTTTGGGAAACCTAGGTTTGGGTTTCTGGCAGCAGGGTTCACCTATTTCTGTTTTTGGAGAGGAAGACAGGAGTGACTTTCCACCCCGAAATGAGCGCTAGCGAGGCGGTGCGCTCCTGCTGTGCGACAACGTCAGTCCGACCAAAGTCAACAAGGCCCGCAGCGTGAGTGTAACTAAAGGAAGGACGGGGGGGCCGGGGCGGTGGACGACTGTGACTCCTGTGTGACCACACAATGCCCAGAATAGAGCATCATAAGCATAATGGCTTCATTCAGTTATTCTCACACACACTTCCACAGGCTTTTACTTTGTTTTCACCTGGTCCGAGTGCCAGATTCTTCTAGAAAAGTTTGCTAAAGTGACTTTTGATTGTTGAAACTTCTCTGGCACTCATTGTGTTCTGTGAGGAAAAAGTTCACCCATCACACACACACACACACACACACACATACACACACACACACACACACACACACACACACACACACACACACACACACACACACACACACACACACACACACACACACACACACAGGTACTCCAGTAATTCCTATGAGGCCAGATATTTGCACACAGTTTTCATGTGACAGGCAGAAAAACGTTCTCCTAGTGGAGAAATAAATTCAGCACAGCTTGGCACAGCTTAGGCTGCAGCAAACCCGGCGTGCATGCTTGCATGCGCATGTGTGTTTGTATGCATATGTCCAATGATGATGTATCGTTCTCCTTTCTCAAAGCATATGGCAAGTCACCGCAACTAGGCCAACATCCCATTCAGAGCCCCTGTGTATTGCCAGAGGGAAAAGCTGCGCGTCAGTTGTAAAGCCTGCAAGAAGACAAATTCACCCAAAATTGCCCACATTGATCAATTTCAGGCGTATTTGCATTCCTGCGATGCGAGAGGGTTTTGTCAGGCAGCGATTTGCCCGTTATTTGGAGATCTCGATGAATTCCTCTCAACCGCTTCTCCTCTTCTTGTTTTTGCTCTTTTTCCAGCTCATTTCGCACACTGACAGGCTGCCCTGTGCTTCAGCTGAGAGGGTGAGCGAGTGTGGCGGGACAGCGGTTGAGCTTTTAGTGTGTGTGTGTGTGTGTGTGTGGGTGTGTGTGTGTGTGTGTGTGTGTGTGTGTGTGTGGGTAAATGAGTGTGTTTGTGTCTGCCTGTCTTCACTGTGGTTTTTCACAGCATCACCCACTCAAATATATCCTCCAAACCGATTCCAAAAATCTACATTTTAAGACTTTTGTTTATTTCCAAATGTTGTCTGTCCTCTCTGTAGGCTTTTAAAAACTGGTCTAAAATGGCAAAATTACTAATTGATTTAACTCAACTGGTGATGGGGCATGGAGACATGCTTTGTATTAAGGGGTTTAGAAAATAAATGTGATTTAAATATGGACTTCTGCACCCACAGTGCACAATTAAGAATCAGCTAGCCAAACAATGCCACAGTTTTCCTATATACTGTACCTGATGGCTGTGTGAAGTGTGAGTGTGTGTACACTGCAGACGAACACTGAAGGAGCTGTATAGGTAGAAGAAGAGAGTAGGGAAGGAGGAAAGGCTAGTGGGTGTGTTTATTCACCCCTGTTCTGCTGGGAAAGCTCCTCGCTTTTCCTCGAAATCTGTTCACGTTTTACAGAATAGAAAAAAGGAGGTCACGGGCCATAACAAGGCAGCGGTAGAAAAACAATTGTACATCACTGAGGTAGGCATTTTCCTCACAGTGGAAATGTCTTCTGTATGTATGGATGTGTAAGGGGATTTATTGTGTGTCTGTGAGTGTGTGGGAGACTACATGTGAGTGTGAGTGCATGTGCTCGCATCTTAACCACTACCAGACCAGTCCCAGATGTGAATCAGTATGAAGCAGCTGGACAGTTTTCTAGGTCTTCAGAGGTGGTCAGGGCCACGTCTGCGCCAACAAAAACTACAGTGCCCTGTATTCTCAAGCGTCCTAATGCACGTGACTGGACCTGTGCTACGCACACATACAATATGTATGTACATAACCCCTTTATTGTTTTGGGTTTAAAACTTGGAGTATGATTGACTTATGAGCTAACTAGCGTCTTAGACTGCTCACATTTCACAATAATCGGGCAGCGAGTTAAAGTTCAGACTTAAGAGTGTCAACAGATTATTTAGAATTCCAAAAAATGAACGTGCCCTAATGTTTTGAGATCCAGTTAAACAGTTGCAATAAAAGAAAAATGAGGAGGGGCCAAATATAATAACATATGCATTGCTAGAGTTTTATGCAGTGAACAATGTTTGAAATCCTATATGGTGCTTGGATTGATAGGCTGAACAGTAAAACAGAATGAAGGCGTACGGGTACACATCAGGAGTGCTTGCTTCCAGTCATTTATTAGGCCTGCTAGCAATACAAGACCTCTTCATTTTTTGCACTCACAGCTATCTCACTCACACTTGTTATTAATAGCATCTGCAACAGGCAAATCAAACTTCAATTGACTTACTGTACTGATAATCTAATATGTCTTGTGTGTTAAACCATGTGCTGCTGAAGTGAAACATGCTTTTCTATTATGAATCCCTTTGGTTCAGTATGACTCATTGATATTTGACCAGTGTGTTTCTGTGGGACAAGATGATACAAGTCCAGGCAAAATATGATAAAATAAAGGCCCCAGGAGGAGGTCCAGATGCTGACATCAACTGGTTCTGCTGTTGCTATTGCCACACATTCTCTTAAATAAATACTGTTTTTGAGTATCCCACCACCTGTAGGCTTGAAACGTGGCTCTGAAACGTTTGTAGCTCGAAGGACAGCGGCGTCATACAGCTTGGGTTCACAACAGTTACAACGTATTCTGATGGAGACCCAGTTTCGCGTCGAAAATGTGTCAAAACGGCCATGAAAACTTCACACAAATCAGTCATAGGCTACAGCATAGAAGTCTAGGTATAAATCGAAATGGACCAGTGGAAAACGTACCCGAAACTGATGTGCATCATGAGTGGTGTATCTACAGTATGTATCCTGCTATTCCCTGGCAGCCTGTATGTTTTTTGACTTTAAACTTTGTCCATTTAGCCTCAAGTTGGGTGACTGGTTGTTTCCACTGATGCAAAGCTGTTGCTTTCTGCAACAAGGCCCACAAATCATCAATTCTACAAAAGCATGTAAATACCACTGATTTAAATGAATTGTGTCATTTGATAATTCAGAGCAGAGCTAGTCATTTCGACTGCTTTAAAACCAGTGTAGTAACTGTTGCCATTATGACCAAGTCTGCAGAGTCAGCGCTGCTCTGCTGTCTGCATCTGGTTATCTGACACTGTGTAGCTCTGCTGTTTATATAGCAACATTAATCATATAAATTCAGGGGATTTTCATACAGGCTTTTATCTAGATGTGTGTGTCTCTGTAGCCATGTGCATGCGGATACCTTTGGTCAGAGTGATGAGCTCAGCACAGAGCGGCAGCTCATAAACGTACGCCAAATCGACCATTGTAGCCCCGTTTTCTCTCTCTCGATCAACACATATGCACACGTGGACAAACAGCTGAGGCCATTTTGCTCTGTTTGACGTTTGCTAATGAAACGTGACGCCGATGCACGTCTTTACGTGGATATTTCTCCTCTTGCAATCAGGTAAACACTGTTAAGACAAGAGCAGGGGATCTTGACATATCCATTAGAGCGAGGAGGAGGCGAGGTTATGAAACACATCTGTTGATAAAATATACAGATGAGATGTTTGGCAGACTGAACGTTTTGTCTTCAGGCTAATAAAATCTAATGTTAAACGCAATACTAGAAGGTGACAATGAGACAGTGTACAATTGATGAGTAAAAAGACAAAGTCGAATGAAAAACAGCTGGATTTGTGTTCTGGATATGTCAGCATATGTGTATACACACACTGCAGTACACTTGAGGACTCATCTGAACTGGATGAACTCTCAAAATATTTTGTGGACGTTGAAATCACTGTGGTTGGTTCTGACTCTGACTGAGAAGTGGTTGTTTTACAGTTAGTGGTTAGGTTGAGTGTTCGAGTTCGAGTGTGGGGTTTTTGGAGTGGATGTTGTCATGGGAAGGTGCCTCACATAGGATACAGTACAAGTGTGTGCGCAGGTGTATGCATGTAGAACTAGTGGATGGATTTCCATTACATTTGGCATAGACTTTCTTGGTCCCCAGAGGATGAATCCTGCTGAATTACCATACACACCCATCTAACATCCCTTATCTAAACTGTGAAAGAGTTGAGGAAAGTGGTGCATAGTCCTCGTGGGAACTATCTTTCAATGTATTTTGTTCCGGGGGAATAACAAGAGGGCTTGTGTAAAGTCTAATAGATGCAAACTCCTTATCTGATCATTTCATTTAGTGCTCATGTAGACACTTTGGTGGGAGTCATTGATGGGATTGATTAGAAGAAATTGCTCCATGTAATTGCAGCCAGAGTGTAAGGAAAGTTCTGCATGCGGTTGCCAAGTGCAGAATAAGTTTACATTCTTTCCTGAAACATTGTTATGTTCGCTGGAGAAGGTCCTGATAAAAAAAAAAAAAAAACGTCTTTGTGAGAAGATTTCAAGCATAATATTTTCAAAATCTGTACTTGATCTGGTGCGCAGTAATGGTTTGTTGTGTTTATGACTGAGCAGCTGTCAATCACCAGGGGCTTGAAAATTAAATTAAATGAGGCTGAACTTGTGGGCGTTTTCAGGAAATGTATTGGATTTACTATTAAGTACATACATTTAATAGTAAACTGTATAGTAGACTGCAAAAGAGTAATATGTCCTGTACAAGTTGAGCATCACAGTGTTACTGTTTGTGCTTGGAGCTATTGCCTTTGCACTTGCACATATCTTGTCTATGTACACTGTGCTCAGGGACTCCTCACCATCCATCCCAAAAGCCACCTCTTTAAGGTAAAAATAATAATAATTACATAATTAAAGTAAAAAGGCGACGGAGACAAGAGGGCCCAGGCTCAGACAGAGTGTTTTAGGATTAAGGATTAACACATATACTGTAAACGCACGACGCATACACTATCTCCTGCACTGGCTCTCCATCTAAACCTGGTAGTCTACAGACTGCATACACACACACACACACACACACACACACACACACACACACACACACACACACACACACACACACACACACACACACACACACAGTCTCAAATTCCATCCCCCTGCCCTCGTTTGGCCCACATCGCCTCATGAGACTCCCACCTCTCTGCGACCTCGGGTCACAGCTCATTTGCAGAGGCCATCTTTGTTTCCCACTCTCCCACTCGATTTCGTTGTGCTGGGAGTCACAGGCCTGCTCACGTGTCCCCCCCCCCATACATCACACTCTGACTGGAGCATAAGTCATGTAGTGGCAGGCAAGTTGGTTGTTTCATCATGTAAGCGGTTATTTACCATTAAAAAAAAATGTTATCGATTCTGAAAAAAAATGCTGCTAAATATTATTTGTCCCAGGTTCGCCTCCCACACAGGATTACTGTAGAATACCACCGTGTCAGCACACTGCCATTTCAGTGGGAGTCTGGTGGTTACAACAAATAAAATAAAAACAAATCGTTCTCCTTCCCCGCAGTGAAGGTCTCTCTTGAGGAGTGATTCAGTTGCACGTAGGAGGTTTGGAAATGATTTGCCTTTTAAAATCTGTCAAAGACTTGAAACGCGCTAATCCATTTCTATCAGTGCAGAAAGCCAAAGACAGACAAAAATGACAAGTGGAAGACATACAGGTTTTAACAAAACATCACTCTTATCCCACTCAGTCTTTTGTATTTGAATGCATCAGGTGGAAACGTGAGCCGACATTTTCCAGGAGCCGCAGAGGCAGATTTGTGGATATAAGCGTCTCCTGGTGACTCATTGTGGAGACTCCTCACCTGTCTGCCCACTCACACACACACATACACACACACACACACACACACACACACACACACACACACACACACACACACACACACACACACACACATATACACATATACAAGCACAGTAGGGTACACACACATCTGAGGCTTTAAGTTATTTTGACCCAGCACATTTTCCTAGTCCAGTCAGCTAGCTAAAGTGAAGCTGTCACAGCCTGGATGAGCGCAGAGGCCGTTAGCACCGTGGGTCACTGTGGGGGAAAGGCCGTCTGCAAAGCCAATTAGCCTCTAAGCTCACCATAAAAACAGACCGAGCCTGGAGCTCGGGGGAAAGCTTTCCTGGCTCAGAGGACGATTTTTTCCAATACGACAATTTGGAGCGATGGCTGGTTAAAAAAAAAAAAGAAAAGAAAAAAAAGAGTAAAAAAAGAAGTGAAACCCAATCTCCCCACTCCCAAAATATTTGCACTGCAGAGAAAAACAAAAGTGATCTGATTTCTGTTTCAATCCATTTTTGGTGACACACTTCTCTGAGAAGACCAGAGGGAAATGTGGAGCAGACACATAATCTCTCTTTGACAGGAAAATTACCCAATGAAGTCTAAATGTTTATACACTGTATACCAGCGGGGGAGATGCTGAAGCGCTTGGTACAGAGGTAGAGAGGCAGAGAGGCTCACCAAAAACCAAATTGGCTGCAGGCAAGCTCCCAAACAAACACCTGTCAAATGGAAAAGTCAACAATAAAATGTATTTTTCAGTGACGAATGACACAGTGCAGGTAACTTGTGGCTGAGAGTGGCTTTTCTTCAATGCTTTATTTAACCAGGACAACTCTCTGCCTAATGCCACATCGAGACACCTTAATTGTTGATTTTGGAAATAGTAGTTTGACAAAATAAGGAATGATGTCATCAGGGTTATCTTGGCTTGGTCTTAGTGGCTTAAAAAAGTATAACAGAAAGTTTACGTTAAAGACATGGACATTTACCAGGCAGAGAGGTTTAAGCAAAGAGATGCTGTTTGTTGCATTATGGGAAATGTAGGAAACCCATACTCTGGACTAAAAGTCAAGATATTATGTGGCAGTGCTGTTTGATTTTTGCTTTCTTTTTTATCTGTGTTGTGAGCTCCCCAACTTTATGCAGAGGCAGTACTAAATCACTGCAAGACTCTTTTATTGTTTTGTCAAATCTCAAAATGTCAAAAGGGGGCACTTGAGCAGGCCTTGTGCTGCGACATTAGCCAACATATCCTGTTTGTGCCCCTGTCGATCATCTAGTGTGATTGATTATTCTCCCCAATTGTCCCGTCAAGTCATTATCTTCCTTTATACACTGTAAAAACAAAACTTGTGACAACATGCGGCGTATGAGCACTCCCATCCATGTTTTTTCTTGGATCACTTTCCCTGCAACGATACATTATGATTCATGTCCTCTGTGGTGCACAGACACGCTGTGGCCTTATTCAGTCCAGTCGCTGTAGCTGATCAAAGTTAAAAACCAGAGCAGTTCCCGAAGCGGCTGAGCATCTACAGAATGGCACACTCTACTGATACAAAGACGACAAAGAGAAAACAAATACAATGAGGTTGCCTGGGAGTTTTTCCAACCCACACACTGACCTACAAGCACAGATATGCCACCTACAGTACTCACTCCCTCTCCCACACATAAAGACTTTGAGACACATGGAGACCCAGTGATGTTTTGACAACAACATTCCCAGCGTGATATACAGAGAATGGATCAGACTTTTGCCCTCTTTCTCTGACTTTCCTTCCTTCCTTCCAGCTCTCTCGCTCTATATCTCTCTCTCTCTCACACACACACACACACACACACACACACACACACACACACACACACACACACACACACACACACACACACACACACACACACACACACACACACACACACACACACACACATACATGTTCTCTCAGGTGATCCAGATCACAGTGCTTAATGTTTCACGCTTGACTTTCGCCTCAGGCCCTGGGACTATGGGACTACAGAGAGGGCAGGAGGTTTTTGCCACACAACCTCCCAGGTTTGAACTTATACACATTCACTCGACATAATTAAAAACATAAGGCATCTTTCTTTCTTGCTTCCTCTCAGAGTAGATTAAAAATGCTGTCCATTCATTTACAAAAAAAGTAACTTACCATGCAAATCCCCTTTTTCGCTCAACCCCCCCACATCCATCAGTTCATGTTATGATTTGTAAATGGAGAACATCAAGCAGGTGATGATAGAGCGTCCGCCATAACCCATAATGTCAGGCTTTGGAAGCAAGTCAACATATAGTACATTATAGTACAATCTACTGTAGATCCTATATATGATTTTATCCAAAACACCACAAGCTTGCAGTTTGGAGCCTGGGTGGCCCCCTGCTCCGTAATGGAACCCATCCTCCAATGATGACTGAGAGTCATTCCGACTACAATAAGAGCCATTTTTGCAGCTGGTTTGTATGAACCGCTCCATAATAGATGCCATTATTGAGAATTAAATTTGCAGAGCACTTAAACGTATTTGAATTTTCCACGTCATATTTAATTCAACATGGTTCTAACATGTTCCGTCTGTGCAAAACAGGCCTCACTTGTGGAGTCCAGTTTTTGCTCCAGAATAGATCACGGTTGAATAATCATATGCTGTTCCATGAGGATAATGTAAATGTAATCAAATGCAATGAAGCAAATTAGCAACAAATACATTTATGAATGTTTGCCTTTCCGTGCTGCTGCTCTACGTGTGTGGTGCCAGTTGGCACAGTCACTCGTTAATAGTCCCCTACCTGCTCTGCTAATTGCTTGATTTGTTTCAGGTGTGCTGTGTAACTCACTTGTACTTTATAAGCTCCCAGACGACGGACGTTGGTTGTTGTTGTTGTCCCTTCAATGATTCTGCTTCTGCCACCTCACTCTCCGTCTAGCTGTGTTTTGGTATCAAATCTGGCTCTTTAGCTGCTGAATGTGCCACTTCAGCCCTAACCCTTCTACGCGGTCCGTCAAGAGCTATCCTGGCTCTGTTTAAAGGCATGAATTAAACAAACAACATAGAAAGTGTTAATTAGTGAGCTTTAGAGGTGCTGGCAGGCAGATTTTGAACATTATTTAGACAGAGCCAGGCTAGCTGTTTCAAACTGCTTTTAGTAATTGAAGCTAAGCTAACCAGCTTCATATTTAGCGCTAAAAATGCTAAAATGTCAAACTATATTTGATGTAAAAAATATGAATTAGTGCTGCTTTAAATAAGTTGCTTCATCTGACAGGAGGCTTTGAAATCATTCAAAGTGTGTGTGTGTGTGTGTGTGTGTGTGTGTGTGTGTGTGTGTGTGTGTGTGTGTGTGTGTGTGTGTGTGAGAGAAAGAGCTGGAGCAATTGAGAGGCATGAACTGACACCCAGAGAGGGAAGGAAAGTCAGAGAAAGAGGGCAAATGCATCTTCTTTGCAACCATGTTTGCCCTCGAACAATCTGTCCCACAATGGTTTGCACACAGCCAGGCCCGCCTAACACTCACACCTTAATGGGCCACCCAGGGGTGTTAAATCACCCCACAACTTGCAAGCCCCCCTGGGCCATCCGGTCCTGCATAAGAGCCCTGCTGGAGATCCCTTTGGAGGCTCTGTCAAAATCTCTGCAACAGATCTGCCAGAGATCCCCTCTCATAGCCAGATGAAAGTCTGCCACTGGTAAATAGGCCATAAAACCACAGGAAGGAGGGAAAGGGCCCCGGTATTCAATGCCAAAATACAACCACCCTCCCCTCCTTCTCTCCCAATGCTTCCACTGTCCACACACCCAGTGCATCCTCTCTGTGAAGCGCCCCCACCCTCAGCTACAGACAAATGGGTCAGGAAGCCATTTGACAGTGGGGCACCCCTGTGGTAACCATGCTGGAGCGCAGGGTGGTGGTATAGGCAGAGGAAGCAGGAAGACAAAAGGAGATCCAGAGTGTTAGGTGAGCTGCTGGGTGTCGGCGAGGTGTCACCATAATTACCCTCCATCATCACCCCACCCAGGAGAACTCAGGCCTTTTGACTGAGCAATTGGATAAAGATGTGCGTATGTGGGGTGTGTAGATTTACAGAGCCAAAAAGGAAGCTCCCGACAGCTGCTCCTCTCATCGCCTCCCTCTTTCCTTTCTCTCTGTCTCCATCTCTATCTTCTTCTTCTTTCTTCCCCCGTCCTCTTCCTCTGTGTCAACAGAGTGGATCAAACTCGAGATCCTTGACCTGCTATTCAGTCAAGAAAAGGATGTTCCTGATGAAGCGATTCAGGCGTGTGTGTGTGTGTGTGTGTGTGTGTGTGTGTGTGTGTGTGTGTGTGTGTGTGTGTGTGTCCTGTGTGTGCTGGTGCACGTCTGTATCCTATATCATCATCATTCCCCCCGGCTACTAGACTCCTGGGCTGCATCAGGGATAATTACAGCACCATTGATTGTCATGGTGGAGCTATAACTGTATTTCCTGTCGCAGTTTTAGGTTTTGAGTTACAGCACACATGAGACCCCTCAAAGTCCACCCCACCTTAACTTTAAAGTGCAGTAATTCCCGTGTTTTGCATTTTGTGCCACTTGAGAAGACTTTTTGAGTAAATTTAAATTCGATGTGTGCGTGGACGATTCCTTTCCCTTCCCTACCTGGCAGTCGGCTATGAATTTGCAGAATATAAAGAGCTCTGCCAGAAGAGAAAATCTCTGTGGGATGTGAGTTATACCAAGTGAAATGCTGAGGTTGCAGACTCAGCTCTATGACACTGTCTCTCTTTATCTCAGCCCTTAATGTGATTGGACACTTGGTACAGTGACAAGCAATTAGTGCATTGAGTGATGTTGAGTACCAGATGTCTCTTTAGTCAGTTTCCCGGCTTTTACGGAGCCGCTGTTTTCCGGTGGTGCCACTTTCTCTGACATCATTTACCGGACTGGGTGCACAGTTCCAGTACGCCCATGTTAAGAGCTGGGGGCTGGCATGGGGGCTGCTTAGCCACCTCTGCCAAGAAGTACACGCCAGTGACGTGGAGGACTGTCAACACCTTGGCTGTTTTGAGCGCACTCAGGAGCCAGTGGCACAGTAGAGATGCAGTTAGAGAAACCAAAATGTTTGTTTACTGGCGAGGTTATCTTTAGGCGCTGCTCGAGCAGTGGTGATGTGATTGTTCACTAACCTCTTGGAGCATTGCGTCATCAGTTATGTGCCAGATCACCGGGGTTGAAACTTAGGTCATTGTCATTAGACCAGTTACCTAATGCGTTCTTATTGATCTTAATCTAAGGGAGTTTTTATGCCTCCATTGTTGGGTGGTTTGTAGCGCTGATAAGCCACACATGGAAGCTATTTCTGCCTATCTCCCTCTATAAGCCTGGTTCCTGTATCTAGATGCAGAACATCGGTGGAAAACCACGTCCCGTGAAACAACTAAGCACATGGCCCTGTGGATATGAACAGCCTTAGTAGGCTATCATCATGTTGGTGTCTTGTAGAAAGGTTAGGGGTTATTATAACATTTCTTAAACTGCCTCCATGCCAACAACATTTTATGCCCTTTCTTGGCAGGAATGAAGATAAGAAAAACTATTGTCTGTCACAAGTGACAGACAATAGTTTTGTAATTTGTCTTTGACAGGGCAGGCTCAAATGACATAAAATACATATAAGAACATAACGAGACATAAAGAAACAGTGTAACAACATTGACTGTACAAACGTGCAAAATGCAAAAACAGTGCAAGAATAAGCCTGAAAGGAGCTGTTTGATGCTGTCTATGTATCGCGGTTGAGTGTGGTGATGGCAGTGGGAATGAAGGAATGTGTTTCCTTGCAAATTACATCATTCTATGACATCACTCTATAGCGTCGACCTGATGGCAGTAACAACTACTAAAACCTTCTTTTGTGTGTGTGTGTGTGTGTGTGTGTGTGTCCTGTGTGTGCTGGTGCATGTCTGTATCCTATATCATCATCATTCCCCTAGCTTTTTTCAAGTCATGCAGAGAACCACCATTTAATTAAATAAATGAGGAAAAACGTGCTGCATAAGATGTCACATTGGCATCAGCTGCTTTTGGAAGATGTGAAAATATCCCACCACGGGAGCATAAGTGTTAGAAGAGACACTTAAAGTACGCCCGGGGCTTTAAATAGAAAACTGGGCACAAGTTGTGGTTGACTGAGCTTGTCTGTGATTGGGACTCATGGATCAGCATGATGATTATTTGGAACTCTAACGTTTACACAATTAAATGTCTGTCCACTTTCTGAATAAAAATGCTTCTCAGGGCCATGCATATACAAATCATAAGCAATACAAATATACTTTTTAAATTAGGGCATTCTTTGGCTTTACTCAAAAGTTTGGAATTTCTTAAAAACACTTCTTCGTGTGTCTTTGAAATAGTTTTTAGGCTGTTTCCAAGCCCTTACAAAGACCAGCCAAACTCTTTACTTTTGATAAAGTCTGAAAGTTTTACGGTTCCAAAAGAAGGGGGAACATCTTAGATGTTACACATTTCAAACTTTCTTTTGGGCGCCTTTTGATCTCCAGATTTTTGCCATCTACTCCAAGAGCATTGATCAGCTGGAGCAAGCTTTTATCCAAGCAGAAGGTTGACCTCTTTTTGGAGACTGGGTTTCTGCTACTGCTTCTTCCGTGTACTGAGCGCTAAACTGCAGATCAGAGAGCCTTTCATCACCCACAACGAGAATTGCTGAATGCCCTGTTCGGTTCAAATTTGGAGCACTTTATCTTATCTGTCCTGACGTCTTCAGCTCTATTCTATTCTATTCATTCCGGTTCTATTTTTATTCTGTTCTTTTATATTTTTGTCCCATTGTATTCATTTATCAGTCTTATCATTGCTCAGTTCTGGACAACCAGGAAGGAAAACTTGAGTATGTCATAACCTGAATATGATGTGTGAGAACAGCAAGTTACCCTCCTTCGCGGTCCAAGGAAGTTGTACGTCCCTGAAACACACCCTGACTTCCTTCTTCCATATCCCACACGTGAATGCCTAACCCCTGCTTCGGCCTGTGATGCAGGAAGGTTGTTGTTGAGAAACCCAGGCGGGACGGCGAGGGCCGTGAAAAGCTTTGCAGATGTTGGGCGTCAGGTGGAGGCCGAGCTGACCTCAGTTATTCCCGGCATTACCGTGACCAGTTGTGGGAGGGGCATGGGTGTGTGTCAGCAACTGGGAAGTGAAACTTTACAGGAGAGGACATAAAATCTATGGGACGGAGGTCAGGAAGTCCATCACAATAGCTGAAACTGCTTGCAGGAAATATGGGCACTGCACTGTGACTCAGCAAAATCTGCTATGGTGATTGAGAACTGCTGCAATTTCAGGACAGGGGGGTCATTTAGAATTTTAGCCCTTTCAAGATTATAGTGGAGTCTATCTTTCATAAGGAAATTGCAGCCCATTTGATAAGCTTATCTTCCTTATAAATGCCTTTTTTTAAGGTATTGCTCGAATGACATTTACTTTGATTTCTACAACTTCAAAGTAAAAGTTGGAGGTCCTCCGAGTTTCAATGGCAGACTTCAGAGCTCCAGAGCTTAGGTGGAGTGAAAGGTGATCCATTTGATGTAGGAGATTTGGTTAGTCGAGGAAATTAACCTGCTGGGGAGCTCCCTTGATCTGCTGCTTCTACTTTAGCCTGTAATGAGCCTTGGCAATATGAGAGCTCTGTGTCAGAGTGGGAGACAAGGTCAGGCTGTGGAGATTGATGCACGGTCCCACTTGCATTAACATCACGTGCACGTGAAAAAATTACACCACTCCGTGTATTTCAATGGATCTGTTTCACCCCCCTAAAATATGGACTCTGGAGATCTGGGCTGGAGATGGCGAGATAGGGAGAGTGATGGAACAGGAAAAACAGAGTCCAAGAGGAATCAAGAATCTCAGAGGAGCTGTGGGAAAGGTCTGGGTGACTGGTTGTCCTTAGGGCGGATGACAGAGAGCCCGGCGGGGCTCACGGTCAGCGGGTCAGGAGCGTGTGGGTGACTGATGTAGAAGCCACAAAGGCACTTTGGCTTGGGGGGAAAAAAACCCGTTGCAGCAGTCCAAGTCTGTATCCAACAGGGAAAGACAGACCCAGCAGGAAAGCATGCACAGACACACACTTTTGGATCGATCCTTGATGTAAAGTATCAGCCAGATCAGCGTCCCTTTTTAGCCCAGTCACGGTACGCAGATCCATCAATCTTCATCAGCACGGCACAGAACTCAAGAGCAGAGATTCCCAGAGCTGGAGATGATGGCCTACTCCAGTGGTTTGCTCTGTCTTTGATGAGTTGACAACATGCTTAGAGTCACTCCAAGGATCGGGCATTGAGTTCATAAAGTCTGGATAAATACAACCAGAACAACAGACAGATATCCTACCATCTGTTAAATTCAGTGGTGGAAGGGAGGGAAGGGATAGCCACTAAACTGGCTACAGCTCGAAAGTATTATTTAACTCAGCACTAGATCTAACTTAGTGACACGCACATCTACACACACCTAGTTATTCCTGGCTTTATAAGCAGCTGTTGCATTGCGCTCGCTGCATTGTTTAAGTTGCACAAGTGAGGACGGAGCACAAGAGCGAAACGACTGGTGATTGAAAGTGAGTCAGCTGGCCGATTGCCATCTAAGCCAAAGCTAAGCCAGGGCTCCATCTCCATCTCCATCACCTTGGCTGTTTGGATTGGGTTTAACATAGCCGTGGCTTGCAGAAGACCCCCACACAGGTTTGGAGAGAAAGAGGGAGAGCTCTTGTCGAACCGTGAAGGAAACGCTGAATTGGACTTTCGCACTGGGCTAATTTAAGAGAGACCTGTTATTTTAACGCCATTCCAAGGCCTTGGACTGTTTTGGGTGGAGGAGAAGAAAAAAAAAGAGAGAAGCAGACAGAGAGATTCTTAACCCACTGCCCTTGGGATACCAGTCTGCATTCCTGCTGTTGGCTTGACCACAGCAGGACCCCTGCAGTGGGCCTAGTGCGAGTAGAATCTCATCGGAGAGGCTCCTGTTGCACTGTGTATACATTTCACTGTATTTATTCAAGAGTTTCATAGCATTAAAAGTACTCAAAGTATATTTCCACCCAGCTGGGCTTATGCCCATTTTTAATATGCGCATAGAATGTTGAAATGCCAGAAAGTATCATTAAATGTTTTATTATTACGTTTGGCTGAGGTGGAAAAGTTGTTTTAGGACCTTTCTTCTTCTTCTTCTTCTTCTTCTTCTTCTTCTTCTTGTTTAATTTCCGGCTGGGTAGACGCAGCATCTGCATGCCTATAATCCACCAGAAAGCGTAACAAATAAAGAGTAGACAAAAACACTCCTTTTTACCTACCTGAAACCCAAATGTATTCATAAAAAGAAAAAGATACATATCCTAGGTCCACCTGAGGCATCGAAAAAATGTCTTCCTATTTTAGTACACTTATATATTCTTATTTTCTTTTTTAGAATGTTGTAGAACATAAGCATTTAGCTCAAAGTACAAGTTTAATAGACAGATCGCCAGATTTCTCTAGCAAGCTAACCAATAGCTACATGCACATCTAGATGAAAGGGTAGGTAGATGTTGGATCTGGAGGCT
Organism: Gymnocephalus cernua; assembly: GCA_023631565.1. Taxonomy (NCBI): domain Eukaryota; kingdom Metazoa; phylum Chordata; class Actinopteri; order Perciformes; family Percidae; genus Gymnocephalus; species Gymnocephalus cernua. The sequence goes on along the minus strand of CM042448.1, from coordinate 15,591,623 downwards.
GCTGCTGCCTGCTGAGCTCATCAGTGGGCGAGTGGGTTTTCCCAGAGGAAGGAGGATTGAAGCACTACTAGATTTCTCTGCTGTTGGTGCTCCTCAGTGTGTGGGAGCAGCAGATCTATGGATGCACACACACACACATAGAAATTCAGATGTACACACACAAACTCGCAACAGCTCTCTTCTTTTTCCCCATCGTCCTGCCAAATTGTTGTTATTGTTTGTCATCTGTTCTTGTTGTGCTCGCCTCAGCGTGTTTGGCACACACGTTCCCCTTCAGTGAAACAAGGACGAGTGGTTTTGTCACGTTGTAAAGTCATCAGAAGGTGGGCGAAGCAGCAGGGCTCCTCCGCTGACTCCTGCGTCTGACTCGTTTCCACCGGCTTGTTATGACTCTAACAGTCACATCCTACCCACTCACCCCATGGGAAGAGGTGTAGAAAAGCAGAGAGGGAGAAAAATGGACTGAGAGATTTGAAATGATAGATAGACAACTGAGAAAGGGTCACGAACGTGATTTAAAAAAAACGGGCCTGGCGTGCCCATTCGTATCCTCCAAAGAGTTGAGCGATGAGAGTGACAAATTAGAAACAGAAAGTGCTTATGTCACTGGAGCTCCATCTTCAAATAAAGATTTTGGGCTTACCAAATGTCCCATTTTAGCCCTGATCCATGTCATTTATATTCCTGACTCCCTCTGAGTTTCCTTCTCCAGATACATGCCTTTACTAGGAGAGGTCACTGCCTTGCTCAGTTGCACCCTTCAGCAGTGAGAGCCTCGTTGGTTTTCCGATGCCACCGCTCAGGTCACATCCGGTCCTCTCATCAGTAGCAGCCTTTAAACAAATGTTTGCACTTCATTACTGTACCGTGCAAAATCAAAGGGGCCTAAAGTGGCAACAGGCTGCGTGAACAATGAAGCACCCCCATCAATTTGCAATAAAATGAAACATCCTTTATTGCAGCGTTGTAACAGCCAACACGTTTCCATCTAATGGCCAGCAATAAAAATCTTTTATGCATCTATGTTTTTATATTGCCTGTCGGCATCAAGTGTGGTGCTGCAGTTATAACCATTTATTAGCAGTATAAAACATGTTTTGAGCTCTCATGGTAGTTAATAGTGGTAATTGTGGTCATGCAAACTGGTAAACAGTGTCACGCTGCAGTTAGTCAAAATACTTTAGTTATTTCATCATTTATGGCAGCAAGTGTTCTAAGTTTTGTATTTGCTGCATCTGAAATGAACTATGGATGACTTTGCTTTGAATATACTGATGATAAAAAAAACACCTTAAAAATTGTCAGGTTATGTTTGTTGTATATATTTGTCCTTTTGTTATGTCTGACACATTTGTTTGTCTTTGTTTCTGCTGTACTCGGCCTGTTTTGCAAAAGATATCTTGATCTCAATGAGATTTAAATAACGATTATATTTAACTGATGCAAAACAAAAAAACTCAGTTGACCGCTTTCTGCAGAATAGTTAGAATGTTTGGAAACGCTTTCTTGCAGAGGGTGTAAATGAGAAGGTTGACCACACATGTCTGTACGGTAAATATAAAGCTACAGCGGGTTAGCTTAGCTTATCGTAAAGACTGGAAACAGAGGAAAACTGTCCAAACGTTTAAAAATCCACCTATGCACCTCTTAAACTAAGTCATTTCTATGTTATATGTCGTTTGTTTACTCCGTGCAAAAACTAAAGTGTAAAAAGGAGACGTCTTTATGCTAAGATAAGTTTAAAATATAGTGCATGCACAGATACAAGGCACACTTTGCATTATTCACTTCTGCAAAATAGTTGCCAGGCAACAGCACCGTAATGATATCTGCTAATCTTAAATGCTAAGTATTTGCACCTTGACTATGGAAGACTATGCTTCAATCAAACTAATATAGGTTAATCAAGGATATGGGCATTTCTAAATCACGTTATTTCCTGAGATAATGCATTGATGTCAAGGCAAAATTTGTCCTTAATGTACAGCAGGAGCTGATGCAGCACACGAAACTCGTCTCAACTCGCCGCTGAGCTGATATCCACATGTGGCTGCATGGTGTGATGTTGAGCAGGCGACTGTTAGTCAGTTAATTAGCAAGTCTAAGCATCATAAACCCCAGTCTGGCGGTTGCTTTGTCATGACATTCGTGCTGGAAACCGCCACATCCTTCTACAGAGACATAATTATGCAAGGACAGAATGATGCCTTCAAACACCGGCTGCATCAAAACGTCTGAAACTGGTTTGAAAGAAATCTCACGGTCGAGGTCAGGGATAACAAAAATATTTAACAGAATGACATTGAATTTCGCAGTGCTGTTTTGTGAGGGCAGTCAAGTTGAAATAAGTTAATAATAAAACTGGATCTACTAGGAGTGGAATGACAAAGTACATGTAAAGCCGCAGTGAAAATGAGGCCTGCGAGAGAGAAAAAAAAACTGCTGAGCGTCCTGACACAGCAGACCTTGTAAAACATGACTGCAGTAGAAAGGAGTCATCAAAATGTGCTGCTTGATGCTTTGATGGGTTTTCTCAGCTTGACAGAGGATGTTGTGAACGTCCACGAGTGTAAGAATCTCAATAAAAGTTAAGTTAGCAGGTCTGAAGAGAATACATGTGTCTTTGCTTAATTCAAGTTTGTAAAAAAATAAATAAAGAAAAATCATTGGAGCCACTATTTCCACTAAATGAAACTAGGATTCTTCAGACGGAGATAACATCCTTGCATTGACGGGAAATACAAAGATAAAGGACATTGCGTCTCTATGTGTGTGAATCAAGACAAGAAAAAAGTTCAAAAACAAGTTCCCCTCTCTGTCTCTAGGGGGCAGTATGGTTGCATCCCCTGTGCCTGAGCTGCATGGAGGCGTCTGCACGGGCCTGCAGCTGCTCTCACATTACAGACTCCCGACACTGATCTTTTGCTCTTTTGCAGCAGACGGCTCCTTCAAGAGCGGGACCTTGGTGTTTATGCCAAAATTCCAAAGTTAAGCAACTAACAACTAGATTACAGTGCACATGTTTAAAACGATATCTATGAAAATCCTCAATTAAACTAAACACAGATTTCACAGAGTGAGTGCTTGGCATTAATATGATGCTTTTTAGTCCTGGAACACTCAACCACTTGGCCATCTTTTACTGTTTTTGATTTCATATTTGTGCCTGCAGCCTAGAGCATATTTCCTTGCTTTTTTACTTTTGTCTGGATCCATCGGCAGGTGGACGTGGCTGCTGTTGTTTACCAGAGGGGGTCAATCACCAGACCTCCAACAAGAGAAATATTCAGCAGTTATAGTGAGTCAGAGGTATTTACCGGGCAAAGATGTTGTGTCACCATCTCAAAATATATCTATGTGTATTATACAACCCCAAATCAGATCATTGCAGACAATGTGAACACAAAATATTTCATGTTTTGTCTGGTCAACTTAATTTCATTTGTAAATATACATTCTTTCCTGTCATTCAGACCTGCAACACATTCCAAAAAAGGTTGGGACAGGAGCAATTTAGGGCTAGTAATCAGGTAAATTGGTTAAATAATGATGTGATTTGAAACAGGTGATGTCAACAGGTGATTGTAATTATGATTTGGTACAAAAGCAGCATCCAAGAAAGGTCTAGTCCTTTAGGAGCAAAGATGGGCCGAGGATCGGCAGTTTGCCAACAAATACGTGAGAAAATTATTGAGATATTTAAAAACAATGTTCCTCAAAGAAAGATAGGAAGACATTTGCTTATTTCACCTTCAACAGTGCATCACATAATTAAAAGATTCAAGGAATGAGGAGGAATTTCAGTGCGTAAAGGACAAGGACGCAAACCTAAGCTGAACAACCGTGATCTCCGATCCCTCAGGCGGCACTGCATCAAGAATCGTCATTCATCTATAAGCGATATCACCACATGGGCTCAGGACTACTTTGGCAAACCTTTGTCAAGTACCACAATACGTAGCTACAGCCACAAATGCCAGTTAAAACTGTACTGTGCCAAAAGGAAGCCCTATGTTAACAGTGTCCAGAAGCGCCGTCGACTTCTCTGGGCTCGGAGGCATCTGGGATGAACCATCACACAGTGGAAACGTGTACTGTGGTCAGATTAATCAGTATTTCAGGTATTTTTTGAGAGAAATGGACGCCGTGTGCTCATGGACCAAAGAAGAAAAAGATCATCCAGACTGTTACCAGCAACAAGTCCAAAAGCCAGGGTCTGTCATGGTATGGGGTTGTGTCAGTGCCCTTGGCAAAGGTAACTTGCACTTCTGTCATGGCACCATTAATGCTGAAAAGTACATTGAGATTTTGGAGCACAATATGCTGCTTTCAAGAAGACATCTTTTCCAGGGACGTCCATGCATATTTCAAGAAGATAATGCAAAACCACATTCTGCACACATTACAAAGTCCTGGCTGCGGAGGAAGAGGATACGGGTACTTGACTGGTCTGCCTGCAGTCCCGACTGTCTGTCTCCAATAGAGAATTTGTGGTGCATTTTGATGCGCAAAATGCGACCACGAAGACCCTGTACTGTTGCCCACCTTAAGACTTGTTTGCAGCAAGAAAGGGACAAAATTACACCCGAAACACTTCATCACTTGGTGTCTTCAGTCTCTAAACGTCTTGTAAGCGTTGTGAAAAGGAATGGCAACATTACAAAGTGGTAAATGCTTTACTGTTCCAACTTTTTTTGAAATGTGTTGCAAGAACCAAAATAGGAATTTTTTTTTTTTAAACAAAAACAATAAAAATCATGAGGAACACATTAAATGATGTGCTGTTGTATTGTCTGCAATGAAATACAAGTCAAAGTACATTTAGAAATCACTACTTTCTTTTTTTAATTTGTGTTTTCCATACCAACTTTTTCTGATTTGGGGTTGTATATAATTTCTAGCACTGACGGTAGCCTCAGTTGACCGGTATGCAATGCAGCCATACGACTGACATGGTGGAATGAATTGAACATCTCAGAATTAGCCAAAAGTGTTATGATGGAGAGAGAGAGAGAGAGAGAGAGAGAGAGAGAGAGAGAGAGAGAGAGAGAGAGAGAGAGAGAGAGAGAGAGAGAGAGAGAGAGAGAGAGAGAGAGAGAGAGAGAGAGAGAGAGAGAGGTTTAAAGAGAGGCCTATGCTCTGTCCACAGCTTCCCAGTGCCTCTTCCGAGAAATGGACAGAGAAGAAGAGGGAGGGGTGTGTGTGTGTGTGTGTGTGTGTGCGTGCGTGCGTGCGTGTGTGTGTGTGGAGGAGAGGGGTTAAGCTGACACATGGATAATGTCAATGTCAAGATATGCAAGCTGTAACCCATAACAGTGTCTGCAACACAGACTATGTACAGGTATTATTCAGCAATAGGATATATTAGTAGTATTGAATTGAATGAGCAAGTGTTGATTGGTATACAGTAGCTGATGTTTTTAATGTTCAAAGCTATTAAGAACAGAATTGATGATTTTGTGTGTAAATTAACTAGTGCAGTGCCCATGGGGCTGATTGCTTGGCCTCCTGTATTGCTGCTTGTAGCTTTCTCCAGAACCATCAGATTCAGATTCTACTCGCAAAATATCACAAATAAAACATGACGGTTTGGCTGCGGCTCATGTAGAGATTCAACGTGTCCCCTAAATGGCCGGAGAAATGTGCATAACCACTGGTAACAAAACAACGTTCTGGAGAGCCCTAAAGGGAACACACGGTGGCGAAATACCGTGAAGCATAGATTTGCACACCCGATCGCGCACCTGGCTGTTCATACAAGATGCACATTTCTCCTGCGTGTGCTGTGTGCTGTGTGTGTGTGTGTGTGTGTTAGTGTTACTCTGTCTGCCGTCCGTCTGTCAGTCTCTCTCTGTGTGCCTGATCGTCTTTCTCGCTCGAGACACAGCTGAGAAGTCAAGACAGCCAAAATCACAATAAAACTGGGTGTTTTATTTTGAAATTTGTTTTATTTTGTAATGTACCCGGCGGCACTGTGGCCTTCCTATATGTGATTACTTACCTGGCTTGAGACCTTTGCTCGTGTCTCGTGGAGACGGCGAAACGATTGCTGCAGCGCACGCCGCCAGCAACCAAACCACGTGCTGAAGGCGCCAAGAGTCTGGACGTTCATCTAACATGAGTTTGTGTTCCCTATTTCATCATGTGCAGGGTAGACAGCAATCACTTTTAGACGGATAATCAGTTTTTGGCATGATACCGGTAGCTGGTGAACTGCAATCAATGAGCCTCGTAGCGATGTAGCAACTCCTCTCCCCAGCTGGTGTACTGCGCATGTGTGGGGACACAGAGATTTCACAATTTATAGAGGATTTATTATGCTTACTTTAATATTTTGAGTGTGCAATGATGTTTTCCACCTGCTTAGTGCCATCATTAAATGTATTTTTATTGCATGCATTTTTCTGTATTGAATTAATCCTCTGGACTAATATTTACTGCTGAAACTTTATTGACTTTATGATGGCTGATGAATGTTCACGAGATACAGCTGTTTTTGAATGCTGATTCCACGTGTATGTGCGGCATTAAAGGACAATGTAATCTTGTTAATGCAGACCATGAGGGAAATAACTAAAGAGAAGATAAAGATAATCCATCCTCTGGTTAGTCGTGGTAGTCTGGTTAGTCAAAAGTCCCATCCATTGTTCTTTATCTCTACACTAGTGATAAACAACTAATTATCTATCAAAGTCTGAAAAAAAAATCATCATCTTATCTGACTGAGGCAATCTTGTCTTCATACTTAAACCTAATCATACTGGATACCTTTTGGCAAATATTCTGTAACAGAAGTTACCACATTTCTTATAAAGTTCATCATTAAAGTGAGACTCTACTGCTCGCTAAAAAAGCAGAACAAAATGCCTTTCACCACACTTGCGTAACACCGATCTAATTCCAAATGAGAATCATTACAGTGTTTGTCTGTACATTGTGTGGTAGGCTGGCCAAATCTAGTGGGGATTCATACGAAATTCCCTGCATTGCACTCCATCTGTGCACTCTGTCAGCATGAGGATTTCTACACTTGTGCACCTACGCACACATGTTTCTTAACTTTTTCTTTGTAAGGGATCGGCATGTGAAAGTGGTAGTGTGGACGTGCCAATTGCTGATCAGGGGACATGTGGCTGGATTTAGTCATATATTGACATTCAAGTATGTGTGTTTTTCAATGTCAGTCACCTCACTGTTGTGTTTTCATAATGTGCACCACGGTTGGATGTCCATCTGGCGAAAAAAACACCTTGACGCCGCTGATTATATCGCCTCTCGCTCTGTGCGTTAGACGAAACTGGCCACCAGCAGCAGTGAATTATCCCACCCGCCTGCTTTCCAAAAGGGCAGATTTTGTTACGTAACAAAGCCGAGAGCTGCATGGAAAACCTATTGCTGTTCCCAGTCCTGTTCCTAATCCTCCCTGCAGTTGGCCTTAAGCCCCTTTAGCCCCGTTGACAGCAGTCAGCCAGGGGTTGTCATTAGGATGAAAGCTCTGCGACTCACCTGGTTACACAGCTGTCTGTTAGGACGGAGAAGGCATGATTACAGAGGAGCTGGTCGCCCCATCTTCCCTAGCATGGACCAACACGCTTTTCAAGGAGGCCGAATGAAGTAGAGATGAGAGGGCCAGGTTGTTGTTGTTGTTGTTATGCTGATGGTGTTGTTTTTTGTACAGGGGTTGCCGACTTCTCAACAGGTGTTACCTGCACTGCTTGCACGATCTTTATTGGCGTTTGCTGTTCCACAACAGAATATTATGTATCAGTGAGTAGCCTAACAGCAGCGCTGGACTTGAACCTGAAGTGTCTCAGGTGTTGTCCCAGCCTGTTCCTCCAGCAGCCTGACACTGGGTTTACTTCACCTCTGTGCTTTGTGCTCTGAAGTGAATTCACACAGCAACTTTTCAGTGGTCAAAGTACATTGAGTTGTGAAAAATGAGTCTTTTGAAGGAAAAAGACACCCAACTGTGCATGTTAAAACCCTAGAAATGGCATTAGAATGTATTAAAAATCTGCAGCCTGTTATCTGTTATGGTTCACTACTAAAAGTCTCGATCTTTTCATATAAAAAGTTTCATTTTGCTACTCTATCTTGTGGATTAACACATTTGTGAAAATTGAGCCTGGAGGAGCTAAGATGGAGGTTAATTAGAAATAGCTGGTGCTAAAATAGGTCCTAAATTCAAATAAATCATTAAATATATCAATAAAAGTAATAAGTATTAGTGTTTAGACTATAATGCAAGTTACATTTAGTTAAACCAACATTATACTGTATGCCTGCATGTTATAGTGAGCAGTGTATTAGTCCTTAATGCTCCTAGTGGAGCTTTCAGCTGCCAATGAAATCTCTGGGATCAGCATAAGGTTGTTTGATCTACACAATTGAAATTATTCATATTTTTCAATATATATGAATCTTGTTATAGATGCCCTTTTTAGGCAAAAGTTTGAATGAAAATAAAATAAATAAATGCTAAAGGAAAATGTCAGGGTTTGCGATGTGTTGCATGTTTAACAGTTCATTTAAGAACTGTTAGAAAAGAGTACCACTTACCATTCAAAGTACCGGACACTAACTAACAAGTGATTGTTAAGAGGTCCCATGAAAAACCGCCACAACAGTGAGGGTGCTAGCACCTAATGAAAAACAAAACAAAAATGATCATTTTTGGTGTTTCTCTGCTGTACATAACAAAGCACAGTCCTTACAGCTGATCACTGCCACAACACCTTCAGTGTTGGATTTGGAAGAAGCAGTCACATAGACCTACATCCGTGATCCGTGAGGGACGTCCTGAGTGTAAGAGTAATTTGGCAATTGGACGAGAGAGATCTGGCGCACTTACCTCTGTTGACGTGGGCAGGCGCTGTTGAGATGGGTCCCCGAGGCCTCATGGGAAAACCCTCTTGACGTCAAAGTGCGTTCCAAGCCCACAGATAGAGTGTTTTCATACGAGCGGCCTGGGTTTGGGTTACAGTAAAGAAGGGGAAATTGCAACCACAGAGCTGAGAGGAGCGGAGCTTGAACTTCAGCCTGGAGGCCTCTTTCAATCCTCTCCTCCATTGCTCTACCTTGTACCTATACATAGATAATCATCCTCGGTGTATTTTTCTCATGCTGTTTTCCTTTTCCAAAATTGTAGGGTTAGCTCTACCTGCATTTCTTCCTCTTTGGCCTCCTGATCTGAAAAAAATGTTGCTCTTATGTGAGCAGGGTCATAGAATCCACCTCACATCCACCTCCTGTTTTTCTGCTTTTTACTAGCCAATAGGCATCCGTTCTCCCTCATTCTCTTCTCAGCCATCACCCTGGTTTTCCTCTTGTTTATAATGTAATTGTTGTGCTCTTTTGTCTCTGTGTCTTATTGTTTCCCTGGAAAGCATTGCAGCAAATGTTTTACGTAAAAATGCTTTTGACATTAATTCAGTTTGTGTGTGTGTGGTGTGTGTTCTGTGCAGTGACAACTCCAGCTGTTTGCACTGAGATGTGGCGGTGAAGCATTCACCGAGTGTGAGTCGTAGGGTGTGAAGCTGTGGCCAGCTGTTACCCCCCCCCCCCCTCCCTCTGTGTGCCTCTTTCAAAACACATGCATAAATACAGATGTAGATGCATGTGCACTCTAACATCTACTTATGTACACTTGCACCCACGCCAGATATGCATGAATGTGCTTGTGTCTGTGTGTATTTATGACTTCCGCAAGCAACACATCTTTGATCAGTGATAGTACAGCAAAGACAACCACTAATAGATGGTTTAGTGTGTTAGTAGGTCCGCAGAATATGGTGTTTAAACTGCACTCCTGAGTAAAAGATGAGGTTCAACCACATCTAATAATGTTCCAAGGATGGTCCGGATCATCACTTTCTTCTCCATAAACCTGCTGCGCCGTACTTTCAACACTGATGCCTTGATGTGTACCGGTCATAACACTGAGGTTCAAACAGCAGAGAGAGGAATATATAACAGTTTGTTAGTGTGTGATACAGCTGTGGGATAAACACCTGCATGACTCTCCTTTTAGTTTTGTTTTTGTCTCCACGTACACAACAATATCTGGCTCTCTTTCTGCTAAATGCTCCACTATGTTCACCAGCTAGTTGCTAACTTTGGCTGCCTGCCGTTTGGTGCTGAGCAGCTAGCGTACAGTGAGTTCATCAGAGCTTTGTCACTTATGTGTTATTTCTCGGCCAGCATGTTTCCTGCTGTTGCCATGGTCCTGCTCCGAGTCCACACCATGCTACACCCTACTACACCCTGCTACACCCTGCTACACCCTGCTACTCTTTACGGTGCCCTGCAGTGTGCTGCTGCGTCCTGCTGCACCCTGCTACATCCAGCTATGCTCTGCTGTGCCATGCTACATCCTGTAACACCCTGCAGTGCCCTGATATGACATGAACTACTACGACTACTTTTTCTAGTCACTGATCCATTATCTTTATTGTGACTGTTATTGCCACTGTTCATAACACCCCCAACTGGCACCGTCAGACACCGCCTACCAAGAGCCTGGGTCTGTCGAGGTTTCTTCCTAAAAGGGAGTTTTTCCTCGCCACTGTCGCACTAAATGCTTGCTCTTGAGGGAATTACTAGAATTGTTGGGTCTTTGTAAATTATAGTGTGGTCTAGACCTACTCTATTTGTAAAGTGTCTCGAGATAACTACTAAATACTATACTAAATAACTAAAATTGAATTGAATTGAATTATGCATCAACATAACCAAGTAGTCTTCTTTCAATTCACAACGTTAACCACGTGTTTAAAACTGCGACGAGAATGCGACGCGTAATTAAGAATGCACTTCAGCTGTATGGGAACATCATTTTTTCGGAGACAAGGTTGAAAGCTCTATAGAGTTGAGAGGAACCGCAGAGTCGGGTGATTATTTCCTGTGGGTTTGAAGTGACACATTTCACATCAAATGTATTTGTTTGATCAGTAATTAACAATGCAAGTGTGGACTAGAGCAGCTTTAAATACAGAATGACGTAGCAACGTTCCTGATGTCGTTGTTCACGATAAAGCTCTCTTGAACCAGGAACCAGCTTCATGCATCCTAGCTTTTGTTTATTGAATCCCTTGTTTTATGATTGTTCAAACCCACTCCTCACAGTGAGGGGTGACGATTTTAATCTTCAGCAATTTCAGGATTGCATGTTAGAAATTCCACCGCACGCCAACACAGAGCCCTCTTCAGTCCCAAACCATATTGCACGTAGAGCTTCTGTGGCTAATGCAAACACAATATATCCTCAAGTGTCTTCGGCACAGATCTCTCACTCGACCCCTAATGTTTCACAATTGATTCTTTTATTCTCTTTACACTCTGCTCTCCCACAATGAAAATCTACTGAGGCCTGTTAAGAGCGCGGCCATCTGTAACAACAAATAGCAGAGCCCTGCGTTCTACCAGTTGTCCATTTTTTCGCTGGCGTGTGCTTGTTTTCTCTCTCGCCCGCTCGTTGAAATTTAGTGGCTCGCCGTTTATTTTACAGCACTTTGCCAGGAATGTGCGGGGGGCACGCACCAAAAAAAATTGCCAATAAAATTCGGAAAAATAACATTTGGCTTTTTTTTTTTTTTTTTTTTACCAAAGGGGATGGGAGGGACGCAGAGGAGACTTTTCCTTTTCAGTGACAAAGGTAATTTGCAATACGGGTTGGATTTCAACTGCAACATCTCCGCTGAGTGCATGTGCGCTGTGGGGGGAGGAGGGGAGGGGGGCTAGGTAATGGCAAAAAGGTGAGCACAGGCCAAAGTAAACACACCTTTTTACAATAGAACCCCTTACTACTCGCTGGCTGGCAAGGGAAACTGCTGGTATAGCTGAGGCTCAGGAAGTGCTTCTCGTGTGTCACGAGGGGTTAATTGTGTTTTGGTGCTATCTTAGAAACAAGACCCCCCATAAACCCTTTCAACGCCCCCCTAAAGCCCCGTAGACTGCTGCTACACACCTGCACAAACACAACAATATGGAATCGGATCGGATACATGCCGTAGTGTACATGTTCTGCTTATAACTCTGTCTATATGATATCCAGCTCTGGAGCATTATAGCCAAGGCCACACAGTATGCACAGTATGTCCTTTTTTTGTCAGCAGAGAATACATTCTACATACCAAATATCTTCTGTTTAATATCCAGCATGTTCTTCATTTCTTTCCATCTCTCCTTCCACATACTGCAGATCTACCTGGACCCAGGCCGCCCCTCACTGGGAGTGTGTTCTAGCCATAATGATGGCCTCTGTGTGTGGCGTGTTAAGACAGCCGGCGAAGGGGGAAATTGCTGCTCTTACACCTTGCATTCTTGGGCTGGGTGTCGAGGGCCTCGCCGTTGCTCTCTGTGGCTTCTGCGATCGTAAGCTTGCCCTCAACAATGACTGCTGCTGGCCCAGTTGCGTGTGGTGGGGAAATTTCAGTTGGACAGAGTGTTATTCTGCGTGCAAAGGTTTGATGACTGGGAAGAGCAATTTATTTCAAATCTGCAGTTGATTGTATTCTGCTTTATTACGGCAAAGGCCAGAAATGTGAGTAACACAGGAGACAGGGATGATAGCTGCAATATATTATAATCAGTTATTTAACCTGTTTAGCATATGGCATTATATTGCCTTAAGAGAACTTGTATATGTAGGAACCAGTGAATATTTGGTATTTCACTTTGCTGCCGATTCATATTCTGTTAATGGTCAAGTTTATCAATCGGCTAATCGTTTCAGCATTTATTTGCAGAGTCATGAAATCCGCGCTGCTTTGCTTTAGCTCTAATTTATCGACTGTTGCAAAGTTAAAGAAGTCATCCTCTGCGTCAGGAGGGAGCAGTAACTGAGGTCATCATTCCCTTTCTTGGAGAGACCTCCCTTTGCTAAGATTAAATGTGTGTCTTAGACAGCATGGAGGAGATGTGCTGAGTGTGTACAACTATCTGATTGCGAGCCAACCACCCGTTAGCTCCAGCGAGCATCTCCGAGATTGTGTGATGCCTGCAGAATGAGCAGATGAGCAAGGTACACCACAAAGAGCTCTGGAGCTGAGGAGGGAAATTCATCATAGAAAAGTGAAAGGTGGAAAATCCTCCCAGCGGAGCCGATCGCTTCGTCGCTGACGTAGATTAGGCTCGTACTCGCTCGGCCAAGCAGACATCCGTCCGTTGATTCGCTCTCTCTCGTGTATCTCAACCTGTGGTTTACATGCCTCGTTGTCTTCCTTGGCCCACACAGCCGCTCTATCTCTCATCCCTGGTTTCATTTCTCCATTCACTGTCTCTGTCACACAGATACACAAAATGATTTACAAGGAGAGGCCTGGTGCTGGGGTTTCTCACTCCGTACTGACGTAGACCGCCGTGAGATTCCCATCGCTACCTCTGCCCATTTATCATCTGTTGGTGTACAATTACATAACTGTGTGTACACACAGCAGAAGAGGAGCGGTCTTATGTCGGCGCCTGGGTTCCAGCAGGGGACGGTAGCAAAACGAAGGAGCCAAAGGATTCAGAAATATGCGAGCGTGCTGACGTCACATTCATGCTCACTTGCGTATATGTGCACGCACACTCCCATGCTGAAATACACATGCGGCGTACACCCAGAAGCACGCACATAAACATCACACATGCTATTGAAGGCCTCGGCAAACACGCAAAATTACAGCTTGCACTGTGCGTGAACCTACTGAGTCACTTAACCTCGTGTCTGCACGGTCGACCTCCATTCATAATACCATCAAAATGAGACATTTTAACGCCCATGTATGCCTACGTCTGCATGTGGGCTTTGCTGTGAGCCTTGCACGTGTCTGGATGGACCATATTTTTGTATTTTTGCAAATGTGTGAAATTCATGGATGTGTGTGTGTGTGTGCCACCGGACTTGTTTTCCACCGAGGGCCTCATCAGACTCTCTCTGACTGTTTTCCTTGTCTCCCTTACTTGGGTAATTGATTGGCATGATTTACACAGTAATTATCTGAGCATGCATTCTCCGGGACTCTGGCTAACGTGTGGTCGACGGCGGAGGGGAGGATCGCCAAAGACATTCATTATGGGAAGAGAGAGGAGAGCCCTGTGGGTTACGGAGTCAGGTAACTCTCCCTCTGGGTAATAACTTGTAGGACTGTCTCTCCCGCCTGTTGTGCTTCCTCTCTGATCTTAATGACATATCCTCAGTGTTTTTCCTAAGTTAGAGTTTATACCCTTGCGCACTCTTTATCCACTTGGGACACATTTTACCATTTTCCAAATACCTCACATAATTTGAAGCATGAGAAAGAATGGGGAGCTCTGCCCAGTGCTATATCTTGCACTGCAAAACAAATATATCATAACAAGTCAGTACATTTGGTTTTGAGTCTCATAATGGTCCTTTTTTGAAAACAACTAAAAAGAAAATACAATTAATCATAATTTCCTTGATACTAAAGGAGTAATCTGCCTTTAAAAAAAACTAAAAAACTTGCAAAGATAATAGATTTTTCAAAATAAGAGTCTAAGAATATTCCATGGCTAAATGGCAATCTGCTGGAACAATGAGGCAGAAGTTCATACAGCAGTTAGTGTTATGGTACCCAGCAGACTAGCAGAGGTCACTTCCCTCCTCCTGGTATGTGTGAAGGTAATAAACCCAAACTGAGTGTAACTGTCAGTGGGAGCTGCTGGCTCCTGATTAACTGAACCAGTGTTGCGTTAAGGCCTCAACAGGCTCGCATATCGTCGAGTGCCGCAAAGCTGAATAAACATCCCTCTGCGCAGTGCAGGGATACATTCATATTTGTTTTATTAATGAAATAAAATGTGTCTAAGAGAAAAACATCAGGAACACTGTTTTTCAAAACCAAGGTAGTTTTATATTTGTTTGAGAGGCTCTTATTTCTGATTCAAGAAAACCAGACCTCAATCGTCGCTGCCCACGCTCAAATACGGCTCAAGCTGTTTCAGGTGAATATGTCACAGAGATATATAGCTTTAGCACTGGTTATGCAACCACAGTTGCGGCTGAGGTCTGGGGCATCGGCCACTTTGGGAACAGAGGGCGAGGAATGTGAAGACCATGAGACACTTTGGAAAAGGACGCTGAAGCTTCACATGTCAGAAGATGAGCCGAGCAGCTACCTCATGTCCATTTCAGTCTTTGCATAATTATATGAGATTTACAGTTTTGGCCACTTGTCGCTGTCTATATTTTCCGCCTTTACAAGCACAACTCTTTATCAACCGGAGGATCTGCTGTCCTCAAGCCACATGGCCAAACAGGAGCCACAATAACTAGCCCATGAGAAGCAGCCATGTCTCAAATGTTGAACCTGGCAAAACGTCCATCACCAGGGATGCCAAGTAAAAGGCCGAGCTGTCACCACTCCTGCCCACTCTGTCTGAATGAACACTTGGCTCCGTAAATCTTTAGCTTCCACTTAACCCCAAATATTTTGTCGTGTTCGGTTGGTTTTTGAAGAAGCGTATCTAATGTTCATCTGTCATCTGCAAGTTGAAAATTTACGATGGTCACAGTGGCTCGTTGTGTTAGAATGTTTGCTAAAATACACGCCCCGTGAAAAATATTTTACAGACACACATTTCATGAGAACACTAAGGTGAATCTAGGTCAAAGCCCTTCGCACTTTTTGAAAATTTAAAGCAACTTTCCCATTTTCTAAATGTTAAACATACATTTTTGAATCCGTCTCTTCAGTTTGAATCAGAAACACACTGTTGAGACATGAGACTGATGTCACCACTGACAGATATTTCCACTATCCCACTGACTGTGACAACAAGGATGAAAAGTCTAAACTCTCAGTCCTTTCTTGCGCAAATATTCACACAAATCCTGCCTCATGGCACGGAACAATGGAAGTTGTTAACCAGGCACCCAGTAGATCATTACTTTAATGACGTGAGTACTGAGAGAGGAAATGTCACATCATTTTTAAGACTTTCTTTTTTTGCGTGACTCAAGCCCATAGTGCCTTTACTACGTCATACATTGTGCTTAGTGATGCCCTGCTGTGCGCCCTTGAATGTCTCACGATGAAAATATTAACATCATTCACGCACGACCAGTTCCCGCATTAATAAAGGTGACTTAGTATTGGATAATTTTGTGTGCAGTTGCTGTGTAACACAGTAGTAAGGCTTTAGTTTGTCATGGCATAATAAGTTACACACACGCACACACACACACACACACACACACACACACACACACACACACACACACACACACACACACACACACACACACACACACACACACACACACACACACACACATTGTGCATTGTGTGCCTGGTCCCTGCTGTGGCTCCCAGCTGGTTATAAGAGCATTTCCCAGGGAAAGTCAGAATACTAATGGAGTCACCAAACCACTCTACCCTTTAGACAGCGAGAGACAGGGAGATAAAGAGGAAAGAGAGAGTTTTATAGAGGATACTCCACTTCTTGAAGTAATTAAGAGCTGCAGCTACTATTTATACAGTGCAGAGTTTATGAGCAAAAGACCTGAATGTAAGACTGAACATATGAACTGCTTTTCATAACCAAAACAGCTGGTTTAGACTGAATGAAACATTACAATCGTATTCCCCTTTTTTCATATTTAGCAGATTTATATCCCTTTTCAATTCATAAGAAACTCGATCAATGCCTAACAAACAGAGAACGGGAAATCCGTTCTTAGAATGACCAATCTGCCAACTTCTCCAATTACATATTTCTAATGATGTAAGAATCATCTCGAAACTTGGCAGAAACTAGAATCCTGAACACCAGAAAGAGGAAAATACCTCCATTCCCTGAACTGCCTCTAACAACCATAACTTCCCCTGTGATATCACCAGTGACGCCAGTGTGAGCTGATCACACCTGCACACCACCCTCGGTTTCCAGTTATCTCTTGTTGTACACATAAAGTATGTCGTACACCACTGATTAGAAATTAAATCAATTAAGGATTGGCAGACAGTGTATGAATTTAAGGTAGATTTAAATGAAATCGGTCGTTCCCATGAGGAAATTAAGCATCTCAAAACTAACACAAATTTGATAAAACTTGCAAAAACGACCCGCTTCAAAATCACAAATATAAAATTATGTATTTGTTGGCAATTCAGTCAACAAAGCATTGCTGCTGAATTGTGGTGATCTCCTCGGGAATTCAGTGTAAAATGAGACAAGACAATGCTGATTCAAGAACCAGACATTTTTGCTGACCGGCCTTTTCGGTAGTCAGTAAACAAGTTTCAAACCCAGTTGGACTCCTGACATGTCGGACCGTTTCATCGAAGCCAGATGGCTAGTAGAATAATCTCGCTTCCAACTAACAGAGAAAAACAGAGAGGGGAAATCCTTTCTTAGAATGACCAATCTACCAACTTTTCCAATTCCAAAGAATCATCTCTAAACTTGGCAGAAATTAGAATCCTTAACACCAGACAGAGGAAAATACCTCCATTCCCTGAACTGCCTCTGCAACCACAACTTCCCCCTGTGATATCACCAGTGACGCCAGTGTGGAGCTCACCTGCACACCACCCTTGGTTTCCAGGGGAGGCGCTGGACAGAGGATGGGGACCGCAGCGTGGAACAGGAAAGGGGATTTTTGATGAAGCTTGTAAATTACATCGTGGCTCATGTGGAAACAAAAGGGGAAGCAATGAGGGCTTACTAATGCCCGGTGTGATTCAACTCCCTGGTCAATAACAGAGGGCAGTGCCACTCTTCCAGTCATTGTTTCTCACTTCCCGGAGTAGTAGATGTGGATGTGCTGAGAAACACCCTCAGTCGCATAGTGACCACAAATAATGAGCAACTTGATCTGCCAGAAGCGAGTTTATTTGAACTGTAGAACAGCATACAAGTTAACACTTCACATGTACAAAGCAAAATAACATCATATATATATATATATATATATATATATATATATATATATATATATATATATATATATATATATATATATATATATATATTTTACAGTGTGGTGCAGTAATGATGAGTTATCTGCTATTCATCTACTTTAATGCTGTAAATGATTAATGTTGTGGTTCCAGTGTCTAAACCCTAATTGGTGAAACATATTGCATCATGTCTTCCAGTCCACTGATTTCCATCTTTGAACAGTTGTGGCTCCAGACTTGACTGCACGTCAGGATGGACAGTTTTGAAATCCAGGGGTCCTTTGTTATTGATCACCTATAAACCCACTTTGATAAGCTATGGTCAAAGAAATAACTGCACAGTATACAGATGATTTACCGCTTTATAAACTTGCTTCTGACTGGAGCTTCAATTGTGTGTCTAAAGGCAAACTTCTTTTGTGTTATTTCAAGTTTCAATCTTGCACAAATTACATCGAAGTCACGTGCATGTACGCCCACATGTACAGCACACACACAGATGCCCACATAAACCAAGAATTTGTCCGGCGCTTTCTTTGCGAGAGAGCGGAGGGCATTAAGTCCGAAAAACACTTCCTTCTGTGTATTTTTCTTTGAGTGCTGGTTGAAATAAACCCATCATGTTCAAGAATGTGAAACAAAAGTTCTCCTTTCATGAACCAAGAATCTACGATAACTGGAGGCATATGGGCCCGCCTTCTTCTTTCCAGCATAGTTGGGAGGGAAACGAGGTTCAGTGTCAGCCACAGATCCATTAGATCTCATTCTCCGCAATATAAAACCATTAGTTTTCTAAATGTAGGCCTCAGACAAGGATCCTGTGGGCCCGATATTTACATAGATTTTTTATTTTGTATATATAAAAAGCATTATAAAGTGTGTTAACCTGATCTTAAAATGTAGATATTCATCAAAGGGTCAGGGTATGGCTTTTCACAACATCTTATGTAACCCTAATTCTGACTTTGACTCCATCTTTAACCCTAAAACCAAGCCCAGGATAAACCCTAACACTGAGGCTGAATCTTTTATGTTAGCTTCTCATAACCCTAAGAGATATAAGGTATTGTTGCTATACTGCAGTTGGCCTGCACATTGAGTTGAGCTGTTGATTGCAACTATGTATGACTGGTTCTGACATACGATATTAAGGGATACCTGCCAGCAAATCAGACAGAAGTATTTTCCGTGTCCATGGAATAAATTCTCTTCTCCGTATTGGACTGGCCAAATAAAGTCTGATTGTTCCATTTGACGGGAGACTGGAGTGAGCCTTGATGCTAATATTATATCTAATCCTTTGGAGACTTGACCACTTGTGCTGAGTGGTGACTGGAGCCTTTAATTTTCTCTAGAGCTGAGTTCAAAGGTTAGACAAAGACCAATAATCAGAGGTCTCTCCACTCCTTAGACTGCTGCCTGTGTTGACACATAGAGCTCACGGTTTTGAGATATTTTATACTATTATTATTCTATACACTGATAGTATTACTATAAACCTTGTGAAACCATTGAAGAATTGCCACTTGAGCAGTAATTTGAAATCCAAAATGAGGCCTCATTTGAAACCTCAACAAGTTAGTGTCACATAGTTAGTAAGTTGAGAGCTTCCTGAAATCATCGTAAATGTCTCAACATTTCCAGAAAGCTGTGCGGATGTACAGCACAGCCTTGAATCCACTCCATATATGGAGCTTGGCAGTTATTATTATCCTGACTGACAGACAAATTGACCTGTACCTTTGGCTGGGCACCTCAGCTGGGCACCTCAGCGTAAAAACCTGAGAGCCAACATCTTGACACGAGAAGGATGCCGGGAAAAGGAACTTTCCAAACCAAAGAAAGAGCTCATTTTGCTTACGTTTTTCTGAGTGCTGGAAGCGGGACGATCAGCAGGGTTGCAGAGACGCTGGAATGCGTAGTTTCTGGACTGCAAGTGGAGGTTGGCAGAGAAACCCCTGCACTGCTCCAACAGACAATCCTCTCAAGTCACGATTTAAACACAAAGGCAGCAGGTATAATGCACACTGGGAGAAAGCGATACACTGCAGCGACTTTAAACATGAGAGTAACATTATCTAGTAGTTTGGATTAATCGCTTTGCAGACCTCTTTGTTGCCAGGGTTTCTGTTATCTTAATTGCTAAAGTAACAGTAGCCACTCGTTGCTTTAAATCAGTGTCAAAAACAATGCAGCTTCTCCGCCCTGACTGCATTCCTTCAATTAGCGCCTGGACTTATGTGTCAAAGTTGTTGAGCTTATTCTTCCATTACAGCCTCCCCAGAACTTTCCATTACAATCCGGAGGAGGGGAAAATGTGCAGACTCGGCATTAAGGGAGGCAGGACAGTGAAAAAAAAAGAGAGCTTGCACCTTCCCTAAAGATCTATCTCTTTTTCTTTCAGTCTCTCCTTCCTTCTTGACAAAGCACACATTGCACAGCACATATGGGAGGCCCCCTGACAGGAATATGAGTTTAAAGGAGGGGGAAAAAAAGAGCTGATGCACAGACTTACAGGAACAAGGACTGCTCTGTGTAGCCCATTCATTCATGGCAGGTACTTCTGTCTCCAGCCAAACATTAAATGAGAAAGGAGGCACCCACTAGTAAAGCATCATCTTGAAAAAAGAAAAGCCCGCTTTGTGTCTCGCTATTTGTCCCAATTTATTCTTTCCCTTGTGTCAAACACTTCTTCCGAGATCCAAACTTAATTTCTTTTTATAGAGCGGAAAATATTCACTAAGGTTTTAATGACTCGCCCGGAATCTGTTTGCGAGGAAAATAACACACAAAGAGTTCCCTCAGGATGGATGGATAGATGGATGGAAAGGAAGGGATAGGAGAGGAGAAAGAAAGGTGGTGAGCTTCACCCGGAGACCCAGATTTGGGCCAGAATGACAAAACCTCCGCCACCACCAAGAGGGCGGAGAGGGAAAAATGGACAGATGAGATGAAAGAGGGAAGACAGGCATGAACGGATCAGATACAAACAGAGTCGAGGACAGGGCAGCACATGGCCAAGTGGAGGCACAAAGGGGTGGGGGTGAGCCAGAGTTATGGGGCCGATGGATAGATGGATGGATGCCTTTCTTGGCTTTTTGTGAATGGGACAAAGCAGAAAAACACACAGTGAAGCCGCCCTGTATTTTCCCAGACTACCCCTATATATATACTTTTGGGATCAAGGGTAAGGCCTGGTTTATATTAAAGGAATTGGCAGAAATTGACTGGGCTTTGAAAACTAAACAGCTGTTTGTGAGAAAATGTCAAAAGGTTGCAGACAGGTGACGGCCTGCACAAAGCTGGATCAAAGCGAGGTCCTCCAGAGTTCAGGGTCATGTGAGTGCCTCTCATCAGCAAAGCAGGCATCCTAGACACAACAACGTGCCACATGCCTTTTTTCTTTCCTCCCTTTGTCCCCGCGACGGGTTTGATCCTCTGAATGCAACCTCATTTAAGCTCCACTGCACTCCACCAGTGAGAGATGGGATGAATGGACGTACTTTGAAGCACCGAAAGAAGGACAAATTTGTATCCCCACATGTCCGGAGACACCCCGCATTCCAGTTGACAGACAATCTGGGGACACAACATAGAGCGTCTCTGTTTACTATCCCCTGTCAAACAGTAGACACGAGGGACTTCTAACTGCTAATTAGCACGGGAGATGTGCGGCGCTGTGTTTTAAATTTCTACTTCTACTCCACTAGCCCTGTGGAGACTTTCCGCTCTAAATACCCAAGGATTGCATCCACATGGACTGTGCAGGAGCAGTCGTTTTTTTGCACGGTATTTGCTCAAGGACCTCTGAGCCTCTGTGACAACTGAAGCCACGACAGACACACGAAAACCTGACAATAGCTTCAAAAGCAACTAGAATTTAGTTTGTCTGCTCACGTGTCTGTGTACATGATTGTACTTGTTGTATTTGTACTGTATATTTGCACATGTGCACATACATCATCCCGTATGTAATCATACTGTATATTTGCATGCAGACGGGCCCATATTTGTCTATCTGTTGTTGTACACATAAAGTATGTCGTACACCACTGATTAGAAATTAAATCAGTTAAGGATTGGCAGACAGTGTATGAATTTAAGGCAGATTTAAATGAAATTGGTTGTTCCCATCTCATTTTAGGACCAATATCCGCCAAGGAAGCATATCTGGGCTTTAATGTGTCTTTTCTTACTTTTTTTTGGAATTTGAAGAAGCATGAGGAAATTCAGCATCTCAAAACTAACACAAATTTGATAAAGCTTGCAAAAACGTCCCGCTTCAAAATCACAAATATGAAGTTATGTATTTGTTGGCAATTCAGTCAACAAAGCATTGCTGCTGAATTGTGGTGATCTCCTCGGGAATTCAGTGTAAAATGAGACAAGACAATGCTGATTCAAGAACCAGACATTTTTGCTGACCGGCCTTTTCGGTAGTCAGTAAACAAGTTTCAAACCCAGTTGGACTCCTGACATGTCGGACCGTTTCATCGAAGCCAGATGGCTAGTAGAATAATCTCGCCTCCACAGGCTGTCACGGTGCATCCCTTCATCTACCTAACATATGACAGAGAGACAAAGATAAGAGTGGAAGACAGAGGGACTGGAGGATCAGAGGGAGTCAGAGGGATAAGGGCCATTGTTCCACAGAGAGCTATAAAATAAATCGTAATCAGATTAAAGCAGAAGCTTCTTATTAACACTGGTGGAAGAAGTATTCAGATCATTTACTTAAGTAAAAGTACTGATACCACACTGTAACAAATATTTTGTTACAAGTAAAAGTCCTGCATTGAAAATGTTACCTAAGTAAAAGTATGTAAGTATTGTCAGGAAAATGTACTTAAAGTATTAACAGTAAAAGTACGCAATGCAGAAAAAATCCTTACATTTTAGAAACTGGAACTGATGTAAACAGTTGTGTGTTTAATGGTAAAATCATTTCAGCTGGACTTATAGGCCATTATATTATTGGGTAGCTAATTTATAATAAAACAGAATATATAAACTGCATTTGTAATGTAAGTAGTAACTAAAGCTGTCAGATTAATGTAGTGGAGTTAAAAGTACATTATTTCTCTCTGAAATGTAGTGGAGTACAAGTAGTGGCATGAAAAGAAAAGACTCAAGTAAAGTACAAGTACAACTACCTCAAATGTTTTACTTGAGTACAGTACTTGAGTACATGTACTTAGTTACATTCCACCACTGCTTATTAACAACCTCTGTTTCACCCATCACTCTTTCTTTATCAGATCATCTTGGTCATCCAAGAACTGGAGTGCGTCTTGAAAATGTGGTTGTAATTATCCATAAATGATCTTTTTTTCTTCTTTTGGTTTCCTTTCTCTTTTTTTGAACCAGGCAGGAATTTGTGGAACGTGTTGGCTTTGCACAGCGGCTCAGGTGGATATATTCTGTTCTACCATGTCTGTTTAATGACACCCAGTTGTATTTAGGGTCACTCAAGAAAGAGCAGCTTCATTTGGTATTCATAATAGGCTACTGTAAAAATTTTAATTTAGATTGAATACGCAGGTGCATTTAGTGGTTTTAATTTCATGTTTATCTAATTTATTGCATGTTAACGGTCATGCAAGTTGATTTGATGTTCCAGGTTTTTTTTTTTTTTGCTGAGCCTGATCTCTGACCTCTCTGTAAGGGTAATGGGGGCAGTCATAAAGATAAATCACCCCCTTGATGATCAATAGCACAAACACATTTTGAAAAGTAAATCTGTTTTGACAGTCCATCCATCCATCTTCGTCCGCTTATCCGGGGTCGGGTCGCGGGGGCAGCAGCTCCAGCAGGGGACCCCAAACTTCCCTTTCCCGAGCCACATTAACCAGCTCCGACTGGGGGATCCCGAGGCGTTCCCAGGCCAGGTTGGAGATATAATCCCTCCACCTAGTCCTGGGTCTTCCCCGAGGCCTCCTCCCAGCTGGACATGCCTGGAACACCTCCCTAGGGAGGCGCCCAGGTGGCATCCTTACCAGATGCCCGAACCACCTCAACTGGCTCCTTTTGACGTGAAGGTGTGTTAGACAAATTAGGGAGGTGCCTGGAGGTCAGGCAGCTAAACAACTAATAGGACAAACAGTGAGTCAGGGCTATAGAAGCCATTTCTTATTACACTGAGGTTTTCATTTAAAGTGGGTATCAGGCTACTCCGTCTGAGTGAAAGAAGAATATGTGAGACTGCTGTGAGAGGACTTTCTCAACAACTGTTTACTATTTGTGGTGTAGGACTGGATCCTCTATTTCCCCACAACAAAACAGTTTAATGGGAATTTACTTGCATGCATAAATCTCAAAATGTAACCCCATTGTTGGAATATACGTGTTTCATCTATGTAAATGCTATTTTATTAAACAGAAACCGAGGCAGTAGCTACTGCAGGAACAACATTTACAGTGAAAACAATGGCTATTCCAGCTACAACTTCAACTAATGTATCGTAAAACTCTGCAGAAGAGTAAACTTAATGCCCGCTAATCATGTATGTCTTGTATATTCATTAAAGTAATTAGATTTTTTACTGAGAGTTAGATGAGAAGATTAATACCACACACATGTGTGTGTGTGGTATCAATCTTCTCATATAACTCTCGTGTTAAAGCAACACTAGAGCACTTTTCCCGCTTCGGTCCCCCTACAGGTTGGAAGCGAGATTGTCCATTACCGCTGTCGTAATGTCTCATTATGTCTCATTTGAACTACAGATCCACTACCCGATCCTTCCAACCTGTATGGGGACCGAAGCAGGAAAAGTGCTCTAGTGTTGCTTTAAAGGCTATCATTTTGGACTTTCAAAGTCACACAATTAGCCTCTCTCACATTTTAGGATTCTATCACTACTTTTCAGATATTGAGCCCACCAGGTCCAGATCCTAGTGGTTTTTAAGACAGGATCACAACAATCTTGGTGATAGGAGCACACTCTTAATAACATTAAAGACAGCAGATTTCCGATGATCTTGAAGATGTGTCTTCAAAATATGTTGCACATGCACATGCTTTCAATATGCGGATATTTTTTAACCACATTTTCCTTTTTCTTCTTAACATAGTGAGAAATGTTAACAGTCTGTTGTTTTGAAAACTGCTTTTATTTGTCCCAGTTACTGAGAAGCACATGTTGAAGCTGATACTTTTTTCACTCAAGTACTTTCAGTTGTTGTCCAATAAATAACATGAAAACGGTGAGAATTAAGCACCTCATAGAGTTGTGGGGCTTTCAACCCACTGGGATTGTTTGCTTCACATTTATAACTCACTCAGGTAATCCCACTGGACTTCAGCAAATTGACAACCAGCTTCATTAATGCTTTATGCTGCTATAAAGCCTGCAGTAAATAAACAATAACTTGTTTGTTGCTTCTAAACAGCAGTAAAAGGACCCGCAGGTTGCAACGGGAGACTGGGGATTCACACTGCTGAGCTGGTGAGTTTGCAAGCATAAAAGTTGGGAGGAATGGGAGGGGAGGGCTGAGCACGTGCACGTCTTCCCGTCTAAATAATCACTCCCGCCTGCATCTCAGCTGTAAGGACTTGGGGGCCCCTGGAAAGGAGGGCGGGAGGCCCTTTATCTAAACAGAGAGCTGGGGGAAACAGTGGGGGCCCCATGGAGTGTCAAGGACCACGGGAAGTATTCAATCCTGTTGTGACATGCTCACCTCTATGCACAAACAAAGCCTACCCAGATTCCCCCTGACCGGCTTTTAGCTTCACATATGGAGGCCGCCAGACAATGTACAGTGAGGAGGAGTACAGGAGGCGAGGGTGGAGAGAAAATAGGAGAAAGGAATAATAGAGATGGAGGAAAAGAAGAAAGGCAGAGGATCATGAACAGCTGAGGTGGCCGTGCAGCTGCTGCGATGATGCAGCAACGCTGGTATTCTCTGACACCATACGTTCCTCCGCACGTGTTGCACCAGATACATGGTTCTCATCATAAGGTGGAAAACTGGCCCTCTGCCATCACCTAGCTAGCTACTTGCCATGTGACTTCATACCCAAAAAGTCTGATTTTCCCTGCTCCCCGACCATCCCACACGTGTTTTAAACGTGTGCATACGGTTGCACAGACAAAAACAAAGTCATCAGATGCATTGTCTCATTCATTTCTAAGGTAAAAAGGGCTGTTGGGACAGTTGATTTGAAGCGCTAAGAAGACCGCATGGATTGAAGCTTTGCATCGCCCTGAATTTCAATAAAACATCTGCTCCTATATAAACATCACTGCAAGGATGCAAATTATAGCCTTGGCGAGGATCCGCAGACTGAAACGCAACGAAGCGAAACATCCATCACTTTTTCCATCCTCATGAAGTTAATTAATTTTTATGAGCGTTTTGCTGTTTGCTCTCATTTGTTATTCCAGTGTGGCAGATCAGAGTATGCTCATTTTTTTTTTAGCTTTGTTTACACTCAAGGCACATTGGCTTTGTCCAAATGACCTAATTAATAAAGTGTAAAACTGCATCGCTTTGGCATTTTTTCAAAGACTTTCACATCTGGCAGAATTACACAAGCCGACGCAATAGTGATATAAAGAGTTATTCGCTATGCAGGAGCTCTGAAGGTGTTGTACGTCCTCAGGAAAAAAAACACAGAACCTAACAAACAGTACCAATACCAGGCCTTGACGTCTCAACCTGCACGCTTTAATGCGAGAAGCGTCACTACCTGTCAGCAGGGAATGAAAAATGCCCCCCTCCTCCAAATTTCATCCAACAGTTATTCAATCATTCGCCATTTTCCACTTTCAGGGGTAATAAGGACCAGGTTCATGAAACAAAGTGAGACTGAGGGAGAGAGGAGGAAAAATTAGGCCAGCAGATAAGTGATGTGCGGTAGTCGCAGCCGCTCCTACGTCTGCGACGGCGTTTCAGCATCGCGGCCTAGGTGAAGCTGAAGTAAAGCCTCAGTCTGCTGTAGGCCTGGAAGCAACTTCAAAGTGGAACAAAGTCTTAAAACCTTGAACGGGGAAGAGGAGAGTTAATTGAGAGCATATCATTTCCAGATGGCCCACAAAAATCGGCGAGAGATGATTAAACTGCTAAGAAGCAATGGAAATCCCTGGCAATTAAGCCAGATAGCTGCCAGATGCACCAGACTAGGTTAAACTGATTCAGACCCTCTTCTCTTTTTCTGCTTGTAGATTTCAACATTCATCCTGTTTCATCACCACAAACTGACTCGGAAAAGGTTGCGCTCCCATCTGATGGATACCATTCACGGATGTACACATGCTCAACTCATTCATGGCTTCACGTGTGCAGCCCTTAGCAAGGGATATGATGATGATGGAGGCAAAATTAGTCAGAAATGTACAGAAATTGGAGATAATCAGAGAAAGGTGCAGACCCCTAGTGTCCGTTTGGTGTTCAACCTCCTTGAGTTTCCTCACGCCACTCCACTTGTCGCTACCCACGCTCCCTGTCCAGTTCCCAATCGATGAATTGAATGATGGTGGGCAGAGTTTGGGTTTTATTCTTCACACGCAACTACTTCCTTTACTATTGACAAACGAAGAGGGGAAACTATCCCAAAGTGTGCACCGTTATCTTCATTTAGACAATTTATTTCATTTCATGTGGCTTTTCAATTCAAAGACTGAACACCTGACTCTATTTTTAATCATCTGAATACACCGAATTCCATCATTCCTGAGCTCCATCCAGGTTAAAACATATGCAGAGACTGAAATTATTTGACCCAGGCCTCTTCCAAGGACATATTATGACAGGCCGCCATGCTCAGGTTCTTTTCACGGTCGCAGAGCGCACGAGTATCAGATATAGTTTACATGGATTTTTCTGCTTTTGGAACTGCTCTGAGCACAATCCACCTTTTGGAGAGAAGACGCTCAGCAGTCATGGAAAAATAGGCCTCCCTTAAAAAGAAAAAGCGATTTCCTGCAATCACGGTGGCTTTACTGTACTTTGCTAATCTAAATAAAAAGGGAGTTATTTGTATTTGTCTAATTTGATTAACTGGAAGAATTTTGAGGATTTTTCCATCTGACCCATTCCATTCCTGGTACACAGAGAAACAGTGTGTTCTAAACAATGGTGTCAAAGAAGACCTGTTGTTTCTTTTATAGGATATCGATTCATTTAAGTTTGACAATATCTTCATCAGGAGTCTGCCTTCAGCTTCACCCTTAAGACACAAAGTATTGGCGCTACAGTTTGAAGTCTCGGACGTCTCTGGGCTTGGTGGTTGCCAGGAAGAGCTCAAACAAGAAACAACAAATAGAATTGAGTGCAACAGACCACAAAAATGACAAACCACTTTTTGAAGAGTAAATTCTCCATATTACCCTCCCCTCGTCTTAACCGGCGTGACTTTAATGAGGAAAAAAAACACCCACAGAAACTCTTAACATCATCAGTCCATTACTCTCAACACATTCCAGGAGTTACTTTATGATGAAGTGGTGGAATTGTTGCCCACTTTTCCCTAAACGTGCCATGGTTCCTTTCGCACAGATTTCGTACACATTTCCCAGAACAACTAATCGTCTGGTGCAAAATCATGAGTGTTTCTTCTTAATATTCTTAAAGAAGAAGCACTGCAATGATGCAATGATGAATTCAGACTGTAACAGAGGTATTCATCTGAGGTCAGTACCTTTCCCACATGGAACTGTGATATCACACAATGCAAAGCCTATTGACCACACCTTTGGCCCTGCATGTTTTAATTGCAGGTCTAGGCTGGCAGGTGAAAGTTGGATGTGCTACACGGCCATCCACCACCTGCCTCCACACCCGTGCTTTACATCTCCTATTTCCTTCATTCCTTTATTCAGGTCCCCATTAGCTGCTAACACCGTAGTAACTACTCTTCCTGGGGTCCACATACAACAATCATAACATATACATATGCACATTTTACATACATTTAAAACAAGACATATAGTGCAAGTAAAAGAATGTCACTGTGTATGTACATGTTTCGTAAATTATCGTGTCAACAATTATTGAAGGGTTTTCTAAGTAATCTTCTGAAACTAGCCTTACTGGGTGCCTCCACAGAGACTACGTTTACATGGACATAATATTCCGTTTTTTGCCCTTATTCTGTAAAGATCATATTTCGACTAAGCTGTTTACATGGCCAAAGGAAGTGAATATTCCACTAATATTCCCGTTTACATATAGCCGTGCAAAATACGATTTTTTCAAAGTTTACCAGCGTGTGGTGGACTTGTTGGACCGTGCGAACACAGCCTCCCTCTCTAATTCCTTCAACTAGCTTCTTGAAAAGGTCAGCTCATATCCAAAAACCTGTTGATGTCCAAGTCTTTGATAATGTTTAAAAGTAGCTGTGTTTTTCCTTCTTTTAGGGTCTGCAGCCTTGCAAACTGTTGGCTGGTTGGTTTGTGTACAGCAACCATAGCAACGCACACAGCTGACCATAAGCCGTGAACGGGCAAGAGGCCGCAAACTGCGGTAAAAACCCCTGAATTGAGACGCATATTCCAAATGCTCTGTATACATGCCTCTAAAACCCGAATAATACCGGAATATCCCACGTGTCTTAATTGGAAAGTGCAATATTCGGAAAAAGGCCTTAATCAGAATATCCAACTGTAATATGCTGTTTACATGACTTGTATCAAATTGCGTGTAAATGTACTCACTGATAGTTGGCAAGCTATTCCACATTGCGATGCCTCTAAACATTACAGGCCTGCACACATATCTGTCCGGGGTTTTTGCCTGACTAGATAACCTAGCAGCCTGCCGTGTACTATATTGTGTTGGTCTCTCACATAAATTATCTGTGAGTACAGAGAAATCGGCTTTAAAGCAGGTTGCTTCCAGCAGTGTCCGTACATTCAAAGATATCGGGCTGCATATTTCATATGTTTTCCTAGGATATTTGGAGAAAAGTCATTGCTTTGACTCTTAGTCTCTGGTATCAAAGTTCTGTATGCTTCACAATCTACCCCGACCTCCTTCCCATGTTTTCTGTTGGATGTAAGGATCAAATCGCCACGATCTGGATCTTTGTGGCGCTGTGGTGCGCAACTGTGGAAAAATCCAACCAGTGTACCATCACAGCTGGAGGGGAAACTTTGTTGACAAACACAGAGCATGGTGATCCTCATTTCTTCCACCAGACCCCCCCCCTCTTTCATGAATCTTTTCTGCGTCTGCTCTTGTCTCCATTGGTCCGGAGGATCCGACACAAATAAAACCAGAGCAAACCATTAACTCTTTGTGTTGGCAGAGCCCTAACTGGGTCACAACTCGTCTTTGCCTTTCTTATTCTCATGTTACCCAGGAAGAACATTTGCTTCAGCGCGTGAAAATCTGTGCATGCAAAAAAAAGTCGCATAATCCCATGGTGTGGATGATAACATAACATGTCACAATGCTGTAAAGGTCTCATGATAGCCCAAACTTGCTCTGATGATTCCTGCCCGCAGTAATTCTGTATATAAAAGGGATCAGAAAGGGTTGGAATGAAACCCCTCATCTAATAAGACTTAAAATCAAGTTTATATTCAACTCTTCTGCTTGTTTTCACAATTCTAAGTAACCATGGAAGTACAGTGAGACGCCCTGCCTGCAGACATGTTGTCCTGTAATGCCCTGTGTCTCTGGCTTTACTCTAATCATGAGACATACAGTATTAAAATAAAATCCTCTCTGGGTCATTCAGTCATAAATACATTTTGTAGCGAAAATAAATAGCATAAGTGCGTTTTCAGCGGTTAGTTCTGATGACACACTTGCCTGTTATAGCTAAGGAAACAAACAAGAAATGAACAGGTCTATATATACGAGACAAAGCTTTAGACAGCAGAAGGGGCTTCGGCCCTGTTCTGGTAGTGATGTTATAGTGATGTTAATGTGATGTAAAGCAGGTGTATGAAGACTGATCTCAGACCATTGCTGGAAGTTTTTTTTTAACATGTTTTCATTGATGTTCAGTGCATGTATTATTTCTATACTCAGAAGACAGTAGAGACCCACATTGTTGTCTTTATGCTCCTTGCTTTTAAGGATGCTTTGCTGATGCGTTAGACATATTTCTTCAATATATGCTTCTATATGTTTTTTTTTTATTTTATGCTTGTGATTCCTGATTATCTCTGCTCTGTCTTTAACTAACCCTAAAAACTCAAATGCTGCATACTCCTTTCAGACATATTATATATATATATATTTTTTTTTTATTTTATTTAGTTTTTTAGTGGTTTCTATAGCGGACACGTTGACAGTGGAGGCTTTTCTTGACTATGTTATGACTGGAATCACCTGTCCTGTAAACTATTTACAGTGTGTTTGTCTGATCTTTATCCTGAAGAAGTCGAGCAAAAACCTTAATTTCAATTTTCAGTCTCTCATATTTATCTATCCCTAATGAATGGCCAACAATCTTCACATCTAAATTACAAAACGGTTCCTTGACTGAGTATTGCTCCAGGGAATAAGGACCACCCTCACGACGGTAAAAGGCTCCGAAAAAAAGGTTGTTTGCTATCAGTCACGAAGGGTAGAGAAACCTCAGGTTTCTCCTGCTGTGTATGTGACATTCAGACCAGTTGTTGTGCCTCCTTAAGTGCTTTAATAAGGCTTATTGTTGGCAGGCCTAAACGGCACCAGAGGGCATGCTGGGTCTCGGGGGTCCTTTGAGGAAACAGGCATAGATGAAGACCAGCCTGGCACGCTAGCCTCCCTGCTGCGCCCTCAAAGTGTGGCTCCAACCCACCCGGCAGGACTTCAGAGCACCTACCGTCTCACACACACATCTGACTCAGATAGAGGGAGAAAAAAGAGTGTGTGGGTATGCGGGTAATGTTCATTGCTCGAGTGAATGCATTTATCACCATGTAGTATCGGCCCGTATGAGCATGGGTGAGTGAGACAGCGAAACTCGTGATGTGTAAAGTGTTTGTGCGGGTTTACCCATGCGTGGTCACCTCAGAACTCGTCTGTGGACAGTAAGTAGCCAACACGGTACTAATTGGTGCACTGACAAGGGTGTAACAATGAGTTTAACTAGAGAAAAGAAGAGGAGAGAGGAGAGGAGAAGAGTTCATTTCAAAAACATCCCTTTGATTTTTAGTTTTTCAGCAGAAATCCGTCCTGCGAGTAAATGAGCAATCTTGCAAACGCAAGAATTAACGTGCATTCCATTTGACAAGGACCTTATTATGTCTCCAGGCTAGGAACCTTGTTTAGCTCCAAGTAAAAGAGCCTGGTATGAACAGTACGAGCAGAAGAAAGGAAAACAGAGAATGAGAAGTTAGGATATGAGAAATGTAGACTGGAGGGACAAGGAGTTTTTTTTCAGAGGGATGTTGATGGGATCCTGGCACCGGCGGGGTGGCGGGGGTCTGCAGGAGCGGCATGTTCACAGGAAAGTTTCTCTGTGGCTCTTTATCTGTGGTTCTGGCAGCACTTCAATGGAGGCCTTATCGCCATAATGGACACAGACAGGACACGACGAGAGAACACACTCAGCACACAGCCGAGCGCACAATGAGCAGATACGTGCACGCAAATTAATTTTCACAAATATAACGCGCGTGCACACTCCGCTATCTTTTTTGCTTTCTTCTTTCTTCTGATCATGTTTCATTTCCTTGTTATATCTTCCTCTGCACTATACAGTTTCACCAACAGAACTTAAAAGAACTCGGGAGGGTTTTCATGGTAGGATTTCACCCACTGGACCTCACTGTATAATGTCCCTCACTTTACACTGTGAGCGTTAAACCTCGAGAGACAACGTTAACAGTCAAGACAACAGTCACTTTAGGACTTCCTCCCAGCTGGTCTTGTTGATGGGACACTGACCTGCCCTGGGGGATAATGGGGGACTTCTGTGGTCGAAAAGTGACGTTGTGGCTCGAGGGGAAAAAACATTCTTACAACGGGAACGGGTTAAGACGAAGAAATCAAGAAAAGAGGATTGGATGGTTGACCAAGAAAAAAACTGAAAGTTGAGGAAGGCTAGGGAGATGGACGAGTTCAGTGCTGACAGAAACAAAAATAATGCGACACGAGGAGGAAGTGAATAGATGAAGAACAGTCCGGCCAACATAAACTGTTATGCTCCGGTCCCATTAGAACACGACTCATAAGGGTGTGCCAAGCAGTGTACAAGAGGAGTGTACAACAAGTGCAAGCCTTTGTAAACAACTTTAAAAGAGAAGAAGAAAAAAAAAAACGGAATTGTCTGCTGCTTTATGTTATGGAATTAACCACACGGGGAGAAATGGTTTCCTCGAGGAATGGAGCCAGGCCTCTGACCTCGGAGGTTTCTTTCATTCTTAGACCAGCTGGGAACATCTGAGTGTGAATCCTTTCTTTCCTTCTAAATGACTGTACGCTGCTGTTGTGAATCACAACATGCCTTGGTCAGTGTTGCCTGTGGGGTGAAATAAGTTAAGAGTTAAGAAGCACAGAGTCGTCCTCAAAGAGAACATGGAGGGTAGGGGAAACGGAGTCCAGGAGCCACCCAGGCGCTAGTTGTTTACCCCCATGGCAAACAAATCCCCCCCCCCCCCCCCCATCTGGAGGCTGGTGATCAGTGAGGATGGAACAGGAGAGGAAAACAACACAGGAGAGTGATCATTGTGTCCATGTGTTCACGTTTGGTTAGATTTAGGCAACTAAAACCCCATTGCTATAAGGAAGAAAAGGGATGCAAATTACTTTTCTGAGAGGTTTTGATGTTGCTCTTGACAGACAACTCACAATTCACACAACAACTAGAGAAATCCCTGGGTTATGTTCAAGGACACGTTACAATCATTTCTTTTCACAATATCTGTACACAACAACGGTATGGTTAAGGTTAGGGAGAGATCATGGTTACGGCAAATAAACTATTGTTACGTACGTATATGTACGGTTATGGTTAGGCAACTAAACCAAAGCGTGCATTAACTTTGGGATTGGATGCAAACTGCAGTCTCTTTGCTGCATAAAGGTCACACTACTTCCTGCATTGGCAGTGGTTGTAAATTGTGTTTATATACACCGAATTTGAAGGGATACTGGGCCAGAACGCCAATGCTGTTGTTTTTCTGGTAGACAGTCTCAACTTCAATGAATAGGACTTTTATTTTGAAAGTTGTACTATGGTCTACTGCTTTGTCGCAAGTAATTATTGCATGATTATTTTAGATGAAACTGTCATGGGGATTGAGTTAAATGCTAGCCATTGGATATTGAGAAAGTATGAAAACCCGCAGTTCCTGTAAAGTGTTTACCCTTGGTTTGCCTCGCTTTATCATCTCCAACAGGCCACTTTGACAAATAATAATAGTCAGCAAACTGCTGGGTTCCAAAGACTGGCCAATATCCAAACCCAAACAGCAACAAAAAGAGGTCAGGGGCTCCTACTTCTGGTCTATTCCTTTTCTCAAAACACAGCCGTTCTCATCCTTGTTTATCTTAGCTTTAACTTGGCCGAAGCTTCAGCCCTCCAGTCCAAAAGACACTCGACAGTTCAAATTGGTTGTGACGTTAGCAAGATGCTTATTTGACGTTGGTTGATGGTGGAACGAAATCCTGTTTTCCGATAAGAGGGAAGGGACGTTGTCGTTTGTGAAGGAGTGACGTTGGGCTAGGGTGAAGCTATGTCATAAGGCTGCAGAACATGAATCATCTGTCCTCTGAGAGCAATAACAGCTTGAAATAATGGGAACAAATTTTTCCCAAAAAAACCAAAATGTATGCTAACCCAGCCTGCTTGCTGTTTTAATCTTCATAATGACTCATCAACTGTATCTGAGATAAAGAACACAATAAAACTCCCCACTCTTTCCCAGTTAGTCCCTGTAATCACAGTTTCAGTGCAATCAGTTTTCGTTGCTCAAGTTTTTGCCTGAGATTTGAAATCTTGGCCCACTCTTCATATTTCCAGTCCTGCAATCTGTTTTCATTAAGCTCAAGTCTCCCTAAAGGAAAAAGACAGCATAATTCATTGCCAGAGTACACTAATCTGTGTCAAATATGAAAGAGGGACAAAGGCAACGCATTGTTGCTGGCGTAGACGAAAGGAGTCGCTGAATTAAGTTGTTTTGGTTTGATTCCACTTAAACTAGAGAAAAGAGAGACAAAAGACAACAAGTCCCTGCCATGCAATTATCCATTAACCACATGTAAAGAGAAATATGCAGTAAGACATAAAGTAAAGACATGTAGCCTCAAACACAGAAAGTGGTCTGTGTTACTATACTTGCAAGGACCTTCACTGACAACAATGACTAAAAAGACAACCTAAGCCTCATTCTAACTTTCTAACATATGGGAACAAAAACAAAGTCCAATATAGCAAGAAACAGATATTCTGAACATCATTTTTTTAAAGTGTTTGTACTGTGTGTGTGTTCCAGTGCCTTGACATTGGATTATCTGTGTGAGTCCCAAACTCCCCAGCAGGTCCCCTCTCCTGTCAAAGCGGCGGTCCTGTGGTGTGTCCTGCTGATCCTGTTATCTCACCTCTCTCTCATCTGGCTATTGTGTCTCCAATCTTCTCTACTTTATCTAATCTGCTCTCTCTCTACCTCTCTCTGTCTCTCACCCACAGGTCCCTCAGGTTATTAGTCTGATGTGCTTGATCTTGAAGATCTTCTATCACGAAGAGGCATTAAGGCTTACTGTAAGCTGGAAAAACAAGTTGGGAGCATGCACAATGTGTTTTTCCCTTAGGTCGCTGCAACACTAAAGCTAAACATGTATTTGCTTTTTTTGTGTTTTATGTCATGTTCACCTTGGCAACTTTGCCATATATGGTTGTCTCTGCAAGAAAAGTTATCTTTATAATTAACTGGAGAACTTTTCCTCTATGCAGTTTCTGACCCAGCAGCCCCTGTGTGTGTGTGTGTGTGTGTGTGTGTGTGTGTGTGTGTGTGTGTGTGTGTGTGTGTGTGTGTGTGTGTGTGTGTGTGTGTGTGTGTGTGTGTGTGTGTGGGTGACTCTCTGGGGTTGTGCTCTGTGCTGATGCACACACTTTGCGCTTTACTTTGGCCAAAGGCAGATATCTCAAACAGCATCCATCACATACGGCTTGGCTGGCATCCTTGTGGCTTTCTGATTCTCTTTCTGTGTGTGTGTGTGTGTGTGTGTGTGTATGTGAGGGTTTGTGTGTGTGTGTGCGCGCGCGTGCGTGCGTGTGTGCATTCTTATGTGTGTGTGCGTGCATGTGTGTCTGTCTGTCTGTGTGTGTGTGTGTGTGTGTGTGTGTGTGTGTGTGTGTGTGTGTGTGTGTGTGTGTGTGTGTGTGTGTGTGTGTGTGTGCGCATACGTGCGTGCATCTGACCTCTCCTGACCACCTCTGAGGTGAAATAGTGAACAGCACCTTTATTTCCTTTAAAAGTGCACTGATTGAAGATGAAATTTAGAATAATTTCATCCAATGAAATCCATGTTTATTAATTTCATGTTAAGCGAGGTATCACATTAGTTTCTCTCCAAAGCATCCACCCTGTTGAAAATTGAGTCTACGATCAACACTGGTCCACCTTAAGAGATTTTGCATGCAATTCTTCATTTTTGCCTGCTGGTGTCAGCATTGCACCATGGAGAAATCCACCCCAGACATGCTGTGGAGCCAAGAGGAGGGTCTTGTTTTTAAGGTGGTTCATGAGGGTTGAAAAATGTATCCTGAGTAAGAAAACTGCAGTGCTGAGTAAGTATCAGCGTGGAAGGACCATACAGTGTGTTTTATTGTGTGTTATTAAAGAAAACAGAATATTTTGCAATTCCAGATGCGTCTCTTTGCCTGTATTCTTGCACTCCCTCCATGCATGACTGTTTGTTTTCACTCCTGTGTGTGTAAATGACCTCTATTGCCCACAAGCACCAGTGCTGGCTGTGTCTTGGTGTGGCATGTGGCGACTGACACAGAGAAAGCAGCTTACAGCTCCTGGTCCCTGCTTGGTCCAGGCTGGGCCGGGCGGCGAGCGCCTGGGGCCTCCCGGACTGCCACCAACAGGGCTTTATCTGCCCTGAGGATTACTGCAATTTCATCAGGGGTCTGGGCCACACACACACACACACACACACACACACACACACACACACACACACACACACACACACACACACACACACACACACACACACACACACACACACACACACACACACACTCAGAGAAAGTTTAAGTAGTGAATTGCTTGCCACTGGTGTGTAGGACTCAATAAAAAATGATGTGAATAATAAAGACGCTCTGGCGGTCTCTGTTTAGAGCCATTGTATCTCCAATTATGTGTATATTTACCATGTGGTGTCTCGGGAGCAAAGGTTGGCTGTAGGTGGTGGTGGGCTCTGCGTGGACTAAAGAGGAGGCCAAACAGCAACAGTTGCTAAGGTCTTCTGTGTGTGTATAGATGTTTGTGTGTGTGTGTGAGCGTAGCAGAGGAGGTCAAAGGTGGCCGGCGTTATAGCTTCACTGGGTTTGTAACTTCAGGTCAGCAGAATAACATCAGACAAACCGGGCTGCTTCTTCTCTGTACATCTTTGTTCATTGTTTCTAAAGGCTCACAGTCAGGGTCCATGCTGGTTACATCATGGCTTGTGCTGTTCAGTGACTACAATATCAAAATCCACCATATTTCAATAGGCTAATGACACATGGATAATAAAGAAAATACACTACCAAACAACAACATAATGCAGCTTTTCACAGGTTCACAAAACTAACATGTAAAATAAGTGGATTGTCCCTTCAACTAACACTTTCTTGCACTATCCTCTAGGGCAGGGGTCTTCAAAGTTTTTAAGCCAAGGACCCTTTAATTGAAAGAGAGATAAAGCAGCATTAAACTGGGCCTATAATAACGTGTAGGTAGGCATAAAGCCTTTATACATACATTTGTTGCATAGAATAATAAGCTATTACAGTAAAGTAGGCTAATAATTGTTGGCATTATTTTATAAATCATGTTTTAAAGTTAAACATACATGTGGAACAGTGAATCCTTAGGATGAACTGTATCTGTGGATGACCTTACCTATAGGCCAGTAAGCCTATCATCAGTGGGGATTTATCTTTGCTTATAATATGTTGGATTCATTTTAGGACTTTTATATTTTAAGAAAAACTTAACAATAATTTGCAGGCCCCCCTGCATTGACTCTGAGGACCCCCTAGGGGTCCCGGACCCCCTGTTGGAGATCCATGCTCTAGGGTCAAATTAAATATCCATATTTGGCAGGTAGTGAAACTAACAATTTGCATTGACTCTGTTGCTGTAACAAAGTAATTTTACTGTGTACTTTTACTTTATTTTCTATCCCTCTATGCTGCAAGTTGCAGTCTTTTAAGATTGCAATTATTGTACATTGGCATAGGCCTAGGTAAAGAAAGAAAGAAAGAAAGAAAGAAAGAAAGAAAGAAAGAAAGAAAGAAAGAAAGAAAGAAAGAAAGAAAGAAAGAAAGAAAGAAAGAAAGAAAGAAAGAAAGAAAGAAAGAAAGGTTGCATCTGCCTTTAATTGCACCAGCCATCAAGCACGCTCGTGACAGAAATCAAAGATAATTGCGGGAGCAAACAGAGGCGCGCTGAGTTTAGCTAACATGCTAATATGCTTGTGGAGGATCCCCCAGCGTTTTGCGAAGGAAGTTCAGTAAGGTGTGTGAGGCCTTTTGGGCTGTTTGTAATACCTTTCACATTTGTGACTGCATGACACTCTTTCAGCTCCAAACGTTTTGAATTTTAAGGAGCTGGAGTGGTACCGGAGCGGCGGACTGGTTATAGTGGGACCAGAGAAGCTGAGTGGACTGCGGCTATATTTTGCATTGGCAATGGACGAGCAGAGAAGTTGAACCTGGGACAGATTGTGGAGGACCCCGCGGTGCACACGATTTGCTGAACGTTGGTAGCCATACCAGACCGTTTTTATAATACATCCATGGTGAGTACAACAACAAAGTCATTGTAAAGGAGGACGGTAAAGTTGCTAGGCAGTAGTCTCGTTGTGTGAGTGTAATGTGTACGTGTTTGTGACCTGTATCTGTTGTGGAGTTTATATTTTCATCATCTGTGTTGAATACCTTAGTGATGCTGGCAAGCTATTTAACTTCTGGCGTCCAACTCTTTTTGTCTATTCTCTGTCATAGTTTTTTTAATTGTCTGAGTTGTATCCTCTTTTTCTGGTAAATTCTTGTATGGTTATACTGAGGAAGGTGGATGTGTCTTAACCAAGTTGTATATGCTGTGAAGTGCCATCCATAAGGAATATAATCTACTGTTGGTTTGGATATCA
Organism: Gymnocephalus cernua; assembly: GCA_023631565.1. Lineage (NCBI taxonomy): Eukaryota > Metazoa > Chordata > Actinopteri > Perciformes > Percidae > Gymnocephalus > Gymnocephalus cernua. The sequence continues at coordinate 15,552,462 of CM042448.1, read as the reverse complement.
GGCCTCTGATGTTATGTTACTGTAGTATGTTGATGCACTTTATTTGGAAGCCTTTTTTGATGAACATCATCATCATACTTTATTTTTTAAAACTTGTATCTAAGTAGCTACATTTCTGCCCAAGTACTTTTGCATGTACTTGATTAAAATGTTCTAGTACATTTTCCTTCCCTGATATTTGGTCATGCATTTTTCTACTTCTTACATCAAATCAGTCCAACTTGTCAGAGAGTCGGTGGTTTCCTTCCAAGTGAACCCTGGCGTGCACAATGTGTAGTGCGAGTGCAGTCAGGCCTAAAGCAGGGAAATAGCCAGGAAATTTTGCATTGATTCAAACAGTGTTGATTTTATTCTCCAGTCCCAGAATGTTTTATGTCACGTGCATCGGGTCCAACGTTTAGCTTTTAGCTTGTTCAAAAAAACCTAAATAAAACATAACAAATTGCATCACAAATCAGGCATATAATCAGTCAGTAACTAGATAAACTGAATAGCTTGCAAATCCACTCACATAATCATCAAGTGGTTCAAGTAACACAGTGACTGACATTTAAATTCTCATTCCAACCAATTGAAAACATTAAAGTGGGTCAGATCTGAGTGAGAGGTTATGTGTCCTACTTGCTTGCACCACCTTCTACTCAAAATCTTTAACTCATTCTCTTCTTGACTCCAAGTTTACTTAAGCTTGATTTATGCCTGTGAGTGGTGCATGTTTAAACTGGCCTGTCTGTCGGCTGCAGAGGCCTCTCCTTTACCTTCTAAACATTTTAATGCTGGTCTTGCAGTCGGACTGTGGTTGTTGACCATCACAATGAAATGACTCGACTAGACAGTTGTGGCCACATTAAACCAGCTCCGACTGGTGTGATGGTCTGTCTTTTATTCTCAGGTAACCAACAATGTGGCAGAAAAAATAACAAGGAATGCCTTGAGGGCTCAGTGTGTCTCTGTCTGCTATAGTGGTCTGTGAATATCTTTCTATGTTTATGTATGTGTGTGTGTTAATGTGTGCGTCTGTGTTTTTCGGTCTGCCTGTTTTTATGGCTTTTTGTGTGCCCGCACGATTGTACGAGACTCCGCGTGCATGTCTGTGTATTTATGTCTGTGTCTGTGTTTGTGTCTGTCTGTCTGTGTGTGTGCGTGTGTGTGTGTGTGTGTGTGTGTGTGTGTGTGTGTGTGTGTGTGTGTGTGTGTGTGTGTGTGTGTGTGTGTGTGTGTGTGTGTGTGTGTGTGTGTGTGTGTGTGTGTGTGTGTGTGTGTGTGTGTCTGTCTTTCGCTCTCAGGTGTTACCTTGCAGCTTGGCATTGGGTAGCACTCTACGTGTCTGTGATCAGTCCATTTGGCTCAACGCTGTGAGGGCAGTCGACTGTGTCCCACTATAAACCATCTAAATGTGGATTTTTCGTTTAAAAACATATGCACTATTTGAAAAGATAACTGCTACAGTTACAACATTATGGGGGAACTAATTCCTTGGTTGACAAAAATGACAAGAGTTTCGCTTAGTATGCTGTAGAGATGCTGAAAATTTTACCCATAGGCCTAAACTTCAGATATTTATATAGTGTACAGATGTTGCCCTCAAACTAAGATTCTTCCTAATTCCTAGTTGTATCTCCATATTTGGTGCTAAGTGTCTCTTCTGCTATGTCTGAATACTGTGACTATCCAAAATAGACTTGCTTGTCACTATTATTTCAGTATGTAAGGGAATAACGGCAACCAAAAGTCCCAAAAACATAAGATAATTTTGGTATATTTGTCTAGGTTTTGAGATATCTGCCTCTTGAGATTAATGTCTATATAAATGAGGTGAATATGATTAAATTATAGTGCTCATAGCATTACAATTGATATTTAAAAGATCCAGTATGAACATGTTTTTTTAACTGGCCTGTGGATTTCTTGTTGAGCATCACATATTCCATTTACCTCTGTTGTATTGGGGTAAAGGCACACATCTCAGTCAGTAAACCTGGATCATAACCAAATTATTTGCACAATACGATAATATTTCTCATTGTGTGTTAAGAAAGTAAGCCCTCACAGCTAGTAGCAAATTGTTTCCCTGCTTACTAGATGCAAACATAAGAATGAATTTGATATTTGTATATGGTGGGTCATAGAAGCTTCTAAGCATCTGCTTAGAGTTCATGGTGACACTGGGATATTTGTGAGACTGTGGCAATAGAAATCCAAGCTCTTTCTATTAATACTTACTGAAAGATGAACACTTTGTAATCATGGTTTTGGGGGATTTCCTGCCTCTATCCATTGTAATCACATCAGGCAATACAACATTATCTCTTCCTATTTAATAGGCAATTGCATTGTTTGCACTGTTTTGGCTTTGAGGCCCTTGAGCGGTGCAAAGAGACGCAGTCATTAAGAAGTATTACTCCCTTATTGAATGATATATGAATGACATTTGAAGTATCTTAATAACAGGCCGCTCCCATCGCTTTTCTTGGTATTGCTGCTTAGCTTTGGGTGTATAAGCTGGCTGTATAGCCAAGTTTTACTTTTCTTTATTGGCGGTTCTGAGCTGACGCCAAGTGAAATATTTGAGCAGTCTCTTTTTGAAAAAGAGTGGGTGCTCTTTAGCTTGATTATAGGTGCAGTAGTGATGCACTTAAGCACTAAAGTGGCAGAACCAAAGCACACACTGCATCGCCTTTGTTAAGAACATCTTAGATAGTTTGGCTTTTATGCAATGGCTACAATGGGTGTTTGAAAGGAAGACCACAAGCTCTCTCTGTGTTTGAAGTAAAAGTCAGAACTTGGCATATCGAACCACAGCAATCATTTCTAATTCTCGACAACAGTTGGAACACGCCTGTTAACCAAACAACTTGTTGTACTGTATAATCCTTATTTACAGAATGTCATTATGTATTATCTGTCTCCAAGCCAAATGTACACTCAGTCAGAACAATTTATACAAAGCGTTTAAGAACAGCTGTTAAATAAACTATCCTCCCATTCATTCCCCACCTCTAACCTCTCACACCGTTTCACTCCTTTTCTTTCTTTTTCAGTCCTACCGTCTCAGGCTTGTCCATGAGAGACAATAGCCTCATTGTGACTATGTTTTGTGTGTACGTGTGTGTTGGACCACACAAGTCTCCAAAGCCGAAGGAAACGTGTGCATCCCACCTTTTTCTCCCTACCTGCCTATATGATCACCGCTTAAATCACCAGGGTCTGACAGCTCGTCACCTCGCAGCTTAGATAGAGGAAATACCTCAGGGACTTGCATATCCTTTAAGGTGTGTATACATGTCTATATGTGTGTGCGTCTGAGGGGGGGGGGGACAATAGGGGCATTAGGTACCTGTCTCATCGTTGGTTCTTGAGCGGAGAGAGGGCGTGGCGCGACACATACACACAGGCTCTATTGTGCATTGTTTTCACGTGCATGGACGGATGGGTGTATTGGTGATGGATAGAGCACTTTTGGCAGCGAACACAGCGGCACGTTTGGCGGCTCATTTCACACCGAACTTGTGAAATAAGCACAGAGTCCAAAACTAACAACTAGGGATGCACCGATCCACATTTTTTCACTTCCGATCCGATCCCGATACCTGAATTTGGATATCGGCCGATACCGATACTATTCCGATACCAGAGCTGTGTTTGCTTTAATATTATTATTATTATTATTGTTGATTTTATATGATGCTGAAATAAACTCCTCATCAGGCAAGTATGATATGGACGTACGTATGCATGTATGTCCCAAAAGGCAACTTGAGCTAAGTATAAGGTCAGAAAAGGAAGTCAGAAAAACAGGAAAAATCTCATTCTGAAAACAGATATGCAACTGTAAGGGTTTCAAATTGACTGTCATGTCAATATGTATTACATTCCCAAAATGTCAAATACTTGAGTCTTGAAATATAAGAAAAGTGCAAGTGTAAAAATATCACACACACACACACACACACACACACACACACACACACACACACACACACACACACACACACACACACACACACACACACACACACACACACACACACACACACACACACACACACACACACACTATCAATAAAACAGTGTGTGAACAGCGCAAATCAAGCACACTGGCTCTTGTAGCATCAACAAATCAACGTTTTAAAATGTCAAATATCTGAAATATAAGACAAATGCAATAACTGTAAACATCTTACACACACACTTAGTTACACACACACACACACACACACACACACACACACACACACACACACACCTCTGTTTTCACGGCTGCGCAGCGGCTGCTCTGAAACAGCGGCCGCCGGGAGACGATCCGGGGTCTCTGGGGGACGCAACAACGGGGAAATGAAACGCCACACGCTAGCGACAACACCGGGACCGACGGTTGGGAAAGTCCTGCTTTGTTTTTGCATGTTGCTGTCTTGCTCTGCGGTGTTTCCACTGTGAAGCATTTCCAAACAGCGGACACACAGGATAGCATTGAGCTAGCCACAATGCTGCTCAACGCTACTATCCTGCTAGCTGGCTGCAAACTGCGGAATGGACTTCCTGAGCGGGGACGTGTCTCATAACTCTGTGTCTCATTGAGCCGCGCCTCCGTTCAGGAAATCTTTTCCACAGTTTGCAGCCAACCAGCAGACCAGCCGGCACCAGCAGGAATCACTTTTGGAGCCATTTCAGCAGACAACGTTAAAGTGCAGACATGGCTCGTGGTATCGGAAATCTCCGCAGGTTGGATCGGGAAAATCCGATACCTGAATTTCGCTGGTATCGGTCCCGATACCGATACTGGATCGGATCGGCCCCATCCCTACTAACAACTAATGGACGACAGGCATGAATGGGAGACAGCATTTGTCCCCATTTTTACATGAAAAGGGTTAGTTAAGGGTTAATGCATGTGAGATGATGTTTGTTATGGTTTGGCCACAAATAAATGATCAAATGATACATCAGCGGTTTTAGCTGTGCTTACTGCAAGGTGGGGCGCAGAGTAAAGTGCTGAGCCCAAACAAAACAATCCCAACTCATGGTCCAGTTACTAGCTTTCTTTCCTAAAATGATCTCCAACCTCTTATGAAGTCCATGTGATATGGTTGAAAGCTAGTAAGTGGACCTTGGGTTGGAATTGTTTTCTCAAGCAATTATTTTCAACATCAACATTTTTATTTTATTTTTTTTTGGTCCTTGGATCCTTGGAAGTTTGGATCATCTCAGTGTCAAACTGCTGCCTCTGTAGTTACTTCCCCTCTCGTGATGCTTTCACAGCGATGACATGTATTTCGCCCACTTCCACTGCCACTGGTATTTTAAAGATCACACTTTGCCCATTCTTTATTTCATTAAAACCACTGAGATAAAAAAAGCTACTGTATATAGTTTGGTACTTAGTCGACTAAATCTGGTGCATGTTGTTCTTCCAGTCATGCTAGAATGGTGATGAATGACTTGCATCCCATCCACACGCTTACTATGGACCAAAGCTGGCCGGGGTACTACTCCCTCCAGCTGATTCTCAGCCCAAATTGGCTCAGGTTCAAACCTGTAAAACCTTTCCAAATCTGGCAGCTATATGAAAACCAAAAGCTGGATCACATTTGGTCCTCCAGAGCACATAGCTCATTGGAGAATTTCCCTACAGTGATCAATTAAATATCCTATCATTATACAGTATAGGTGGAATGTAGCCCTGTTTAAAATACACTAACAGAGCAATGTTGACTTTCCTCATTTCCAAATGAGGCAGGATGGTTTGAATAGGCAATGAAAGGTTGAATATATATTTATAGTGTGTGTGTGCATGTGTTTGTGCGTCGACGCTGAAGGCCGTGCGACCATAAATCATACGATACACTGCAATGTGTTAAAGCTGAAAAAACAAAAGGTTCATCGGGTACCTATACTCAGGCACAAGGCAGTATGACTTTAAAAAGGGGGTTCAGTGTTAAAAAGCCTAAACCAGAACCTCCTTCCTGAGTCTGGATTAGACCTAATTAGAACCGTACCGCTATTCTTAAGCACCAAACCAGTATTATTGTTTAAACTTGTAAAAATATCTTAAAGGACGGAGTAAATTCCATTTCTGAGAAAGCCACCGCGAAAGAAGCACTTTAAACATCAACATAACATGCAATTAACCTGCCAGCACGACAGAGGCTTTAATGGGAGCAGCGTTTCTCCTTATATAGGCATGATGGCAGCCTACAACTGTTACTGGCTTTATGACTACATTACCCCCACCTCTGGACATCCACAGTATATAAATCAGTGTGTATTTGGAGTGTCAGCTTTACGCTGCATTTAAGTGCCGCTCGGAAGATCCTACTTGCGGGTCTCGTGTACTATTTTTCCTACAGTCAAGTGCTCTTGGTCAGAAAAGGGTTTATAGTGGTGCAAAGGAAGTGTTTGTAGCAGCAGAATGAAGCGGTTATGTAACTGTTTTATTATTTATTAGCTACATCATCCCTCCTTTTGACTTACTGAATGAGGTGCCTGTGCTTTCCAGGTACAGTTTTGATCGCTCATTTATGTACGGTCACTTCTCAGCAGTTATATGTACTTGAGGGCAGCATTATTCCAGTAAATTACACAAACCTCACCTCCCACGCCAGTGGCTAACACTGAAAGGGAAATATCATTTATTGTTAAAGTTTTCCAAGCATAGAAAACTTTCATTTCTCCACTTCAGCTTTCGTTAATCTTTCCCTTCTAATTTCCCCCATGTTTGTTTGGTTTTGTTTTCAGTTTAGAGTGAATTGCGTCCTAATTGGCCTAATTCAGCATTTAATAAAGAACAAATAAGCAGTATGAAAAACTCAATTGCCTAATATGTATTGAAGCCCTCAGCTTGTACATAAACTCAAACACGTTCCGACTCCTTTTTTGGCTGACAGGTAATAGATATACATGTCCCACCCATCAAGTTGCAGCATGATGCTATCAGTTTCTCAATGCATATTAGAAGGCAGTTATTATTCCTTACTATTTTAGCCCTTTGACGGCACAGACACACAAATATGTACATGGGAGGCACACAAAACTATAAAATAGATGCTGACAGTAGATTTACTGGAACCCATGTGTAAATCTGTGATGTAAAAAAGCCCAAATATGACATCCTAAAAAGCAATAGATAACTCGCCTGGTGAAATGATACTATCTTTGTACATTATATTCTTCTGCTTCCTAAATCAGTCTCTCACCTCTGCACCACACCGACCGCTTGTCTTATTTCTTTCCCTCCTGCCGCCCACAGCGAAACCACTGTGGTCTTCTTTGTTCTGCATCTTTTGCATTCAGGAAGCAGTAAAGCAGCTGTGACATGAGGATTGCGGTTGTCTATGTATATATGCGTCTTTTATCTGAATGTCCAGATAGCTCTGTCACATGTGAAGTACTACAGTAGTATCCTAAAAGTGAAAGTCTCTCTGTGGACAGCCTCGGCCAACCACCTTCATGCATGTGGTAAAAGACAGCAAACTATGATCGGTTGATGTTTAACATGTAGAGTGACATGTCTCTCAGCCAAAAAATTGCAAGAATTTAACTAGTACTAGTACTAGTAGTGCTCTACTAGTGGCGCGCTACATGGGAACGTGTACAGCCACATGCATGTGGCCGACGTTTTTAATGCTGTTCCGCTGATTGACAGTTAATGATAGTAACTTACCAAGAACAGTAGCGATGCATGGAAGAAGACTGGTAGCTGGCTGTAAACAACTGAATGCTGTCAAAGTTTGTAGACAGCAGAGACTACATCCAGGAAGTTGTAAGAATATTATGTGGATATGGACGCTGTTCTTATGGGAGCTGTAGTTTTTTTTCTATTCTCCCAAGGTAATCGTTTTTTAACTTCAAATAGAAGATGCTGTAGTGGATACCATTTTGTCTTAGAATATGCAACATGCTTCATTTTCTTGCGAAAGAGCGATGAAAGAAATACTCAATGAGAGATTGCAGTAGTGGAACCAAGGGTTGGCGGACAGATGGATACTTTGGCTCTCTATTGTAATCATAAATGGTATGTAAGTATAACAGAAACTATGTTGTTGCCTATTCTCTCATCACTGACCATCCAACTGACCAGGTAATGATCTGACCTCTGATAAAGAGAGACGGGGTCATGTAAGAGGAGCCCATGTATAGAGACTGTGTGCAGGTATGACTTTATCCTCTATTCCTCCTTAAGCCTATCATCTTTCTGCTTTTGTTCGACCTATTTTACCTTAAGTAAAAGCTGCGTGTGCATTCATGATACAAGGTGTGTGTCTGTGTGTCTGTGTCTGTGTAGGTTCTCATATAGATAAGGGGTCTTGAACTAACAGAGAAGACTAAGAGCCTATCATCTGAGAGGCCGCACTGTAGGTGAATAGATTACATGCACAGATGCACACATACACGTCACACAGGCAGGTAACATGACTAAGAGCGTGCCATGTAAAGATGTTTCCCATTACCCATACAAAGAAATCCTCTTTTTCTTCCTTAATTGCGCCCATACTGAAAAAGAAAAACAATTTTATTACAGCTACTATCCTACTGTTCTTAATTATTTGTCCTCTATACTGTCCTCCTCTGCCACTTTGTGGTGTCACACTAGAACATATTTTGCACATTGCTATCCTTTGTTTTTTTACATTTATTATCCAGTATGTTTTACGTTATGCCTAATGTGTTTTCACTTATTTATAAGCATTATTTATGAGCAATGTCGTCGTTGATGACAGAATGATATAGTGTCTGCGTTTAAATTAGGCTGATCTGCATTATTAAATGCAGATAAGCCAAAATTGCAATTTTGTGTTTTTTTTTCTGAGAAAAAGAGCTGTAGTAGTCATATAATACATTTCACACTACTACACCACTACAATACTACTATAACACTATCATTTTTAACACTATAATGTGCTATGTCATTTGTACCAATGGTACAGTGATGCTATAGGACATTAAGTACGATAATACTGTACCGTAGACCTGCTGTAGGCTCCTATAGGAATAGTGGTCACGGCTGTTTTCAGCTGCCTGGAGCAACGTCAGTCTGCACATCATCTATCACATCATGCAAGCAACCTGTCAAATATCTGCACACCTTTTTTTTGCAAGTGTGTGCACTCTGTGGATCTTAAACTGCTGCTGAACTACATACACACACACACACACACACACACACACACACACACACACACACACACACACACACACACACACACACACACACACACACACACACACACACACACACACATGTCTGCCAGTGAGACATGATGAGGTGTAGAGTCTGGCAGGCAGTGTGTTAGAGCATCAGGTGTGTGTTCTGTCTCCACTGGAGACTCAGGTAAAGAAAACCTGGAGCCGTGCCGACTAAGGTGTACTGTATCCACTGACTGTGTGTGTGTGTATAATAGCTCACGTTTTTGGTGTCTGTTTATGAATGCTTTAAGCGTTGATATATCAGCCTGATGATCACAGTGCAGTCAAGGTTAACGGTGTGTGTGTGTGTGTGTGTGTGTGTGTGTGTGTTTGAGTTCTTCACTTTAATATCGCAGCCTGAGACTCTGGGAATTCCTCTCTCAACAGCCCTGAGGCGAGTAAACACCACACACATCTGTAATGACTACTGTCTTGTTTCCCTACCAACCCAGTCTGTTTTGGTCGGCGCGGCGATGGCAGAAACCCCTTTATTAAGGGTCTTTCCCGGGGCAGGAGGATTGATAACAATATCCCATTGTCCAGTCATAGCATGAGGACCCAGAACAACATGAGCTGTACGTGTTAATAACAGACTTATAGTACAATGGTGGTATTATCACTCCAGGAATGTGTGATTGTCTTGGGATCCTTCGTTAACCTCGAGGAAGGGAAAACACCAGCACCTCTGCAACCTTATATCGCAGTGTTTAGTGCGTTCCTGGTCAGATTGTCAAACAGCGTGGGACATTCACTGTTTCTGACAGGTCAAGATATTCTGGCATGAGGCATCAGCAGGCCTGATAATATTGAAGGAGAATGTTTATATTTTCAGGTATTGTATTCCTTGGACCATTGGAATATCTAACTCATACCAAAGTTGCACCAAAGTATGACCCTTTTTCTACCTCTGCTTACCCATCCATTTTTGTAGCACTGTTATGACATTAGGACTGGAGCAGGTCAGCATAAAGTCTATTCTGTACATGCTGTGTGTTCCTGTCTGTGCAACAGTGACTGCCTCTTTAAGGCTCATGAGCCTCGAAACTTGTCAGGGCAGACTTTAAAAGAAAGGCTTTGAAGTTGTCCGCCATATGGGACGCTGAGATGAAGTTGAGTGCACTAGCTGCATAGGGAACTCAGCTCAGGGAGCACTTCATTTTGATCAGCTCTTTGGCCGTTCAATACAAGCGTCATAAAGGCTTTGTAGCGGCCAAGCGGGGAGACCACAGCATCATTCCTGCGCAAATGCTGAGACTGTCTTCTTGCTGTCAGCACTGCAGATACCGTGGTTTGCTTTTGTGTGGGTTTCAATAAAAGCAGAGAAGAAAAACGTTCTTCAGGGCAAAAGTATTTATTTGGTGAGGTATAAACTGATTGATTACATCTGGTACTCCAAACAGACAATACACTGGAAGGAAGCATTTTAATATAACGAGATGAAATTACCAGTAAATGCTAGTCTAACGGTAAACCATAGTAGGAGCAATCAGAAAAAATCTCTCTGATCAGTTCATGAAAAGGCTTTTTGAGTAATGCTAAACTCATATAGTTTTGCAGTATTTGGTTAGACTGGGTAAACCCCGCATGATCTGCCGGCGATTTGATTTTGGAAACCTGCACGTTTATCTATCCTGCTTCCGTAACAATTTTGCGGGAACCAATCACAAACTGGCTTATCCACCTGGCGCGCTATTGGCAGGTTTAACACGATGACAATAGAGAAGCGACCAAGCAGCTTCAACAAGCTGCCGCTGCTACGTCACCGGGATCGTTGTTCTGATTGGTTGAAGGACTATCCAATTGCGTACAGAGTCATTTGAACTATGCTCGTTGATCACGCCTCTTGACCGACATCCACTGGTGCACTTTACATTATTTGCTGTCGCTACAAAATGCTAAAGTAGATGGTTTTCCAGAACACTAAACTGTGAAATTGCACACTGAGTATTCCTGCAACTTATTAAAACAACAGCACAAAAACTACTAATGACTTTCAAATTGTAATAGGTCTATAACAAGAAGGTGCTTCTCTTTTAACACATCACATACGGGCCAATATCAGTCCCCATCAACCAACACAGTTCCTGATCATCTAAGCGATACACTGCAACAGCTTCAAATCGGTATTAATTGATATGCGAGCCAGCAACACTCCATTAAAAACAAGCCGAGGAGTCAGTTCATTTGGGTCTCCCTCCCCACAAAACCACACAATATAAAACAAGGCTTTAATAAGAAGCATATGGAGGAGTAATACAAAGCTTTAACTGGCATTTACACAGTTTCTCTCCTCATTCATATGTACACCACATCATAATCAAATCCCTGCTGAAAGTAACAATGCCTGTTTCCAAATTCAACACTTGCTTACAAAGACAACATGTTGACACTGGCGCCAAAGCGCTGTGGGTAACACACACACACACACACACACACACACACACACACACACACACACACACACACACACACACACACACACACACACTTTTCTTAGCACCATTAAATGATATTCGTTAGCAGAAATAGTTTTTTCTAAATTATGAGCTGTTATGTAACGCTTCCTTGCTTGCCCCTCCTGTGGTCAGCAACCAAACCTGTACTATTATGGAATATACAACAATATATGATAAAAAGTGTGCATCCACACCCACATAAAAACACACCATAACATCTGCATTTGTTCAGCAACCTACCTTTGACTGTATTTTCATTGCGATCTCAAAGGGTGATATATATGAAATGAAATGCCTCCAGTTAACCCTCCATGTAAAACTGCAGCTAAAGAAGAATTTATTTGGGTGCCGCGGTTTGGTGTGGTCGTTCTCTGTCATACGTACACGGGTCTACAGGTGCAGCTGATCCCGGAGCAACTCATTTCAGCCAGGAAATGATTTAAAGCCATGAAACTGGCCGTGGCGGAAGGAGGGATGGGATTGATATCTCACTCAGCGTCTGACTCGGAGCATTCAAGAGTGTTTGATATTACAGGTGGACTGGGACACCCAGTGGAGTCGTTTGTCCACTGCTGACCCCGCAGGTCTGCCAAAGGTGGTGATGGCGAAATCGTGTGTGTGTGTGTGTGTGTGTGTGTGTGTGTGTGTGTGTGTGTGTGTGTGTGTGTGTGTGTGTGTGTGTGTGTGTGTGTGTGTGTGTGTGTGTGTGCGTGTGTGTGTGCGTGCGCTTAAGGCTGGAGAGAGGTTAGCAGAGGAAAACGTAAGCCAGCCAGGTTGTGGGAGTACTTATCCAGCTGCATGAGAGCATCCTTTTTAACTCAATTGTTTCTGTGTGTGTGTGTGTGTGTTTGCTTGCAAGTAAAGGGGGTTAGACACAGGAAATTGAATAAGAATGAGGCGTCTTTGTTCCTAGCATTCATTTGGAGCTGCTAAATGCTCCATATGTTCGCCAGCTAGTTGCTAACTTTGTCTGTCTTCTGTTTGGGGCTGGTCTGGTACTGTAGTGTACAGTACAGGGGGTTTGTAGAGCTTTTTCGCTAAAAAAAGTTGCTTGCTGCAACCAAAAATGGCTCTATAAATGGTGAGCCTGTAACGTTGCTCAGAGGTTCCGGTTAATGTTGTTCGATGCGACCGGAGTTTAAAGTTAACTCAAAGAAAGTGGAAAGTGAGGGACATCCGGCGCAACTTCCCATGGCACCGGAACTATCCCGTAAATGAACCGTCGTCGGTATACTGTAGACTAGCCGCATCAACCTGTGAGCTGCAGCTGTTCTTTCCAATTACTTGCTTTAAATGTTTAAATGGCAGCTTAAAAAGTTGATACAATATATTAGGCTACTTCAAATCTGTGAATAACCCTTATGCTTGCAGTTCAATAAGTGGCTTCATCAGACATGCATGATGGTGGAGCATCAAATACAGAAGAACAATGCTCCCGTGCCTAAAACCACCGGAACTAAATGCCAAACAAGGCTGCATGCGACCGATTTTCCTCCTCCCTCATTATAACAACGATCATTCGCTCCCATGCAACAGCTTGGAAAAGTGCTGGCATTGTGTTTCTTCCACCTCAAAATGTACAAGGGAGTAACTGTGATACTAGAAATATCCCATATATCTAACGAATGTGAAAACTTTGCATTGTATTTTAAGACTGAGTATTCTCAGTGTTTAAAATCAACATTTATTTACGATGAGAGATACTGTTTTTTTCCTGGAAAGAAGACATATATTCCCCAGAAGTAACATTTTAAGGAAAATTAAAAGTAATATCTGTCTCCTATACATACTTTGCCAAGTACTTTTTTTGTGTGTATCACCATATTCTGAGACTAGTGAGAAATACGAGGTGTTTAAGACACCATTAAGAAGTGGTTCTTCTCTGCACTTACATGTTGCATAAGGCTAAAGCTGCCCCTCTCCAGCTGTCATTAACCTAGTAAGTTGCATAATAGCAGTGTGAGTACGTGTGAGCGGAGACAGAAAAGAGAGAGCCTCCAGAGGCAGAAGCACACAATGTTCAGTATTGACCTGCATGTGTGCTTCAGTGATTTTAGCAGCTTGTTGTTTGTGCCTCTTGGACTCAATATCTCCATCTCCGTCTGAACTCTGCGGCACACACTGGGCTGGGTTGGCTTCCTGTTACTGGCGTGCTAGTCTATATCTTTGACCTTCCACTTCCGGGATTGCTCCGTTGCCACCTGAAAATCCTCCAGATTTCACTAATTTAGACCGGATATCAGTTGCTTTGAGCTTCCTTTGTGTTGGCATTTTAAACTCCGGTCCATTTCTGAGGACTCTGGTTAACTGCTCCTCAGATCTCTGCAGGGTAAATCCAGACAGCTAGCTAAACTATCTGTCCAATCTGATTTTTCTGCTGCTTTTAAATGTACACGTTCCACCAAAACAAGTTCCTTCCGAGCCTATTTTGCAGCGGCACCGTGGCTTTTCTCCGGTGTTTAGCACCGCCCAAGACTATTGTGATTTGTTTAAAGAAATGCTAATAAACCAGAGCACGTTTTCCTCCCATCCCCAAATGCTATGTGGAGTAGCCAGACTCTCCTTCAGCATGCTTTGGAGGAGGGTTTGGCAAAGCAAGACTACTGGCGTGCTAACATAAAGACATCTAATAGCATTTGCAAGTGGTAATCATCTGTAGTGTTTTAAAGTGCTCATATTATGCTTTTTTGGCCTTTTCTCTTTCCTTTATTGTTATATATCTTTTTTGTGCATGTTATTGGTTTACAAAGTGAAAAAGCCCAAAGTCCACCCCAAAGGAACTTAACCATCTTCCAGAGAAAACACTGTTCACAAACTGCTCCAAACAGCTCTGTTGTAGTCCAGCCTTTACTTCAGAGACAAACGTGATCACTTTGTAACACACGTTATAATGCTCGCCTAGCTGCTAGCGTGGCACGCCCTCATACTCTGCTTCTGACTGGCTAGTAGTCCTTACCTAGCTGCTGAGCATGTGCGACTCCCAACAAAGATGGAACAGAAGTGAGATGTCTCACTCTGTAGCTAAAACAGAGAGCTCAACACACAGGGTGAAAAGAGGAGCTGCAGCAATGTGCACACAACACAAATATGGTGTTTTCTGAAAATTAAACCATGTAAACCTATTCTGATATAACCTCTAAATACAATTATGAACCTGAAAATGAGCATAATATGAGCACTTTAATGTAGACAAATGCTCAGTGTATACATGTAGTACACCAAACACCTGTTGAGTGGCCTGTGTTTCTTTGGATATATCCTCTGATGCACAAGAAGACAATATTTTGCTACACAAGCGGTCTGGTGAAAGAAATATACAAGAAGAAGTGGATAAATAGTTTCCTGTGGGTGCTCCAGTTTCCTCCAACACTCCAAAAACTCCAGACAAGGTGAATTGGAAACTTTTAATTGCCCATGGGTGTGAATGTGAGTGTGACTGGTTGTTGTCCTGTTAGTGTTGACACTACAGCAACATTAACCCGTCATCATTTGAAAACGATTTGCATCCACACAAGATCACCTACTGTATGTGTTGTGCTTTAAGCCACTCTTGACTTTTCGATATTTAACCAGGACCATGACAATAACTTTACCCAAGCTTGATGGAGGAAACCGTTTGAGAAGGGCATGAAGATTAAAGATTAAAGATTAAAGGTTTGCTCATAAGGCCTAAAAAAAAGTTGGTAAACTGACTTTAATCCCACATGCCTTTACAGTTAGTTGGTAAAAATCCACACCTAGTATTCCAGAAGATGCAAAACAAAGTTATAGGAGCTGAATAATGACTGGAAACTTGCTAACCAGAATCTTCATTCTTAAATCTTCTTGTTTCAGGTACTTGAAACACAATGCAGCATATTCATTACCGAGGACTAACGGCAAAAAGACAGATTGTAAGTCATCATGGAAGCGCTTTCACTGGTGTAATAAAGGAGGTCCCATCAATCAACGGATCGAATGTCTTAAGTTGTGACAGTTCCCTTCATTCTCAGATCAAATCCGTCCTGCATCATGGCTGGATTGGACAGCACACGGAGCCTTTCTCCACTCCCTCACCACCACTTTGTTCTTTCTGGTTTGACCTACATTTCATGTCGCCTTTGTGTGCTTGTAAACACGGCATACAGTACAGGGTTTGGTCAGTTGCTGGAACGTTTTCAGTTTTCTGATGAAATTATGTGTATATGTGTGTCAAAGCACGTGCCGGGTGTGCGTCTTTGCGACTGTAGTTTAGATGTGTGCGTCGGTGGGCGCCATGTCGAGTATATTACACGTGTATAGGCATATCTGTACTGTATGTCAGAGTCAGAAACGAACATGGTCTTGGTGGGCAAGTTTATTTTTCTGGAATGTCACGAACTGTCTGAAATGATAAATTAGGCGTGAATTGTCATTTACCATCTGGTCATTTGTCAAAGCCTACAACCAAGCGATTCTTTCTAGTGCATTGTGGGTGAGAAAAATGCTGCAGTTTTACGACCAGGGTCACAGCCTGCGGAGAAAAACAACACTGACAGTAGTAGAAAATCTAAAGAACAAAACAATTTAGAGGAAGCAAAGAAAAAGAAACCTTGACAAATGATTGGTTGAAGATGCCTTTAGGTTATAAAAAGCAGGGAATAGGGCACCTCTCTGTAATTTATTATTCTACTGTTAAAATTGAATCATAATTGCCATTGTAAGTGCAGTTATCCCAATCTGATTGATTTCTGTTGCCTCTTAACACATTGAGGAAGTTGATTGTTGATTAATTGATTAGTCAAAGTCACTAGTTCCAGATGCTCAATTGTTAATCTTTGTAGCTTCTCTTCAGCAGTTTTAAGATCACATTTGGCATTAGGAAACTGTGATAAGCATTTTTTTCACAATTGTTTGACATTTGAAATAATGAACTACTTTGGCTTTTTAATAGAGTAAAACGTTAATCACTTAAGTCACAATTTATTTTAGATTTTTGCGTTGATTCAGCACCAATCTACACATGATATGCATTAATTCTTTTCTATTTTCTTTTCTTTCACAACCAATTGAGGGGATCCCTACCAAAAATGTTAATGGTGAAAAATGAATAAAGGCAGAAAGATTGTTATCTGACAGTGATTCTCTCAGCCCAGCGTTCTAAACTGTTCGCCTGCTGTTCTCAACCAGCCGTCGACTCTCCCTCTATTACTCCCTCTTTTCTCTCTGGTGTGCTGCCAGTCCAGCACACCAAAAAGTCTATACACAGTGTAGATATGATTATGTATCTTGGCAGGAGCAGCGTGCATACATCATTGTGTTTATGAGTGTATGTGCATGCGTGCATCACGGTGTGTCCTGTTTGGAGGAGAGAACCAGCTCATGGAACACTTGACGGAAGATATATACCTTTTCCACAGGAAAAGGAAACAAAGACAGACTCCAAATGATACACGGCTCCTCTATGAGGCCTGCGAGAGTACTTTCTCCTCTCTATCGATTCCCTACGCTAAACCCAGCTTTGAACCCATGGACCCATTTCTTTCATTTTTACGCTTCTTTCAGCGTGACAATAATCTCGCACAGCCAGGCTGTCTGCAATCTCCCAGCATGTGCTGACTCTATTTGAACCCAGCGCTTTTCTTTTACCAGATAGGCAGAACGTTTCTTTTCCCTTTTTTCTTTATTGCTTACCAACCCAGCTTGTCTTTGCCGTTTCACTCTCTCCCACCCCCTCCTTCCTCGGAGCTAGCTCCCTTCCTCCTCCTTCCTTCCCTATCAGGTAGGTCTTTGGTGCCAGAGAGAGAAGCACAGTGTTCCTTTGTTATTTCAAGACTTAAGTCTAGATAACAACCGCAGCCACTCAGGCTCACCAACACATCAGCAGCCTCATATCTGAGGCTTTACATTTCTATAATTGGGATTTGAGGGGCAAGGCCTCACAAAGGGAAGGCAGTGTTTCCCCCAGAAAAGTTGTTTAGCCCGGTGGTAAGTGTCTTTTTTGACAAGGGCCCAGCTCGGACCAGTCACAGACTGATGGCAGCGTTAATGTAGAGCCTGATAGTTTCTGTGTTAACAGAATGATGGACAGAATAGAGAAGTTAGAATTGAAAAAAGCTATAAGACAGATTCCATAGGGCCCTACATTAAGTGCTCAAAGCTGACTGGAGATTTGAAAATATGACTACGTCTAAGTTTCCAACCGAGCCGCCCAACTGTAACTGTGGTCGTAAAAGGTTAACAATTCCCAGTGGCTTAGGCCTGGGGGGGTCACCAGGCTTGCAGTACCCTGGGGGAAGCCCTGGAAGGGGTATCTAAACTAAGAGTCTCCTTTAGACTTTGGGCAAATCTTTTTTTGGAGCATCCTTTTAAAAAGTTTAACTCAAATGGTGTATTTTGGTTTGAATTCTACTTCTGTGATTGAATCTTTTCGCCATGCTCACTTGCATTTCCATTTGGGACGGCAGGTATGATACATTACCAGCTGGTTCTGCTCTTGTTGGCCCCTCCCATTGACAATGGATGCCTAGTGCCATAACTGGAGCCCAGCCCCAGGGCGAGCAGACAGCCAGCCTGCCAGATGTGAGGCCTTCTCCACGCTTACTGTAATCCAAGCAGAAACACAAACTTCACGTACACACACATGCACGTACACAGATGATTAAACACCAACCTGCTGTGTATGACTATGCGTACACTCTCCTTCCGGAATATACTGAAGAACACGAACAAGAAATCTCTTGCAGACCTCTTTGTTTTCCATCCAAACCAAAGAGTGACCTTGTAGTTGCCACAGATTCCCCCTGTGGAAAGCAGTCTCCTTAAGGACCCTGCTATTAGCGGCTTTGTGGGGCAGAGTGGCGACATGTTAATGACACACAGACACAGAAGAGGCTACAGACCCCTACACCCTCCTCCACCGAGAACCCAGCTGACTGCAGGGAATGTGGACTCTTGAAGATACAAGTTGACAGCAACCACAACAGGATGGTTTGGATTTGTATTGGGATTGAGATTAAATAAAATCATTTTCATGAAACATAACGTAGCATTTTAATATCTATAGTAATTGCTCACATTATTTGTGAGACATAAATAGGGAACTTCTTTCAAAAGCTTTGCAGCCTTTATGCTGCTTATGTTGCCTTTTATAGTGTAGCTTAGCATATGAGTACAGTCCTACAAAAAAAAAAAACGGCCATGTAGTTTTTGCAAACGTGTGTGTGTGTGTGTGTGTGTGTGTGTGCGTGCGCGTGCGTGCGTGCGTGTGCTGGTAAAGAGGAGACATGTCACCCCTTGTGGTTCTGGTTCATGTTTGTTGATTTGGGGTTATTGGATAAACCTCCTAAAGCCCACTGAGGTTGCGTCATCAAGCTAATAAGTCACCATTTACAACTTTTTCAGTGTACTGCGGTTATATTAACATGCTACTTCTCCTTGAGAGTGACAGAACTGCTTAGACAATAAGTCACACCTATAAATACAACAAACCAGGAAAAAAAATAAGTTAATAGATCCAGTTAATGTTCTATAGCAACAAGGCAACAGCACAATGATGTGGCGATGGTGAGGCCAAAGGTTATGATGATGTGGCCAACGGGCAATCCATCTGGACTACACAAGGGTTAATGGGTTAGTGGCAGCAAATGCATTAACCCCATTCGCATACACACGTCACTTGGGTCAATGGGGCACCACATCTTCAACCACTGCTGCCCAATGATCCATTTATGACTGTCCAGGTCAAGATTGACAAATGGCTGTCATCTATCCGTATCATTGTTTCATGGCACCAGAGACAGTTCAAAGACAGAGTTTAGAAGATCTAAAGTGGGTACCATCAGATAAGCTTTTTAATGAGGCCTATCTGAAGTAGCGTCTGGCAAATAGCCAGCATGACCACTGGCAAGAAAATGAGACACAGTGGGAGAAGAGTTTAAGAAAGTAACCAAATGCCTTTTAATGCCCTCAGATTTGAATAACTATTTTTGAAGAACATATTTCCAACATGCTCTTCCTGTAAAACTGACCACGACAGGACATTGACGCACAGCCCATGACCAAACCTCTCCAATTTACCTAAGAAATCAGATTTAGGAGAAATCTTTGTGTTCGGTCACAGGCCATGAGCGGTAAAATGTAAACAGAGCGCTCTGTGATGAGTCACGGGGCCCTCCGTTGTCATAGCAACTTGCCAGCGTAGCAGCAGTTACTCATAAATATAGCCAAGAAGCAATGAAGGGGGAAATTCCATCATTTGTACTGTTAGTTAATGCTGTCCATCACAAAGTTGTTCCAAGTACATTGATTGTCTGCATTAATTTACGGTACAGTTTGTAATATATTGATTTAGACATGACATTTGTTTATTTAAACACTAAAAGCTGCCTTAATGGTGCACAAACTGTATACTTTTTAAACCGTTTGTCCAGGGAAAGTTCGCTGTACACTTGACAGATTGACACTGTGATTAAATATTTGCTTAGTTGAAAGAATTAGCCAAGTCATTGCTTGAAAGCAAATTATACGGATAATAAAAGCTTATATGTATTTAATCCCACTCAATACTGTAGGTGTATCCCACCCTGGGTGGCCTATAGCTTCAGTATCACTTTCCATTAGAAATTCTGGTATTGCAAGTGCTTTTCAAGGCTAACATCAAAGGCTTCCATAAGTCAGCTGGCGTTTGGCTCGCCGCTCATCAGACTGGCACGGGCCGAGCTTGAACTTCAGAAGCTCTGGCCTCGGTTTCACAAAGAAAGCAATGATGTCAAGATTTCTGGACACATTGCAACATCACACCACTTTGAGGCTTGAGAGGAGCTAAAAGCTCTGCTGAAATTTGGAGACGGAGGTGTGATCATAAATCAGAATTCCCTCACACTCTCTCACTCCTCACTTACTTCTGCCTCTTTCTCTCTCCTCCAGTCTCCCGGCCTCTCTCGGCCAGAGACGGCACATTTTAAAGCCATTAGCGATCGGCCTGCCAGCTGTACATCAGCAGAAAACCATAAATTGTTTTATTGGATGAAGTTTGTGCAAAGTGATGAGCTCAGCGTTACCGATTCCCGGTACACCACCAGCTCATAGTGTGTGAAAGCGTGCTTCTTGTCAAATATTTAAGAAAAAAAAAAAAATCATTTTCCAAGGCTTTTGACGTTGGCATAATGTCCCTTGTGCATTTGTCACGCTTGTCTCCAGATCTGTGTCAGTAGGCTAGTAGCTTTATAGCATTTAAATTGAATTTTCTGTACAAATATTTGACTTCTCATTTATGAGCTTGCAATAGGCCATCCGTTATTTCTTCAGGTATGTGGTTAGCAAGCATGAATTTTACCAGCGTTTTCAGTAAATGTTTGTCAATGCGCTGTAGCTACCTTCTGTGCAAAAATTGCTGATTTATGGCATCTGAGCTGCACCTCTCCACTGCTGCAGGCTGTCTCTGTGTTCTCTGGGACTGGTTGAAGAAGGAGCAGCTTGTGTGAAGTTGTTGACATTCGTACCCATCTCCCACCCTAGCCCCTCCAAGTCACACAGCTGTGTGCAGTGCAAATACTCCGGGCCCCCTCGGACCGCGTTGCCAGGGTAACCAAGACCACAACCAGGTATACCCACCGACTGTCCTCTTGCTTTCCGTTACTCCGCGGCCCCTCTCGGTGAGTCAGGCGCTCCGTAAACAATGCCTCCTGGAGGTCACCATATGAGCATTTGTTCTCCAATAATGTCGTGGCCAATAAAGAAGGGGGTCAAGGCTTTACATACCGATGTTCAGGGGAGGATGTGCATGGTCACAGAGGGGGATTTTGGGGGTTTGGGTTGGCAGCGCAACCCACAGTTTTGACAGGGTTTCATAGCATGTGTTAGTGTTTTCCCTCGTTGCCTTGGAAATGGGATTCTTTAAGGATGGGAAAGCCCCAGATCCTTGCCCACCACCTCAATATACACACACCACGTGTCCAGTCTTCTGTGGAATAACATTTTGGTGCGTCAGTAGGATTGCAGGCTCCAAGGAGAAATGTTGTCTCGGAGGACAGGTGCGTCACACCTGTATGGCCTGCAGTGTGTACGGGAAATATTCTTTCCATTTTCCTTTTTTGCCCCCACTGCAGACCCTGCAATCACTGGTTAGTGGCCACTTTCCGTTATAAGAGGACTTGTATGAAAACCAGTGAGGGTAGTGGGTGTGAACTGGAATATAAAATGAATGTTGCCATTAGAGGACTGTGTAAGTACGCCATTCATAACTGTGGAAGAATATACACAGAGAGATGGAAAAGTTTACAATTAATTACGCTCAATATAGCAGAACTAATATGTCAATGCTCAAATTCAAACCATTACATACAGTATAATTGACCTTTACAGCGAGACTATGTAACTTTTGAAAGAGGAAATACCTGTCTTTCTCTTACAAATAAAAAGTTCAATTTATAAGCAGTTAAACATACCATTGCTAAATTCAGTACTCCCAGGGATTTGCAGCTACAGCCTTATTTGGTCTGGTATGACTGTTAGCTTATGGTGGCTAATGTTAGCTAGATATTGCTGACGCTGCTGATTCAGTTTGCAGACTTTATGACTTCTCTACTTGTTCTCCTGCTGGGTTATATTTTAGCATTTTAAGATGATCCTGTAATTGTTTCTTGTAGCCACAGTTGCAGCAACTCACAAGTCTCCGTACCTGGCTTTTAAAGTAACCTTGAATTGGGCTTGTTAACGTTTTTATGATGATTCATGGATTTTGAAGACCGGATCAGAATTTCAGCTGGATTCACTTTTACATGGACTTTCGCTTATGTCCAATTAAGGCTTTACATCTGGACGTACAGCTGTGTTGACCGGTAACCGTCTGACTTCTCCCTTCTCCTGGAGTGTCTTCACATAGCTGATTTGCATCATTTAAAATAAGTAGGTGAGTGAAGGTGTGTGTTGGGGTGGATTTCTGCCATTCAGGGTGGAGATTCGTGCCTGTTCTACCACTTATAGAACTTCATCCAAGAAATACAAATTAAGCTGCACTTAAGAGACTCCATGAAACAAATTATTCTTATGCCGAGATGACGTCTATTTCAAGGCAAATTCATAAAATATGAATACTATGGGAGCTTTAAATCTGCCCCTAAGTGGCTGCTTAGGAATTCTCTTTTAGTGTTATTGCTACGGCGTGGAGCAGAACTGCAACAAATCAGTTTTCCTTCTTATTTTGCTACTTGAACACATTAATCATTTAATTCAATAACCACCTTAATGGCCCCTTGAAAGAAAGTTATTTGCATTGGTATGTCACGTTACCATGTTACCAAGAGTACAATATTCCTTTGGATATGTAAAAAGGCAGTGTTTCCTGGGTTCAGCACGAGGTGAACCCGTCTCTTTAGGGTATGTAGATAATAGAGAGATGTTCCTTCAAAATCAAAACATGTTTATGTGCTGGGATGGACGCATACAGAGAGAGGGAGGGAGAGAGCGCGGGGTAATGAATCAGCTGACGTTTATGAGAAGCATACGTACAGTCTGGAGCAGAAAGGGAATAACTCTGATCTGTTCCTCATCATTAAATGTTTACATCTCCCTCTGCTCTATAACAACAAGGATGAAAAGGAGGGGAGAGCTCAGGGGGGAAAAAAGCAGACGTACAAGGAGACATGTGGTGTTGAGCAAAAGCACATTACATACAGTACATTACATGTCTGAGAATACGGGGCGCAGAACTCACCCGAGACATAACAACCGCCGGACATCAGATCCAGCAGCGCCGAAACACACATGACACATGAAGACAACCACATGTTGAAATCAGACTGGGTGAGGGGGGGAGGGAACAACGTGCCGCTCACTGCGAGATGTGCAGCTGTGGTGGTTGACTGGGGTCAATTAACCAGAAGACCAACCGCAACTTTCATGTCTGATTTGTTTTAACGGTTAGTCATAATCTCACACACCTGTAAACGATCACATTGCAATGAGGAGACATTAGCTGACGTCAGCAGCATCATTTGGTGACGTGGACCTGCGAAGCTGCAGTCTGTCACTCAGCGATTGATGCTGTTTTCTTTCCTCCGACGTTAATTGAAACAAGACGTTTCCTGGTTTTGGGGGGAAGAATTAAGGTTGTAGACATAATCTTGTTTTATTGTCATGTTGTGCAAGTCAGCGCGGTCTTAGAGGAGCAATCTGATGCCTTCCGATTTGGATGACAGGAAACACACCCCACAAGAGAACAAATGACTAACACAAAGATCAGTAACACATCATTGACTGGTGCTCATTTCTGAACAAGATGTGCCAATTAAGAGAGCACAAACACACACGTACACACATAACCACAGGACCGTGTGCCATCAAGGCCTCATCCCAACAGTAATGACACACTGCTCTCCTGATGTTAGTGTATTTGAAAGGCACTCAGTGCCACTAGCTGTCAATGGTGCATTAGCGGAGAACAGTTATCGCGGTTAAATCTGAAATTGAAATGGAGTGGAAAAGAGTCCCTGTGAGGAGAGAGTGTCAACGACAGGGAGAGGAGGAAATGGTGCTCCAAATTTGGTCACACATTTCTTCTTTTACTGTCCTCATGCTTCTGATTATTAAATATGATTCCGTTTCATGTGAGAGGCTGGTGCAGAGGGCATACATGTGTCTTATTTGTCACAGAATGTTATGAAAAAAATATAGAAGAGTATAGTAGAGCCACAGATTTATCATTGTTTGGATAAAATGCTAAACTTAAAGGGTAGTTTTTAAAGGCTTTGAGGGATTGGTCGCAGTAAATGGGAAGTTACAGTTGTCATGTTCCTTTCTGTATAATAACTGCTAGTGTTATGCAATATGGTTACATCATACTGTATGTTTACAGTATGTATTTGCTGTTAGGGTTTTATTTGCAGTATTTCAAGTGCTATAGGTCGATTAACCTCTTAATAATCAGTCTCTTTCACAGACATGGATTTGAGAAATGCCTGTGAAGCTCTGTAACATTTTCATTGTTGATTTGCTGCCCGGCATTTATTTATAGTAGAGTGTGTTTAATCTAGCATGAAGACTTAATGCATATGTAGGATTATGTGGGGGAAATGTGTGGTAATTCTCACAATCTCCACTTCATCTCAAGGCAAACATTAGCTCTCCGACCATACATTTTCTCTTAAATCAGGTTCCGTACTCATGAAGCTGCTAGGGATTGGCCGTCTTGGGTCACTGGTCAGGTAACATTAGGGCTGAAACGATTCATCGAGTTACTCAAATAACTCGATTACAAAAATTCCTCGAGGCAAAAACTCTGCCTCAAAGCCTCGTTAAATTCCTATGACGCGCACTATACGCGCAGGGATCTGATTGTTCCACACGGACCGTTGTTCAGGAAGCACACCACTAGCGCGTGATACATTTTGAATTTAGGTGGCGCGGTGGGCGGAGAGTAAAGATGTCCAGAAACGGCAGAGAATGTCTAAAGTTTGGGATCATTACATACTAAAAAAGGAAGAGAACAAGGTGCAGTGTGTCTACTGCAAAGTAGACCTGGCATACCACAGCAGTACGACTTCAATGATTCAGCATCTGAACCGAAAACATCCACTCCACGCTGTTTCACCAAGCGTCGCTGAAACAAGGTAAGGTAGCCTAAGCAGCCGCTGATTTTAATCGCATACTGTATTTGTAGCGATGTCGTGAAGGTTTGACTAGATATGATGTTTAGCTTTGATGTTTTTAAGTAGTAAACTTATTCACGTTCAAATGCAAGAAAGTATAGCCAAAAAAAAGAACCCCTTCACACACACACACACACACACACACACACACACACACACACACACACACACACACACACACACACACACACACACACACACACACACACACACACACACACACGCATGCACCCTTGTCTCTCTCACTCTTCCTTACGCACAGCACGCGTGCACACGTTAAAAATGCAAAAAAATAAAAAATACCTACAGTTTGAGTTACACTGGATGTGAGGGTCTGATATCGTGTGTGCGGATGCGAGATGTCTTAAAGGGGAACTCCGGCCAATTTTTACGTTAATCTTGCTAAATATAACTATGCGAGACCTGTCTATAGCAAAAACAGCAGCTACATAGACGGAGCTGCTGCAGCTAATGCCCACCGCTCCACTTAGCTAAACGGCAGTCATGGGGGCATAAATGAAATAGTGCCTTTGTGTACCTTAACAGACACAAAATGCAATTAAAATGTCTGTGTAACATGAACAGGGCCCTTACATGACAACAAGATGCATTATCAGCATTCACCTACCCTGCTAGCTGCCAGCTAGCTAGCTGTCGCCTGGGACGAGAGAGTGTTCAGTCAGGCTTCAGTAATAATCATCATGCAGTAGTCCCGTGTGTATTTGTAGCATATATATGATATATATCCATTTTGTTTGCGATCCATCTGGCGTTGGAGAGTAGTATTCTCTGCTGACAACAATCACAAGAGCGCTAGCTGGTCTGGAGGATGTCCTCCGGAGGACCGCTTCTGCTTCTGCTTCCTGCCCGCCATCCTCGCTTGCCGCGACGACAACAATCGCGAGAGCGCCCGCTGGTCATGGCTGTCCTCCGGAGGACCGGTAATGGCTTTGCGGTGATTTGTGTGTTTATTTCCCCTCAAAATAGGTAATTGAGCACTGTAGTGCTTATGAGCATATTACTGACTATGTAACTACATGGAAACGGGCAGAATGATGCCTGTGCCTCGTTCAGTAAACACTAACAGACAGCTAGCGGCAGTCTTGTGCTGAAGTCCTGTGTGAATTCAGTTGTAGCAAGATAAATAACAGTGCAGGTCAGAGGAGGGTACAGTGTAGCGTGAAGAGCGGAGGTGTTCACAAGGGAAGAAGCTTGGAGTAACGTAACTATGGAGAATATCGAAGATATTGAACATATGGAAGAGGCTTTTGAGTTTGATGGTCGTCCTTATTTATTCGACCCCAAGTATACAGACGAAGAACTGGCCTCACAAGAGTTGGAAAGAACCAGACAGACAGACAGAGGGGCAACAGGCAGATGAAGCAGCTGTTCCAAGATCACGCATTTCGGGCAACTGGTGGTGTTCGTGTGGGTGTTGTGCCGCGAAGGGATCACCGGTCCTTTTATTCAACCTGTTCACGTCTTGCGTCATCTACATTATCTGAAATAACCGGAATGCTTAGGCTCTGGATGATAGACTGGTAATTCACTGATTGGTGTTCTTAGGCAAATGGAGAGCCAAAGCACGCACAAGACACACACACACACACACACACACACACACACACACACACACACACACACACACACACAGTAATCATTATAAGAGCGGAGATCCTTAATGCCAAAAAAACAAAAACAAATCACACATCCTGCCACAGCCATTAATGGTTAGATTTGGCTCCAGTCACCCAAAATGAATAACTCCACTGAGTCATTTCAAGTGAAGTGAAATGTAGGTGATTTGATCTGTTGATGGAAAAACTGAGACCTCTCATTGGTTTGGTCAAGGATGTATGCCATCATGATGTGGTCTCCAAAAAAACCCCACTGTATTCTGAGAAGTCCCTGCTATTAGACGTATTATTCTTGTGAACAATTTGGTTTCATTCTTATGAAATACTTATGGTCTAAAATGAAAGCAGCACGTCTAATTTCAAACATGGCACCATCCATACACATCCATTTTTATTTGAATGACTTACAGTGAGCAAAATATCATGTTCCAAATTATTGCTTTTGAGTGAAGATTCTATCAACAACACATTTTCATGCGTCTTACTTCATCATCACCTGTGAAATCCAGATTTCACCAGTTTTTCTCTCCATCTCTCTGTCTCTCTACCATCTTCTTTGATTTGCTGAGGGGTATTTGACAGCAGGTCGACAGGGTCGGCTTCATACGCGGTCAGGGTGGCTCAGAGGGCCGTGATGATGTCCATATAGACTTCCCAGCACTCGAGGAGGCAGTGTGGCGCCACGTTCAAAGTGCTCGCTTGTTGGTGTGGAATGTTTGGCGGGCGAGATGCATCCGTTTGAAGTGTGTGTGTTTCACCCGAGTAAAAATAACTGTTGCAGTCCAGGTGGGCGTGTCCGTTTGACACCACAGTGGCCTGGGTTATGTGCACGCTGGCCAGACATACCAACCTTGCAGCCAGGCTCACCAGCCAGCTCGCAGGAGGGCTCATGGGAAACAGTTTAGATACAGATGGCACGTCCAGGGCACAGCTACCTGCTGGAGACGCTTATTAGTCTCACCCACATCTGCTGATATCACTTTTCATAAGAGAGCAAAGTCAGCCAAATACATCAAATTGGCTATTCAGGGCTAGCACACCTTTTTTTAATCGTATGCCATTATTTCACTTGTCTAAGGATTACTTCTCACTGTTATGATTTATTTTTGTTAATCTTTGATCTTGTATTCTACTTAACTTATTCTACTTCATTACATTATGTAAAATAAAGCACAGCTGTGGTATGAAATAGTTTTTGTTCATCAGATTGTATTTTCATTATCATTATTACATTTATAAGAAATACATTTAATTGTGTGCAAATAGTAGTAGTACACTAAGGCACTATAAGAAATTGGTATAATAGCTTATATAGTAGTGTATATATAGAAGCTTTTGAATTTCATTTCCCAAATAATTTTGTATTTGAAACTTCTTATAAGCAATTTTTTTTGTCTTTTCTTCCTACCTCGTTTGACTGCCTCTCGTGAATTTCTCAGTAAAGTTAAGATCAATAAAATATTCTTTTTTAACTTATCTCTCGAGTCAAGAATGGCGCTCAGGTATGTAAGGTTGCACACAGGTACTATAAACTTGAGAAGGAATCTAACCAATCTCTGGGCAGTGAGAAGCTGATGGGAGAGGAGCAGCAGTGTTAGACAAACAGTAGCCTGGTATCCAGGTAACGCCAAAGGAAAGGGGTCGACAGGGACTGTGAGACCCTGCTGTTTTAGGATCATGTCAAGTGCAACCCCTTGTTAAGGAAGGAAAGTTACCATGGGTTCATTTCTCACTTATACCACGCATTATATTCCCACATACTGTGTTCATGCACGTCCACAAAAACATGCATGAACATGTGTATTCATACAAACGCACGTAACCACAAAACCCCTCTGGTCATATCTAAGTGCCCCATTGGAAATAAACACTCCACGCCGCTCAATTGGCAGATTGAAATTTACCTTGGACAGCAGCTGCTTGAGCTGCGCCAACTTTAGCACTTTGTCATGAAAATCGTCAACATGGCTCAAAAAGAATACAAGAAGCAGCATTCTCTATCTGCCTCTTTCGCCGCTGGTTACACACACAGCAACTTCTGGGAAGGGGTGGACCTGGAGTGTAGGCTTTGTATGTTTAGTGCATATAGCTACCCAAGTACAGGCTAACTCACTATGTAAGCACATACACATGGATACACACATACACCTCGGTGTAACATATGTTGGTAGGATACATTCATTGTTGGTTTTGCCTTCTACATGGGATTGGTTTTGATGATAAGATAAAATAACAACCTTATCCTTGATGTTCTGTTGACTTGAATGTGTACTTTAAACAAGAGTCTATAGCCATGCTAGTGGCTCTGTGAGGCTATGGCACAGTGGTGCTTTGAGCTCAATGCTAACTTCAGCATGCCAACATGCTCATAAGGACTACGGTTTGTAAGTTTTACGCCACTGTGTGACATCTACAGGCTAGGAAAACAGTAAAAGGTAAACCCTAATTTATAAAGTCAGCAAACAGACGGATAATGTCAGTTCCACAAACGTTGGCGATAAGCTTCTGGTCAAACCAGACCATGTAAGGCTGTAGCAGTAAGGGTGCATTTAGTTGCTTCTGAATTTATAACTTATTATTATAACTTTTCATTTAGAAGCAAAGCATGTCATTTCTTCTTTCAAAAGTTACATAACACTACTTTGACATGCTGATTGTAGCAGGTAATGTTTACCATGTTCACCACCTTAGTCTTAGTCACTATCTAATTTGCCAATTACATGTTACAATTTATCCGGAAGCGGGCATGAATGTGTAATATATACTTTTCAGTGTTGTGGTGGACTATTATTCCTACTACTAGTAGTCGTGTCCAGTCACTACTAATCATCCTTCTACCAGCCCTCTGGACCAGTCTGAGTGTGCATTAGTTCGTGCTATTATCACTTCTCATTATTATGCCAGTAAAGCACCATTTATATTTGAAATATACATTCAGAGTGAGGCTTTTACTACTGTATTCATTACAGTATGTCTAATCCCTATACGGAGCATTTGTATGGACCAGTATTAAATGGGAACACTAAGTCAGTGGCAGAGTTTGAGCTTATCTTTATTGTACAAAAACGTGCACAACACTTGCTTGGCTGACGGACAGAGCCGATCCAGAATTTCCTCTTTGACCTCCGATAGTGCCTGGCTCCGTGGGTTTAATCCCAATGCCCAATTATGCTTGTTCATGTACTGTTGTGTATACACACACACACACACATGCACAGGCTTAGCGAGAAAGCACTATAGGAAGCTTAACGTTGTCTTCTAAGTAACTCCGACATTTCACAGAGCTTCACCTGGTGCAATGACATCACAGCCTTGCTCTGTGTCTGTCTGTGTATACAACCCATCTGGGGTCAAAATGTCAAACAGGACTTCCTCGCTATACTGCTAAGTGCCATGTGGCCCATTTGCCAAAAAACAGGTTCCAGTTTGCTTGGGTCAAGGGTTAGAGATCAAACCTCTTGATTACTTCATCTCGGACAGATCTTCTTCCACCTCCAAAACACACACACACACACACACATACACACACACACATACACACATACACACACACACGCACACACACAAAACATGTAGCAGTCTCCATGGGGACGGTGTGTGCACGGACACAGCACAGCTTGTTAAAAGTAACTTGTTAAAGCAGCAATGCTACCCCATACCGCCGATGCTACCACCATGGGCGCGGAAAAACAACGAGGATGGGAAGGGGACCGTCTCCATGGCAACGCCAGCACTTGTGCGCTAAGCATTCCAAAACATTCTGCCGAGATTCCTGCCACATTGCTCCCCGCCAATCAAAGGAGGGGAGAGATGGAGAGATGACGGAAAGAGGGAAGAATATGAAATATCTCCACTGGTTCATGTACGATGACCTTGGGCTTAATGGTGGAAAATGCTGCAGTTTTTGCAGATTTTACAGATTTTATTTTGAAATTCAGGCATTTATTATTCAACCTATACCCTTTTCATTTATATATCTGGCCAGCAGGGGTAGGGTTAGATAAGTTGTACATTTGCACACTTCAAAACAACACAAATGGCACAAGAATTGACAAAAAATGAATGTGAGGATAAAAGCACCAAATGGCTTATTAATCCCCTCCTACCTGAAGCTCATTTGTCAGTCTGAGATGAAAGCATGTCCAGTCGGAGAGGAGTTGAAAGGTCACGTGTCACAGCTCAGGGGTCAGGGGCTGCTGGGAAATGGAACGGGCTGAACCGCCGTCGGACGTGTCGGTGCTACTACTCTTTACACATTCCTCACAAGCCACTTCGTGTCCATCATGATAGACGTTGGGAATGTGGAGAAAGGCGCTGTCTTCATGGCAACCGGAGAAAGCGAATGTCAAAACACTGACGCGTTTTGAACTGGGGCATTGTGTGAAATTCACATAAGCGGACATTGTTTCAGCGAGACTTGTGTTTTTATTTCTCTGGATTCCAAAATCCTCTTGTAGTCTCTGAGGTAGCCTTTACTTTATAATGACTCAGCACTTTTGTGCCAGTTAAGCTGCTGCAATGGGGACCGACGTCCACAATTGATGCCTTTTTTTTCCTGTAGAAATCTGTGGATGAGCGACTAGGAGCTCAGAAAGAACATGTCTCCTTTGAGTGGCAGGAGACGAGGAGATGAAAGGAGGAGCCAGGAAGAAAAAGAGGGGCCACACGTTCATCAGTCTCAGCCTCTGTGATCACAGGGCCCCTGCGGCAAAGCCACTGAACAATGGCCCCTGTGTGTGTGCGTACGTGTGTGCATCGTCTCCAATAAGGCAGCCTTACTCTCAGTCTCCTCTCCGTTTCTCCTCGTCTCCTCTCTCTTCTCATGCCCTTTTTGTTGCCGCTCCTTCCTCCCTCCTCCTCTGTTCTCTTTGTCTCTGGTGCTCGGAGGCCTCTCCCGAGATGAAAAGGAGAGGAGATAAGGGCAGGTAAGAGAGCGCAGGAAGGATACAAAAAAAAAACCAGCAACGAGGAAAGTGATAAGGAAGGAAACAATGAGGGCTTTGATAGCATTTGAGCTACTGGGTTCATGTATATGCTTGGGCATGTAGGGCCCTGCGGAGATGTACTGTGTATAATCTTAAATTGTGTAAGCAGAAACCTAGTTAAAGCTGGATTGATGAATCGATAGGTGGAGAAAGGTGAAGATGGAAATGTGACTTTCTGTTGACCCCTTATTTTACTCCTATTAGCCTCCTTTCCCTCTTTTTTATTAGCGCTCACTCATCCTTTAAAGCCAGCGTTCCTCTTTGAGCCAGTCATTACCTTGCACAAGAAGAATCCCGCACGCGTGCGCACACACACACACACACACACACACACACACACACACACACACACACACACACACACTCACACACTAACTCACCTGTTTCCCCCATTTGGGGCTCTGCAGCCTGTCCCAGCTGGGTGTGGTTTTCCAATCTGTCCTGCTTTAGTCATTACAGACGCACCCAAAGTCAGGCCAAACATCCACCTGCTGTGTGTGTGTGTGTGTGTGTGTGTGTGTGTGTGTGTGTGTGTGTGTGTGTGTGTGTGTGTGTGTGTGTGAGAGAGAGAGAGAGAGAGAATGTGCTCGACTTTCCCAGAAGGGTCATTAAACTTTTATCTCATTCGAATATGAGTGAGAAAGGAGCGAGCGTGGGCGTTTGCATGTACGTGTATGAGAGGAAGAATGGTTGGGATTCACGAAGCCGCTGCTGCTCACCAAAAGTTTGGCGAAAGAAATATTGGAATTGAACAAAACAAACAGCAGGAGGCTTGTCACAACCAATTTTTGACCAATGATTGAATCCATGTGATGATGTGTACATCCTAAACTCTGGCTTGTATGAGAAGACAATGGCATCTCTATTACGTGCGTGTGTGTTACAGGTGGGATACACACTGCTAGACATTCCTGAGGATATGGAAGAAAGTAAGCCTCCGGGTTAAAGCTGCCTCTGTGAGACGTTGGGAATATACAGATATTTGCAGATTGTATAAGTGCTGATATGGATATATACGTAACTTATAATAATAACTTAATAATAATTTTGCATAAAAAGGTTTCCCTTTTACAAATAGTGCTGCCTACTGTATAACGACTAGTTTGACCCGTTACACGTCGACCTCTTGCTTTCTTTGTTGTGCTAAACTGTGACTTCAATGACAGAGAATAAGACGAGAGAAACACACATCAGAGTGCGTGGTGAAAGCAAAGTGAAGCAAGGCCTCTGGTCAAAATTCTCAGTGTTGGCTGCCCTACTTTTCAGGCAGCGAGCTCCTTTTTGCCTCCTGGTGTTTGCTCACCTGCACAGCAGCGTTCATTGGCCTCGGATACAGCAGGGCACTGTAGTCCCTCTACCGGCCTGCAGGAGGCAGCCTGAGCCAAGAGAAGCTGCCTGTTGCTGATGGGTTAGTGTTTGGTGGCTGTGAAGCAGGTGGAGCTCTCTGCATGGAGGTGAAAGTGGTAGTTTGTCTGCTGTGTGACTGAAGGAAGGGCTCAGTAACAGCAGATTTTTTTTTTTAATTCTGTGCATTTGCATTATTATGCATATATTTATGGCAGGCGTTAATTTGTTCATCACACCTCAAATACAAGCTTTGCAGCAACAATTATGAATTGAACTTCTAATCTAACTTGATGCCCATGTTCCCCTGCTGTCTCCATTAACAATGCTCTCTCTTCTTTTGCTGTCATTGCTATCATATCTACCATTTCTGGTCATTCTCAGCCTGGCTGTTGCTTACTCTGAGCCCTTTTTTCCTTCCATCCTACCAAAGCCAGAGAGGCTTCCTGTGTGAACTCTTATCGGCACCTCTTCCTCTCCTCCTATCTTCTG
This sequence comes from Gymnocephalus cernua, assembly GCA_023631565.1. NCBI lineage: Eukaryota > Metazoa > Chordata > Actinopteri > Perciformes > Percidae > Gymnocephalus > Gymnocephalus cernua. Next base: position 15,518,758 of record CM042448.1, on the reverse strand, counting down.
AGATGTCTGCTTTTGCTCTTAACTTAACTTTCTGGAAGCTCTAAAGACCCAAAACCTTCCAAATGTGAATTACATTATTTGTCTTAGTAGTCACAATTAGACGATATAATGAATGAGTTTGTTTCTGCCCTGGTGTGACCTCCGGTCTGAGTCACATGAGGACGTCTTGGCAGCAAATCCCATTTTCAGCTCAGTTTGTCATTTTTCTTCTTACAGACATACATTCTCAAACATTGCAAAGCTCTAACCTTGCATTCACAGACTGCTCACATCACATGCAGGCCAATCCTTGTAAAGTGGGATAAACTTAGAAAAAAAAAATCCTCTATCTACAATTTGATGCATGATTCAACTGCTGTCTGGTTTATACAAACGTTAAGCAATGAAAGCAGCAATATCTGCTTGAATTTCTTTCACTTTTTGTTCAAAATCTCTAAACGTGACAGGCCAGGAAGACAAACTGATGGCAAAAGTGGACTCCTTTAAAGGTCCATTATGTAATATTTGTACTGTAATAAATCCAAAAATGACACCAATTCCTCATCAGATATTAAGGAAACATGTTAAGCTGAAATACTATCTTTTCTGACAACAATGCTAAAGTCAGTATTTACGATCCGTGACGGAATTTATGTTTATGTTTTGGTTTGTGTGTTGTTATCAACTGCCCAGTTTGACAGCCAGGCCGGGTTGCCAGATATAACTGTAAACACGTAAACCAGCGCGATGCAGCTGTAACGTTAGTACAGCCATGAATGCACCAAACAAATGAATGGGATCAACAGAGATAGATTATACCCGACATTAAAAAACAGCATGTTTCTAACAGTTGCTTGACCAGAGACGTAACAAACCCCGGGTTAATATTGGAGATGTATTTGAAAGATGGAGACAGCTTTCAGCCCAAAAGGACGCTGAGTTGGCTAATTTCCTCCTGTACAGGTAAGCATTAGCTTCAGGCTAATTTATCACAGCTACTAGGGACGAGCACTTTGTGTCATTTCAACATTCGTGTAGCTACTTCCATTGAATTGTATAGCTAGAGTAGCCACGTTGGTTACTCGCAAAAACAACTGAGACAGCCAGTAAAGTGATTCCGACTGGTCCTGGCTAAGGCCACCATGCTAACCCTGCTAATTGCTAACGCTACCGGAGGACCAGGCAGGCGGGCCACTGCTGTTTACACCGTTTAGCCTGTTCAGCGGCCGTAGCCGACAATGGTGAGTTATTTGGAGCCAAGAGGGGGGGGCTGTAGCTAAGTCGGAAAGAGAGGAACTTGAGTTTGCAGTGTGTTTAGCGATTGTGTAATTCTAAGGCTAGTAAAGTGTGTATTTCAGTTGGGTGGAAAAGGAGTACAAGGCAGTGGTGTTTTTAGCGGTTCCTATCATAATTCTAAGCCGAGGAAGTGTGTCTGTTTGGCGTGTGGAGAGGACGCTGAATTTCGTTGTATTTTTAGCGGTTCCTACTGTAGCTAATTCTAAGCCGAAAAGGTGTGTGTGTCAGTTGGGTACAGAGCTCCGTGTGAGCACGGGCTTTTATGACTGTCAATGTAGCCAGCATCTAACGTTAGCTACTCCGCTGTGGAGTAATGTCTGGTTATGTGAGACAAGCGTCTAGCAACATTGTTGGATGCTCCGGTCTTAGCCTCGCAACCAACGTGAACTTCGAGTCTGGGGAGGAGGGGCGGGGGAGACGACTCTCTCCAGTATTTTGAATTTGTACTGCAGTAACTATTTTAAACACTAGCTGTCAGTATTACATATTGGACCTTTAAGCGTCTTGTTTGTTAGTTTTATGCACTTTTATCACATGAAAAGGTAGCCCCTCGTGCAACACGCCCTTAGACACACGCCACATGAAGCACTGTGTAAATATGGTTAAGCGGGTGACTAAGCCTGCCGATGAGCCGAGTATCAGACAAAGCCAACAAGCTCCCCACAAAATAGATCCTCCAGGATCTGCTGACAGCTGCAGTATGTGAAGGGTACGCGGTTTGCAAGACATACAGGCTCTTAGTGTGATTTATTTTGAAGAATGAATGGGTTCATTGAGTGCTTTTGCATTAACAAAACTGTTGTCTTTGGACTCATCGGGGACAGAGGAAGAGAAGAAAGAAGAAGATTAAAGAGAGGAAGTGAAGAAAGAAGTTTGGGGGCACAAACAGGGATTCTTAATCTCTTTGTGGAGTCATGCAAACAGAAGAGAAAGAGAGGTTTAATCTCACTTGTGACTGAACTCATTGGACTGACAGACTTCCATTCTGCAGACTTCGGTCTGCATTATCCAGCGTTTTGCGTGCCAGTGCTCACCAGCTGGAATAAAGCAGGATACATTTTACATGCATCAGATCAGAGGAATTTGAGTATACAATTACTGTTGCAATCCTTGCTGATTCCAAATATTCCAAACATGTGGTATGTCTGCCAAATGAGTCAATCTTCAGAAGGGAGTGACGGGAGCAAGCAACAACATTTAACACCTACATATTTTTACCGTGGCATGCTTAACTGATGGCCGAATGCACTGGCTTATCTGTTGTGAGACAGAACTGTTCAGAAATAGCCTGCACAGGGCTAACGGACAGATGTTGACCACATTAAGAGAAAAAAAAGTCTGTTTTTCCATGACTGGCCCATAGGGGGAGCTCTAAACATATAAACATACAGAAACGATAATGGAGGTCTGAGGATGGGGACAAGGGAAGAAAGAAAAGGATATTACATACTTCCTTTGGTCCTTTATTTTTGACCTCACTCATCATCCACAAAACATCATCTTGCGTGATCTTGGTCACAGCAGCCCATAGAGAAAGACCCATAATATCACGTTTTGTTTCTCGCCTACAATAGCCTTATAGAGTCATGAAAGCTCATCATTGTGCATTGTGATGACTGTCAAGAGACGCCACTCCACTGAGCACACCACTAAGGCCTTCAGCATAATGCCGTGTCTCATAGTCGTCTCACAGTTCATCACGGTGACGCAGCCTCGCAGCATTGGAGCAGTAGTAATGTAAGGGGCCCAACCATTCCTCACTCAAGTCATGCCACAGTCTCCCGTGTGACAGCCGGCTCTGGGTGTCCATTATCTGTTGGGGAACTGGGTGACGACAGTGTCTCTCCCTCCTTCCCCTCCCCAGGGGACCGGTGACATAATGGGAATCCCTGCCACGCCAAGGCAGGATGACCCAAAAGCTGACAGCAGGGAGGGAGCAGAGGAGGATGACTCCCTCTTGGTTTTCATGGTGCTGGACATCACAGCATATTGTGTAGTTTAGCTGACATTTCCACTGCTTTGTCCAATCCTGAGTGTTAAAATGTTTGGTACATGTTACAGTTGTTCTCTTTGACGATGTCTAATGATAACAGAGACAAAAGAAGGTGACTCCACTTTAGGCGCTGTGGACAAATCTACGGCAAACGCATGGGAAACTTTGTCTGGGAGAAGTAAATATGCATCTTGTAGCAAGAAGCATTAATTTAGAGGCTGTAGTTGGGTGTTTTTCTTTTGGACTGAGCGGTTGAAAGGTGTTTGATGTAATTTCATTCATGCCTTTACTTCATAGAAAGACAAAGTGGAGATGTGGGTTTAGTCAATAATGGAAGAGTAGCGCCACAGGCTACTGACCTCTGCTTATTGTGACACCAATCACAACCACATCTCTTAATCTGCGTGTTATATGGAAGATGGTGATCTTATTGTGAAAAAAAATAAAATAAAATAACCTGGCATGTGAAGTCCTTCTGTTGCCAACAAACACAACTTCCTATCCACGAGACATGACCCTCAGACATAAACATCCCTCCACACACACACACACACACACACACACACACACACGCACACGCACACGCACACGCACACGCACACACACACACACACACACACACACACACACACACACACACACACACACACACACACACACACACACACACACTGAGGCGGAAGAGAGCAACGGTATGAGGAGTGGGCTGCGATGGCACAGAGAGCTACAGCTGTGAAAACAGGCAAGTGATGTCAGAGCAGCAAAGAACTCTGGGAAACGAGGCCACTTTGAAGTGTTCTGTGGTTTTACGGCTGTGTGTGTGTGTGTGTGTGTGTGCGTGTGTGTGTGTGTGTGTGTGTGTGTGTGTGTGTGTGACAGAATGCCAACATGAGTGAAATGAGCCTAATCTCCAGAGAGAGAACTATGAGAGGTGAAGAAAACTGTAACATGTAAATTCCCCGCATTGCGATCGCCAGTTTGGCCTCCAGACAGGTCCCAAGTTCTGCAGGTGCAAGGTTACAACTCCTCCTTCTTTCCTTTCTTGCTCCCTCCATTTCTCCATCCGTTGTGCAGGGAAAACACAGTGGAGGGCAGCAGGGGCACAGTGCCAGATGTGCCAAGTCATACCAGCAGAAAGGCTCTGGATCAAAGAGCATGGGCTCCAGGAAAGGAAGTACGTGTGTGTGTCTGTGCTGTAAGTGCTAGCAAGAAAGGAAGTCCAACGCTCCTATGTTCTCGTTCTTATACCTTTTCTTTCTGAGCAAAAATGTATCCCAAATTGTAATTAAAGGAGCCTACATCAGTTTTAAGAGCAAACCTTGCCACTCTGGCTCACCGCACACTCATCGTATTTTCCATTCCATTAGTCGATGTTAATGAATATCAGATTATTCCAGACTGAGGCTTGATCCCGACTCCCGACTGCTGACTGAGCAAAGTTCAGAGTCTGGGCATTGCTCGAGTTGGCTGATCAACCGGTGTGAAATCAGTCAGCATGCTGGTGAGGTTTTGTATGGTGCCACGTCTAGCCGCCGCCTCATCATAGAAAATAAAAACTGTCTAGCAATGGTAAATATGTAGCTGGAGTCAGTATGTGGTTTGGTTACCTTAGCTTAGCACAAAGACGCTCGCTCTCACTAATTAACATGGTATATCTTGTTTGTTATATCTTGTCTTTCCAAAGGGTTGTTTTTAACAAAAAGATCTGCTGGACTATTTTTTTGCAGGGAGCAGTTATTTCCTGGAATCTTATCATCACCGTGAAGTTGCCAGAGAGACCACTTCTATATCAGGGCCTTACGTTGTTTTAATGTTGCCAATAACATTGTATGTGGTAAAATCCCTTTTACAAAGCGTCTGTCTCACCCTTGTACCTGACATTGTGCTTAATGACTATAGTAGTCCCACATGTCTGTTCTCCCATCACTGATCCCTCCTACCATTTAAGGCTTAAATCTGACATCTCCCCTAAGTCCTCTTACTGTGAATCTCCATCATGCAAAACCTCAAAAAACCCTGATAAGATGCCTGAGATTTCCGCATCCAAACTGAATCAGAGCCCTAAACGTCATTTACGAGGCCTGTACAGTTGACCTCAACCTTAACTAAAAAGTGGGCGGACATTTTCCAGCAGGTTGATAGAAATACAGCCCTGGAGTCACCTCTTGCCCACCCCTGGCTGGCGGCTATCAAACGTCAAAGCAAATCATCCCACTTTCTCTCTGCGTGACAGTTGAAAAACATGTCCGCTGCTGAATTCCTCAAGGTCTTTTAGCTTTTTAACGCCTGCAACTTAAGAGCCTGCTGTAACTTGATAAAGACACTAAATAGGTAAAATGATCTCCGAGGTATTTGCTTTATTTTCCTGGCTGAAGGAAGATATGGCAAACCAGAGCTCTGCCGGAACTGCCTCTGGTCTTTTTCTTTTTTTTTAGGTTTTGTTTCACAACCCTGTTACATGCACTTATTTTCAACACGGCTGACGGCGCTGAGACATTCCTTATGAGTTGAGGCAGATTGTGTGAAACAAGTAGACAAAAAACATCACTGAAAAATACGCTATATATACTTCGATGATACAGTGGATTATGTGTGTTCATTTTGTTATGTAATCGGCACACCTTCTGTTGACATTAATAATGTTCCTGAGCCAATAATCTTGCACAAAAGCTAATTGGACTCTGGTCAGCTTTTAAATCTATCTGAGATTTCTTCTAACGCATTGTTTTAACATCAAGATATAGATTTGCAAAAGCAGATGCATTAAGCTCAACATATTAATAAAGGAGTCATGGTTGGTAAACAAAAAAGACTGAAAAGAACACTAAATAACACATATAACCACTTTTGAGATTAATGTGAAAATATGAGAATAGAAAAGTCATAATATAATGAGAAAAAAGTCATAAGGTTATAATGTTTCAAGAGTTGTAATCTTACAAGAAAAAGTTGGCATTTTGAGAAAAAATCTGTTTGAGAATAAATTTGAATATTTCGCATAAGTGGTAATATTATGGGGGGGGGGGGATCTGACAAAGATTGCACCAAAGTCAGAAACGCATTCTTGAATTTGTGGTATGGTCTCATATTCGCACAGCATCATGGGTAAAAAATCAAATGTTTAAACCCAACTTTTATGATATTGTTTGTGATATTTTGTTAAATTGATTATTTGTGGCAGCGGTGGCACTCCATGCAGTCTAAGATATTTAAAGATTCCTCTAGCCAGCTAAGTAAGTTTCTCCGTTTAACTGTTAAGCTGAAGGATACAGAAGAATATTAGTATTTTTAAAAGGTTTGGCAACCACAAGTGTGACACTACAGAGGAAGAACACAGGTTAATGAATCGACAAATAGCTGACGGAGGCCTGCGTTCTTAGAAAGGGATCCATTGCTTTCTAATTGGAGTTGAGACCACACACCTGACTGAGAGCTTTGTCTTGAATGTTTTGCTCTCATTCACATTCCTTTTCTCTCACTTCGCCAACACTTTTTATTTCATCAAACATATATCCGTCACTGCCCTGCTCCTCTTTCCTCCCAAATTCATCAGTCATTCCTGCAGTCCTTTCTCTCTTCTCCCTTTTATTCTTAACTTGCTGCCTCAATCTCCCTTCACCTTTTCATCTCATATTATGCCTCATCTTTCACCACGGCACTGTTCTCCTTTCTGAAAACCCCATGCGCTCCACGCAGGAGAGCAGTATAGGTGTGTTTTCCTGCCCGCGGCTTGTTAGAGTGAAAGAGCGCTTGTTGCTGTTTTTCTGTGTTTCCAGCTGCATGCTAAGAGGCCGTCTGGCACGTCAATCTGTCAGCATACCCATAAGACCTGATGACGGGGGGGGGGGGGGGGGATGGGAATTCACTCAATGTCCATGGATTGACAATCTGACAAGAATCATGGCTTTAAGGGTATCAACACATCACTAGACCCTACTTCCATTCCTGGCATTCACCTTTAAACATATGTTTCTCACAGTGTATGTGTGATAGTGGAAAACTAACCAATGAGCTGCTTAATGTTCGCTTCTTTTTTTTGCAGGAATTCTTATTTGATAATTATTTGTGGAACAAAACTACATGGATTGTTGCATTTCTACAGGCTGCTACTCTGTTTAGGTTGGTTGGCTTGCTTGTCTTTTGGTACTCATGGTACTGCACAGTAGTCTTGGACTGGATAGAGAATGTATGCTGTGATAAATAAAAGGCAGAATCCATCAGTCAGTAAACTTCATATAGCAAACAATCATCATTTGTAAATGAAAATCAGTTTTTCAGGAAAAACAGGCCGTTTTTAGTTGCTGATGCCCAAACCTTTTAGCGGGAGTATGACATTACCCAAAGCCCCTTATTTGTGTCAAACTACTTTTGCTCCTATATGTGAACACAGGCAGAGAGGAAGGAAGGTGAGAGCAGTTGGAGACAGACAGACAGACAGACAGACAGACATAATGGATGCTAGCTGTCTCCGCTGACAAAGCCCAGGTTTGGACAAATGTCTCTGAACTGCAAGGTTGAAGACTCTAAAGAAAGAGTTATGTAAATAATTACAGCTTTTACCTTAGTTGCAGGTCACAAGGTGAGGCCCCATGCAGCATCTGCATGCTGATTGTGTCAAAGCAGGGGGAGTCCCTGGTGGGGTCTGCATGATGTACACATTGGGGTGTGTGTGTGTCTGTCTGTCTGTCTGTCTGTCTGTCTGTCTGTGGGTGGCCTACTTTGTATTGTTTCTGACTTCATGACCGGTCTGTAGAGAAAAAGGGGCAATTTCTGCCTGTAGCGGCTGCTCAGTCAGTCAGTCAGTTCATCGGGTCAATATGTCTGGCAGGTAATCTGTCAGTGCACGGCCTCAGAATCCTCTTGCTTTTAGTGCTTTGAACATTTGAATTATAATATCTAAGATCTGGCACTATGCCACCAAAAACTGCCCTCAGGCCATCATTTCAACTGTCTTACTGTTTGCGTGCCAGGTAAGCCAGATTGTGGGGGGGGGGACTGTGGTTAAAATACATTATGGTCTGTTTTACCATCTTTCTATATATTCAACCTTCTTGTCCAGAAGGTTGTGATTACCGCAGACGACAGGCCAGTCATGCCCAATCAGCTGCACGCTTCAATCTGCGTTATTGCCCTCGTACTTGCACGTTCCGCGCAGTGGGGAAATACTGCTGCAAAAGCAAAACCGAGGCGAAACGGTTGATGTGGTCAGAAATGTCTCTCGGTATGTTTCTGTGGGGAGTCATTTATTAGACGCGCGCAGGAACCACAATTGGTGCCCTACATCCGGTTTTCTTGTTTAGATACGGCTTCAGCATATCAATTTGTCAAGTGTGAGGGCAAAGCTGGATAGAGTCCAAGTGCTGCAGCTGTGATGGACAGAGACGTAAGAAATGGCTTTTTAACTGTATAAAGTTTCATGTGAACACTCAGGGGACTGAGGAGGAAATTTCACTTGTCTGGACGCTGTGGTTCGACTCTCACAGGCCTCTGCAGTGTTTGCTTGAACTGGCAGCTTTTTGGATTTAAGCTTTATTCTCGTGTGCTCTGGATAACAGAGTAACCTAAGTGCTTGCCCAGGTGATTCAGCTGACAGTCAGGAGTACGGACCAAGTAACTCTTCTGAGAACCGGCCCCCTCTGACCCCAGCCGAGATCGAACTGCAGGCAGTGTGTCACTAGTTCCCCTGCAGACTCGCTCCCACATCCATACACAAAAACAAGCGTACATATCCACAAATACACACCAGACAGACATCGCCTGGCTGCTCACAGGTCAGAGCCAGGCCAAAGCCTGTTTTGATGCAAAGATTTCTGGGAATTCTCCTCCTAATTGCCTTGTTTACTTTTCCAGGTTGACTTCAAGTGGTTTTGTGACTAAAAGCTTTTCCACAATATGACTGATGTATTGGATCGGACACAAGTGGGATTACAAGACACTCTGGCCACCGCAGAAATAATGAATAAATTCCTGTAAGATTTGTAAAGTGAAAAATATTATGCCTTCTCATGAAGTCTCTTAAATCACCAAAGAAGTGGACACAAAGTCCTACCAGAGCTGAGGAGGAAATACATTGATCTGATTTTGGAATCCTGTTGTTCCAACATGTCTAAAATAATCCCCAGGATTATGTTTTCTTCTGGTTTACATTTTGTGTTTGTGTAGGGAGGAAGGTGGGTAATGACATCTGAGAGACTAATGGCTTGGTATGAGAAAAACAACACACACACACACACACACATACACACACACACACCTTTTAAGTGGGTTTATATCATCAGAAATAGTATGGAAAGTATGCTTAGGGGAAAATATGACGTGTGTGTGTGTGTGTGTGTGTGTGTACACTCACTAGGTGTTTGCATGTGTATGCATGTACATAAATCTGCATCCACGTCAGAGTGTGGGCTATTAATGCCAAAGGGTAAAATATATCTCTTTCAAGGCCAAGGTAGTCTGTCTTTTTACAGAACACGTAAACACACACAAATCAAAAGCCAAAATGATGCGTGTGTGTTTTCACCCCACTGTTACGGCCGTTCTTGTTCGTTCTCCCCGTGAAAAGACTTGTTTCCTGAGGACACTACAGGTTATTAGTGTTGGAACGATCCCTAGCCCTTCTCAACAACAATTAATGAGAAGCAGAAAACGCACAGTGCGAATGTGAATACTTTTCTTTGCCGCAAAGGTTGCCACCTTTCCCTGTTGCCGTGCAGAAGTTTTTGTTAATGTCAGTTATTGCATGCTGTGGCAGGGTTTCTCAATTTTACTAGTGCTTGCGAGAAATAAATTAATAGGTGTTTTTTACTGATACTTCCAAGTTCGGTATGTACTGGTACATGTTGTTTCCAGGAAACAGCCACAGCCTCACCTCCTACTCTGCTCTCATATTGAAGTAACTGCCAGCAATTGAAAATGAAGCATCACCAACTTAGACAGTACGCTATTACAAAGTCACTTGAGTACTTGTGTGACCAAGTAAAGCTTATTTTAAAGCTATAATGCGTAGTTTCTGTCTCCCCCACGAGGAATTCTAAATAATGTAAATGTAGCGCTTTTTCCAGTCTTAACAACTACTCAAAGCGTTTTACATAGTACAGGAACCATTCACGCTGAGGCTGCGTCTGCCATACAAGGTGCCACTTGCTCATCAGCAGGCAACTTGGGGTTCAGTGTCTTCCCCAAGGACACTTCAACATGGGACTGCAGGGCTGGGGATCGAGCCGATTGGCAGGCGAACACTCTACCATTGAGCCACACAAGTTAGCAACTAGCTAGTGAACACAGTGAAGCAGCTGCTAAAAAGCCAGATATTTTACATAGGATTTTGTGGAGAACAAAACCGAGCTAAAAAGGAGAGTGAAAATTTGGCTTGTCAGGTACACGACTCCAAATGAATTTTATCATTGCTCCGTGGCTAACATTTTAACTTTAGGTGTTTAGTTTTGCTTCAGATAAAGAAGCATACATTGATTTTTTTCCTCAAAGCCAGCACTTCTGTTGGCATGGCCTTCACTCTTTTGGCCTGAAAGGTATCCAAAGCCTTAGACTCAAAGTCGAACAAACTTGAAACTTTAGACTTGTATGTAAGCAACGTAACACTTCCTGACACTTCTTTCTCGACTTTCAAGAGGCGAGGTGAGTTTGTATGTTTGCGGTTTTTCGACAGCGGTGTCAGTTAACCATTAGAAAACAGTTTGAACTTCAATACCGATAAGTCATATAACATGATGTCAGGACGCTGTGTGTTTACCCACCCAGCCAGTCTGTGATCACTTTATACCAAAGGATACCAGAGAGATGAGAGCAAATTGGATGTTACCAAATCCAGCTGTTGTCTGGACAGAGTGTTTACAGTTTGTACAGTGTTTGTATCAGATCCTCTGTCTCTTTGGGTGGAGAGGTTTTCAAAAAATGTCAGTTAGGGGTAACAAGACACAACACTTAAGACAGCCCCTCTTTTTAATTTGCAAATAAATTAGGTGTATTCTTACATGAAAATCTCGGGACCAAGGTCCATAAAGGGATTATTGTCACATTAAAAAAAATACTTCTCCTGTGTATACTGTACATTCACTTATGTCATTATATCTCCTTGCTTATATCTCTCTCTTATGCTTAGACCGCAACAGCTAGTAAGTGTAACGGAGCCGTGACTCCAGAGATCATGGGCAACCTGACAGCCTGACAGCCCCATCACACACATGCTACCTGGGGCACCACATAATCACAAAAACACATGTGAGGCAGAGAGGTTTGTGTGTGTCTGAGAGAGCTGTTCATTGCTTGTATTCATATTAGTTATATTATGCTGTGCCTTAAAACTATACAAGAGCACTGGACGATCTTCCATATACTGTGTGTGTGTGTGTGTGTGTGTGTGTGTGTGTGTGTGTGTGTGTGTGTGTGTGTGTGTGTGTGTGTGTGTGTGTGTGTGTGTGTGTGTGTGGCTGAAGAGACAAACACATTCTACTTAACCCATGCTTTAATCCCCATGTTTGCACTTTATCCATTAACTAACCATTTGTTTTGGTCTGCGAGCAATACCATACCTACAACCCCAAATCAGAAAAAGTTGGGACAGTATGAAAAACACAAATAAAAAAAGAAAGTAGTGATTTCTAAATGTACTTTGACTTGTATTTCATTGCAGACAATGTGAACACAAAATATTTCATGTCTGGTTAACCTAATTTAATTTGTAAATCTAGATCCTTACCTGTCATTCAGACCTGCAACACATTCCAAAAAAGGTTGGGACAGGAGCAATTTAGGGCTAGTAATCAGGTAAATTGGTTAAATAATGATGTGATTTGAAACAGGTGATGTCAACAGGTGATTGTAATTATGATTTGGTACAAAAGCAGCATCCAAGAAAGGTCTAGTCCTTTAGGAGCAAAGATGGGCCGAGGATCGCCAGTTTGCCAACAAATACGTGAGAAAATTATTGAAATGTTTAAAAACAATGTTCCTCGAAGAAAGATAGGAAGACATTTGCTTATTTCACCTTCAACAGTGCGTAACATAATTCAAAGATTCAAGGAATGTGGAGGAATTTCAGTGCGTAAAGGACAAGGGCGCAAGCCTAAGCTGAACAACCGTGATCTCCAATCCCTCAGGCGGCACTGCATCAAGAATCGTCATTCATCCATATGCGATATCACCACATGGGCTCAGGACTACTTTGGCAAACCTTTGTCAAGTACCACAATATGTAGTTACATCCTCAAATGGCAGTTAAAACTGTACTGTGCCAAAAGGAAGCCCTATGTTAACAGTGTCTAGAAGCGCCGTCGACTTCTCTGGGCTCGGAGGCATCTGGGATGGACCATCACACAGTGGAAACATGTACTGTGGTCAGATGAATCAGTATTTCAGGTATTTTTTGGGAGAAATGGAGGCCGTGTGCTCCGGACCAAAGAAGAAAAGGATCATCCAGACTGTTACCAGCAACAAGTCCAAAAGCTAGGGTCTGTCATGGTATGGGGTTGTGTCAGTGCCCTTGGCAAAGGTAACTTGTACTTCTGTGATGGCACCATTAATGCTGAAAAGTACATAGAGATTTTGGAGCACAATATGCTGCCCTCAAGAAGACATCTTTTCCAGGGACGTCCATGCATATTTCAACAAGATAATGCAAAACCACCTTCTGCACACATTACAAAGTCCTGGCTGCAGAGGAAGAGGATACGGGTACTTGACTGGCCTGCCTGCAGTCCAGACCTGTCTCCAATAGAGAATGTGTGGCGCATTTTGAAGCGCAAAATGCGACAATGAAGACCCTGTACTGTTGCCCACCTTAAGACTTGTTTGCAGCAAGATTGGGACACAATTACACCTGAAACACTTCATCACTTGGTGTCTTCAGTCCCTAAACGTCTTAAGTGTTGTGAAAAGGAATGGCAACATTACAAAGTGGTAAATGCTTTACTGTTCCATCTTTTTTTGAAATGTGTTGCAAGAACCAAAATAGGAATTTTGTTTTTTTGAAGAAAAAAAACAATAACAATCATGAGGAACACATTAAATTATGTGCTGTTGTATTGTCTGCAATGAAATACAAGTCAAAGTACATTTAGAAATCACTACTTTCTTTTTTTATTTGTGTTTTCCATACTGTCCCAACTTTTTCTGATTTGGGGTTGTAATATTTGCCATCTTTCAGCAGACGGACCTTGTTCACACAATGCTCTGCTGAACCAACACCCATTGGGTTGAAGCGGGACAAAGAAAAGGCAGGAATGACTTCACGTGCATATATATCTCCGCTGATGAAAAACACATGCCTGCTGTAGCTTTAGATTAACACATTGCATGTTTTTTTTTTAAAATAATCACTTTGCCATACTGTATGAGGAGTGGTTTGATTTGATTTGTTATATATGTATTTTATGTTACCCAGGCTGTGGTTAAACCTGCTCAGAGTCCTGCAGTGCTAGTCTGGCCTCTGTCTTTCACCGTGGCCTTGGAGCTGGGTCTGCTATGCTGTGCCGTCACATTCCCCAGACTGCACACACACAGGGTACAGAGTGGGTCAGTAGGACAATGCTTTGTGGGTTTGTCTGGGTTTAAGTTTTATTTTGCTCTATTAAACCTGGGGGATCTGATATCCAGAATGGATGATTGAACAGTTATTGGCTATGGTTTTTGGGGGGATTTTTCCATTGGGCTGCATGATAGGAAGCCACAGAAAGAAACAATTCAACATGCATCCATAAAAACATTCTCATACCACATATACTGACTTTAATCCCTATACCACGATCATATATCCAGCTGCTTTAATCTGCATTTTATGGCATGTTATCCAACAAGTCTCTCAGGTACATTCCACATTTAGCCATGCAGTATCACATATATCTTGACACAGAGTAATGCTCTCGGCATGGGCGTCAGTTTGGTTTGAAATGTGGGGGGGACAGAGACGCATTCGGAAGTGTATTTCCAGAAGTGGTGGGGACAATGACGCATTCATATTTTTTTTCTCTTTCGCGCAGGTCATGTTTTGAAAGACGTTGTCCAGGGGCCTATAGGATACTACAAATCAAGTTTAACATGCCCTGGATTCCTTTCAGTTCCCCAGCTGCACTAACCATAACAACCACGGTTAAACTGTGTCACAACGTTTATCAACTAGTTGAATCAACCCAGGGTTTCCCAATCTAGAGACGCGCACGTTCACATAAAAGAGGCGGTGTTTGCAATCAATCTACCAGAGCCACATATTTTACATAAGAGCAATTCTACATAAATATGAAGAACACAGACACGGTTTACAAGCAAAAGGCAATCCAGTCACTGCTTCCTAAAACAGGAAGAAAAACTGGCAAAAAAGCCGACGCTGTAAATGCGTAAGTCACAACGCTTATCAGTCCCTCCAGACAAATTCAGAGTTTTGTGATTGTTGCGGGCAGAAATCCTTGATTATGCGGCACGTTTTCTTATAAAATGCGATGGAATATGTGGGATATTTGTGCAATTTTATGCGATAAAATTGCAGTAACTTGCAAAAACTGTGGTTTGATGAAAAAGAGATTCCCCCAACCATGTTGTCAGTAGGCGAAATTACGTCACTACATAACGTTCCCATGGCAACATGGGAAAATGGCTGCTCTTGTGTGAAGTAAACGCAACATTTTTCAACTTTCTGCTGAGATATATGTGACTTTTTTGCAACGAAAATGAGGGGATTATGAAATCATGCAAGCCCCGCATATTTTGCGAGGAAATTGGCAATTTATGCGGCTAAAGTGCGGCGTAGCCTATTTGAAAAAAATGCTGCCCCCACATAAATATGCGGACTTTGGCTGATTATGCATTGAATTCTGCGATCGCATAATCACGTTTTTCTGGAGGGACTGGCTTATCAATCAGTCAGGCACAAGATGTGACCATAATTACACTTGTTCTTTCCATAAACTGTCGTTAGTCTATTCAGTTGCAACCCTGGCAGTGGGAAGCGATCGTGAGCAAATAAAAAAGCAAATAAATAAATAAATAAAATAAATTTAAATAAAAAATGGCAACCATTGGCAACACACGGCTCAAGAAGTTTACAAAGATAGGCCTACGTTATTCCCTCCACTGAAAATCTATAGGCCCTTGGCTACCATTCATAAAAATAGGCTACCCATCAGGGAATGTTAACGGGGTTGTCAGTCTCTAAATGTTTTAACTTTTAAGAGCGCATCTCTCTCTCTCTCTCTCTCTCTCTCTCTCTCTCTCTCTCTCTCGAGCTTTTTCTTCTTTTTTTCTCACTGAACTCCACCCATTCAGTCAATGGATTTTCTAAGAATGGGGATGCCGTTATCAATGGAGTAGGCCTATTGATTGGTCAGTAGGCGGTGCTTTTACAACAGTTGATCTCTGATCTCCAACATAACCTGCTCCCGACCAGGTTAGGTGTTCAGCATAAGTTACCACTGCGATTGAACCCGGTAACAACTAAACCACCGTCGTGGTACAGAAAACCCTGGGTTCAGTACAGGCCCCTGTAGCTTACTAATGTAAATAAATAAATAAAAATGTATTCAAAAATGTGATGATGTCCGACTCGTTTTATGAAGAAGAAAGCCTTAAGTTTTCAAAAAGCATTAGACATGACCCGCTATGTTCTGCTTCATACCATGTTGAAAATATGACATGACGTGGTTTAATGTAGCCTACCTAAACAATAATCATTTCTCTCTCATATTGCTCCTTATAACCACCGAAAACTCGGTTGAAACCGAGTTCAAAAAATTGAACCAAAAGTCCAATTATTATGGACGTTATCTGACATTTAAGCGTTGTTTCTGCTTCACATCTTCAGCAGCAGCGGCTGTGGGTTGACTCCCCACGGTTCTCATGGGCTTAATATAATGTGAAAAAGCTTAACGTGGTTTAATGTTCCTAAACAGAGATCAATGATCACATTTCTCTCTCATATTGCTCCTCATGTACAGTAAGTGATCTTATGTGTTATGAACTTTATTTTTTAACTGAATTGAGCTCGAGGTTTAAAAATAAGTGGTGGGTACAAAATGACTCATGACATGTCCCCCCCTAAAACGACGCCTATGGCTCTCGGACATTTGATGCTTAAACCGAAACTCATGGCAGCTAATCCTTTTGTGTCGATTTGGCAGCCATTCAGTGTATTAATTTACAGCAAAACTTTCCATGAGGTATGTAGAATAAAATGCCGTTCAGACACGGTAGAGGCAGTGGGAGAGGATGAATGGATGAAACAGCTTGAGATAGGGACTGTGGGTCGACCGTATTTTCCTCTGGTCACTGACTAAATGCCACATGTCTGGGGGAAATATATGTGGGAGGAAATGTGACTGCCCTGAATCATTGACTTCCATGAAGAAATCCCCACCATGCAATGTTCTCTTGTTCTTGTTTTGGAAAAACAAGGTTGTATTTTGCATTTATAATGTTTTCTTTTTGGAAACAAAATGTCCTCCTTTCAGGAACGTCCTCTTTTAAGTACACTGTCGTACCCTAAGAAAATAACTTTGGAAAAATAATCCCGTTTTTCAAAAGAGGTCTTACACGGCAACAAAGGGAAGCTGACTCTTGAAAGGACATAAATTACTGCAGCTTTGCCAAAAAGTTTAAAACAACACAGCCGAGAGATGCTGACAAAGAGCTGAAAAATGCCTGATGGGTTCTGTGTTTGTGTACCCGAGTGCGTCAGAACTGAACTCTGTTCCCCTTCTACGAATTCAAATTGAATGTCATGTCTTTATCAGGCATCAGAAATTAGCTGCTCATTGCTAGTATTCATATTAGTTATATTCTGCTGTACCTTAAAACTATACAAGAGCACTGGATGATCTTCCATATACTCTGTGTGTGTGTGTGTGTGTGTGTTTGTGTGTGTGTGTGTGTGTGTGTGTGTGTGTGTGTGTGTGTGTGTGTGTGTGTGTGTGTGTGTGTGTGTGTGTGTGTGTGTGTGTGTGTGTGTGTGTGTGAGGATCCATGGAGCCACAGATCAGCCCTAGACTGAAACATAAGGAAGTTGTCATGTAAAGGAAATGGTAACATGCAAATCTCCCAACAGTACAGTTATGAGGAAGTTTGGAAGCTGGCTGCTGTGTGCACCAACAAAAAAAACTTCATACTGGTGCACTTAAAGCAATACTATACAAGAAATTACACATTTTTCCCTCTTACGAAGGAAAAGTTTAATTCATAAGACATGAAATGTACCCGTACTCTATTCAACATACTTAGGAGTTCTGCTGCTACAGACTTAGTTGGTCTGGTATGACCAGTAGCTCATGTTAACAAGCTTTAGGTAGATATTGCTGTGTGGCTGACATTGTTTAGCCTACTTGTTTACTCTTCTGTACTTGTTACATTATGTTAAGCATTAGCATTCATCAAAATTCTGCAATTGCTGTTGAACAAAAGTCACACCCAGTGCGATTTTGGATTTGGCCATGTAATATCTATATTGGCGATGAAATGTCCAAAGTGATATCGCTTGTATATCTAAATATGCTTGTAAGCCTTCAAATATGGTACATGATGGTCTCAAAATGATTTTGTTACTGTTACATCTATCAACCAGCCATCTGTACAGTAAACCAGCTTCAGTGTGTCCACCAATGCACCGTGGGGCCGGATGCATGCTCATCAACACATGCAAATACTTGTAGCCAGTAAAGTACATGTGCCAGCATATGTCAGTATGTGTTTATCCTGCAGTTAGTGGGCTGTGAAACCGGAATGAAATTCCCGCTGTGTGTTAGCATGAACAAGGCCTTTTCCAGATTGTAGTCTGACATGCAAGGCCGCGCATACAGTGTAGGGCGAGTCAGTTTAAGCCCTTGTGGAATACACTTCCTACAGTACTGTACATGTGTTTGCTAAATCCATGTAGTTTAAGTTGGAGACACAAGGAGAGATTTACTCTCTGCACACCAGAATGGATAAGACATCCATGTTAGATTACCTTATAATGCAGAAAAATCAGAGGTCAAAGTCATTTGCCTTTTTCTGTGTCAGGAAAGAAAGAAGAGATGGAGGAGAAATGGAGCTACAGAGCTATGGTGCTTTCCTTTTTGTGTGTGTTTTTTTTCTGTTCTGCACTCATCCACCTCTGCCTCTCCTCTCTAAATCATTTGTCAAAACCACAAACAAACAAGCCAGGCGACGGATCAAAGTGAAAAGAACAAATGTGGCCTAAAGATCGTAGTTGTTACTCTAACACACCCTGAGCCAATGACATTCTTTTGCATATGACACAAGACAATATATCAACTTGTTGAGCCTTCTCTGAGGCAATAAAAGAATGGCTCGTGCCTCCTTGACACTTTTATGTTCAAGACTGATTGACTGAGCCATATGAACCCATCCAATTCAATATCTTACAAACTGTCACGGGAGACGAGTGTGTGTGTATGTGTGTGTAAATGTGTTTGTGAGAGTGTGTAGAGCTCTCCACATGTGCTGAACAGAAACGGCTGTTCCTCAAACAACCTTTCATCACATGCTGTCCACAGGAGTGAGGCATGGCTGTCCAGCCCTGGATTGCACTCCCAACTTTAACTGGACACTTGGCGTTGTTATTATCCCATGGAGATGATATGTATCTCCTGTTGGCTGTATTTTTATACACACAGTATCATATTCCCGTAAAGGTCCTGTTCAGGCTGCTGGTCTGTGTGCTATAAAATTACATCGCTGAAAAAAATAATAGTAATTCTGATTTTATCTACCTGGGTGGACATCAATCTACCTGGGCGGAGAGCCCAAGTATAACCTACTGTATGTATGGCCATGTTCCATGGCATAAACTTTTATATGATGTAGGCTAATGTGTGATCGTGTTTCTACTATTTAACATGCCAAACATAATAAGTAGTTAGTTTTCTCTAAAGCTGTTGGCTCTAAATCTCTGTTTATGGATTGGATGGATTAGTCAGACAGGCTACAGTGGCTAATGTTATAGCCATGATACAAAGATACTCTAAGGCAAGCTCTAATATTAACTTTGGGTACATCTGCAATGATATATGAAACTATTGTCGTTTCAAATGCATCGCCACAAGAATTCAGTGACTGGAAGGACACTTGAGCATTTAAGCCACTAGTTCAGATGATGGTCTATATACTCACCACAATTCCCTTCAGCCCCCATTTTTCCAAAAGTTTCCAAAAGACACTTGGCAAAATCCATCCCCCCACCTCCCCCCCCCCCCCCCCCCCCCCCCCCCCCCCACACCCCACCCATCGTTCCCTTCCTCCCCAGCTGAGCCCCACCCAAGAGGGTGAACGTGGTGCTAGGCCTCCCTGGAGCTCCTCACCACCGGCTCTGGTCACCAGCAGGTCAGCCTCACCACCAGACCCAGGTCAAGGGCTTTAATGGCTCCATCCAAGCCTGGAAAAACAGCCTGAGGGCTGGAGAGCGAGCGTGGGAATCTGGCCTGTACCTGCTGCAGAATGAATGGAAAGACGGATGGAAAATAAGAGACACATTGAACCTGACATCTTAGCAAGTCACTTAATCTAATATTTTGTGTTCAGAACTTTGTATTAGAGCATGTGAAAAAAATGATAATGGGGTGAGATAGTTGTACTTAGTTCCAATACAAATCTTGTTTCAAGAATGTGATTCAAGCCAGTGTTTTTCTTTCTGTGATCCACCTAATTGGGTTTTGTGGAATTTTGGTATTGGCTTTGTTTTCAGTAATTTCATTACTGAAGCAAGTAATGTGTTTTTTAGTGGGTTTTTTTTAAAGAAGAATGTGTTTTTAGACTGAAAAAAAAATGTCTTGAGATGGTAATTGTTTGACAATGCAGAAATCCAGTTAAACTAATTGCATGTGTTTGCATGAGTGGGCCCATATGGATGTGTGCAGTTAGACTGGGTTGGGCAGGTTTGCTGTGGTCCTGTCGCTGCCACTCATCTGTCCTCTGCATTTCGTCCAATTTTCGACGCGTTTCGCCCCCGCCAAGGAATGCAGGGGAAGCTTGCAATGAATTCTGCATCACACGGCAGTTTTTTTCCTTGCTCTGGTTTTGTCGATCAGTGCCATGTGGTTTTTGGCAGGCTAGAGGTCAGAGATGTAGCGGGCTTGTGAGTGGCTGGAAAAAATGTGCAGTTGGAAGTTATGGAGTAACTTTGTCTGTGTTCTATGTGACATCCAGTAGAAGTATCCCTATCATTCAGGGTGTTACTGGAAATATTATGCATCCTCTGAGCATCTCTGTTACATTTTTACCTTGTTTTCTGCTTGTTTTAACAGAACACTGCGTCTCAAATACACGATAGAAATCCTTACATGTACAAACCTTTGGACCTGATCCGAAAACAGACCTTAAGAAAAACGTACCCAAAAGTACTAGGGAGGTGTTCATTTCCAACTAAAAGAGAAGATAAAACCAGACCTGTTACTATTTTATTAAACACTGGGAAAAACATAAATCACATTTTCCACATGGACTCTCTCTATCAGGCTCTTTGTTCTTATCTCGGCCGTTCCTGATTGAAACGAGGCTTGAGGTAATCCGAATGAGTTCACATGTCAACTTCAACCCTCAGTTCAAAAGCTTCCAGGTAGAGGGTTTGGCCTTTTGGCAAAAACATTGTGGCTTCTATATCAGTGCTTTTCACTTTAAGGCGTGTACTTTGTCAACATTCCTGGATAATTAGTGGTTAAATAAGGAACTATATTAATACATGTCACTGAGGGGTTTAGGCTCAAAATAGAATAGTTCTAATTGGTTTTCCATAAGAAGTGCTAAAGTAATTTTCGTTTGACCTTTTTCCGTATTTTTTTTTTGCATTCTAAGAAACAAAACAAAAACGCAAAATTTACTGTATATGCTGCCATAAAATAGCATTACAGTAAGCAGGAATGTCTTATTTGGTTAAAACTCTCAAAAAGCAGCTTTCCGTAACACTGCTCAGATAGAACAACATGTTTATGTCAAGAAAGCGTGTAATGGCTCAAAGATGGTAGGCCTATTCACACAAAAAAACATACCTTAGAGACAAATGTGACTATGCATGCACACACACACACCCATGCATGTACTCAAGGTCATACCTACAAAACACACCCTTAAATTACTGTTTGGCTTTGCAAGCAGGAAGTAGGTGAACCCACTCGATCTGACCGTTGTCGTGGCAACGGCCAATGGGAGCAGGGGATTAATGAGGGAGTCGGTAGCCTGTCTCGCCAAATCGGATTGTCAGTCATTCTCTGGCTGGCATGAATTCAAAGAACGTGGGTAGAACAGCGGTGGACAGTCTGAGAAAACTAAATGATGGAGGTAGGAGGAGGAGGAGGAGAGAGGAGGAAAAGAAGAAGAGAGGAGGAAGTAGAGAAGAAGCTGGAAAGCACCTGAAGTGTGAGTCAGGGGAGGAAAAGGAGGAGGAGGGCTGGTTGCAGCTGCAATAACACTGCCTGGCAGTCCGAGGGGGAGCTGCTAGACGTACAGCACACTGTGTACACACAGACATATATACATTTAATGTGCATGCTTGTCCATATGCTTTAAAAACATTTTCTCATTCGCCAAGACTTTCTTGTGTCATACTGTCTGTGTGCACCTTAGAAAACACATTAATCAGCAGGTGCCTCCTCTCACTCAACACAATGTAAGAAAAAGGACGGTACATGTCATTATAGCTACACACATACACGCACACGCACATATGCAGGTCAGCTAGTGCAGCCAGCCACAGGCATGGCCACAGCCGCTGATCCACATCTGGCAGCCTGGGGACTGGCTTCGGCCTCGGTTTGCAGCCTGCGGTGGTCTGCTCCGGGAGTCTGGGTTTCCCAAAAGCTTCTCCCCTTGCGTCTTGTCTTGGTGAAACGTAGCTGGACTCCCTGTTGAGATGGGAAAGCAGTCGAGGGCCTTACCCCGAGAGGCCGAGGCTCGCTGGCCTGCAGCCTGAGAGCGACAGTGGACACAGTGCGCTGTTTGCTTTGGTCACGGCAGCACTTCAGCAGAAAAATAAACGCGTGTGAATCTTGAGTGTTGTCGTAATCTGAGGTTCACGGTGGTAGCAAACACGGCGTAGATGTAGACGCGTGAGGATGGAAAGGTCACGCTTCAGAGAAAATATTCAGTATGTGGTGGAGAGCAGATTACGACTGTGCTTGGCGTCAGCCACTACGGTTCATTTTGTTGAGCTGTGGTTTACTGTAAATAGTCCCTCTTCTGTACAGCTGCGAGTTGAATGTGACATGTTTTTCGCTCTGGTGAGGAAATGAGATCATATAACTCTCCTCCCTTTACTCTCGTTGTGAGTTTACTCACATTTTACACTTTACTACAACTATTACCATATTTGGGAGGGTCATGAGAAATGAGACGTAGTGGCCAGTTAACCTTCTGCTTTTGTTCTTACTTGTGCATAAACCTCATACAGTACATACACCTGCACTTCATAAGAAACCATCTTCATGAACAGTTAAGATGAAGCAACAAATATCTCACAGCTTTGTACATATCTGACAGCGTTGTGCTTGTCATCTGCTGAGGGTGATTTGTGTGTGTTTTCAATGTGTTTGCTGCAAACACTTGCTGCCCCATAGTTGAGCAGAGAAAGCGGGTTAAAAAAAAAAAAAGAGCAGAAAGCAGATCAAATAAAGATGAAAGTGGTTCCAGTCGCAGGAGGGAAAACACTTTGGGGAGGTATGTTTATGAACGCAGCTTTAGATCATAATCGTGAAAACACAAGCTTGCGGTAAAGGCCTGAGTCGGCTGAAAGCTCCGGGTGCTGCGAGGGGGGGGGGGGGGGCTTCCCCTGCTGTAACACTGAACTCTGCTCCCGCTGCTGCGTTTCTGCGCACTCAGCAGATGTCTCCCACTGATGACACAGATCTGAGCATCGGTCCGTCAGCTGGCCTCAGACCAGTGTTTGGCCACGTCAGTCACAGAATAGAAAAATAAGACAATGTTTGAACATGGTTGAAGTGAGGCTTTATTAAATGGTTCATACAACGCGTGAGCAGCAGCAGGAAAGAGAAACAATCATGTATCTACTTCAGATTGATTGTTGATTGTTAAAAGCTTACTGTATGGCTGGGCAATGTATTGATATTATATCTATCATGATATGAGATATCATCTTAGAATTTGGATATCGTAATATCAATATCTGGGAAGTGTTGTCTTTTCCTGGGTTTAAAGGCTGCATTACAGTAAAGTTATGTAATGCCTGGTATTAATTGTGAAAATATTTTTTGGAAAAGCTCCAATAGTCAACACTACAATATCGTCGCAATATCGACATTGAGGTATGGACCTTTGGAAACAATTTTGGAACCAATTGTGATACAATAACTGCTGCGTACAGGTGTTTGCTGAATAAACTTTGATGCTCAGTCCTAAAAGAGCAACGGATTAAATCATAGCAACTATTGAGCTCCGTGGCAACAGATCAATCCTTGTGACAACAGAGAAAAAAACTACATATTTAGTGACTACAAATCTCGGAACTGAACTGAGCGAATTCCACCTCTAGTGGAGAGCTGTTAGCTCTATAAACTGTGCTTGTGTATGACTAGCTTATACTGTAAGTACAGTTCAAATCTGCAACACACTGAACTCACTACCTAACTGCAGGGAGAAAGCCGTGTAACATTACAGCGTTGTGAACAGTGCTGTTGTTTTCAACCATGACCATATTTCCCTTACGGTAACCATAGATGTAGCAGATTAGAAAACAGTTGGGCTTTATACTTCCATTAAGAAGTTTGGTATAAGTTCACAGTTCACACCAAAGCACTCCTCCCGTTGCCAGGTAATGCATCTGTAGATTAACAGAGGAGTCATTTCTTACAGGAAGGATTATCAACATCAGTAAACGTTTTCCATCCATGCCTCATTTATCCAGTTCCTTCCCAGCATGCATTGGGCTATCGGCAGGGAAACACCCTGGACAGGTTGCAGGTCTATTTGCAGGACTGGATGCTTTGCCAGGATAAAATTACACTCGACCCAACAGACAACAATGTTGTCCATGTTAGCTGGCTAGTTAATGATGCTGTCGTTTATAAGCAAGTTTATAAGTCTGTTTCTCACTGTGGAAAAGTTTTGCAGCCGCTCGGAGGCCAGCGTTGACCCTGTAAACAGGCTCCTTATTCAGATTATTTACAGGGGGCATTAAATCATAAGAGGGCTCTTCCTGTGTGCAGGCTCTCTCTCTCTCTCTCTTTCTTTCTCTCTCTCTCTCTCTCTCTCCCCTGCTTTCTGTTTGTTTCCTCTCCTTTATTGAACAGATTTTAGTCCTTGGAGGGTCTGCTCCCATGAAATGTCCTACGATAATAATGTGGCGACTGGAAATTCAGTTCCTCTCATAAAAGGCTAATTGCTCCTCCTGGTACTTCCGTGTGACCCCTTCTCCCCTTCTCCCCCTGTCAGACAATCACCCATACACACACACACACACACACTCTCATTAAATTGTCACACCAGAAGGCCAAATGGAAACATCTTAAAGATAAGTTTGTCGTAGCAGTTGACCTGGACACCGGAATCTTTGGATTTTTACACAAACAATTTAATGCAGCTAATTAACGAGGGTAGGCCATGTCAAAAGAGCAATTATCCCTTCATTAAGCTCACAAGAACCCAAATACCAATACCTAACTTCTTAGATCTCCAGGTCCCAAAACTGCACTGGCGCTGCTGTAAAATATGCTAAATGACATACCAACATGTTTAGACTCTGCTTTGGCCATCGTGAAGGAAAGTCATTTACTAAAAAAAGACTTTTCTGTTATGGATGACATGTCACCGTGAAAAGGGAGATTTATTCCAGAGTCCTCTGGGGTTAAACATGTCACCGCTGCCATAGTGCAGTAGCTTAAAAACAACCGTGACTTACAGAGCCACCTTTATGCTACTGGAACCCAACGAAGGGACTTTTGCCACGGCATCTTACTTTATACTAAATGGATTTTCCAAGTTATTTTAAAACTTGCATTAAAAGCTCTTGAAATGTTTGTCTGATGACTCTGAGGTGACTAGAGGTGAGACAACTCCGTTAACAAACCTTTTTTTCTTGTGAAGGGAGGGAGGGGAATGGGGGAAAAAAAAAATTCCCCAAATTCACACAACCTACTTGATTGAAAACATTGTAATTTCCCTTTTGATTAATACAGTATAAAAAAGATCACCAAAGTAACCATGATTCTATGTGTTTTCTTTCTTTAGATCTTCCAGGGGACATAAATACCTGAGATTCTGTACCATTATGATAGGAAAAAAATGTATTTGCTTAAAAGGCGAAGATGATCTGATTCATTTCTCTAAACACTAGCGTGGTAACATTAGCACGTCTGACATTACTCTGCTGCATTTATTCGTAAGCAGCAGTAGCTTATGGTTAATTTTTACACATCAAATTCTGTCGAATGGCTGTTCTCACAGAACATGGGAGGGGCTGACGTCATCAATTACAGTAATGACACTTTAAAAGTGTTTTTCTTTTATGACTTACCTCGTCATTATGGGAATATTGCTCATCAGTGGTAATAATCGTGGTTAAAAGTCACCGTTTCACGAAAATCCCAGGGAACCCGCTACATTCCTCCAGGAAACATGAGTGCGAAGGGGTTAGAAAAGTTAACAAATAACGCCACAGCCCACACCTGACAAGAGGAGCTGAAAAGTCGGACCACACAGTTTGCGCCCCGAGAAACTGGGCTATAAGATCTATTAACACAACAAACCGCTGGGTGTAATTTCCCCACAGATGAGCCAGCTTCTCACTGCCAGGGAATGTCCTGTGGATGTCAGAAAGAAACCTCATAAATGCTCTGGGACTATGCTGCAGGTGAGGGTTACGCGGCATCAGTTTGTGTGTAACGAGACAGGAGCCGGGGAGAAAGGTATTCACTTTTAATTGGTGGGGTTTATTGGATAAAACCAAATGAGCTATGACTAAGACTTCCTGACACCAAGACATAAAAATACTCTTCAGCCAGGTCTAGATTTTCTACATTTTTGGTTATCCTTCGCCTACGAATGGAAGATGAATAAGATAATTATTAGCAAATATACATACAGGCATATCACAGTCAGTTTGTAGTTAATGCCTATGGAAACTTGTAAGAAATTCAAAACATACAATGCAAACAGAATAAAATAAATAGTACCCCTATATTCCACTAGGCGCATATGCGCAAATATCCATGCCTGGAAAAATGTTTAGTATATAGACATTCCTGTTATGTACAAAAGTATCCCTCAGTATCTGGTGTGGCCACCAGCTGCATTAAGTACTGCAGCGCATCTCCTCCTCATGTACTGCACCAGACCGGCCTGATCTTGCGGTTGTTGTTGCCATCCTGTACCTGCCCCGCAGGTGTGATATTGGGATGTACCGATCCTATGCAGGTGTTGTTACACGTGGTCTGCCGCTGCGAGGACGATCAGCTGGGCTTCCTGTCTCCTTGTAGCGATGTCTTAGGCGTCTCACAGTAGGGACATTGCAATGTATTGCCCTGGCCACACCTGCTGTCCTCATGCCTCCTTGCACCATGCCTAAGGCACGTTCACACAGATGAGCTGGGACCCTGGGCGTCTTTCTTTTGGTGTGATTCAGAGTCAGTAGAAAGGTCTCTTTACTTTCCTAATTTTCTTATAACTGTGACTTTAATTGCCTACCGCCTTATTGTCTTTTCAACCGTTCAACAGGTGCATGTTCATAACTTGTTTGTGGTTCATTGAACAAGCATAAAAACATTGTTTAAACCCTTTACAATGAAGTAAAGTAAAGTTATTTAGATTTTTACAAAAGTATCTTTAAAATACAGTGTCCTGAAAAAGGGGCGTTTCTTTTTTTGCTGAGTTTAGTTTTGAATGTTAGCATTTGCTCTTGATCTTTTTGACTCATGTTCACTAACTTTTGGTGCATAATGGTTAACATTTTCGCTACACTCAGAAAGGGCCAACAGGCCATTTTGAGCAAACAGAGTGTGTGTTGGTGGATACGGATTGCAAATACATCTTGAATTTGATGGTGCCAAGCCATGTAAAAGTCTCTACAGTGACTGTTTATTTCTCCAGCAGTTTATTACCATTGAGACCTACAGGACAGTGTGAGTATTTCGGTATGAGGAATCCAACACTGGACTGTTCTCTTGTTTTGGGGTTGTTAGATGGCTCATTCAGTGCAGATACAGTTCTGCTAGTATCACTGAAAAATGTAATGACAGGCTCTCTTCCGTTCTGTTAGAATGTACAGTGACCTTTGACCTCATGTGGTTCAAGATATGTACCTTAACCACATGGTTTGTATTTAGCTTCAAATGTAGTTGGAGGTTTTCATTAGAAATATGTACCGTACACAAGGATATGTTTTTAGCAAGTTAGGAAGTTGACTAATGGGTGTTTTTTTGTAATACATCATGGGCTATCAGCACTCCTCCAGTTTGCAGATGCCCAGAAGGTATTCTCCCATAGTTCCTAGAAAGGAAAATGTAGATGGAAAAAATAGGGGTGAAAATCTCAAACCTCAGGCTGTTACATCAGCTTTATGAGAGCACTTAAAAAGCACAATAAATTAGAAAAGAAGAGTAAGGCAGAATGGTGGACAACTTTCATTTGATATTTTTTCTATATAATATGCAAATGTATATAAATAGGTAAATGTTCAGCACCAAAAGCATTGAATTACTATCAACTCCATGCCACATAAACATCTATGGAAGCCCAGAAAAAAAATAGAGAAAAACAGATGAAAGGTTAGGAAAGATACAGTATAATATGTATTAATGTGTATATATATACATGTATGAATGGCAGTCAATGAGTGGAACCTCTGTGAAAGCCCCCTGAGGACGTAACTGATGACATTTTGCAGCAATTAGTTATGAAATGAAACTCCTGCATACTGTCCTCTTCACCTGCGGTCATTTATTTTCAACGTTTCGGAACACAGACCTTTATCAAAGTCATCGTCGTTATTAAATGACTGCAAGTGAAGAGGACTGTGTGCGCGAGTCTCATGGTCTGTATTGTCGACCCATGGATTTCTCCTACATACCTGTCGATCTACAGCGCTCGACCAACCAATGGTGTAACTTCATCACTCACTCAATATAGTCAAACCTTTGACTTATACTTATAATACTATCTCATAGTTTTAACTTGGTACATCGTCATTTTGGATTACTATTTTAAAATTTAGAATGATTTATCTATACTATACTTAGAGTCACAAAGACCACTGGCTTGTTCCTTTAATGCCTCCTAAAAGCTTGTATAAGGACGAGTTTACCTGACTTTAACACAGCTGTTCATATAACACAAATGGATAACAGTGTGTAAGTCCTTGCTAACTTTTACATTTCACAACAACCTAAAGGTAATCCTGGGTTAAGCTCTTCCTGTTGACATTTCGGTTTGTACCCATTTCATTGGACATAAAGTGAAACCTTAAAAGTCCCTGACACCTCAGGATTTTCCACATCACCTTGGTATTTTCAACGCCGGCTTTGAGCTGGGTGTTTCAAAGTCATGCGCCAAGAGTGAGATCATCCTGCAGTAACTGCTCTTACAGCAGCGGCACAAACTTATTACATATGTGGGCCACAAGATTAATGCTGTGTCCACAGTGTGTGGGCGTCCCAGGAGATATGCAGAAGCATGGTCGATATTCTTCACCCACTAGATGTCAGATTCACATGCAACTCATGCATACAATTCACACATACTGTATAATATTATTGTATAATTATGTTAAAAGGATGCTAACCAAGATGGAAGTGTATTTAGGTGTGGAATTATGTGGACACAGTGTACATCGGGTTTTGATGAACTGTCCCTTTCTTAAAGAGGCCTCGCTCAGGCATTTATTTATGATGTGACGGCAGACCGTCTCCAATCACTCTGCTTTGTTCCTATTGGGGGCTTCCAGCTGTTAATAGCACCCATCCCTGCCAACAAACGACTTTGAAAAGAAAACCACGTCACACGGCCAGGATGCTGTCCGGCCCGGCTCCAGCCAAACGGTAAAGATCAGATGTCGACGTCAGGGTTAACGTCAAGATCAGACAGCACACAGTTAGAATGCTGGGGTTAAGTCAACGTTTGGGGTTGATTTAACCCGGACCTTGTGGCTGGGTTATAGCTCAGTTGGTAGAGCAGGCGCACATACATATATAGAGGTTTACTCCTCGATGCAGCGGCCGTGGGTTCGACTCCGACCTGCCGTCCTTTGCTGCATGTCATTCCACCTCTCTCTCCCATTTCATGTCTTCATCTATCCCGTGGAATTAAAGGCCTAAAATGACCTTGCTTTGCACCAGTCTATTTCAGCTGCATAAATGATGTTTTAGCACCAACGTTGGAGGCAATATTGCTACATGGAAGAGAGAGAGAGGCAATGGAGAAAGACAACAACGTGTGGTGCAACAAAATCTTTTTTTTTTAAATCATTAATTGCTTCCTCTGTGCATTCGAAGCCACTCAGCCGTCAGGGTCTAATGGGATAAACATTTTCTGTTTTACGCACCTGCTGGTTTTGGCTTTGTCCTGTGGGAGGCTGCCCATTAGACCAGATTAGATTACACACACTCACACACACATGCGCTCACACTTGCGAACTTTAGTTATTAGTCACTGCAGTATCATTTTCAGTTCTTAGAGTGGTTCTGGACACTTCTGAGCCCAGCAACGGAAAGTGGAAAATAATGAGGTACAAAACAAGACCCCATGTTTTAATTCTGCAGTATGTGGAGGAAATCTGAGACGTAGTGACATTTACAGAACTGTTTAAAGATAATACGGATATACGACATTTGCACGTTTGCATACAGATGAGCAACAGAGAGGTGGATTATGCTGCAGGAGTGTTTAAAATAGAATTCCATTGCAACCGCCATGAATCCAACTGAACCATCAAATAGAGAACTAGCATGAGAGTGCTTATGTTTGCCATGTCTAAACAGTCCTTAACATTTGCTATCTTAATCTTAAAACACATTTGTTAGAGTTCTCTGCATCTGATCTGCATCAAAATAGTGAGAGACAATCAGATTTTAGAAAAATATCTAAGCCCCAGGAATATTATAGGGGCAAAGCTATGAAACTGTGCTGGATGCTTTGAGTTGATACGTCTACATTTTGTTACAGCGGCACAATGTGTTTAAGATGATATAGCCTATTGTATAGTTCTATTAAATAGCAATTGCAGTGCACGTGCATACGAAGTCAGTGGCACACAGGGCTGCATAATCCAGGAAAACAAAAATATTTAAGCTTCACAGTTTAAGGGCAAAAAGTACTTTATAAATGGCCAAATCAAACCAGACCTCACTGACATTAAAGTCATTTTTAAGCTAAAAGGGACAAAGAATACAGTACGAATGCAATGGGATGCACACTCCCAGTACTCCCGTTAGTTCAAACGCACACATTCCCGTGAGTAATGTACAACGCACACCTCACACACTAACACCCATTGTGCGAATTGCCTCGTTTTCACTCGCCACTTCCCTCGCGTCCGACAGCTTTGCTTTCTGTTAACAGGGAACAATCAATCAGGGCCATTTCCTGTGCAGAGTGGACGTCCTGTCTCACAGGATGTGGCTTAAGAGGGTCATGGGCACCAGAGACTCAGTGGGCAGAGGCGCCCCCCCTCTTCATGTCATGAAATCTCTACATGCCTACTAAATATTACACTGTATGTAAGTGTGTCCTGCTTTCCCACTAACTCCCAATATTACCAGGGTGAGAGAATGGAAACAGCATATTAGCGTTCTGGTGGCGCCTTCAGCATGTATGTGACAGAGAGCAGTATAAGGTTGTGTAATGCCAGGAGCTAACTGTCGATAACGGAAGCCTCTGGCTTTCAGAGAATCTTATAACTGTTGCATTCCTCAGCAGCCAGAGGAACGCTGGATTCCACAGGAGTCCCGCTGTAAACAGGTTGTCAAAATTAGAAATTGGTCATCAGGCGAGCCTGCACAAGCCAAATTTCATATGCATTTGAGTCCATGTAAACCTTGCTGAAATGGTGATGATTGGAGGATTGTGTCTCGCTAGTAAAGAAAAGAGGCCGGAGCTTTCACACTTCAGGAGGATGTTTGCCTTGTATACAGGAGAAAGGCTTTTAAAACCACGGTACACACGTAAAAACCTATTGAAGACTGACTCCAAATGAAGATCAAAGAAGTAGGAAAACTTTCCTCTCACGATAAACCATTCATTCACTTTGACTCCTTTTTTAAGGACATCTGCTTAAACAAATGGTTAAGGTCAGGCCGTGGAAACTTATGCAATCATGAGTGAATTTACACCCCTTTGGAAATATTTTACAACGTTTCAGGGAGGGCAAAGGACGAGCTGGTTCTGGGAGGAAAAAGCGAAGGCGGTAACAGTGGGGCGATTCACGTAAAGCCAAATAGGTGGTTTTTATTGTTGATTTGTGTAGTTTAGAATGCGGTTTGGCGCAGTTTGAAGATGCCATCTGTGTCCCAGGTTAAGTTTATAACTGTCAGTGGAATTGAAATGGAATTATCCTGATGAACTTCAACCATCTTTTTCCCTGCAGACCTGCATATAAAATAAAACCCCTGCAGTAAAGCTTTTCACAGAATTGACATTTTGGATATCCTTACTACAAAATGTAAATCTGCTATAATCTTAAATAGTTGGTGTGCCTTTAGATCCAGATTAACCTGCTAGGGGGCCCCTGGGACAGAAATATTTTGCCAATTAATCCCCCAGCCACCACTTGATCATCATATGCCACCTGTATCTCATCACCCTAATACATCTGCTAGTATAAACCTCCATACTCACCATAGGCCTCTGCCAGATTGTCTGTGTAGCCAGTCTTTCCTGCATTTTGGTACTTTATATTTTAAAATGGACACAAAAATAATAAAAAATATTGAGGTTTGACAGCCAGCTGTAGAAATAATGACTGTATTAAAACTAGGTGTTGAGATCCTCTACAGGACAAATGTTCCATGTGTCTCTCTGTAGTTTGTTTATTTGAAGCTAATGCAGTGTGTGTGTGTGTGTGTGTGTGTGTGTGTGTGTGTGTGTGTGTGTGTGTGTGTGTGTGTGTGTGTGTGTGTGTGTGTGTGTGTGTGTGTGTGTGTGAGTGTGCGTGATGCGTGCATGTGAATAGTCCAGTATTTTAGGAATTACGTCAGCATCAGTCTGGCTTACTGGATGCACCGAGCTGGGATAATGCCTGACGTCCAGCTTATCTCTCAAGTGTTCTCAGGCATTCCTTCCCCTTTGCTCTATCTTCGCAATCTATTTTGCAAGGGCACCGTCACTTCTCCTGGAGTTTAGCACCGCCCAAGACGATTGTGATGGGTTTAAAGAAATTCAGACAAGCCAGAGAGTTTTTTTTCCTCCTATCCCAGAATGATAAGCGGTGTAGCCTGCGCATACTCCAGCACGTACAGACACAGACACAGCGCTGTGGAGTTAGGTCTGGCAATGCAAGACTACGTCCATACTGGACTTGATAGAACTTTTTTTAAATGTTGAATGTAATCCAAGGTTTTGCAAAATCGTGCAACATTGACATTGTCTGACGATAAGGTTAGTAAAAATGCAGGGCATGTGCTTCAACTGTGCATATTCCCAAACAAATCCCCTGATGCTCAGGGGCCCCGAGACAGTTTTCCTGGTTGGTAATCCAGCCTTGTCTAAGAGTAACAAAGTGATGCTTCCTCCAACTTGATTTAGACATCTCTTCCATACTTCACCACTTCACAGCACTGACATAAATAGAGACAACAGCAATGCATGTCCACTTCAAACCCAACTCAACCTAAACTGCACCAACATTATGCTGCCAGGAAACTCGGTATGCACATCACAACATGTTTGAGTTGATTATTCAAACAAGTTGATGTGCAGCTTGCATTTTTCGGCAGTGTGGGTGCTGCTAATGAAGACGCTGACAGTCAGTCCTACGCAGGCGAGTGAGTCAGCCGCGTGCTGATTAAGGGATCCGCTAGCAGAGGAGCCATCAATCAAACGCAGGATCACTCCTACTCTCACTCCACAGGCCACGGCTGTTATGTCGTGTTTATCCAGCTGCTGGCTCTTTGCCTCAGACAGAGACCCCTGCTCCTGTCCTGGCTATCTAACAGAGGTGCACAAAGAAAAGAAGGCTGGAAATTCAATACATACACTGTAACTTAGCCAATTTGAGTTCAGTTTATAGTCATATGTTTAAAAGATTACAGCTCAAAAAACGATGTCACAACCCTGTCTCCACTCCAGACATACAAAATAAACAATACGTGCACATGGTGTATATAAAACAATTAGCTTTTGAGATGTTTCTATGCGCCACTGCCAGCAAGGAAAAAACATACAGTTCGTGGTGCTCTGGGAAAGTTTGGAAGAGTAAGGTTGGAATGTCAACTCACCCACGTAGATGGGGATTTGCAGCTCAGCACCCTGCAGAAGAGACATATGGCTTTAGTGGTTTGGAGCCGAGATATGTCGAAAGCGATGGAGGCTGAAATAAAGCGAGGAAAAGAATGAAAAAAAGTAGAGATGACAGAAATGGAGAACAGACATGAATTGATTTGTATTTAGTTGGCTTTTATTTGACAAGGTTAGTGCTGCGGAGAGTAAACATATTGCTAAATGAGACAGATCCAAGAAAGTTTGTAAATTACAGAAAAATACGGAGGAGATACTGAACTAAGAGTTGAGGATGAATGAGCCAAAGAGCTGGGAGAGTCGAAGACTTCTCAATGTGCAAGTCCACTGGGAGGCCAGCCGGAGATAAGTAAGACAGCAGCTGCAGTAGGCAGGATATAAAACCAGCTACTCCCATGGAATCCCCCAAACTCCTCCAACTAACACTGCAGTTAGCTCTCAGCTCACTCCTGGACTCCACGTGAGTCCATCACACTGGGCAAGGAACTGACTGGTGATTAATACTGTGGCTGTCAATCAGAAAATGAAGGTTGATGGTATAGAGAGACGCCAGAGGAAGCTGTAAAGCTAATCACACCCAACAATTAGGAACAAAATACAATAATAACCCCTGTCTCCTTCAAATTTCATTAATGTACTACTAACCTGCATTAGCATATACGTTTTACATGAAACATAATCTAGCCAATTGTGTTTTTTAAAGTGATTTTTTTAGCTGAAAGCTAACGGCACATGGGACGCAGGTCGTGAAGCCTGCTATGTGTAAGTTCAGATGTAGCTTGATTTGAACAAAGTGTGAGAGCTGCACTACTATTAGGTAGCCACTGTGTGCTGTAAAGTTTAAGCAATAGGCCGCATGCCCTTTTTGTCCAATTTCAACAGGATTTGCCAGCGAGTCTAGTTTTTTCCCACTGTTTTCTGTCTTTATGCTCAGCTAAGCTTTAACTTTTGGAGATCGGGGGGGCTGTGTGTCCATCGGACTTCATCCATTTCCATGTATGGTATTAGGATGTAAGCATAATTTGCCAGAGACTTGTTCAGCTTGAGAGATCGTTGGATTGTGGGCTCTATATATCAGTCAGTTCATTAGTAGACACACGCACACACACACACACACACACACACACACACACACACACACACACACACACACACACACACACACACACAGAGAGACAGGTAGGTAAAGACCCTCAGAGGCATACCTACACACCATGGAGCAAACAGCTTTACACCAAAAGCACTGTCAGCGAGTTCTCAGTTTAACCTTTGTTGTGTCTTTAGACTCCCCCGACTGTGAAAAGCCATTCCCTGCAGCAAGCAGACGGACTGATGAGAGGTATTCTTAAATCCCACACCACCCTGAACACACACACAGACAAGAAAACACACATTTTTGTACTTGAACACACATTTTCCCAGCCTTAAATTTGGAATACAGCAGTAGCTTGACATCACTCATGTTACACATTGAGACAGACCACTCGTCCCACAGGATTAGTCTGGTGTTTCCCACTCTCTCTCTCTCTCACACACACACACACACACACGCACACCCACACACGCACACACACACACACACACACACACACACACACACACACACACACACAGACACACACACACACACACACACACAGACATCATCTGGTGCCAGTCATGGCCACGGTTTATAAACTTTATGTCTGTGTGTAGATGTGTCTGTAGACCTCTTTACATATTTACGTGGGGTACATTTTTGTTCATATGTTGATTTTCTCAACAGGGAGAAGGTCAGTGAGGCCACCTCTAAGTGGAAATGTTGTGAGTCACTGCAGCATTGGGCAATAACACCGAAAATACCTGCTTGTGTGTTCAATCCTGCCAAATGGAAAAGTACTAAAAAGAAGGGATTTTCTTTTTTTGTGTTGTTGTGATTATCTCTGTTTACATCTCTGCTGACTTTTTGTTTTCATCTCTCCCAAATTATTGTTTTTTTTTTTTTTCTTGAAAAATGTTAAAGTTAGACGATGTAAGAAGTTGAATTCAGTAAAACGCATAATCCACAGAACACACTGAAAAACTTAACTCAAAGTCCACGTTCATCCGGGGCTATTTGACAACATCTTAGTCTTCCTCAATAGATGGAGTTCGGTCCGTTGCCATCACGTTGACCTAAGTATGGAACATGATGATAACTGCACTATCACCAAGACATTTAAGCGAATCCATCCACCAAGGAAGAACGGACGATGCCGGAAAAAGCTAGTGAATGGACCTTGAATTAATATTTTTATTTTCATATTTTTCAAGTTAATTGTTTGCCGCACTACTTTTTTCCCAAGTTCATGAATAACCTTTGTTTTCATGGGAACTATTTCTTCGGAAAGTAGTTCCAAAGAAAACTTTTGACAGTACTTAAAGCTGAAATATCAGAAACATCTGGCTCGATACCACGGTGGGTGGTGAGAAAATGTTTTTCTGTATTTCATCAACTGACCCTTTAATGCTACGGACGTGTTGATTGTACAACTAAATTGGAGTCAGAAATGTGTCCAGAAAATATTTTATCTTAATTTTCTGTGTTTTGTCACCAGTTTTTCTGTGTCCCTCACGCTTAAATTATGTATTTATCCTCTCCCTCTGTCCCACTTGTTTTTTGTCTTTTTCTTTGTCTGTCTGTCATGTCTGGAGAACAGATTAGAGGCCGACAGTCGAGCCTATAAAGAGGTCGCACGTGTGTGCCTATCTTTTCCTTTCTTCTTCTCTTATTACTCTCCCCATATTTTCCATCACTCAACGCAAACATCTAACCCTACCTCATGTAGTGACATCTGCCTTGGGGAGATATACAGTTTCTGGCTGCAACCTTTCACAGTGAGTGTGTGAACTGATCTCACTCAGTGTCTGTCTGGCTCGGCATTTTCGTTTTGGTTGGGACCGGCCTGACAGATCAGCCTGGACGTAAAATCGAGAGCTGTAGATTGCAGTTGATTGTGTCATAAGAAATATAAACTGACATAATTTTAACCAGTATGTAACAGTGTTTCTCATTCCCTTTGTGGCTTGTTTATTAGAAAAGATCTATTGAATTGAAGTTCATGTTTGGATTGGATGTACTTCTAGGAATTTAAAATCTATGTCCACGCCTAAACATGAAAGGCTTAATCAAAGGTGCTGACTGTGTGTGTGTGTGTGGGGGGGGGGGGGGGGGGGGGAGACAATTAATGGGGCTTTGCTGACAGACAGGGAGGAATCTCTGTCACTACCTGAATAGGTAGGAGGAGGATAGAAACTAAAGACAGCCACACATACATACATACATTATAATAACATGTACAAGATAGACAAAGTTAGAGACCTATAATAAATATGCAAACATACAATATGCATTAAACACAGAAAGAAATGTGTGCATGTGAAACTCAAACCAGATAATTGGGGGTTGCAAAATCTAAAATATTGTTTTGAAGCAAACAAACCTGTTAACTATTTTAATGCTGCATAGCACCCCCCCTATAATCAAAACTGGCCAGTGCAACCCCCCCCCAAAAAAACTATTATTACTTCCTTTACATAAATACAGACATTTGCACCATGAATTGATGCAGAAAAGGCACAAATTGTTGAAGAACAATTCACCAGAATGCAGAAAATAAAGTGTTTTGATGCTTAAAATTTCAATTTTGCTTAACAGTGGAGATGTCAACCCTCCCAATGTTGAACCCAAAGTTACGCCATTGTTAAATGCTGGGTATTATTTTCTCTTCAAAATAAGTATGATGAAACAATAGTGAAATAGTTTTTAACAACTTGTGGACTCACTCTGTCCCCTAAACTCAGCAATGAAGATTAGATAGTCAAAT
Organism: Gymnocephalus cernua; assembly: GCA_023631565.1. Taxonomy (NCBI): domain Eukaryota; kingdom Metazoa; phylum Chordata; class Actinopteri; order Perciformes; family Percidae; genus Gymnocephalus; species Gymnocephalus cernua. The sequence continues at coordinate 15,481,261 of CM042448.1, read as the reverse complement.
GCTGTCATAACTGATGGGAATGATGTGCCTTTCCTTGGATACATACATCCACACCTCTTCCATTCTAAACACGCATTCAGTCTTGTGAAGTTTTACCAGTGCCAGCCACAACTAACCTCTCAGCCTCAACAGTCTGTAAGGACACTCCCTGCTTGATTAGATTTCCTGCTGAACAGGAATATGGCTTTGGAAAAGTGCAGGTCAAAAGGATAGAGGTAAAGGTATAGAGGGAGAGAGAAAGGGGAAGTAAGGAGAAGGAGGGCGGAGGAGAGTTTTAGAAAAGAGTGTGAGTGCACACAAAGCAGGGCGTGGGCAAGTCGGCAGCCTTGCCCTCTTACACTTGAAGAAGTTGAAGAATATGGGTCACAAAAACACATTCCAACCTTTGAACGTTCATGCGATCTCTGTGAAAGCAGAGAGGAAATGAAGTGCACTTTACTCGAAAAGCACGGAAAAGGGGGGAGAGGAAGGGACAGACAGGTCAAGATAGAGGAAGAAAAGGAGTGGGACAGTAAATCCATTAAAACAGGGAATTTGGAACATCATTTTGAGCAGTAGTTTACACTCCAGCAGATACTGTAATCCTTAGATAAATGATACCTGACTCCCATGGAGAGTCAGGATCTTGAGCAGAAGAGATGTGGACTCCTGCTGTTGTTTTTAAAGCAGCTCACTCTGATTCACAGTGTATCACTTCAGAGCATCCACAGACGGTGGGTTTGACTCCATGATGGATGGCAGATTGCATAACATCTCTGTTTCTTCCTGGCGTTTAAATACTTCGCATTCAACAGCATGTAGTGTTGAATTCTCAGTTTTTCCACCAGCCTTCCTGGAAAAATATACATATACATACTACTGTAGGTATGATTTTATTTATGTGACTTAATTCACAACCCACTGGTCTTATCATTATGCCGCTTTTTCATGGATACATTCAATAAACCTGTCTTTTCTAAAGCTTTAAGTTGCTGTAGAAGGTGTTTATATGACGTTTCTCTTGGCGGTAGAGTTGCAATGCGCTGCTGTGCATCATACTTCACAAGACAAGACTTTTGTCACGCCTTCATCCACAAATGCATTCTGAGATGTTAAGAGAGTGCGCGAGACACTTAGCTGATGCTCGTCAGAGAGCTGATAAAGACGTGTGCAAGAGCGCGCACACACACACACACACACACACACACACACACACACACACACACACACACAGCCGGTGGCATTGTTGATGTTAAATGTCTCGCTGACATGAACCATGTCGCCGCTTTGGTTTTGTACTGCATGTAATGAGATAGTGATAACATGTCCGGGTGTACCTCCTGACACAGAGATTGTGTGTGTGTGTGTGTGTGTGTGTGTGTGTGTGTGTGTGTGTGTGTGTGTGTGTGTGTGTGTGTGTGTGTGTGTGTGTGTGTGTGTGTGTGTGTGTGTGTGTGTGTGTGTGTGTGTGTGTGTGTGTGTGTGTGTGTGTGTGTGTGTGTGTGTGTGTGTGTGTGTGTGTGTGTGTGTGAGATATAACAGCTCATGCTCTTTGACACAAATCAGTGCCGTGCTGTCATTCAGAGATCAGTTACCCAGCACAACAAGGCTAAAGGATGACACTGAGTAAAGCTGGAAGTCATGACAGCTGACACCAGATAGTCAATAAAGCCATTTGACTGGTGACAGGATGCTGGTGTGTTTTTGCCTCATGCCATTTTGAGTAGACGTGAAACAGCGCCACAGTCATAGACTAATCACAAGCAACACACTTATTTGAGTTCATTTCTGTATTTGCTTTTCTGATGGGCCCCTCAACTGTGATTTAGAGTCTGTTTTCAGACATTCAGGCGTTTTAGGCCGTAATTTTTCTTCACATGCACACCAATGTGTCCAGATTTATTAAATAGATAGATTTTTGTGGCTGTCCTGTTAATTGTGGTGCTATGTTCGAAGGCTGGCCACTGCCCCTGGCCACTGGCCTACTTCTCCAAAAGCTCGCTGCCCTTTTTAGGCCGCTCACAATGATTTATCTGTGACCAGTGTGCGCGAGTGTGTCAGTCTGTCAGTGTGTCAGTGTGTCAGAGGCCGTTTTTACAGGGGGCGGGTGACACAGTTTGCCAGTGTTGTTCCCAACTTCCTGTCATCAGTCTTTGTCAGACACGCACGCACGCACGCACACACACTTAGTGTGTGTTGATAGATGCAACAAAGCATTTGTCCCCCAGTTCAAGCACTTGTCACAAGTGCCCACGGTCTACTGTACTGTAGCTCAGCCAGACGAGGCTCGGCCTTTGACCCCGAGGTCATTGACCGTGAGATCCAGACACACAACAACAGGAAATGCTCTTTTTTTTTTTTCTTCCCGTTAAATCAGGCCAACAGGCGCTGATCCTGCACGCTCGTCTGCACATGCAGTGACCACAGCACGACATCGGTACAGAGGCACACAACCTCACCGCCAGCTGGCCACAGGCAGTGGTGGAATGTATCTAAGTACATTTACTCAAGTACTGTTCTCAAGTTCAAATTTGAGGTACTTGTACTTATTTTTTATGCCACTTTCTACTTCTACTGCACTACATTTCAGAAGAAAATATTTACATTACAAAATATTTTACTGTAAATTAATATGACAGCTTTAGTTACTTACTAATATTATTTTTGCACAAAAAACACATGTAGTTTATAAAATAGGGTGTTTTATTATAAATTAAACTACTCAACAATATGTAGGTCTACAAGTCCAGCTGAAATGATTAGCCGATTAAACACTTAGTTGATTGACAGAACACCTTGATCGTTTCCAGTTTCTAAAATGAGGATTGTTCTGCATTTCAATACTTTAGTACATTTTCCTGATGATACTTACATGCTTTTACTTAAGAAACATTTTCAATGTAGGACTTTTACTTGTAACAAAGTAGTTTTACTTAAGTAAAGGATCTGAATACTTCTTCCACCACTGGCAACAGGAAAACACTTACAACTTGGCCAGAGGGAAAGGGACCATACAATGTAGGTATCTTATTATCAACTCTAACCTCACCCACATGTTTTTGTCTGTATCACATTTTAGCCTGTTGAAAATGCAAAGAATGCTTGAGTAAATACCACCCTCGCAGAACTCTGCCACATGTGACGTCCAAACCCAAATCGACTTTTGACCTGCAAGTCCAATAACATTCTTTGATGATGAGAAGCCAAGTCCATAAGGGGACGCAAAAGAAGCAGTCAGAGTCAAGGGTCAACACTGATAGACAGGCGGCCTGTGAGCAGATAGCGAGAGAAAGCACTCCAAATTATAGGCTTATATAAAGTTTCAAGGAATTGAAGTAGAATGTGTAAGCATTACAGCTTGGTGCAATCGTCCAAGAAGGAATCCAAACGAGTGTGTTTAGCTAATTCTGCCATTCGTCATGGGGGTATTAGCGGGTTGGGAACACGATCCTGGAAGCTGGGGAGCATCAGAAGCCATTAAAGGGAGCTGAGGAAAAACAGAACGCAAACCTCTGGACTGTATCATAGTGAGTCCAGGGCGGAGGAAGGGAAGGGAGGAGAGGAGTGAGATGTTTTGCTGGGGGTTAAAAGGGATGTGTACTCCATATGCTGCACAGGAGAGGACATATCTGACATTTAAGAGATGCGTTGGCTGTTCAAATGGAATTGTGCAAGGCATTCAGACCAGAGTGCAGTTTGGCTACTGCTGGAGAAGGAATTCAGTAACATTTTGGAACCACCCATCTGGCAGAGCAAGCCTTGCACAAGCGCTCCAAGTCATTGACACAATTTAAATTACTCAACTATTAAGAGTATGTCCATGCAATGCCATGCCATCCCAGAGAAACACATTCAAAAGGCAGCCAATGGAAGAATAAGAAAACATAACATTTCGGCAGATCTCTAAGGACTGCTGAGTGTTAAACTGTGAAGTGCAAAGTTCATTGTTGAAGCGAGGCGGAACCGGCGCTCGCGGTGAAGTCATGGTTGCTTCCAGGATGAGGACATGTGAACAGCTGCAGGCCGCTGACCTCGTCCTCTGGCCCTCAAACGCCGCAGCAGTGCTTACACAATCCCAACGATGAGAACGACGGTTTGGCACCCGCAGCTGACATTGCCACACGCGAATGCAATGAAGAGGTGTGTGTGTGTGTGTGTGTGTGTGTGTGTGTGTGTATGTGTGTGTGTGTGTGTGTGTGTGTGTGTGTGTGTGTGTGTGTGTGTGTGTGTGATTAAGCAAGTCTGCTGCTGACTGGAAATTGTAAACACACACCTTGAGAAAAAAAGGAGTTTTTTCTGGGTTAAAGCAGCATAATCACCTTTAGTTGACCACTAAGTATCAAAGTCATTCAACCATCCTTCATCGCCCTCTACAAACACGACCAAAGAAACCAACCTGACTCATCGTACAACCATTAAAGACGGAGAGCTTCGCTCTGTTGTTCTCTTTCCAGCATCCTGCTTTTTAACCCTGTGTGCCCTCCCTGAAAACTCCACTGTCAGCATTTTGAAACACACACACACACACACACACACACACACACACACACACAGATCGTCTCCAGATGTTTAATTGGAGAGAGACATAAATGGGGTAACAATGGCAAAGGGGAGAGTCACGAAGTCAAGCTGAATCAGATGAGAGGCTCGTGGCTGCCTGTCTGTACGGTTTAAAGATGACTCTCACACACACACACACACACACACACACGTTCGTACAAATGCACACTCACTGTTGATTGAGTCCTACATTTTATATACAATCAGTGGTGTCTGAGGTCATCTAATCCTGGAAATAGTCCAGGAGAAGCCCTGCTTGTTGCATTCCTATCAAAATCCATATCACATGTCATATATCACTAATACATCCTGTCCATGTTGTTATTGTTGTTGAATCTTGCTAAATCCTAATTGGTGGTCAGAGGTAGACCAACGTGATGTCGTGTTTTCCCAAGGGAGTCCGAGTGAGAAAAGAACGGTACAACGGCACACAGAACTCTCTCAGGTTTTTTATTTTAATAATATGAGAAACCCGGGAACATTTTAGGGCCTTTAAAACTGTAGGTAGATACTTCTTCGTACTGTATTTGCAAACACAGCCTGTGGGGAGATGTTGAAGATCATGCAGGGGTCAGTGTGAAGGGTTATCTCTGCAAGCAGCCGGCTAACGTTGCATGGAGGTTGTCACAGATCGTATTTCGACGGGAGACAATGAACTTGAACCCCCCCCCCCTCCCCCCCATTACAGACTAACATGTCTGGACTTTCTCTGCCCATGTCAGAGTCCCTCCTATTAAATGTGATTACAAAGGGTTGCTGCTTTTAAAGGCCTTCTCACACAGACCTCATCACAAAGCCCCCCCCCCCCCCCCCATTGAAATTTCTATGAAAACAATCTGCCAGACAAAACCACAGTGGATGTAGGACTGAGCTGCCGATGAACAGCTGGCCAGGAAACATTTAGTACACCAAATCTGTCTGTAGGGCAAGACTGAAAATGATAGAATTTAAAGCGACTTAATACCATATTTGGGTATACATGTTCTAACTAGCTATCCAATGGCTTGCATCACAAATTATTTATGAATGGCATTTTAAAGACCCCGCCCTTAAAGTGTTAGTCATATACTGGTCATTTTAGCTAAATAATTGGATAAATTGTCTGATCTAAATAGGGACTTTAAGCAGCATAAGGGTTTGCTTAAATTACGAGATGTTATAAAAAAGTTATTTCAGAGTGCGTGCAATACTTTGAAAAATGCCCAAATCACCTCATAGCCCAGCACTTTTCCAGGGGGCATGATTTTCATCTAAGTAGGTTGACAGCTGCAGAAAGAAATGCATGAGATGTCTTGCTTAGGGGGCCCTGGATGCCTTGTATTGTAGTCAGCAAACAAACGGTAACATCATAAGAAGAGTTTGAGGGAAAGTCCCACGCTCCCCTATTACAACAGAACTGTTGTAACATGCTCTAGGCTCTTGGCTCAATTCTAACTGCTGGTTTTCATGCTCACCGCTCAACAACATGCCATGCTTTTAAATGTGGGTCATGTTGGTGAGAAAACTAGTCTATATCATTCGCGTTCCACTTCCGGGATCGCTCCGGTGCTGCAGGAGATTCCGCCGGATGTACAGTATGTATTTTCCGTTTCCTATCTGTCCGATCTGAGTTTCCTCTCGCATGGCTATTTTGCAGCGGCTCTCTGCAGAGTTTAGCACCGCCCATGACGATTCTGATTGGTTTAAAGAAATGCCATTAAACCAGAGCATGTTTTCCTCCCATCCCCGAATGCTATGTGGAGTAGCCAGACCCTCCTTCAGCGCGCTGCGGAGGAGGGTCTGGCAAAGCGAGACTAGTGAAAAACAGACCTCACACAGAACTGACAGTAGGAAGGACAGTAGGACAGTAGGAAGAAATGATGGATGGATGAGATGAAGGAGACGCACAGCGGGTAATGAGAGCAGGGTGTTTTCTGACAGGCAGAGGGATAGAAAGAAAGTCAGAAGTTGAGGACGGATAAAGATATAACTCTTGCTTTGTCCCTTGCATGGCAAGACAAATAGAAAGAATGAGCGAGATGAGAGGACAGACGAGCTGCTGGCTGAATGTCATCTGGAAAACGTTCAGTCCCTCCTCGACAGATGTGGTGTCTGGTTTGGAAAGAGGAGAGGAGAGGAGGAGATAGGAAAAAGAAAGATGAGATAAAAGGAGGAAGAAAGGAGAGAACAGGCCATTATCAAATATCGCTGTATGTTTCACCATTATCCTCCCTGGATAAGAATGAAAAGCATTCCTGTGACCACCATGGCCTCTTAAAGTGAGATTAGCTTTGGTGGCGTTCCAAAACACAGACCCCCCTGTTAATCCTTCATTTATTGACAACAGGTGCTGCGGCGGGATAGGCTTATTAGTGGTATGGCTGTGTAAATCCTGTTTGTATATGAGCTACATACAGGACATGATATGTACTGTAAATATGATTGTGTTATTCCTGTTTCCGGAGAGTAGGGACAACGCAGCAAGTAGCAGAACTGCAATCAGCAATTACTGTCATTACCAGTAAATCTGCTGATTATTTTAAAGAGTCTGTTTCAAGGGAGACCTTTTTTTTAAGTGGACAAAGTTCAGATTCAGTGGGAATAAGTGACAGTGCCAGTTTTATTCTAAAAGGAAAAGTTTGACATTTTAGGATATACGCTTATCCGCTTTCATGCTGGGAGTCAGATGAAAAGATTGCTACCACTCTTATGTCTGTGCATTAAATATGAAGCTACAGCCAGCATTTGGTTAGCTTAGCTTAGCAGAAAGACTGGGAACGGGGAAATGATTGTCGTTTTTACACTCGGGTTTTATGATGGATCAAACAATGGAGATATAACGTGTTCACAGGTGAGCTTCAGAGGTGGTATTAGATGGATTCTTTCTTATTTTGACAGGGCCCGGCTAGCTGTTTCCCCCTGTTTAGTCTTTTTGCTAAGATCAACTAACCAGCTGCTGGCTTCCCTCATCTAACTCTTGGCAGGAAAGCAAATGCCAGCAAGCATATTTCCTGGTAATAGGTTGAACTATTCCTTGCAACACGATATATATGCTTGGAAATGTTGACTGTTACTTGTGTTTTTTTGTGGTTAGGATGACGCGCTCATCTGATGATGAAGAGCTGAAATGTAAATAAATGTAAATCAGAGGTATATCATGGAAATGTTTTTTTTTTTTTGGAAATGTAGTTTTTATAGATGGATTAAATGATTATTATAAAAAGGTATCTGTCTCTATGCTATGCAGTGGGTTGCATGCTTGTGAGTATTGAAAACCAGTCCTTTCCACGTTCCACCTGTTCCTAATCACACCGGTCACACCATCTTACATCACTGCTCCGATGACCAAACTCTGTGATCAATCAGTAACCATTAAACAGTACCCATGACTGACATCTCCATGGCCACCATCATCATCACTGGCATCTATCTGAAGGCAGAGACAGTCCACTGGACCAGTTAACATCCCGCACATATTTTTCACAGACTTCCCAGAATACAAAAGCAGAACCACATGGCTGCATTTTTCTAAGAAACAACCCTGTGGAAGGCTGATTCCAAAAAATCCCCTACATTTTTCACAGTCATGTGCACCGTGGGTCTAGCTCAAATATGCCTGTAAGTGTCATATAGGTGTAATGCAGCATTTATTGACACAGCATATAGTTAGGCAAAACATCAGCTTGAGTGTGATTCTGGGTTAGTCTGGCTATCACCAGACCAAGCTCAATCTTTTAAGATTGAACATTAGTCTGGGGAGTCTGCTCTGTATTTTCTACTGCACAAGAGGCGTGATCAGCGGGCATAGTTCAAATGACTCTGTACGCAATTGGATAGTCCTTCAACCAATCAGACCAACGATCCGGGTGACGTAGCAGCGGCAGCGGCATCAACGGGTTGCTGCGCTTCGGTGGTGGCCGGCTTGTTGAATGTAAACAAAAAGCTGCTTGGTCGCTTCTCTATCGTCATCGTGTTAAACCTGCCAATAGCGCGCCAGGTGGATAAGCCAGTTTGTGATTGGTCCCCCGCAGATTTGTAACAGAAGCAGGATAGATAAACGTACAGGTTTCCAGCCTGAGCTGCAGGGAGAAATCAAATCGCCGGCAGATCGGGCGGGGTTTACCCAGTCTAATCCTGGTGAATAGTCATTTAAAATGCTGTAACGTCCTCATTTCTGATGCATGAGCCCTCCTAATTCATTCAAAAATACTAATGTTGAATGGCATGTGAATCCTTTGACTGAAACATCAACTTCTCCAAGTGTTCCTAATTTACCAGATATATTCAAGCATATGTGTTTCATTAACTTTTAAAGGTTGAAGTAAAATAGAAGAAATTAGCTTGGTGATTTATGTAGCTGCAGCTAAGGGAGTTGTTCTGCATGAGGCGTGACATCCAGCAGTGTTTCAGCTAACAAACTGAAAGATGGAGGGCTTTCATGGCTGTGCTTACGGACCCAACGCAGATCAAACACATTGTGGGCGTATTGATATTGGCCCGGTGCGTGTGTGAAAGAGGAAGCTGCTCCTGTCACCAGGGATAGGAGCAATGTGCACAGTATATTTCTCTGTGTGTGTGTGTGAGATAGAGAGTGTGTGTGAGACCGCAGAAGGATCTCCCTGGCTGCAGCTAAAAGGATCCTTCAGCGGGGGGGGGGACCCTCCCTTCCAAGCTTTCCGCTTCCTCGCCCCACACCCTCCAGACCTCCACCCAGGCCTCACTGGTTCTGTCGCCTAGGGATGGGCAGCTGTTCCAGGGCAGTGCTAGCTGATTGTTCCCCTGTGTTATTCCGTCATGGTTCTTCCTCCGAGAGGGCCTGGCCAAGGCAAGCAATGCATTGGAAGTATCGATGGTGTGAGCCTGTGCACGCTTGTGTGTGTGTTAACTCCCATTAGTGCCCGCTGACAGGAAGAGGACAAGCACGTGAACGTCACAATATGTTCACATTCATTAACCCTTGGCCCTTCCTATTGTTCACACTGATCTACAAAGATGTGTTTTCTTTGCGGAAATCGGATATGGTGATGATTTCATAGTGCGTGTGCATCATTCTGACTCATCGGATACACTTTGAAAATCTTGCTGTCCTGAGATGGATCTCATTTTTCTTCCGTATTTGCAAGTTTTTTTTGTGCGTGCGCGTGTGTTCCAGGCTGTGGGAAAAGCCGCTGCTTAACATTCCACCTCTCACGCCCATGGAAACCAAGGACAAACTTTATTTTCTCTCAGTTTTACGTGCACCACACACATTGGACAGTCAAAATTTAGAATTTAAAAGCTTATTAAATGTGTTTTAATATATTTAAATATTTTTTGTTCCAATATGTGATTGCAGAAAAGCCACACATGTCCTGAGGCTGTTTCTCTTTCTTGAACTAGTAACAGTATATTTTTTTATCAATTATTAAGTGCATCTGTGCTATAATAAACTTGCAAAACTCCCTCCCTCCATCTTTCTGTCAGCCCTCCTACCCAACAGTCTGCTGAGTTCTATCCACAAAGACAGACAGGGGTCAAGGGTCAGGCACACACACGTCATCACACACATGCACTTTCATCCATAATAACACCGGGTGGTAGAACAGGGTAAATCCGCTGCAGACTTTAAACAAAATCTTCTTGTCTTTTGAGAACAGGACTGACATTGCCACACACGAATGCAATAAAGAGGTGTGTGTGTGTGTGTGTGTGTGTGTGTGTGTGTGTGTGTGTGTGTGTGTGTGTGTGTGTGTGTGTGTGTGTGTGTGTGTGTGTCTTACTGTTCATGTGGCTCGTCAGGTGATGTACTGTATGTTACCGACTACCTGCGGTGCAGCCTGCAGGCTGTTTTAGACTGCAGGTCTGGCCTCGGAATCTGAGGTAAAAAAAAAAAAAGAAATACACAAACGTACTCATTGTCGAGTGGGAATAACTCCACACATCTCAAAAAGCTAAAATACACACATCTGAATCATATGTAAAATCTCTAAAATTTGCCAAATGATACAGTAGATATATATACATAGAATTTGACTTAGTTAACTTGCAGAAGCATTACAGTCAGGCAGACAGTCATAATCCCACCATATTTCTTTTGCTTTATTATGACAGTGATGTTTTGAGCTGTATTTATGATAATCACGGACATTTTGGAAGAGAGGAAATAGGTATTTGTGTGCATGAGCATTGTGACGGAGAACAACATGGAGAATGGTATTTTGGATTACTTCCTCACCACTGACGAAAGTTGAGAAGGTGGTTGATAGGGCACTGTGTTGTTCTCTTGTGAATATCCAGGCTGCTGTAAAAACTAAAGAAATCTGCATTTCAACTCAGTTTAACAGAATTTAAAGCACTCAGGGTGGTTCTTTGGAAAAGAGGATTGAGCGGATGGGAGGGCTTCACACCTGGCAACCAAGATAATAGCAACAGGTTTCCTTTTGCAGCATGATGCCAAGCCTTAAGGTAGAACAAGCGTGCTTATAGGGATGTACACACACACACACACACGCAAAATTGCACCTGAATCGTTCGGCTGCTGCTGGTGTCAGGTCAGTCCAAAAGAAGCCAAGCCAACAGCCAAAGAACATAGACTGTGTGGAAAGAGTGTGTGTGTGTGATGGGTTGGTGTGTATACCTGATTGCAGGAGCATGATATGCATTGCATGTGCTCTGCTGTGTGCGTGCCTGTGAATCAGAGATCACACACACACACACTGGTGGCGTAGCGCAGTGCAGCAGGTCAGGAGTGTGTGTGTGGGCCCTGGACGGCTGAATAATAATGTCAACGGGTTGATGTGGTAAGGCTTGTCATGAGAGCGCTGTAGGTTTGCGCTGTCAGCCGTGCCTCATCTGGGAAACCCTCACCGCCAAACCTCCCGTCTTCCTCCTGCTCTCCTCCTTCGCCGCTGTTTTTTTCCAACTCGCTGTTTTCCCCTGTGATCCTCCATCTGTTTCTCCCCCTCGCCTCCACACTACCACCTTTCTGCTTCCTTCCTCCTTTTTTATCAGTTCTTTGCTGTCTCACTGCTCAAATTTCTAGCACTCAGTCCTTTTGTCTTTCAACGCATGTTAATTCAAAGTCACAGAACATCAAGAATCCCCCTTCTGTTTAGCACGTCTTTAATCTCTCTGCCCTACTTCCTTCTCCAACCTTTTGCACATTCTTACATTGTTTATATCCATATCCATTTTTGCCACTCCAACAATGTTTGATCCGTTTAGTTATTTTTTACATCTACTGTACCCTGCCACACTGGGATCTGGGAGGTGTAGTGGTGGTGATTTGCAAGGGAAGGGAATGCCCCGTCCTCATTTCCCAAAGGATGTTGTGTGCTGTTTTTCTCACGGTGGTCTGGGCCGAGCCGTAAGCTGGCATGGCTTGGTATAGGTTGGCACAGGAAATGGCTGCCTGAACCCCGAGAGGGATTCCAGCCAGTTCCATTTCCTGTCCAACATCCTCCCAGAGGAAAAGGAGCTCCACGGCGTTAGAGATTAAACTCACAGTGGAGAAACTGGGCTCGTTAAACATTTTATTATGTATTATTCACCAACACAATTTCATTCAGCTCCATTGTATTTGGGGCAGAAATCACAGAGCAGATGTCTTAAGACCTGGAAAAATGAAAGAGGTAAAAAAAAAATGATTTGGGTGAACTAACCCTTTAGTTCCGATATTAATTTTAATGTCACTGTTGTTGTTTTCTAAAGCAGTATGTTGGGTTTTTTCCCCCAACAGGTATATTGTACTTTTCAAGGGCTCCTATTCCATTGGGCGAAATTCTTCTCTATCAGATAACAACCACAAATTCTCATTACTGATAACCCGAGGCCTCTCTGTGTGTTTTCTTGTTTCTGCCAGGGTTAAGCTGCATTTTTGTGGGGCACCTTCCACTATCTCCCACCACCGTCTGGGTCTCTGTCTCCTAAGCTCATGTATTTTGGGGGCGGGCCAGGCAAGACGCAGGGCACAGTTTGCCTCTGTGGTTTTCGGTCATGCATTCTCTCACACAACATTCCAGACAGATCTCCTTACATCCACACATTTTGACATCCCCCCCCCCATCCCCCCCCCCCTCTTTTTTCATTTTGTTTTGTCTCCCAGGGCAGCATACCACAAAATCACTGGTCGCCACAAACAGATAGCGTAACTTGTTCTAGCTGCTGCGTTGTTAGTGACTTCATGTTTAAACTGTACATACTATTCAAAGTAGCTGTCTACTCTTGACGTCACTATCCACGTTTATATGATGACACATGAAAGAATAAGACAACCACCATTTCAAACCTCCAATCACAGCGTGAATGCTGAAATTAGAAGCTTGATTTGGAGTAAGACTCTTCCTATGTAGGCTGCCGAGCAAACACCACGAGCACAAGGGAGCCACAGATTCACGAGGGAAGTCGTTCTTTGGTTTTATGACGTGCCGATGTCGAGGAATGCTATTCGGCTGGCTATTAAGAGCTTAGATAGGAAAGAGGCCCTTAAGTTCAGGAAAAGAAAAATGTAGAAAACGTGAGCAGCAGGATGTCGTGCAAGGTCAAGTATGTAATAGAATATCAGCAGATTACTAGATGAAGGGTTTAAAGCAAAATTCATCTGAACTCTCAAGGGGTCCAGCTCATTCTCTTAACTTTTTGCTTTGAGGGCATTCCTGTGAGTAAAGGCAATCAGCGCTGGTTTTTATCAAGAAAAGAACAAAGCAGCAGTACGAAGGTCCGTTTCAGAAAGCGGTTTAGTGAAAACTCTGAGTTAGTTAACCCTGAGATGAGGGGAACTCTGGGAGGATATTTAAACCTGAGAAGGAGGGGTTACTCCAGTCCGTTTCAGAAAGAGAGGTAACTTAACCTCAGAGTCAGTTACTACATTACTACATTATGTTTTTTGCAAACGGCAGTTTTCTTTATAACGTTGGTGATGCGGAGCATATTAGTAAAGCCGCTGTATGCCGAGTCGTCAGAAGAGTGTGACTCGCTCTGAAACGTTTTTTGTAGTGTTCCCTGGACACAAACCAGTGAGAGCCATTAAAAAGGAGTTCCACAGTATTGCAGGTGAATGATGTAAACCCTTTGAAATAAAAGATTATGAATTATAATTCTGTTAATGATGGTGCTGCAGCCTGAGAATGGGATTAGTAGGCCTAGGACTTTTTCATCCGCAGGATTGCACCTAAATGAAATAGATTATAGGTTCAATACCATTTCACCAGCAATATTATACTTATGATTAAATATGAAATGAATACACTATATTGGAACTTACGCATTTACTCTAGCAGCAATTTTCTCCCACGCAAATTCTCTCTCTTGCAGCAGCCACTGTGTTGCTTTTTTAACCAAATACATGTTCAACCTCGCTGTATGTGCACATGAGTATTTCCGCCGACCAATTTGTTTGTGGTTGTTACCATGGTGAATCGTAGTATCATGGCTCTGTTCATGCTGCCTTTTTATTGTGGTGGTGCACGCGCTTAACTCTGAGTGAACCTGCTCAAATCAGCTGTTCTGGAACCCAAAAACTCAGTTTCCCATCTCAGGGTAAATCAACTCAGAGATCAGGGTTAGACTCCGAGTTTGTTGAACCTCCTTCCTGAAACGGGCCCCGGGGACACTCCTCATTGTTGTTTGATCCAAAAAGAAGAATCCGTGAAACATTTGTTCACTCAACAGACTGCCAAACATAGTTGAACTTCCCAAAAAAATCCAGTTTTTCTTACCTTGAAGAGTGCCATCACTTTTGCGAGAGAAACACGTCAAAGGACAGCGGGTGTGCATTGTGTCTGGGGGCCATTTATCACAAGGGAAGGGCAATGAAAAGCCTGGAGGGGGAACATGAGGGCTGACTGTAAATCTAGCCAAGCCACAACGAGCTGCAGGCCAGAGCTGTGTGTGTGTGTGTGTGTGTGTGTGTGTGTGTGTGTGTGTGTGTGTGTGTGTGTGTGTGTGTGTGTGTGTGTGTGTTCAATTCTAGAGCCTTATTCTTTCTGATATTATCATTAACTCCATTTAAGCAATATTAAAAAACAGCCGATGTGTGTTGAACGCATTTCCTTTCTCATAATACATTTGTATAGCTGATTTATTAATACTTTAAATGTCGCATTGTTTACATCCACATTTGCTGGCTTTCAGTCTTTTTCCTGCTTGCCTTATACATATTGTGTCGCCTGCATGCCCCCCTATGCGTGCAGATGCATCCATTTGTATGATGCAAACAAAACAGGGACCTAGTCCTAAAAGGAATTGCTCAATAGCACCTCTAGTAGACAAAAACTCCACAGGATGCCTTTAAGTTGTGCATTCTCTCGGCCAGCCTAAGGATCTGTACTCATCTCTTTCTTCAGTGAGCCCACAAAAGTCAGTTCTACAGTTGTGTTGTGAAGTTGTGTGTTAAGGTTAGTAGGGAATGGTGGACCCAAATCCAGAGGCAAGGCAGGCAGAAGAAGGTTTGGTGCTCGTGGATTTATTTATACAACAAAACAGGGAATCCAACAAAAATGCAACTGGGAAAAGTAACACAAAAAATCCAGAAGGAGCTGGCAAAACATAAGTCCAAAAATAAAGAAATCTAAAAGAACAAACTTACAGACGAACACGCTGGCAACCGGAACGAACATGGACAAACAGGGCACGGCAAGAACACAAATACAAAAACCGGAGCACAAGTAGTAGACACGAAACCAAAAACAGTAAACAATGATCCGACACAGGACAAGGGAAACACAAAGACTAAATACAGAGGATAACGAGGAAACAAGAGGCAGGTGACACAAGGGCTGGGAAACAGGTGGAAAACATCAGACAATCACAAGAGCGGGAAAAACCAAAAGACAGGAAGTAAAACCAGACAAGACTAGGGAGAAAAACCAGACTTCAAAATAAAACAGGAAACTAAATACAAAACAGACTACCAAAATAAGACAAAAACCCCAAAACCATAACATTGTGCGTCTTTTTATGTCCCTCCACTGCTGTATTAAGATGTTATTTTCACCATATCATGTCATATTTTCATCATTTTCCATGCTTCCTCTTCTCCTTCTCCTCAGTTTGTTCCTCTTTAATTTGATCCTCCACATTGAATGATTACCCAATGGGCTTGAGGCTTTGAATTGTGTGTATTGGTCTGTTTGTCCTGGTGTTTCCGTGGCGTGATGATGAAGTGTCAGACTATGTCACTTTCTATATTGCTTCCCTGGTGTCTGATGAGAATCTATGTAGTGACAAGTTGCTCCAGCAACAAAGACTTTTATAATGCAGACAGCGTGCAGGAGGTTACTATTTTATTACGTAGCTCTTTTGGAAATGAAACACTTGGGCTTTTCATGAAACACACAACTCTGGCTTGGATTAGGGCTAAAGGACAGAAACCACACAAACACTTTTATAAATAAGGTCCCAGCAGAGCATAGTGAGGTTATAAGCCTAGATTTGGCCCAGAGAAGTGGACCCTCCCTCAAGTCCTCATAAATGTTTCCTCTGAGTCTTGCTGCTCTGACATACTATGAACACATTGTAGCTCCCAAATCCTATTTTTCTTCTGCAGTTCAGCTCATTCTTGACAGACCATTTGCACTACAGAGTCAATAAAATATGCAAGGGATTAAAAATGTCCGACATAGTCTAAAAAGCCACTTTTGCCCTTGCCAAAAAACCATAAACACATGCCTCATTCCATTACACCACTACCCACCCATGTCTTCTTGTCTCTCCATATAATCCGCAGATTTTTCCTAAAAGAATGTTAACAGACTGGACTCATGTCCAGAGCTGCAGTTGTTGATCACAGCCCTTTTTCTTTACTGCTCGGGGATCCAAATGTGTCTTTAGAAAGTGAGGCTCTGGTCCTCACAGAAACCCTGTCAGTTTCCTCTCCTCCATTTGAAATAAGTGGTGGTTGAAAGTTGACGGGTCTAATAGAGGAATCTCTGCTCTTGTTTCTTCGGATATGGATGGAAATATTTCACCATGAACAAAATACTTCTAAGCCAGATTACAGGTGTGCACAGATGAGAGTTGTGTTTGAACAGAGACAAGATGGACAGCGGATATATGTCCTTCTCATTGTTATAATAACTGCCATAAGTAAGATTGGACAGAGACAAGGTTAGAGTTAAAAGTGTGATGTTGCATGTTTTCCTTATCATTGGCTGCTTTTATAACACTAGAGCTCACATGCTTCTTTACTGCTGAGGCCCGTCTGCCTGGAACATGCAACTACAGACTGTAGTAAACGCTCGTGCAAAGATGCCTGGAATGCATCCACCCCCCAAGAGGGGAAAAGGGTGTGGGTATAATTACACCAAAAATGACTCGGTATCTCACTTTAATAATACAGTAATTACAGCTGACAGTTCAGCACAGGCACGTGTTAAGGGGGATTTCATTGTCAACACTGTCGGTCTCTTTTTTTTTTTAAATCCCACTAATGGAAACGGGAAAATAAAACTATTGGCAACAGTGAAATTTGCAGGATCGGCTTTGCTGATCTCTTTTTTTTTTTTTTTTTTCAAATGTCCAAGTGTCAAATATCGCATCGGCAATGGAAATTATTTATTATAGGAACCGAGAGCACAGGACATGATCCACAACAGGATGACAGACATTATGCGTTACCAAATATTCAGAGGCCCACATGTTTGTGTTCGTGTTTCTGAAAACCTTGACAGCAAATTTGACTTCTTCTATTTCATCTGTAAACAGTGAGCAGCTAAATCAAGCTGAACAGGAACAATGTCGAGCCTCGGGATCTAGTTTTGGCAGTTGCTCGCTGTGGTGTGGCAAGGTTTAACATTGTTTGGGACAAACGAGATTTTACATTACATACTTGAGTGTATGGATGGCTAATGTATGAAGCAAACAATTTAACCACATACTAATTACCATGTTTTCCCCTCTTTTCTGGCCTCTTCTTTGCCGTTTTATTGACCAACCCAGTTTCTCTGCATATTTTCCCTTCCCTCTGCCTCTGTGACCACAGCGCTGTGCCAAATAGGTTTCTGCATCCCTGTCTGTCATCCTCATTTCAACTATGTGACCCTAAAGGACCAGACCGATAGGAACCAACAACTATTGGTTCTCCTATGTTCGGGGTCTGCAGAGGAACCAAAAGCCTCAAACTTTAAGCATTAATGATTTTAACTTGGCCTTGCAAAAATGGGCAATTTGTTGATGTTAATTTGGAATTAGGCACCATACAGTAGGTACGAATATATCATATGACACCCAAATAGGCATCATCCACATTACTAGCAACACACAATGGGTGTGTAAAATAACAGCTGTTAATCAAGACAGTCCAATACAACCCCAGTTTAATATCACAGTACAGACAGATTAGAGCAATCATCTTTTGCATATTTTAACAGGTTATTCCAGCTGCAGCCCTTTTGCAAGAAACTGTCGTCATGTGAAAAATCAGAGCTCTTTGGACAAGTTTAGGAAATGCCTTCCTCAACGACATGTGTCTGCATTGCACAAAAGTCTAACCTCTGGTTCGGCGACTGGGAGAATCCCAGATAAGTTAATGTTGAGACAACATAGCCAGACAACCCAAGACGCCAACTCTGAGCAGAGGTTACATGATGTTGCCCTACAGGATTGAGACAAAGATAGCAGAAGGAGAAGTAGTGTCCAATGTCCACTGGAAACATTTCAGAAGCATCTTCAAGCAGTCCGTCCTTTTAGCAGCCACATTGCCAAAATTGGAAGCATTGTCACTGTGAGCATGTTAGCATTTGGCTCAAAGCACCACTGTGACTGTAGACTTTACTTATCTACCTAGTTGTCTAATACGTACCTTTTGTCATTTGTGGTGAGTGTAGGTATTAATATCTGACTACATGAAAACATAATTACTGGCACTATATTGGCACTATATGTAATGTTACATAGACATTGTTAAATAGTACACACACATACATTCTTATTTAAAAAAAATATATATATATATATATCAATTGTAACTATTCGATTGTCTCTAATTGTGTAATTGACATAATAGATAAAGAAATCATATACAGGTTTGGTGTGGGGTGATATTTAAACCTCTGTCTTTAAAATAGAGCTACAAAAGAATTAGGACTGTAAAATAGGCTTCATAACCAGAGAGAGATGCAGAGGGAACGACAAAGACGCAGTGGAAAGCTGGTTATTAGAGCATGTTGGTCTTGTTTTGATGGGGCCCGGCGTTCTTAATGATAGACTGCTTTGGCTTCTATCAGTCGGCATCTCTCTCTCTCTCTCTCTCTCTCTCTCTCTCTCTCTCTCTCTCTCTCTCTCTCTCTCTCTCTCTCTCTCTCTCTCTCTCTCTCTCTCTCTCTCTCTCTCTCTCTCTCTCTCTCTCTCTCTCTCTCTCTCTGGCTTTCCCAGAAAACCACTGAGGTGAAACAGATACAGGCCTAATTGGGGTTTTACAATCACATACACAGTGTGCAGTATGTAGCACACACACAGAGCTCCACATCACACTCCAGCGTGGGAAGCCAAAAGGTTTGGGGCAGCGTTGACTGACAGACGGGTAGATCTTCAACACTTGCTTCATTAATCAAGCTGATTGCTACATTTGAGAACTGCCAATAGAGCCACTAATCCAGGGTCAGGAAACTTTTTCCACACTTGAGTAGTAAGTTCCATTACAGGAAACACTTGAGTACCAGTGCTCGAAGTGGGCCGGTACGCACCGGTACGCAGTACCGGCACTTCTACATTTTACTCTTAAGCGTACCTGCACTTTTTCTTGCATACCGCTACTTCTCGCATGCAGCCGGTACGCTACCACTGACAGAGAAAGCGTCAGTGCCAGAGAGATGACCCTAACGTTACATAAACTACACTACCCAGAGGGCACTACATGTTTACATTTTAGATCTTGACGAATCACGTAAAGGCAAGCAGTCCGCCCACCCAATCAGAAGTTCGCTTCTCCACGGACGCTAGTTTGAAAAAGCTGTCAGCGTGAGCCTGACCGTAACAGATTTTTCACTGCTGAAAACCTAGAAACTAAAAATAAGTGTCGAGTTTGTAAGTCGTTATGTTAGCCGCCTGGCTTCAGAAAGGTACTAAAAGAAGGCATGTGCCAGAGCCAGACACGTCAACAGAGGTTCAAGTCCAACCAGAAACATCTGGAGGTAGCTAGTACGATTCATGAGCTTCAAGCTAGCGCTGATGTGAGCGCAACAGCTGGCGTTGAGGAGTCTGCCGCTACCATAGACAGTATATAAAAGGCCGCTACCAACCTTAACGTTACACCGACGTCAACAGTAACGTGAGTAACGAAACACACGGATGGCCTGACGACGATGATGTATTTTTGCTCCACGAACAGCTGGCTTGTTTTTAATGATAACAAACTGGGCTGCAAAACATGATGTAGCAGCATCCCATCACTAGCTGCCCAGACAGAGAGGGGACTGAAGCTGTTCCCCCTGTCTCTGTCACACACACTCACACACACTGAGAGTGACTGTTTTGCATCTTTTTGAGCACCAAATTATTGTTAAAATGTATAGTTTTGATGAATGAATGATTTTTTTTTTCTTAACATGGCTCCAACATATTATCAAATATAAATCAGCTTATATGTGGAAAAAATAAACAATATTGATACCAGCCTATATGTAAATTAGTCGCTTAGGCCATCCATAGATAGTTAATAAGCATTCACTGTGCCACATGTATGTTTAAAATCAAAACATGATTTTTTGAATAGCTTACGCACTAAAGTTATGTAAACTTGTTTAAATAAATCCATACATTTATATAGTTAATAAATGACAATAAATTGTTGTACCAGCAATATCTCCCAAGTTTTGGTTTTCACTATAGAAATCTCAAATGTCATGATGATCTGCCAATGCAAGAGAGTACCGGCACCTTTTTTTTCCCACTTCAAGCACTGTTGAGTACTGAACATTTCTCTTTTCCGATGCACAATCACAATATGAAACTGAAGAGGTAACATGAACCCATGTCGTATCTCTTTTATCAAGCTTAAACAGAAATGTAATATAATATTTTATAGATCCCCCATGTCAAACATTCTCCCCTACAGGTACTGTAGGTCACATTTTTGTACAGGTATATCAGTTAAATATAATAAATATAGTTTTACTTCACTGGCATATCACCTGCTGAGGCTACATAACTTGCTGACTCATTCTGACTATGTCTAATGGGCAGGCTGCAAGATGCCATGCTGTTGCTGTGATCAAGAAGTGTATTTGTCTCTTTGCACATCTGTCTCTATAAATACTTATGCTTGGAGTGGACGTTTGTGCATCTCTCATAATGTATAATATATTCATAAAGCCTTTCATATAAGTAGTAACTGCTCTCTTTCCATGCCATATACGAACTCTCTCTGCAGTATGTGTTCCAGACATTCCCCATCACCTCACCTTCTCCGCCCCCACCTCCATACCTGTTCCCCAAGGGTATAGGCTTTGTCAACAGAATGTCAACTACTTAGGTGACACAGCAAAAAGTCAAATTATTTGATTATCAGGGACAGTAATGTGATACAGTTACATGTAAAGCTCAGCTCCTCCTTTATCCAGTACACCTGGGATGTCCTCAGTATCCTCAGTGTACGTCAGTTGAGCCTTCCTTCAGGACAAGACACAAGCTCAAGTGTTACCTAGAGGCTGCAAGCCCCAAAGGTAAGTGAGAAACATTTATTTTCACTTTGTCTGACTGTCACATGTGTTTCATTGACTGTCAAAACTGGCTCGGAATCAAAAAACAAAACAAACAAAAAACCCGGCACACCTGAATGTTTGAAGCTTATCTTCTCGTGCCACGTGACCTGTGTGTATTATATTGCTGCTCCTGCACCGACTATAGTCCAACACCTGGCAGGACGTTTGTCATGTAATATAATACGATGTATTATAATTTCACAATATAATATATACAAGTTGATGGTCAGTGGTGGAAGAAGTCTTCAAATCATTTACTTTTATTCATTTACTAGTAAAAGTAGCTGTGAGTCATGAATCACACCCGGTAAAAATAACAACTCGCTCCTAATCAAGAGTATTTTATTTACCGGTAAATTTGACTTGTTAAGCAGGTTTGTTGACCTGTACCTTCAGCAGTGAGTCACTACTGCATGGCTGTATGACTTCCTTGTGCTCCGCTCTCCAGCCCATACCTGGATGACACAGCAAAATGTTTTGTAGGAGATCGTCAACAACACTTACATCATGTAATTGATGAATGTCACACATCAGAACAGGGTTTATGGTAGGGTTTATTTTTATCAGATGATAACGTCTGGCTCTCTTTTCCCGAGTTTGGATCCTTCACCATGTGCTGTAGACACTGGGTTAATAAATGCAAACATTAACTGGAGTGTAGTCAGGAAGTACATACTGTGACAAACAACTTATTTTGGCTGGTGGTCTACATTGTCATGTGTCATTAAGTTTACCCTTGACACTATTCTGTTCAAAACTAAATCCATAAAAAAAGAACAACCAGTTACTTCAATACATTTTCAACTTTTTGGTGTAAACACAACACACAGCTAAGAGCCATTGTTGTTTACATTAAGCCATCTATTCAGACCTACTTCACCTCTCTGTGCTACTACAGCATGATGTCATTCACATGAGTGTTTTATTTGTGGCCCCTATTTAGCTGCATGGACTTTGAAAACGCCTGCCAAAGCGCACCACAGATGTTTCCAACCCTTTCTTCTGATCCGACCACAGTGCTGAGGCAGCTACTTGGATTTAGCAAAGGCACTTTTCTGTCATCCACTGTATGGTGGGATTTTGGCTTGAAAGGTAGCAATGTGCCCCTTTGATGGGTTGTTGGCAGGAGGATTTCATAGAATAACTGAAACAGTAATATGGGCCCAGTTTTCCCCCAACTGCACTGAACACTTGCCAAGCTCCTCGTAGTTCCACTGTCAATGGGACAAGTAGGAACCTGATGCGATGGTGGGTTTATGAACCATAGCTGTGTACAAATTAGCTAATATTGCTGCAGTAGGCTGTATCAGAAAATGTATCATTACTATCTCATCTTACCATTATGGGAATCATATGTTGCCACTTCATTGGAAAAGTGTGAGTTAAAGATGCTATCTGCTGTAGCTTTTATCGTTGTGCTTGTGATTTAGCATTCTGGCCTGCACTCATTCATATCACAGCAAAAACCAGATGGATTGTCTACATATGAATCAGATACAGGCCTAGTTGGGGTTTTACGATCATATACACAGGAGCTGCACATCGCACGCCAGCTTGAGAAGCCATAATGTTTTTTAGGAAGCAGTGGCTGACAGGTAGATCTTCAACACTTGCTTCATCAATCAAGCTGATTTATATATTTGAGGACTGCCTGTACTGCCAATAGAGCCACTAATCCAGGGTCAGGACACTTTTTCCACACTTGAGTAGTAAGTTACATTACAGGAAACACTTGAAGAATACTTTAGCAATTCCACTGGATTCCAATATTTACGTGCCCTGTTTTTTGCTACACTAAGCTGTAGACCCACGTAAATGTTGCAAAGTCAGACAGTCATGACAGAGGACCAACCACAGGCTGATGTGGATGTCTTTTAAAAAAAAAAAAAAAAAAGAGAGAGAGAGAGACTATGGAATCCGATGTGTATCTCTGAACTTCTTTTCATTCTTTTAAACCTGTCAGTCTCTCTTCCCCCCCCCCGATATGTTGCTGGACAGAAATGACAGGCTTCCTCTCTGAATGCCAGACAGCAGCACATTACCTTGATATACAGGCCCTTGGGCCCTAGTTTTGCATTGACAGCCTCTTGGCAGAGTAACATCTGAATTTAGCTGACTGTGCAAAAGACTGTGCTCGCAGCCATATTCTTTAGTTCATATGCTATGTGTAGTCAATGTTAGCATGCTAACAGGCTAAACTAAGAATGTAAACATCAGCGTTGTGTGCAGTTAGTTCTATCCTTTTCACAAGCGTGCAATCTAACTTCATAACAGAGAGAACATTGTTGGATTGGTAAAATATATCCCCAGGCTCTAGTTCACTAAATACCAAACATTGCTCTTTTACAATGCACACAAACAATATGAAACTAAATAACTGAAGAGGTAACATTAACCTGTCTTGTATCTCTTGAACAAGCTTAAATACAAATGTAATACAATAATAAATAGATCGGTACTGTAGGTCACATTTTTAAACAAGTATATCAGTTATTAAATATAATAACAAATATGGTTTTACTTCACTGACATATCACCTGCTGAGGCTACATAACTTGCTGACTCATTCTGACTATGTCTAATGGGCAGGCTGCAAGATGGCATGCTGTTGCTATGTGATCAAGAAGTGTATTTGTCTCTTTGCACATGACTAAATGTCTCTATAAATACTTATGCTTGGATTGTTGGATTGATGTTTGTGCATCTCTCATAATATATATTCATAGAGCTTAACTTGCTCTCTTCCCTTGCCATATACTAACTCTCTGCAGTATTTGTTCTGCCCATCACCTCACCTTCTCTGGCCCCACCTGCATACCTGTTCCCACTTCCCTTTTTAGTCTTACAGTATATATACCGGCCCATTCCAATTCATACTCTGCCACATCGTTGTGCATTCACTTAGCTTTCCAACTATTATAGTTTTTGCAGTATCAGAATAACAGATAACAGATTTCATCAGTTACATCTTAGCCAGGATGTTAGAATAAAGAGTCCCCACACCCAAGCTTTTTGGGTCATAATGTCAATAACACTTTATTTACAGTTTTACATTACAGTGTGATTTTCTTCAGGTACCAATACAATACTTACAGATTCCTCCTGCTACTTACATGTAGATACAGTGGAAGAAAACAAGACTATAATGCCCAATTGATACTATGGGAAAAAAAATGTTTTTCCCATAGTCTTGTTTTCCTCCAATCTATTTTTAAGTACCAGTATGAACTGGTAAGAATTGGTACCTGATAACGTCTCAACAAAATTGCATTGTTGATGGCGGGGTGTATCATGAAGTGTTGTGCAATTTTTCTTTTTTACCCATTTTCTATATTAATTTAACTAGTTAAATATATTTTCCGCAAATTTCTGTCCCCACACGATGGTTCAAATGGTGTTTTAAATGCCAGGAATGTAACCCTGGTGAAAAAATGCTAATAAATGTCAGAATTAGGCTTTAAAAACTCTTTAAATAATGTGTGTAACTATAGAATGTAAACTCCTCCTCAGGTTGTTAAAATGCCCTCATACAATACGACATGTACGTGAGAGAGGACGTGAGTTTTTATTTCCAAATGTCCCCGTCTGACCACTTATCATGCAACACGCCATGTTTTTCTGGTAACCTGGCGGGTCAAAGAATCAAGGGGCCCCTTCCCAAACCCTCAGTGGAGCAATGTGGCCCTTGGAGCCCCTTGACCCAAGTGCTTAACCTCAATTACGTCTCCCCGGCATCCAAGCGTATGAAACGGCTGGCTATGGAATGCAAAACCTCGCCAGTGAGAGCTGCCAAGTCAGCAAAGAACACAATAATAAACCAAACCAGTTTATAATTGATGCGATGGCCTGTAATGATATAATTACCTTGCCGGTACCACACAACGTTGTTATGTGCACAACAATGGAGCTATGTGCGGTACTAGTCACTTCGCAATTGCAGCTTCCGTCCAGCTTCCATCAGCTTGCCTTCAAAGTTAGATTCCCGCAGAGCTTTCTTCATATCTTTAACTTTCCATTTTGTTTTTGCAGTCAGTGGTGGCAGAAGGGGGTGGGGGGGCTTATTATTTGATGTTTTGAGATAATCCAGCACTACATTCCTCCCTGGGGCAACCTCAGCCCAGAGTGTGAAGGTCTGGGAGCCACAACCACATTAGATGGTTTAATCCCTGTACAGCTGACTTGCTAACTGGAGGCTTAACTCCCACACTTACTTTTATCCTCCTTTTTTAAAATCATACGTGCACCTCCTGATACACTGCTGTCCTGTGCAATATGTTGTAAAATATAATGTATCATTTTTACGGCACTGTTAAATTTAGCTGTCCCACTGGCAAACATTGTTCAGTTGACACAACATGACCACTGTTCATGTTGCTGAAGGGTTAATGCTACATTTAAAGTGAATCGAAGTGTCCCATGATTCCGTAGCCCTTAGCTTCAAGCTCAGTGAGCAACAGGAATCCGGGTTTGTTTAGCTTGCCTAGATTTCCCTTGGAGTATGTTTCATCACAGGCAAAGGCTGGATGGGCGAGGGAGAGGCAGGGTGTACTCACTTTGCTGTAAAATGATCCGGACGAACAGGGTCTTAATTAATCCATCTCATTAAGGCGCTACATTGAGGGCTTAGTGAGAATCCACATAAACAGAGGTAAGTTCAGCATAAGGACAGGCCTCGTAGTGAGTCTCAAATTCTCAAAATATAATTCTTTTTGCATGATTTTATCTAACACTAACTTTTGTAACTATAATGTGTGATCCTAACAACTTTTTGCATCATTGCCTAGAAACAAGTGGTGGCTCATTTTAAACTCTTTGACCGATTAAATGGCCATCCCAGGAAGCAAGATCTTCAAATCCAACTAGTATCAATTCAAGCGGACACGTCTATATTTTCTGTATAGCTGTCAAATTTATTAGGTACATGCAATCAATACAAGCTCTATTTGTAAACAGCAATGTATTCAACTTTTGGTCTGGAGTAAAGATGCCACATAGGTACTTTATGTATTGTGATTACAGGCAGTTGGTTTCTTGCTTATGATACTAATGAAACCACTAAAATCTGGATCCATGAGGGGGATTTAAAGGGATGAATTTAGAATGCAGACAGATGTTGTTATCAATCACGTTTATCGTGTATTTTGTTTGTTTTTAGTTTCAGAAGTTCTCAAGCATGATAAGATGTTCTGTCCTGTAGGTTTTGCCCCCTTTTTATATCATTGATTTGTTTCAGAATGAGTTAGACAAAATATTAAAGGAATAGTTCAGCATTTGGGAAATGTGCTTATTTGCTTTCTTGCCGATGAGCTAGCCTGGCTGTGTCCAAAGGAAATTACCTTTACATTTTAGTTTTTGTACAGCTGACAGAAATACAATATAACTTGTTAATTTGTGAGCTTTAGAGGTGTTGGTCAGATTTAGTTTTTTCGCTTTGGACAGAGCCAAGCTAGCTGTGTTCTACTGCATCCAGTCTTTATGCTAAATTAAGCTCACTGAGCAAAACGCTGTTATCATTATTCAGATACAGTACGTGTCCACAGAGGTGTTTGTGGAGTGGACGGTAGGGATTGCCCCGTTTTCCAGCATTGGAGACTTGATGGGCTTGCCACTAGCAGTTATCAATTTCTCTTCGATGACCACTGTCAAGCAAAGAAAACTACACCCTTCTACAACCGCGATGGCTGCACATGATTGGACGCTTTTACTCGTGGGCTGTCTGCTCCCGGATTTCAAAACGGATCAACATGGCAGCTTGTCTTGAAACGTTCGCTTATTATACTAACATAGTTCACTGAAATGTGTTTCTGAAAACATTTATGGCAGAAATAAGCTGTGCAGTTGATGAATTTGTCTTCATTTGAGATTGACAAAGGCCAGTTTATAAGATGAAAGCTGGATGCCTCTGATTTGCATAAAGTAATCTCATAGTAATGCAAATGAGAAGCGGTCAACTCAACGGCCCCGTCTCTCTCGAAAGTTGCCACAACTTTACCGGACTGAATTGCGCGGCTGCTTACATAGACAATAAATGAGAAGTGTTGAAATGATGCTTCCTGTGGATATGTACCCTTTTATACATGAGAAAATACGTAAGGGACTGTAAAATGGCCATACATCACAGCTAAGATTGTTGACAGGTCTAAGCAGTGTACAGTGGCTGAGGTTACACTTTGCATTCAAACATGCCATAGAAACATTCACAGAAACCTCTTTTTGACTAAGTATTCAACCACTCTGGCCCAATCTGGCCATCCTTGCTGAGCAAACGTGTGTAATGTTTAATAATGTGATAGTAGTGATTTAGATATTTTCGAGTGACCATTAATGATGACCAGAAACGCATCAGGGAAAAAAGAAAGAAGGAAAAAAAATAACAAACCAGCATACTGAGATTTGGATAAATGACCTAACATTTCCAGTAAAGTCCCGCAAATCTCTGAAAGCAGCACTGTGACATCACGGGACTACCCACTGTGGTTAAAAGATTCATGTAGGGAATTGCCCCTCAAAACATTCCCATAAAATCTCCAGGAAAGATTATCAGCACCAAATATCTGGCTTACCACAAGCCTCAGGGGAGCCCTGTACAGTGTGGACATAAGGCCAGAGGTTACATTTAACTAACTCCTCTTTTACAAGGTATGTTTTTCACATAGGTTGGAGAGGAAGGGGGTTAAGCCACAGGAATGTTTACCTAGTTAGGACATGGGAGTATGGGAAGGAGGTAAGGTGTTAGAGGTCTGATGTTGACCACATCAGGACCTCCTCTTTCAAAGGGTTCAAACGAGGCAAGAAGACAACTTTAATTTGAAGGTTGAAGAAGCAGGTTAATTTGTCTGGTCTGACAGCATAAAACAATAGAATTATCCTCCAAATATTGAACTACATTCACCTTTTTGGTCTGATAGTTGGCAGACTATAATCAAATATGGGGCCTTGTGTTGCCAAACAGTTACACTGATGAGGTGCGTTTGAGCAAGTCAGCTACAGGGTAGCTGCACTGTAATAACCCTGACCTCTAGGCTCCCTCAAGGGGGTAAAAACAGAAGTCTGTCAAGTAACACATTATCATTATTTCACTCAATTCAAGTCGTTAAACCCTTTGTTAAGCTGTCAAACTTCATCTGCATCGCCATTTCTTTAATTACGTGGATTCTTCATCTGATCATCAACGAAAACATTACAAAATATTACCAGTGGAAACCTGTCGTGCTGTCTTTACACACTTACTATCCTTTGTGCCACACACAGCTTTTGTAATGATTAGGCTTTCTATTCAAATAACACAAATGATTGAAGCAGCATTTTTAGCACTACAAGGGAAGTCTGAAGTGATCCTAGATCAGAGGTGTGTCTGTATAGCTCTGTCACCTTAGACATGTGGCAGGTACCCAGTTTGGCTTACAATGAATTAGCAGGCAGGTGTTGGGTGTCCTTTCTGCGGACCCTATGTCAAGAGACATCACTGCTGGACGACGCAGTGAACCAGAGACCTTTCGCTTGTCAGATGATCTCTTATACCAATCCCCAACTCGCCAACATTGGCGATGGGGGGGTGACTGTAATTTGAGTACTTCAACACCCTTCCTTCAACATGACGCAATTAAAAAGTCATTTTCTTGCTTACCAACTGTTGCAATGTTGCTTCCTAATGAAAGACCTGATAGACACAGGCTGAAAGAGTTTCACAATGCATACCACTGTATATCAGTGGCCCAGTGCTCTTGCCCTGGATGCCAGACACCAATAAAAGATGCCATAAAGCATGCACAAATTGTGTACGGCTATGCCTGGTCTGAATTATACGCCGTGGCACCACATTTACAGGGGCTACAGGACAGAACAATGGTGACTGTATTGAAGGGCCCTTAATGCTGGGATTTTATTTAGCCCCTGGGCAGCAAAGCAGAGTCTGCATTGGGAGAGAGGACATGAAAGCCGTGTGTATGACTGGAATGCGTAGTAGAAGTGTGGTTGAGGAATTTGTGCATTGTATATGATTGCAAGACCATTTACCAGGACTCTTGACCTCGAGGGTCAAGAGTCAGAAAGTTTTTTCTAAATGTTAACATTGTTGCAATCTGTTTAATTTGTACGCAACAATGGTTCAAGAGAGTTTAAAGGGATACTTCACCGATTTAGCATTCAGCTTTGTCAGTAGAAACCCAGTAGTATTTCTGAATCACCGTGCGTCCCTCCCTCATGTCCCCCTGAGACGGGAGATATCTGCATTGGGGGGTCTGAAAACAAATCTTCCAATGATGTAAAACGACAATTTTTGCGTCATCGGAAGATTTTTTGGCCAGAGGCAAAGGACTACAGCCAGTAGTAGCTACTTCCGCATGTTTTCAACCCGCCCATCACCTGAAGCGAGCCGATCTCAGCCGGAAAAAAACGAAATGTCAGCCATCTTGAATCTTCGCTAAACAGGGCTCTCTCTTCTCAGCAGCAAACTTTTACAAAATTATGTGCATTCAAACTACCACACATGTGTACCACCGGGATACATCGGTACAGATCGGAGAATATGCAGGAAACGTTATTACAAACGGAACAATCGACACACTACGTGAGCTTCGCCTGCACGGAGACCAGCACGGAGACCAGCACGGAGACCAGCACGGAGACCAGCACGGAGACCAGCGGTCTCGCTCGATGCCCCGAGCCGGTAGGGCACATCCTCGTCGGCTAGGTGGGAAGCTAACGCTAGCCGGCCACCTGTCCCATCCATCCTGCTTGCAAGTGTTCGTTCATTAAACAACAAACTGGACTACATCCAACTTCAACCAAACTTCCAACGTGAGTTCAGAGACTGTGTTTTTTGTTTTCGTGGAAACATGGCTGAAGAACAGCATATCAGACTGTCCAGCTACCAGGCCTGCTAGCCTTCCGACAATCCGAGCTAGAGATGCTCTGTATGAAGGTGGGCTGTGTTAACACGGACTGGTGCAGAAATGTGGTGATTTGTATCCAACTAACTGCTGGAGTTTGTGACTGTTACATGGCGACCATTCGACATTCCACGCTAATTCACAGCTGTGTTTATACTCTGTGTTTACAGCCCACCAAGCCTAATGCTGGTATGCTTAGCTGAACTTTACAGAGCCTATAATAATGTGTGTGTGCACTAAAGGTAGCTTTTCGTATGTCGTTTTTATATAATGTCGTTTTTATATATTTTAAATGTGTAACTCCACTTGAGCCACGATGAAACGTTGTTTCGTGTATACGGTTAAAATAACAATAAAACACATTGAGTTGAGTCGAATGCCTCACTGTCTGTCTGTCTGTCTGTCAAGCGGTAGGCGTGGCTTGGGAGTGGACTCAAAGCAGCGAAGCGAAGTGCATTCTGGGATTTGGTGTCTTTCATCTATATGAGCCAAAAACACATTTTCTGGCTTTTCTCTGCACCAATTTAAAAAAAAAAATCACATTTCTGCTACATAAGTGACCCAATTTAAAGATATATTCAGCTTTCCAAAATCCCTTTAAATAACAATTTAACGTATTCCCAATGTATAGATGTGGAAATAATAAAAGTTTTGTGATGTAGTTGGCTGTATCCGGTGGAACAACATGACTGTGTTTTGGGGAAGCATAATGAAGTTGGCTATCATTCTGAAAGGTATCACTTCTCCAATTATGGAGATATGCACCCAGAAATGTAGGATAGAGATTGTTTTAAGTGTAGGTATACAGGTGTTTATGTAATCAGTGGCTTTGCTAATGGTGGTTGAATGCTATCTAGTCATTAGCCTGTGAGTCAGAATTTGAAAAATCTATTTTCAAAAACAGGTTTCTTTGTTTGTCTGAAGACAAATCTTTCCTGGGAGAAATGTAATTGGCAGTAATATTCCCTGCCTCAGTTGTTATTACTGAAGAGCTGTAATGTATCGTAATCAAGAGAAACAGTACCCTGTATCAAACGAGTAAAACCAGCTTTTCCTTGAAATTTGAAGGCACTTATTGATAATATTATGTCATCTACTAAAAGCCTGATCTTGAATTGGAGTTTCAATATTTGTTGTTTTATTTTACGAATAGGTGTAGCAGGTGATTGAATAAAAATGTGAAATAAACATTGTAATAGTGGACATTTGTTGAGTCCCCCTGCTGTAATGTAAAACATTAAGATCAGAGACAGTATGCATACATGTAGTGTAGAATATATGTATCCAGGGAATAAATTACCTCCTGTAATCAAAGTAATCAGAGTTCGATACTTTTTGGCATTTAAAAAGTTTAAAACTGCATTCTCCTAGCTGAAACACACTTATGCATGTGTTCATATCTCCACAAGTCAGAGTATAATGATCAGTTTTGCACGTGATTTATACACCTACTAGTCTGGCTCAAAGGATGTACATTGCTGGATGTCCCTCCCCTCTTGTTATCACTGCTATCAGGGCTTAGTGCTACTCAGGGTGGTTGTGATTGGTTTAAAGAAACACAAACAAGCCAAAGCGTTTTTTCTCCTATCCCAGAATAGATAGGTGGTGTAGCCAGACCGAGCTCCATCGCTGACACAGCACTGTGGAGATAGGTCTGGCAATGTAAGATTATAGGCTACTAATATAACCTAATGTGTCAGTGCAGGGGAATGTAATTCTCTGAATGAAGTCCTTGGAGCAGAGTGCTATAGCTGGAGCCTGGACTTTTTTTTTTATTGTGGCTATAAATGCTCAGCTGAATGAGCACAGGCAATGACACAGCCCATTAAATGTGCTGAGAGCTGCTTGAGGTGGCCTAAATGGTTAAAACTCCGAGACCATGAACAGGACAGAGTCCACAATATGGACCTGAATGCTGGGTTTTTTTCTCAAGTTTAAGCAATGGCCTATATGGATGAAGAGAAAACAAACTTAGTTATTTTAGAGCGGGTTAAACATAGCATATGTATTTACAAAAATATGAATACATATACAGACACATCAGGAAAAATGCCTATATGCAAAGACAAATAAAATTCGAATGTATCCCTCCATAAGAGAAAATACATTATGGGGGTGTGGTAGGGAAGGTGTGTCCTTTGCATGATTGATGACACCACAATATGTGGTGAATAGCAGCAGGATAAGAATTTTAAATATTAAGGACTTACAATCGTACATTGTAATATAAATTATATCATGATATTCATATTTTATTTTATCATTAGGCTATATCATTCAGAGCCATGCAGAATATCTCATTAATAATATCCTTCACTAATATATTCTGTAAATATCAGAGCATCCACGCGCCAGGCTAGACCCATAGACCGAATCATAGTCCCTCTATAAACGCGCCAGACTAGACCCTAGACCCATAGACCGAATCATAGTCCCTCTATAAACGCGCCAGACTAGACCCTAGACCCATATACCGAATCATAGTCCCTCTATAAATTTGGATTAAGGCGCTGCGGCTGCACCGGTCAGCAGCCCATCACAGTGCTCCCCTGACTGGAACAAACCATTTTCCCACCCGGACGGGGGTGGTCGCGGTGTAGAGAACTACAGGAAACGCAGAGGTAGGAAATGTAATGTCGATTTCTTTACAATGTCTCCATTCATACGACACACCAAGGTGAAGATGAATGTACTGTTTCACCGTTTTTATTATAGAGCATCGTTAGACTTCACCACGCCTCTCCTGTTCAACTCCGCAAAGATAGTGTGACGGTCTCGTGAAAGTGTTACATGTGTTCACCTACAATGTACAGAGGGATGACCTGTACATTATAGCCCATGTGTCGCTACCATTTATCCCGCTATGCTATTTTATTGTTTATTGGCGGGTCAGGTGGCTTATAAAAGGCGGCTTGTGGTCGCTGTATCAGCATAATGTGTTCGCAGCTGTATGCAGGAGACAAGGGTGGAGAAAAGGAGATAGCGGGACGCGAATTTGCGTTTCTTAGGATGGCGAAGGCATGTCCCGCCCTCCTCTGCCTCTGGTCAGTTTATCCTGTACTCTACAGGCATAAACCTAACCAATCCAAGCCATGAGGGCAACGAGGACTAGCCAATTAGAGTAGAGCGGATCATGTCTTCGCCGCCCTAGGAGGAAACGCAAATTTGGGAGAGGGGATAAGGTTACGAAACGTTCAAAACAACAACATTAAGAAGTTGAAGATGCAACAACCCTTGCTTCTATAATGGACATATATGAAATTAAAAGAATGGAAATAACGTATATTGACAAAGCACACCAACAACGTGACTGTTTTGTAATACACCATAAAACAAATATAATTATAATACCAGATGAAGTGACGGGATTATAAGTGAAAAGATCATTATCGACTGATTAATGAATTGGACTACAACATAAGGTCCCTATAAAACATTTCTGTAATATGGAGATTTGGTTTTGACAGGAGACAAAAATATAAAAATACTCAAAATCCAACAATGACTTATACTCAAAAAACCTGATTATTATTTGAGGTACTTTGAGGATGGATGGATGGATGGATGAATGGATGGATGGATGGATGGATGGATGGAGAAAAGTGCAGGTGAAATTGATAGCATTAACGAAGGCTCAGTTCCCTTTGTAAGCTATTCCAGTGAGCCAGCATGTGCGGTACCAGGGCCTCCTCTAGGTGTAATGCTGCTGTCATTATTGTTATTAAATCCACCTGTGTTGTTCCTACTATGACGTGCTGTAAAAAAAATGTCTATAGAACAAAGATTTGTATTTTTACAGTATAAAATAGTGTTGTGAGAGAAATAGTCCCCCCGCCAGATGCACAAGCGGAAATCATCTGGTCCTTGAGTGTGCTGCGGAGTACAGATAAAGGACACACACCCACATAAGTCCGTCCTTGAGACGCAAATCGCAGATAAGTGAGGCAGCCAAACCAACAGTCAGAAAATACACCCAAATTCTAGCTGTATAATCCCGTCTGCGACGATGTGAGTGAACCCTGCTCTCTGCTCCTTTTTGAATAACTTTACAATGTGTCAAGTTTTTGCTAGAGGGATTACATTTGTTTACACACTGCAGGTATTTTCCTTTGACATTTCTCCTCCTCTTCCCAACTTTATTCCTAATGACTTGTGTTTTTTGTTTTTTTAAGGGGTGTGTTTGTGTCTCTGCCAGAACCAGTAATGGCCGACCAGCTGCCCCCACAGCAAGGAGACCCGCTGCTGAATAAGTGCTACCAAGGGTGCCTCCCCAATGGGAAAGAAGCAAACAAAGGTGGCCTGCATGCTAGGGGACAGTGGGCTAACAAGGCTGAGTTCCTCCTGGCCGTGGCGGGCCAGATCATCGGCCTGGGCAACGTCTGGAGGTTTCCTTACCTCTGCTACAAGAACGGAGGAGGTAAAGCATGTGGGATATGGGGAGAAGAGAGGACGTTTCATCTTAAAAGTTGTCACTGTCTTTGTCTCTCTCTCTCTCTCTTTCTCTTTCCCCGTCTCTTGGCTATCTGTCTGTCATTTGTCCTTGTCTTTTCCTCTCTTTTTTTCTTCCCTCTTTTTCCTATCATCTAAAACTAGGGATGCCATTTGCAAGGTGTTTGTTAGAGCTGGGGATTTGTATTTTTACACCTATGTTATCATATAAGTTCTCCAAAATGTGTCCATTACACAGATTTTTACTATTTTGTTGGGTCAGATTGGTGACCGGAATTTTAATTTAGGGTTAAAGTTACTATATGTAACTTTGAAATGTGTCTGAAACTGTGTAATTTTTCATCTGATGATCATAAATGACTTGTAACAGCAAACGAGACTAACAGTGAAAAGAACGCTGTTTCGGAACACAGATTTCGGCCGAAGTGGCCACATCAACACAAACTGAAAAAAAGTTACATATAGCCACTTTAATATTCAAATCGTTGAAGTTTTGGTGTGAGGTTTAATTTTGGGTTATTAGTTACTTCAGAATTAAAACTGGTGTAAGAGTGATTTCAGGGTTAGATATTGGGTTGAGTGAGTCAATGAAGGTCCTCACAAGAAGTGTGTGTGTGTGTGTGTGTGTGTGTGTGTGTGTGTGTGTGTGTGTGTGTGTGTGTGTGTGTGTGTGTGTGTGTGTGTGTGTGTGTGTGTGTGTGTGTGTGTGTGTGTGTGTGTGTCCAGGTGTGTTCTTCGTGCCCTACCTGTTGTTCCTGGTGCTGTGCGGCATCCCCCTGTTCCTCCTGGAGACCTCCCTGGGACAGTACACCAGCATGGGAGGGGTCAGCGCCTGGAGGACTATCTGCCCATTATTTGGAGGTACGCTTATCAAATTATGTCATCAGTAGACTATCTGAAGCTGCAGTTTGGTTTGTTGCTGTGTTGCATTGCATATTGTAATGTGTACCCAGGTTTTGTTTTTAACTAACGATTCTTTTTTTAAATTATTGATTTAATCTACAGATTCTTCTCACAAGTAATCAATTCATTTTCTTCCATAAAGTATAAAAAAAAGTGAAAAACTGCCATTACAATTTATAGGAGTCTATTATTGGCTACTAGTACGTCCCATAGCAGGGACTGATGTGTCCTTGTAGGGAGTGACGAGGATACACTAAGGTCAGCACGGCATGGATTGGGGAATGACGACAATTACTTCCACCCTGGGAAAACGTATACTCTGAGCCCCCAAATCTGATGTAGGGGGGAGACGTATCTCGCATACCTTCAACCCATAATATTGCTCCTATGACCCACGAGATAATTAATCAAGTGTGGTTTCATATGATGCAGGTTAGCTGCCCACTCCGAATCTAATTGGAGGGATGCAACATGGCCAGTATCTCTGTGTCACTTACTCATTCTCACTGTCTTCTCACTTTCCCTTTCTTATACTCTCTCCTATACTTCCCCTTGTCTTTTTCCCCCCAATCTTTCTCCGTACAGGTGCAAGCATTCAAAGAATTCCTATGTCCACATCAATACAAAACCCATATTAACAATCTGACCACTATTTGGCATGCCCTGCCAGCTGCATGCGTGCACAGTTCATATTCAATCTCAGCTTGTGTATGAAAACAATTCAAGAGTGCAGAAGGCAACGCGCTCCCTGCCTGCCAATATACCAATAAAAACACACTTGAGGTTGCATGCCTTGTTTTCATGGTATCCTGCTATCCAAACAAAGTTAAGCATTATCTTAACGCAATTACACCAGTAAAACAGAACCTTCCGCGTGGTGCTTTTTAAGAGAAATGAAACGCTGTGTGAAGTTATTTAAATTGTTATCCTGTATAAGTCAGGAATGGAAGCAAGTTTAGACAATTAAACATCTGGATGGTAGGAATGTGTTGAAGTATCAAGGAAAGGCTTACGATCTTTAAGTAGGCCTGCACACTGTTTACAGTTTTCCTCTGGATATCAAGTTGGACCGCCTATGCAGTAAAGGCATTCTAGAAGACTTTGGACTTTCCTGGCTGTATTTATTCATAGGTGCATAGCAGAATGACTAATTGGTAGGTCAATATCCATGGAGGACATTCTATTTAATTTAGATTTAATGCAAATTTCAAGCACAAAACTGAACTAATGAAGTTCAGAAAACAACACAAAGTCCATTTGGTGTGCAGGTGCAGCTACAGCCAGTAGCAGGCCAGCTGGACCACCGCATTGAAAACAGATTGTGTTTTTTTTTTTTTTACCCTGTTCAGTGACAAATATGTGCTGCTCTGCTCCTTGGTCCATGTGGCCTGCAGATGTGCACACACATTTGCACATGCACACAGGGTTACCAGTATTTTGTTGACAGCTGGTCGTGTGAAGGCCATGTGTTTAGCACAGGGACAAACTATGTTGACAATATGCAGTACTTCCTCGGGCACATTTGTTTGTATACCCACAAACAAAGAAATGCTTCTGTTAGTATTTCGTCACTTTTAACATGCCATCATCAGATAAAGGCCTGAATTTCATTAGAGGACACCACAAACAGCCATTTGTCTACACTTTCCAACCCACTCAAGGCCTCATAAGACCATCATTCATCCTTAATGAAGATATACTAGATGTGGGCTGCAAGTCGAGTGTCTCAATAAATGGATGCTCTCATGTGAAACTCAAGTGACTTGGAACTGATAATAGAATGTGTGTGCTTGAGGGCTTTGAAGCTCATTTATTTGTGTAACTGCAACTCTGTACGTGTATCCTAGGGCTGGGCAATATATCGATATTATGTCTATCGTGATATGAGACTAGATATTGTCTTAGATTTTGGATTCCGTAAAATCGTAATTTATTAAGTGTGGTCTTTTCCTGGTTTTGAAGGCTGCATTAGAGTAAAGTGATGCAATTTTCTGAACTCAACAGACTGTTCTAGCTGTTCTATTAGCTTTACACACTTTGTCATTAAAGCGACAATTTCTGATGATTATCAAAAATCTCATTGTGTAAATATTTTGTTAAAGCACCATTTCTCAAACCTACAATACCGTCGCAATATCGACATCGAGGTATTTGGTCAAGAATATTGTGATATTTGATTTTCTCCATATGGATTTTCTCCATATCCGTCTGTAATCCTGCTGTACATCAGCTAGAACAGCACTTTTATATCTGTCTGTCTGCGTCTTGTGTCTCTGCAGGCCTCGGCTACGCCAGCCAGGTGATGATCCTGCATGGCTGTGTGTACTACATCGTCATCCTGGCCTGGGCTCTCTTCTACCTGACCTACAGCTTCGAGGCGGAGCTGCCCTGGTCACACTGTAACAACACATGGAACACCGGTCAGTAGGGACGGGAAGTTAGAAGCTTCTGTCATTGCACTTTGAGGCCGCTGTGTAAAACCTCCCATGTGTTCTACTGCAGAGGCGTGTGTCCTGTTTGACCGCCGCAACCAGGCAACCAATGTGAGCAGCCTGCCTGAGAACGCCACCTCCCCTGTCATAGAGTTTTGGGAGTGAGTTCCTTGGTTTGTCACCTTTTTTTTGTGGTATTGTTCATGCATTAACAGCTGTGTGTGTGTGTGTGTGTGTGTGTGTGTGTGTGTGTGTGTGTGTGTGTGTGTGTGCGTGCGCGCGCGTTCGTTCTAGGCGGGAAGTGCTTCGCCTCTCCAGCAGTTTAGACGAGCTGGGTCCAATCAGCTGGAAGCTTGCTCTGTGTCTCGCCGTCGTCTGGCTCGTGTGTTACTTCTGCGTCTGGAAGGGAGTCAAGTCCACCGGAAAGGTGAGCGGAAAACACACCACCATCATCACGCCCGATTGCCGTACTCCCTTTTCAACTCATATATCAGTTAAATCTAAACACACAGACATTATATACATATAATTACATATGTACTTATATCCCAGAGCTTAACTGAGAATCATCACATTTTAATTGGTAATTGTGTGTGCATCCATGACTACATTGTAATCAGAAATGGCTTATAACTAACTTGGCATATTATATATGGTGCTTATTTGCCCTGCTGTGATGGGGCACCGTTGTCTTAAGTTTGTGCACAGTGTCAGACTTTGAAACCCCCTGCTCTTAATTAATCCTGTTTTTATTTGAGTCCTCCGAGCGCAGAGAGCACAAGGTGCGTGTCCATGAACCTGGTAGCTACTTGGTAGTCTTGCTCTAGGTACAGAGCTGTGTGACCGAGTGTTGGCAAAGTTAGAACCAAAACATAAATGCTGTTCTTTTTATATGGTTGGCAAATGAAATAAGGGCCTGGGCCCTGCAGCAGTTTTGTAGGATTTGTTTGTTGTGTCACTGCCACCATCTGTCAACAGGTTTTTTACGACTCCAGCTTTCCACGGTTCCTTTTTTAGTATTTCACCTCTGTTTGAGGACATCACAGACGTGTCCCTGCTGTTTTCTCTGTCTCTGTCTGTGCCGTCCTGACCACATCCCTGCATGCTGTGTACATTCTAGGTGGTGTACCTGACAGCCACCTTCCCATATGTCATGCTGTTTGTGCTGCTGGTGCGCGGTGCCACCCTGCCTGGAGCGACCCAGGGCATCATCTACTACCTCAAGCCTAACCCTGCCCGTCTGGCCGACCCACAGGTACAAAAAAAAAACACAAACACACTTTCGTACACATTAATGCCTCATTTTAGACAATATAGGAAGTGACTTAGATGTATTTGTGTATTACATTTTGTCATTTGTGTGAATGGAAATTGACTTGATTGCATATCTTACAGCTTAGATACTGAGAATTAATAGGGTCTAACTACCACTGTCGCTATACAAACTGCAGGGACGTTGGAGGGTTGATTAATAAAACCTCAGTGTTAATGCTCAAGTGCCCTCTCTTTCTATAGGTATGGATGGATGCAGGTACCCAGGTATTTTTCTCATATGGAATCTGTTTGGGAAGTCTCACGGCCCTCGGCAGTTACAACAAATACAACAACAACTGCTACAAGTGAGACCCTTTGTCACACACGAACGCACAGCAGCAAGTGTAGCCACACAGCCACTCCACTTCAGACAAGCCATATTCACTGAAATGTACGATGTAAGCTCCCGCCGGTCAGAGGGCTTCCAGAAGGAATGGCTGGAATGGACAGAGAAAACACAATGATACAGCCACACCTTAAAGAAAAGCCCTCGCTGCCATGTTTCCCACACTCTAGGACTCCCCACACACACACTCACACACACACAGACACAGACAGACAGACAGAAAGACTAAAGCACTTAACTCTTAGCTTGTATTTACAGTAACAGGCCAGAGCGCCACAAGACAAGGCCAAAGACCCTGATTAAGATCTCTGTGGATTCCGTTACGGCCACTTGTCTACATGTATTTCTTCAAGTTGTGTCTTGCTATAATGCTAAATCAATTGTGTTTTGTTTGTGTGGCCCTCCAGGGACTCCTTCCTTCTGTGCCTCCTGAACAGCGCCACCAGTTTTCTGGCGGGTTTTGCCATCTTCTCGGTGCTGGGCTTCATGGCTGAGGAGCAGGGCGTGGACATAGCCACCGTGGCCCAGTCAGGTGAAACAGAAGCGGGGAGATCTTGTTTAGGAAAACGGCTCAAGGGGAAAAACAAATTAATTAATTCCACTGTGCCATAAGTAATAACTGTGTTCTAAATGTTTCTTATTGTTCACAAATCCCATTAAAAGAACAACAGGTACTACTACTAACTGGTGTCCTCTGTGTAGCCAATGCCTGAAATAGCTTATTCCTCTGTGCCATAGAGCTCCATTGTTGCCCTAATTTAGCTGAAAATAGTTTTTTTTAGTTTAGTTATTGCTTTCTTTTCTTCCTCTTATATAATATGAGAAACCACATCACATACTGTACCTAACACCCAATGTTTCTCCTGTTTCAATAACATGTATTTACTTTGTTCATCCTCTCAGGACCTGGCCTTGCCTTCATTGCCTACCCGAGAGCTGTCGCCATGATGCCTGTACCCCAACTGTGGGCCGTCTGCTTCTTCCTCATGATCATCATGCTGGGGCTGGACACACAGGTAGAGACACACACACACCCACCCCAACTTTGATCAATCACTTGCGATGGCTATTGATGTATTATGTCAACTGCTAAACTAACATCACACGCACGCTGACCCCGTCTCCCCTCTGCCGCCCAGTTTGTGAGTCTGGAGGCCCTGATGACGTCCGTGACTGACCTGTACCCTCATGTGATCCGACGAGGCCACCGCAGGGAGCTGCTGCTGCTATTCGTCTGCATCGTCTGCTTCCTGCTCGGACTGGTCATGGTCACGCCGGTAAGTCACACTCAGCGTAGATGGATGTAGGTGAGGTGGACATGATCTATTATGATCCTTCTAACTTAATACTTGAACAATAGCTGTAACTCTATTACTTCAAACCTTTAATATTGACTGTTGATTTGTGTCTATCCTACTGTGTACTTTATTCCCTTATAATGTCTATATTTAATGCTGTCTTTTTTTAAACTTTATCCTTGCACTGCTATATAGTTTTTATATTACTATGTCTACATTATTCTCTTATATTGTCCATATATAATGCTGGTCTCTAGACTTTATCCTTGCACTATTGGACTTATTTGCACTACCACCATGACACCCACTCTCACTGCAAGCGTCTCATGCTTATACATCCCTTAGTACATTCATCTGGATGTTTTATTTAATATCTTTTCTTTTTTT
Organism: Gymnocephalus cernua; assembly: GCA_023631565.1. Taxonomy (NCBI): domain Eukaryota; kingdom Metazoa; phylum Chordata; class Actinopteri; order Perciformes; family Percidae; genus Gymnocephalus; species Gymnocephalus cernua. The sequence goes on along the minus strand of CM042448.1, from coordinate 15,440,047 downwards.
GTCCATATTATTCATGTGGATTTGTAATTGTATCATCCTGTTTATGATGTACAGTATGTATATTGTATGTGATGTCTTTAAGCTACAGGGACCTTGAATTTCCCCTTGGGGATCAATAAAGTATATTTCTATCTACAGTATCTCACAAAAGTGAGTACACCCCTCACATTTTAGTAAATATTTCATTATATCTTATACCTAGAGATTAGCATGGAGTACTTTCCATAAAATCATCTCTCAATGCAAATCAAACCAGCTATTAGGCTAACCGACATAAAACCATGCCAGTCTCTAGGTATGGTGAAGGGTGTGTGATGATGTGGGGCTATTTTAATTCCAAAGGCCAAGGGAACTTTATCAGGATGCATACCGTAGTATCCTGGATCCAGGAAATAACTAGCCTTTAAAAATAAACATCTGCCTGCCTCTGTGGGAATTTAACATAGGGGTGGACTCACTTTAGTTGCCAGCGGTTTAGACATTAATGATTGTGTGCGTTGAGTGATTTTGAGGGGACAGCACATTTACACTGTTATACAAGCTGTACACGTAATACTTTACATTGTAGCACAGTGTAATTTCTTCAGTGTTGTCCCATTAAAAGATATATAATGAAATATTTACTAAAATATGAGGGGTGTACTCACTGAGATACTGTATCTATCTATCTATCGGTTTCAATGATATAGAATAATAGAGTTTTCTCTCTTTTGTGTCCACCACGATGCAGGGTGGTCTCTATGTGTTCCAGATCTATGACCATTTCTCCTGCAGTGGAGCCAGCCTGCTGCTTCTCTCCATCTTCCAGTCTCTGGCCATCGGCTGGGTCTACGGTACACATCTCAACTCCTCTTTTCTTTATTTTCATTTTCTTTCTTTCATTCTTCTCCTATACTCCCCTTTCATTTCCTTTCTTCCTCTCCTCTCTACCTTCTCTTTTTGTTTCCTTTCTTTCTCTCCATTGCTTTTCCTCCTCTCATTCTTTCCTTTCATCCTTTTATTTTGTATTATCTTTCCTCTCCTTTCCTCTCCTTTCGTTACCTTTCCTTTATTTCCATTTCCTTTCGTTCTCTCCTCTATATTTCCTCTCCTATACTTTCCTATCATTTCCTTTTTTTCTATCTCCCCTCCATCTTCTCCTCTCCTCTACAGCCTCACATGTTCTCTTTTGTCTTTGTTGTCTTTTCTTTAATCAAAGACACATTTTATATGTTGGAAATATCCTACCATCGCATTCCATGTCTGAACTTAATGAAATTCTGTCGGAGCTCATTAGTCTGACAGTAGGCTAAATAAATCTTAGGTTGATTGCTGTCAGTACATGCGAAAAATATAAAGAAATTAAACACTTTATCACTCCACTAATGAAAGTAGTTCCTAAAATCTGATTAACACACACACAGTCCACGTCCTCCCCTCCTTCTGCATTCCAGTTGGAGTCAGTAGACAGTATATTAACATGGCTGCAGCTACCCACTGTTGTAAGGAGACTGGCTACTAGCCAGGCCCCTGTCTGTCTCCTCCGGGCCCTAAATCAGCCCCCGGGCCCCGTCGCCTCTCAGTCTCAGTCTGGCAACCCCAGGGAGCCCCTATCCCAGCCAAACCTGGGGGCTCTAGATCATTTACAAAAACATTGTTTGTTTAAGAGTGAGATGGGTGGAATGTGCCCCCGTACATACTGTACATCAGGACAATACAATAAGAGCCTTCACACGATTACCTTGTATTTGGTGAAGAATTAAGAGCCAGAAAAGTTGTGACATGTTAAAAAAAGAGAGTAGTGCCATTGCAGGTGATAACAAAAAGCTCAAGTAGATGAGCAGAGAGTGTGTTAATGTGTGGGTGTGGGTGAATATGAAGCCTGGGTTTATGGCTCTCCCAGCAGGAGGTGAGTGGAGCAGTAACGGTTGAGCAGAGGGGTTTTTAGTGGACTGGGTAACAGCGGTCAGGACCCCAGTGCACCTTTTTATGGCTGGGATTTTACAGGGTTTTTTTTAAGGACTCAAACATACACTAGCACTCTTCTGTTGCTGGCTATGACTCGCTCCACGGGTTGGGTTATTTTAGAAAAGGGACCGCTACTTTTACCGTCCTTTTCTTACTTCCATTTCTGTATTACTTTCAACACGGCACAAGTCTGAAGTGAATGTCGTCAGATTAACATAAAGGTGCTGCTACTTCAGTTAGTCATTACTATAATAATAGAAATCTTTTTTAAGGAAATGTATATATTTCTTACAACCTGGGTCTTGTTTTTTTTTAGGGTTGGGCATCGTTTGGATTTTAACAATTCTGATTCCAATTCGGATTCTTCAGATTCCAGTAGGGCAAGACTTATTGGGCTATAATTGAATCCTAATTTATGTTTTTTTTTATTAAGTGAAACCAATGTGAGCATTAAAATGATTACACAAATTACCTTCAGTAAATGTCTTCCTGTTTTAACTTGGCCGTTGAACAACATAAATGCTATGTGCTGCTGCTACTACCATGCTTACATCTCTCATTGTACTACGACTACCACTGATTCTGCTGGCACTACTGCCACAATGACATGTCAGTTTAAAGTCGTGGTCTTTTATTTATTTTTTTCCAAGACCTTTTTGTAGTACTTTCCTCTATACTTGTGGATACCGGCAAACAAAATGTATTCCAAGTGAGTGAGCCACTGCCACCAAAAACAACAAGCCGGTCGTAAACCAAACCACAACCACTCGCGGTGAAGTTGTTCTTGTTTTGGCCACAGGAGCCGAGCGCTTCAGTGCCAACATCAGGGATATGACCGGCTACAGCCCCCTGCCTGTCTTCAAGCTGTGCTGGAAATATTTGACCCCGGCCGTGTGCACTGTGAGTGACCCCCTCCCTGCTGACCTGCTGTCACACTGTTTTGCTTCTGCTTGCTGTGTAATAGCATACATATAAACGCATGTGCCTGTCAATCAGTCCTCACATGACAAATGTGGTCTTTCCATGTGTCTGAATATGTTATACCAAGCCATTACTGTTTGGGGGGAAAAAACTTGTGATGGATTGTGACAACCTGATATACCTCAGCCCAAACGCATGTTGTACTGATTTTGGTTCTTATGTGCAAAGACTAACTGACCCAGTCCTCCTCCTTTATACCCACAGGCTACCTTTGTGTTTTCCCTGGTGAGTTGGTCCCCATTGAACCTGGGTAAAGGCCTGGCGGCTCCAGCCTGGGCCACCGCGCTGGGCTGGCTCCTTACTCTCTCCTCCGTCTCGCTGCTTCCCATCTGGGCCATCTACGCCCTGGCCACCACCCCGGGAACCCTGCCACAGGTTATACCAGCACTCTCTTCAATGCATTTACCACAGTGTGCTGCTGATGATATGTTATTTAACCCAGAGATGTTCAAGAAATCTACACATGTACGATGTGGATTTTCCTCAGATAATTCAAACCGAAGCAAGATTTTAAAACTAAACGCACCGAATAAAAGACGTCAGAGTGGTAAGTAAGTTTTATGATGTTAATGCAATCAACTAACTGTACATTTTTGCACGCCCCCCCCCCCCCCCCCCTCCCCTCCCCACGCAGCGCTTCAAACATCTGTGCAGTCCTGCTGAAACCTCATCACAGGCCCTCCGCTACTTCCCCACCAGCAACCGGGCACTCCACTACAGCCCAGCACTGCCCCTGACCGAGAAGCAGAAGGAGCCGATCACAGACATTGTCCAGAATCCTATCATCTGATGATGGTCAATGGCGCTGTAACATTGGATGCTGGTCGGGCAATTAGGTGTGGCGAAGGGGAGGGTCAAGGTTAGATTTAATGCTGCTTAGGATTCTAGACTAAATATGTTTTAATGGACCGCAGAGGCCTGTTTCAGTTCAAAAGATTTCCCCGACCTCTGTTACCGGCTACCAGAGTTGGCTATTCTAAAACGGCACGCAGTCCTCAGTCTTGTTAACCCTATCTGCTTCAAATCTATAGCTTTTCTTTTATGTAGCAGTTGAATCACTGTACATGTGAACCATTTCATCCCAGCCCCTTAAGCCATCTAAGGCTCTGTTCTCTGTTTCTGCCAGCATTACTGAAGGAGTTGGCGCTTTACTCTCTATGAGAGATCACTGCATGCTCAGCTTTGACTCTCCACTGAATATTTGTAGTTCCGTTTGGATGCTGGTATCCTCTCATCATCAGTCAGACATGCTTTATACAGTGATTTGTCAGGAATGTTTTTGTATGTGCTTCACCCTCTGTGATCGCCACATCATGGAGTTTGAATGGTTCATAACATATACCTCTTACCCAGAGCAAGATTTGCGTTAGCAAAACACCCGTTTGTACTGCCAATACATCAAGTGCTTAACTTTATGTCATGGTTACACTTCATCAATAACGAAATGATCGAAATGTGCAGTAACTGTTTTCATCAGTTATACTCGTCTATCGTCTGAAAGAAAGTAGGCAGGAAAGTTATTTGTACTTTTTTTTTTTTGTTGTTAGTGCAGTTTCTGCGAAATAAAAAGGCGTTATTAGAACGTCTTTGCACTGTACCAAAAATAACTATCATTTATGAAGCTGAGAAACATCATCAAAATCATCGTGACTGAATCAGCATGTATTAACACAATATGAAGTGTTGCTGCTGCTTTGTAGACAAAACTGATTTTATTTATGTATTTTATTCTAAGCCCAAAACATGTAACGTAAAATGTTGAAGTAGAAGAAAATATCTCTGCCACTCCAGTGTGACGTCACAGTATATTTAACTGTAACACGCAGTACAACTTTGAAGTGCAAATCTAAGGTGGCAAATAAAGAAATGACCTCTATGCAGTGTAGGAATGTTTATATTCATCAGAAGAAGAAAAAAATGAAGAATCAAGTCGGTTTTGTAGAAATGTGTTTGTTTTCTTTCTTTTTGTTAATTATTCTGTAATTATTTTTATTATTTCTGTTTTCTTTCACTGACCTGATTCAGAAAGACAGACAGGAAGACAGTGCTATGTTTTATCAAAATAAAGGACAATTGGAAATGTGTAGACCTTTCCTAAAAAGGTTTATAGTTTATAATAATTGCAGCCTTGTTAATAAAAATGTATTTTTCATATATCACTAACTGTTATTACAGACTTTTGAAATGTGCGTTCCACTGTCTCTGGGGTTTCGGCTGTGAAAGAATGTACTCTTCACTGGGAAAACTTGTTTAAATCACTAAAACCAGAAGGATGAGCAATATTTCTTGAGTGAGCGTGATGTATTTAATACGTTTGAAGATAAATAGGTCCTTTTGCAAACTTGAAACAGCTGTTTTTCCTGCACTGCCATTCAGACCTGGATCAGGTTTCTGATTGAACTTCTTTTGGATGCTCCTCTGAGATTAATGTAAAAACCCATCTGCTATCTTATAAAAGGCAATCATTTACTTCAACTAGATCCAAGTGGTTTATTATCTTTGTTTACAGATGTATACATGTGCCTTTGTATTTAAAATAGGTTACTGTTGTATGTGTATCATTTTCTTTTTTACATACATACATTGTGGATAAAAACCGTTTGTGTTGACTGTGTTCATTTTTTGCAAAAAGGTGAGAAGCTGTGTACGTGCAGGTGTGTGTTTGTGTTCCCCAGAACAGAGTATACCTGTGGTGGAAGACTATAGCTGTCACCCAGGAGATGTTGCTCTCTCCCTTGGCGCCATGGTCATGGATGCTAAGAACACACCTGGTTTCTAAGAGAGAGAACAAGAGGAAATTAAGGGGAGGTGGAGGAAAAAGGGAGAGTACATACACACACACACACACACTCTCTCCATCAGGCATTCAGCCACCACAAGAACAAGCACTTTGATTGCCGTTCCCTTCATGTGAAGCATTTTCATCCTGATGGGAATTACTGGTTTAACATCCATGGAGGGATAGAAGAGAAGGACGGAGGGAGAGGTGGAGCAAGAGAGGGATGGTGTGTGTGTGTGTGCGCAGAGGAGGAGAGGGAGTGAGAGTTGCAGTGCCACGGGGGGGGGGGGATTCTGATGCCACCACTTAGATAGAGCCTGGTGGTTATGTAAAAGGCTCGGCCTGTCAATTAACCGTATTGGATTCCCTCCCAGCCACCGTAGAAAGTGGGCCGGTCCCACACACGTGGCTCGGCACGCGGGTTCACACACAACTTGTTTTGGTGACGCTCAATATTGTATGCAGACTGCTTTGCACATGTGATCCGGGTTACTGTGTGTGTGTGTGTGTGTGTGTGTGTGTTGTGTGGGGATAACGGGGGCGGTTTATGTCCATATGGTTGCTTTGGCATACATCTCGGTTTCAGATGATGGGGATTAAAAATGATCCAATGGGCTGAGTGTGAGATGCAAAGAGGAGAGAGGAAGAGGGAGGGAGAAGAGGACATTGTAGGGATATAAGCCAAAGTGTGTGTCTGTGTGTGTGTGTCATTACAGTGTAGCATTTAAATATGCTGTGGAAAGTTGCCTAATTTTTGCTCAGGCTCAGTGCCACTGGGTTGCAGCTGCAATACATTTCAACACGTATTAATCCTTTGTGTGCACATGTATGGGAATGAACTCAAAATACTAGCATGCATATTGATGTCTCAAAACACACACACACTCATACACAAGCGCCGAAGGTCCATCGTGACATAACTGTCCTGATCAAACATCCTCTCACACACAGCTCTGGTATGCTCTGTCTTTATAGGTGTCTTTTTACTGCAGGTAATACACTTCGACAGATCGGTGTAAAGGAGAAGCAGCTGGAGGTGGGGTGATGGGGACAAGACTTGAGGACAGAGAGAAAAAGAGACGGGTAGTGGGGGTGGGAGGTGCATTGCATAACGGTTGATTTCGACATGAGGTTCAGCTCGATACTGGACGAGGACACAGTGTTTTCACGGTCAATATTAGGTTGCAGGGCCGTAGCAGAGATTTTGAACGAGCCCGTGGCCCCCCCATCGCAACCCTCCTGTTGAGGAGCTGTCAACATTCGTCTGGAGGCTTATTTAAATACAGAGTGTATCCTTGGTGTGGGATGTTTTATGTGTGGATCGTACCACGATGAGATTTGACAGGGGCGGCAAGCCTTACGATGGCAGCACACCGTGTTCCGCTTTTGGCTGCGCGTCCGCTCTCACGCCCGCACGCCCACTCCCTGGCTGCTTTCCTGCAAGCGCCAGGCAATGCTACCCACATTACAGTCACGTAGAAGGGGCTTTGGATTAACGCGCCACTTTAGGAGAGCCGACATGGGCTCAAACCGTTAGACGCAGCTAAGTTGAAACGTAATATCTGCGCTCAAGTTCTGCGTGGGGTGTGTGTGTGCATCCACAAAGAGAGGCCTCCCTCTTGGCATGCAGACACACACTGAAACCCCCCTCTGTGGTGTGCGGAGGTAAAAGCTGTTAGGTGACTCAGCAAATGAGCAGTGTTTTGGAACTTTTAAGACTTGACAGTGGGTTTGTGTGAGACACAGTTACTTCAGCTCCAGTGAGGTATGCATGGCTCAATCCCTCTCGGCACACAAGTCATCCCATTGGCAACGCAACACACACTTCCCTAAAGGTACAATAAATAATCAAGACAGCTCCCAGGGCAGTTTCAGGCCCAGTCACACACCTGCAACTACACACACACATACTTTTTTCCCTTTACTTTCTCATACCCAAGTACAGCATATACTGTATGCATGCTCACAGATTCCCTCCACTTGCCATTAAATGTCTCACACGGGAACAGTGAACTCCCAGAACTCTAATTCAGGAACAGCCATCAATTATCTATTCCCCTCTAGTTTCCTGAAACTCTCCAGTCAAGCCATGTTGGACTTTTAGCCTTCAATTATTAAAGGAGTCAAAGTGGTAAAAGTGTAAAAATAACAGGCTGGTGTTTAATGGTTGATAAATGGTGTTGCAGCATGTTGCTGTTTGGGAACTTGTTTTGCTGATGGTTTTATTTTGGCTACAAGTAATGTTGATATCCTGAAATTGATGAAAACGAGAAAGAAGAAGGGGTGTCACTGATAAGGTAGATTTCATAATTTAGTCATAACCAGAAGTGATTGTTTAGAGGTTCAGCTTCTTGCTTGCATCTTTTTCTCTGCCTCTCAATGTGTTTCATGAGGATTTTGATGGACTTGCAAAGTCTAACAGGCTCCTCTTTCTTTGCTGAGGCAATGGGAAATACTCCAGTGACAGCATTGTTCAAGTTTCTCTCCTCTCCTCCAGCACTTGACTTTACTCTGATTTGAGGGAGAGGGGGAGCGAGAGAGAGAAAGAGGGGGGTGGAGGAGTGGTGATTGAGCGCAAAGGGGGCAGGACTTTTTCTCTCCGGGTCCTATTAAGAGCAAACTTTGTGTTTTTGTTCTCCAAGTTCAGCTCAGTGCTCTCCAGCCTAGACACACTTCCTCTCTGCTGCTCTTTTTCATTTCCATTTTTTCCCCCCTCAATGGTTTTGTTTGCTCGCCTGTTGGTTACTACTGTGTGTGTGTGTGTATGTGTGTGTATTTTCATTGGGGATTTGGACACCGGGAGGATGCGCTTTTTGGAGGAACAAATACTCAAAGTTGTCTCTTCGGCCAGTCCGGGGTTGTTTTAGTGGATAAATAGATGTTCTTCAAGTTGGAATGAACAATGGTGCGGATAATTGGTGCTCTGGCCGAGGACATGCTCTGGTTTCGGCTACTGTTGCTGTGCGTCGTGGAGTTGGAGCTGGGAGACGGGCTTTCTACTTTCAAGGGCTTCTATCTTCCACCTGCGAACGGGTCGCTTCTCACACCTGCCCGGAGGACAGACGGGGTCGTGCGGACCATTGACCGGATTTACCACGGAGGAGGGAAGGTGGGCTACCTGGTGTACCTGGATGGGAGCCGGTTTCAGCTGGACATGGAGCGGGACGAGTCGGTGCTGTCGCATCACTTCAGCCCCCAGTATGTGCTCGCTATGATGGGGGACAGCCCTGCGCCTTTGCAGCGGGAATGCGTGTACCGTGGGACAGTGGACTCCAACCCGGAGTCACTGGCCGTTTTCAATCTCTGCGGCGGGGGTCTCGAGGGCTTCTTCGCCGTGGACCACGCGCGCTACTCCATCACGCCTATCGTCAGGGCGAAGGGACACGAGCACGACGTGCGTGCCCTGCACGACAAAGACGCGGAGAGCGCGCTCCATGTGTTCACGCGCGAAAGTTTCAGCTTCGAGGCCATGCGCGAGGGGCGCGAGAGCTGCGGGACGCGCGACGGGCGCAGAGGACGCAGGCATGCGGCGGGGAAACGCCGGCACAGAGGTCGCGGGAAGGGGAGACGGGGCAAAGAGAGACTCGCAGGGGAGAGCACAGATGAGCACGATGCGCGCGGGCGAACATGGTGGAGCCGGTTCGCCAAAGCAGCAGCTGCTCCGGAACCTGGCACGCGGAGCAAGAGGTCAGTCTCTCGCGCCAGGCACGTGGAGCTGCTCCTGGTGGCCGACGACACCATGACCAAGAAATACGGCAAGGACTTGAATCACTACCTGCTCACACTGGCCTCCATCGCGTCCAAGCTGTACGGGCACGCCAGCATCGAGAACCCCATCCGGCTGTCGGTGGTGAAAGTGACCGTGGTCGCTGAGAAGGAGAAGGGGCTCGACGTGTCCACGAACGCGGCGGCGACACTGAAAAGCTTCTGCAAGTGGCAGAACCAACAGAACCCGCTGGACGACGACCACCAGCACCACCACGACGCCGCCATCCTCTTCACCAGGCAGGTAAACAAACTTCCCTCAATTTCCGCACCTCCACCTGTCCGCTCCTCTCACCTGGCAGGCGCCAGCCTCCCGTCTGTCTCCCTCCCTGTCTTTTCTCCCACACAGCGGAGAAAGAGGCGGTTAGCGCCCCGGTGTGATGCCAAGGCGGCGGAGTGACGCCACGGTTTGTTTTTATTTTGATGGCGCACGCGGTGGCAGCTGCAGCTAAGCACTTGGCAGATTGAGCCTTGGATGGCTTATTGCAAATAGCTTAGCGAAACACACGCTGTAATGAAAAAGAACTGACACACATCAGCCCTTTTATATTCTATACATGTAATTGTCTAATTGCAAGGTATTTTCCTCCTGAGCAGGTAGGTAAGATAACTTATCTTTTTATCCCCATTTACATCACAGTCAGTCAGAAGTGAAGACTGAACAACCTGCTTCCCACATGCCCCTGGTTGTATCCACCCCCCTTTTGTATGCGCTTTTCTTTCTCCTTCCGTTTCTTCTTTTTGCTGAATCTCTCGTGCGTAATGCAGCGTCTGTAAAAGTCCATACGCCTGCGCCTGGTGTTTTTCTAGGCAGACTCTTCTGTCTCCAGCCTCCCCCTCCCAGTCCCCTGACAGCCCCAAAGCCTCGAAGTTTGTGTGATCTGAGGCGCGTGCCCGCGGCCATGCACGCACATTCTTCCCAGGGTGAGAGGGAGGTTTGAAATCAGCTGCTTGATGCATTGCAGAAAACTCCCTTGAAACTGCAGTTAACTAGGTAGTCATCTCAGCCTCTCTCTCTCTCTATCTCTCTCTCTGTCTCTCTCTCATCACTCCAGTCTGCACATTTCCCCCCAGTTACTTTTCCAGTGTCTGTCAGCTGGGGCTAGGAGTTGTAAGAAAAACAAACACATCCACCCTGTGAGAAGCCCTACGTTTACCGAGACCACACTCATTTATCCCTTCTTTCACCGTCCCTTTCTCTCTCCTCCTCTTCCCTCCCTGCCTGGTCGAAAGCCGCAGGGCAGCAGCCGATCTACATGCATTTTTCACCTCTCCGGGTGTGGCTTCATGGTGGTTTAGCTCCATTTGACGAGTCGGATTGCTCGCCTTGGATTGCGGTGTGTTCAGCTCATGCAGGGTCTTGTCGTGGCTTGGGCGGAAAAAGCAAGCACCAGTGGTATTACCTCGGATCTCCTGGCATCGGCTGCAAGTTGGCGGCGTCATGCATTGGCAAGGCAGCTGGTTGTTCATAGCTGAGGTCAGCAAGCTGCCAAAGTGCCACAGTTCCTGTGTGCCAACCACCTCGTGGCACCTTACTAACAGTGTTGCCACTACACCTGCACGGGCAAGACGGTGCCATCCTCCGGTGGTTGGGTTTGGGCCGGGTCACGGCGAAAGGAAACAGCAATTCAGATACCTCTAAAGCAGGGGTCTTCAACAGAGGGTCCGGGACCCTTAGGGGGTCCTCAGAGTCAATGCAGAGGGGTCCTCCAAATTATTGTGAATCCAACATATTATTAGCAAATATAAATCCCCACTGAAGATAGGCTTACTGGCCTATATGTAAGGTAGTCACTAAGGTAGCCATCCACAGATACAGGTCATCTTAAGTGTGTATGTGTAACATTAAAACATGATTATAAAATGGCAACATTTATTAGGCTATTTTAATAGCTTATTATTCTATGCAAAAATGTATAAAGACGTTAGGCCGCCCTACAAGTTATTGTAGGCCCAGTTTAAAATGCAACTTTATTTTATACAATATATTTAGTAGGGGGTCCCTGCCACGTCTCTCTTTCAGTTAAGGGGTCCTTGGCTTAAAAAACGTTGAAGACCCCTGCTATAAAGGCATCATACTCATGCTCATCCTGAAAAAAACATCCACTCTCT